>OX422209.1:594675211-595285211 GCA_949130495.1 Sambucus nigra | reverse complement strand
CAGTGGCAAATTTTGGCACTGTTTTAAAGTGTGTCAGATTGTCATTAAACTGTGTCAGATTTTTAATATTGAGGTGTGCCAAATTGCTGTTTTTGGTTTAGTGTATCTAGAAAATAACGACGTATCATGCTCTCCCACAGATCACCACTTGATTATATCTGAGAAAGTCATCGCAACGCTTAAATCCTCAAATTTAATCACATCACTGTATCGATACTAGATATACCCAAAAGTTATACTAACGATCTCCCAAATAAATATCGTCTCCAAAATCAACTCCAAGGAGCCTCACATCATTATTACTAATAATAACCTCAATGCCTACTACGTCCTTAACAAAAAACTCCCTATTTCCAAGAAATACAGCTAACACGTAAGCTAGACCCAATACGTGAAGGAGTATAAATCAACAAAGGGGATCAAAGATCGATAACACGGAAGCTAAACGAACTGACAACCTACGAGATCTAAGACCATGCTCTGATACCATCTGTAACACCCCTGCTTAATTCTGACGCTGACTGCCACCAAAACTATGCCGGGGTGCTACTAAATAAATACAATTCTTAGCATGTGACAAATATGAGAGATAATGAATTTATTCCACAAGATAACAATTCAAATTAATCCCAATAAATAATTAACAATACGATATAAAATCCATCACCATGCTAAATTCCAATAATATCCAAATCTCAAATTAAATAAAACTCCAATAAATCGAATCCATAATGAAATATCTGAATAAAACCGTAATAACTGCGAAACCGAATGGCCCACCAAATCCATAATAAAAGTGTTAATATAAATGCGAAGGAATGAAAAACTAAACTAAACTATTAAGCATTGAATAAATACTCCAGCTGCACCTCCAAGATATATCTCCAAATACTCTTATGCAGCTACTCCTGTACTAGTACCTAAAAATATATTAGTCAACGCACATGGTCAGAGCCTCGAGCATGAATACCGGCTACTCCCTCCAATTAGGATCCATGAACTCAGACAATAACATTTTACATGATAAATATCACAATAGAATATTTCAAATTAGACGAGATAATTAATCACGAAGCGAGTAAAATAAACGACATATGCTAGAATACCCATTTATGCCATCTCATCATCTAAGTCTCATTATCCAATTATTTAACTCAATTTAAGTTAATCTGATTATTAATTTTTTATCACCACTAATATCACATGAAAAAACCCCTCTTGTTTCTTCCATATTTAGCTCCATGGAATAATATGCTACTGTTGAAACACGGAAGAATTGAAATGTTAGATCAAAACACTCTGTGTGGATGGTATGAACTGCCTAAACAAGGATTCTTAAATAGCAAACAACGAGTTCAGATATTCACGACCAAGAAGTACTGGATTCACTTTCGGATATGCCTTATTTCATTTTATTTGTTTGGTTGCGATACTCTCCCTGTTCTACACCACACACATTCCCCTCGCCATAGGTAGCCAACCCGTTTAAACTGTCAGCCCTTAATATTATTCAGACACCACACACCAACACGTTGCAATAGCTAGCCAACCCGTTTCTAGCCATTGCTCCAGCACGTTATTAATGACGCCAATATATTTTAATATCTCAGGTATTAATTCTCAATTTCTCATCATTTCACTTATTTAATTATCCCACCCTTATTATCGATGTGAGATACTAAAAAACACCTTTAGTTCCATACCTAAAGGTCCCCAAAATACAAATACGTGCTACCCTATGTATAGGATAAATTTCTATTAATAATCTTTTCCGAGTCTTATGCCTAGGCTAGCAAATCGACGACACAACGTAAAAATCAGCCCCACCCCGAAATCATCCATCCGTAAAAATCTACACCCACTAATCCCATATGTAGAAAGCGTAAATCGCAACTAAGGCCACCCATTAGTCCCATGCCTAGCAAGTATCATACTACCAAAATTCCGTCGTACCCGCGATGGTAAATATCAATATCAAACAATCACATAATCTAACAACACATATAAACAATATCACAAATTTATTCGTAATGACACCATTAAATTTAATTTGCTTAATAAAACCGCCGTCGTTCTTAACACAATTATTTCCATTAAATCGTTATAGATTAATCAACATGCAAAGTTTTGAGATGCACCAAAATTATCCACTATTATCAACTATATAATTTTTATGGGTGTGTACACGTCCCAATTTCAATTAAAATAACCCTCCCTAAATTCTACACGCGATCCTACACCCATAATAACCAAAACCCACTACTCTCTTCTACGCACCCAAGGGTTTGAAATCTTATTCCATATTAAAACTTTTCATCAAAACAGTTCCAAATTTAGTTTTCATTTTTTCTAATTAAGTTTAAAATTTATTTTAAGAAAAAACATGTCATTAAGGGTTTAGGCGACACTTAAAACGCATAATAATAAAGGAAGAGAATAGAGTATCCATGCCTGAGTAAAAAATGATTAAGAATTCCGATCTTGAAGAAGTATTCCTCTCAAAAAGTTGACAAAGACTCGTTCTTGACGCGTCTTGAGAAAATTCAGTTTAACTTGACAAATCTTGAGTTGAAAGTTGTGTAAAATGGGGCTAGGGCTTGTAGAAGGAAGAAAATAAAATTTAGAGGTGGCTACTCATTTTTGAAAAGTCTAAAATGTATTTTAAAAAAGCTAAACCCGTGACTTTATGTTTATATACCAAAAAGAGTTCGAGTCCTAATCAAACACAAACATTCAAAAATTTATTATGGATGATCGAATCGTTGAAATTTGATAAATATTGTAGAGAACGGGGAAACGAAGCAGCTGTGAAAAATTTAGCTCAATCGGACTACCGGATTTTTTTATTTTTATTTTTATCCTCCTTAAGTCAGATCCTCCCCCGATTTTTGTACAAAACGTTATAATTTTCAAATTTTAATCCCGATTTAAATTTCACTTTAAACCTTATTTTTATATATAAAAACCAATATTTTTCTACATACCAAAATTAATATAGATTCTAATTTTTTTTTCGAAATCCGAATTAATTTAAATAAATACAAATTTATAAATTTCAGGTTATTAGTAGAAAAACGAGGAAAATGAGTAAAATAGGATTCGAATCCTGAGGTGAACCCGAGACGCCTATGTAGTCGGAACTGACATCAAAGTCTACGTAGTGAGAGAAAAAATAAGGGTGAGGTATAACCCATAAATCCAAAACTAGGATTTTCTCATTTGAATATATGGAAAAGTGTGAGATGGTGGTTAATGTGTGAGAAAAATGTTAAGAAACTCTAATTTGGGGTTTATAGGATAAACCATCCTTCTCGAATTTTTGAGTTTATGAAAATCAGTTTGAGAGGATATAAGTAATAAAAATGTGATTAGATGGTGAGAAAATAAAACTTTTGAGAGAAATGCTAAAAATAATATGATGTAAGAAATGACACTAAGCTAATAAAGTTAGATGAGTAGTGCTTAAACCTTCTAAATGGTTTAGATTCTGATTTTTAAGGCGATGTAAGATGCTTTTAATGGTGGTGAGATGATGGAAAGATGGGTGGAAAAAGGTAAAGTGTTATTGATGTAAGCGAATGTTTGGAGAGTGATGTTTTAAAAGGCTGTTGGACTGATTTCTAGGTAAAAGGTCCTGAAGAATGATGTCAGGGTTTTCTTAAATAGGAAACCCTAAGGGGGGGGGGGGGGGGAGGGGATAAAAGACCAGGTTGCCCCCCGAGGGGGGGGGGGTGTCTTTTGATCGGCAGAGCCATTGTCTCGCGATAGGCAGGATTGCCAGATTTGGTGGCCATGTAAAGGATATCCTTCCTACAAGCAGGGGGAGCGGTGCCTATAGGAAGTTCAAAATTTGATTTTTTTTGAAAAAACAATCGTAAAATACAAGCCATAAGTTCGTTTTTCTCATCGTCGGAACAGTTGGAAAGAGGATTGATAGGTATATAGATGTGTGTTAATATAATCTCAGGTTTGAGAGTTGACCAACGTATAAAGGCTCCGAAGCGTTTGGTGATCTTTTGTGTAGGGTTTCGGCGTAAAAAGGAAACTAGATGGGAACCATAAGTCTGAATCGTGAACGGTGTTGTAACACCTCGAGTTTTATTAATTAATGTTTTTGATTAATTTGGACAAAAACGAAGATAAATAAATTTTGGATTCAATGTTTTTTAATAATAAAACATGTTGGTTTTATATTTGAGAAATACATTTTCAAACAGAAATTAATTCGGAGTTAAAATGGAAGGTTATAATGATTTTTAAAATGTTTTAACTAGCAGGTATGCTTTTATTGAGTTACTATATTTTATGAATGTAAAGGACGAGTTTTTTTAAAGTTTTTGTTTTAATGGTTGGTTCGTTCAAACGACGTATCATGTCCTTTGAACGTCAGGTCAGTCGTTCGAAGGACCAGAGGCTGTGCGTTAATTAGAGTCCTAGTCGTTTTCTAACTCTTAAACCCTTTAAATACCAAAACTGATACAGGGTTGGGACTCTTAAAACAGTTTTCTCTCAAACTTTTCTCCAGTAAGTTTTTTCAAAATATTTCCTCCCATCTTCAACCCCTAGTCCCAACTTATAACAAGTTTTAACTCAAGAATTGAAGATTCAATTGGTGGTTTCTCAAGAGGAGTCGAACCGTCTACTTAGATTTTTGATTCGACTAATCTCAGGTATAAATAATCTCTTCCTTTCATTTGGTAATATGCGTTTTAAGTGTTACCTAAACCTTTAATAATGTTTTTCTTAAAAGAGATTAGTGACCTAATTAGGAATAGTGATAACTAATTCTAGGACTATTTTTGTAAACTCTTTTAATATGAATAATATTCATAACCCTTGGGTACGTAGGATTGATGAGTGGATTTTGGGTTTTGATGGTGTAGGTTGCATATAGAAAAATCGTATTTTCGACTTAAATGATTTCAGGGGCGTATAACTCATATAAATTATGTAAAGATTATGAAATTTGAAATTTTGGTTATGTAAATGCTTAATTTAGGTTAATTAAATTAAAATAATTAATGGGATAAATTGCGTGACTATGCCGATGTGATAGTTAAATTAAGTTATAATTAAATTGAACTATTATGCATAGATTTACATGTTGATCATTTATTTTTGATTGTGAAACTTGTTGGTATTTTTAGTTGCCATTGTGACAAATTGTTGTTGGGTATTTTATGCCCTCCCTATATTTTGTGACGCCTTCAAGGTATGGGACTAGTGAGGGTAGATTATCGCGATTTTATTATATCGGGGGTGGGCTGAGTTTTAGTATTTTATCATCGTTACCCGAGTCAGGTATGTGACTAAGTCGAGATTTATGTTAGAAATTCATCCTATACATATGGTAGGAAGTGTTGGTGACTTGGGGACCCTTAGGTACGGGACTAAGGAGTATTTTGAGGATCTCACATCGATAAAAAAGCGGGTTAATTTGTTCTTTGTGAAATTAAGAAAATGAGAAGTAATGCCTAAGATAAAAACGGGTATTAAAATTTCTGGCGAAATAATGTGCGGGCGCTGACATTTTAAACGGGCCGGTTGACGATTAATATCGTGTCGTGTGTGGAACCTTGTCAAATTGCGGGGGATCGACAGTTTTAACAGAGTCGGCTGGTGTTTTGGCAAGGGAAAGTGTTAAACTTTGTTGAAAATTATCACTCGGGACGAGAGGACCGCCATAATAAGAAGTGAGAATAATGATAATTTGGGTTAATTTAATTAAATTAGCACTTGGGGGCTGTGGGTTAATTAAAATGATATTGGTGTGATTTTTATAAAAAAAATTCGGGGTGGTATGAGATTTATCCTTCTCGTATTTAATTATCTCATGTTAATTAAAATATTCTATTACGATATTTATTGCGTATATTGTTAACTTTTTTTAGGTATTAGCGCCGGAGTAGTTGCACAGGATTTTTGAAAATTATCTTAGAGGCTCAGTTGGAGTTGTTTTGGTTATTCTTAGTAGTTAAGATTAGTTTTTCATTCCTTCACATTTATATTGAGACTCAGTTTATGGGTTTGGCGGGCCATTCGGTTCCATAGTTGTACAGTTTTATTCAGATATTCGTCGTTGATTTATTTAGTTTATATTATTGGAGATTGGGTTATCATTGGAGTTTAGCATGGCGATTGATCTTTTATCGCATAGTTGGTTAATATCATTTGGGATTGATTTTATAATGTCTCATATCTTTCACATGCTGAGAATGGCACTTATTTACTCGCACCCAACTTATTTTGGTGGCGGCTGACACTAGAATTAGGCGGGGTGTGACTTATGGTATCAAAGCATGGTCTTAGGTCTCGTAGGTTATTAGTCAATTTAGCTTTCGCGTTACCGATCTTTGATTCCCTTTGTTGACTCGTACTCTCTAAGATAGTGGGTCTAGCATACGTGTTAGCTGTGTCTGGAGATAGGATCGTAGATGATAAGGATGTTGTAAGAATTGATGATTAGAAGTAATAATCTTGATGAAAGGAGACTTAATAGTGATTTTAGGAGATGAGAACTTTATTGGATATTGTTAGCACATATGATAGGAGCCATGAGTATTGGTTATGTGGGTTGATTAGATTACCTTAGCGTTCGGATGACTTGTAGTTTTGTACATTGTGGTGGTCGAGTTTAGAATTAGTAAGCTTTATGCGAATATCTTTAGAGGTGATTTTTGGAGATGAGACTTATTTTGGATATTATAAGTGCAGATGTTAGTTATCGTAAATATCAATTTTGGTGATGTGGAGAAATTTGAGGACCTTAGTGTTTAGACGACTTTTGGAGATGAAATCGAGTGGTGATTCACGAGAGCGCGTTGTATGACGTTACTTTCATAGTTATATATATATATATATATAGTTTTTTTTTCAACCATGGGATTTCGTACGGGTATGATAAGGTGTAAGGGCGCCTAATTATAGTACTCTACGGGTAGGCATATGTGAGCCTTATTTTATTTTGCGCGTTTACGTTTGTCGAATTTTGAGGACGAAATTTCTTTTCAAGTGGGGAAGTATGTAACACCCCGTGTTTTATTAATTATTATTTTTGATTAATTTGGAGAAAAACGGAGATAAATAAATTTTGAATTTCCTATATTTTAATAATTAAACATGTTAGTTATTATATTTGAGAAGTACATTTTCAATCAGAAATTAAATCGGAGTTAAAATAAAAGGTCACAATGATTTTTATAATGTTTTAACTAGCAGGTACGTTTTTATTGAGTTAAAGAATATTTTTCTGAGTGTAAAGGCGGAGTTTTTTTTTAAGTTTTTATTTTAATGGTTGGGCCGTTCAAATGACAGCGTATGTCGTTTGAACAACGTAGCATGTCGTTCGAACGACAGGAGGCGTTGGGTTAATTAAAGTCTTAATCATTTTCTAATTCTTAAACCCTTTAAATACCAAAATTGATATGGGGCTGGTACTCTTAAATTACTTTCTCTCAAACTTTTCTCCACTAAGCTTCTCGAAACATATTTCCTCCCAGCTTCAACCCCTAAACCCAGCTTTTAACAAGTTTTAACTCAAGAATTGAAGATTCATTTGGTGTTTTCTTAAGAGGAGTCCAACTGTCTACTCAGATTTTTGATTCGACTAATCTCAGGCATGAATACTCTATTCCTTTTCTTTGTATTTTGCGTTTTAAGTGTTCCCTAAACCTTTAATCATTTTTTTTTCTGAAAAAGAGATTAGTGACCTAATTAGGAATAGTGATAACTAATTCTGGGACTACTTTTATAAAATCTTTTAATATGAATAATATTCATAACCCTTGGGTACGTAGGATTGATGAGTGAATTTTGGGTTTTGATGGTGTAGGTTGCATCTAGAAAAATCGTAGTTTTGAATTAAATCATTTCAGGGGCGTATAACTCATAGAAATTATGTAGAGATTATGGAATTTGAAATTTTGGTTATGTAAATGATAAATTCATGTTAATGAAATTAAAATAATTAATCGGATAAATTGCGTGACTATGCCGATGTGATAATTAAACTAAGTTTTAATTAAATTGAAATATCATGCGTAAATTTACATGTTGATTACTTATTTGTGATTGTGCAACTTGTTGGTATTTTTAGTTGCCATTGTGATAAATTATTGTTGAGTATTTTATGCTCTCCCTATATTTTAGGATGCCCTATAGGTATGAGACTAGTGGGTAGGCCTTTAGATGATTTACACCTTCTAGGTATGGGACTAGTGAGGTTAGATTATCGCGATTTTATCATATCGGGGGTGGACTGAGTTTTGGTATTTGATAATCATTACGCCAGTCTAGGTATGTGACTAAGTCGAGATTTATGTTAGAAATTCATCCTATACATAAGGTAGGACGTATTGGTGACTTGGGGACCCTTTGGTGTGGGACTAAGGGGTATAATGAGGATCTCACATCGATAAAAAGGGTGGGGTAATTTATTATTTGGGAAATTGAGAAAATGAGAAGTAATGCCTAAGATGAAAATGGGTATTAAAATTTGTGACGACATAATGTGCGGGGCTGACAGTTTAAACGGGTCGTTTGACGATTAATGATGTTTCGTGTGTGGAACCTTGTCAAATTGCGTGGGATCAACTGTTTAAACGGATTCAATTGGCGTTTTGGAAAGGAAAAGTGTTAAATTTGGGTGAAAATTACCACTCGGGACGGAAGGACCGCCATAATAAAAAGTGAGAATAATGATAATTTGGGTTAATTTAATTAAATTAACACTTGGGGGCTGTGGGTTAATTAAAATGATATTGGTGTGATTTTTATAAGAAACTTTGGAGGTGGTTAGAGATTTATCCTTCTCGCATTTAATTATCTCGTGGTAATTAAAATATTATATTGCGATATTTATTGCGTATAATGCTAACTCTTTTCACGTGCTAGCGCTTGAGTAGTTGCCAAGGATTTTTGGAAATTATCTTGAAGGCGCAGTTGGAGTTATTTTTGTTATGATTAGTAGTTTATATTAGTTTTCCATTCCTTCGCATTTACATTAAGACTCAATTGATGGTTTTGGCAGGCCATTTGGTTCCACAGTTGTACGGTTTTATTCAGATATTCGTAGTTGGTTTATTTAGTTTTATGTTATTATAGATTGGGTTATCATTGGTGTTTAGCATGGTGATGGATCTTTTATCGCATAGTTGGTTATTATAATTTGGGATTGATTAAATTATTTATCTTGTGGATTGATTTTATAATGTCTCATATCTGTCACATGCTGAGAATGACATTTATTTACTCGCACCCAACTTAGTTTTAGTGGAGGCTGACACTAGAATTAAGCGGGGTGTGACAGATGGTATCAGAGCATGGTATTAGGTCTCGTAGGTTATGAGTTCGTTTAGCTTTCGCGTTATCGATCTTTGATTTCGTTTGTTGACTCGTACTCTCTAAGATAGTGGGTCTGGCATACGTGTTAGAAGTGTTTGGAGGTAGGATGGTCGATGATAAGGATGTTGTAAGTATTGATGATTAGAAGTAATAATTTTGATGAGAGGATACTTAATAGTGATTTTAGGTGACGAGGAATTTATTGGATATTATTAGCACGAACAATAGGCGTCGTGAGTATTGGTGATGTGGGTTGATTAGAGTACTTTAGCGTTCGGATGACTTGTAGTTTTGTACATTGTGGTGGTCGAGGTTAGAATTAGTAAGCTTTATGCGAAAACCTTTAGAGGTGATTTTTGGATATGAGACTTATTTTGGATATTACAAGTGCAGATGTTAGTTATCGTAAGTATCAATTTTGGTGATGTGGAGAAATTTGAGGACCTTAGTGTTTAGACGACTTTTGGAGATTGAATCGAGTGGTGATTCACGAGAGCGCATGGTACGACGTTATTTTCATAGTCCCCACTTTTACTAAGTTTTGACTCAAGAATTGAAGATTCAATTGCTGTTTTCTCAAGACGAGTCGAACCGTTTACTCATATTTTTTATTTGACTAATCTCAGGCGTGAATACTCTATTTCTTTCCTTTGGTATTATGCATTTTAAGTGTTGCCTAATCCTTTAATCATGTTTTTCTTAAAAGAGATTATTGACCTAATTAGGAATAGTGATTACTAATTCCGGGACTATTTTTATAAAATCCTTTAATATGAGTAATATTCATAACCCTTGGGTACGTAGGATTGATGAGTGGATTTTGGATTTTGATGGTGTAGGTTGCATATAGAAAAAGCGTAGTTTTGAATTAAATGATTTCAGGGTCATATAACTCATAGAAATTGTGCAGAGATTCTGGAATTTGAAATTTTGGTAATGTAAATGATGAATTATTGTTAATTAAATAAAATAATTAATGGGATAAATTGCGTGACTATGCCGAAGTGATAATTAAATTAAGTTTTAATTAAATTGAACTATCATGTGTATATTCACATGTTGATTGTTTATTTGTGATTGTGCAACTTGTTGGTATTTTTTGTTGCCATTGAGACAAATTGTTGTTGGGTATTTTATGCCCTCCCTATATGTTGGGATGCCCTCTAGGTATGGGACTAGTGGGTAGGCCTTTAGATGATTTACGCCTTCTAGGTATAGGACTAGTGAGGGTAGATTATCGTGATTTTATCATATCGGGGGTGGGCTGAGATTTGGTATTTTATTGTTGTTACGCCAGTCTAGGTATGTGACTAAGTCGAGATTTAGAAACGAAATTCATCATATACATAGGGTAGGACGTATTGGTGACTTAGCGACCCTTTGGTGTGGGACTAAGGAGTATTTTGAGGATCTCACATCTAAACAAAGGGTGGGGTAATTTGTTATTTGTGAAATTGACAAAATGAGAAGTAATGCCTAAGATAAAAACGGGTATTAAAATTTATGGCGGCATAATGAGCGGGGGATGAAAGTTTAAATGGATCGACTGGAGATTTATGTCATGTCCTGTGAGGAACGTTGTCAAATTGCGGGGGATTAACAATTTAAACGGATTCGGTTGGCGTTTTGGTAATGGGATGTGTTAAACTTTGATGAAAATTACCACCTGGGGCGGGAGGACAGTCATAATAAAAAGTGAGAATAATGATAATTTGGGTTAATTTAATAAAAGTAGCACTTGGGGGCTGAGGGTTAATTAAAATGATATTGGTGTGATTTTTATAAGAATCTCTGGGGGTGGTTAGAGATTTATCCTTCTAACGTTTAATTATCTCGTGTTAATTAAAATACTCTATTTTGATATTTATTGCGTATAATGATATTGTCCGGGTTGACGGACCTTTTTTGAGGGGATTAGTGTGTATTCATGTTCGGAGCTCTGACCTCGTGCATTGACTAACTTTTTTCAGGTATTAGGGCTGGAGTAGTTGCACATGATTTTTTAAAATTATCTTGGAGGCACAGTTGGAGTCATTTTGGTTATGCTTAGTAGTTTAGATTAGTTTTCAATTCCTTTGCATTTATATTGAGACTCGGTTTTAGGTTTTGGTGGGCCATTCGGTTCCACAGTTGTACGATTTTATTTAGATATTCTTAATTGGATTTTATTCAGATTTATATTATTAAAGATTGGGTTATCATTGGAGTTTAGCACGGTGATGGATCTTTTATCGTATAGTTGGTTATTATCATTTGGGATTGATTGAATTATTTATCTTGTGGATGGATTTTATAATGTCTCATATATGTCACATGCTGAGAATGGCATTTATTTACTCGCACCCGACTTAGTTTTGGTGGCGGCCGACACTAGAATTAGGTGGGGTGTGATAGGTGTGGATCATTGGAAAGGGTTTTTACAGCCCTAAAAAAGTGAATTGAGAAATTTTAGGGTCCGATAGTGACCAAAGTCAAACGTAGTTGGCGATGCATATGGTGGCCTTTTAAGTAAAAGGGTTTCTAAATGTGAACCGAAAGTCTGATTTACGCATGGTACGGACAGTTGAAAAGAGGATTTAGAGCTCCATAAATTTATGTTAAGATACTCTCAGGTCTGATAGTTGACCAAAGTCAAACATAGCCATAGGAAGCATCAGGTGGCCTTTGCCTAGGGTTTAGAGGAGGACTAGGGGTTCGAGAGTTGAAGGGATTATGTTTGGACCTTATGAAGACGTACAGTGTGAGGGTACTACAATAGGGTGTCTAGAGTAATACTGATTCTAATAATACTAAATAAAAATTAAAAATGATAAGAAAATAAATAAGAACAAACGAGTAAGCACGTAGGCTCGACACCTAGATCCTATCTGAGACGTGACTGAAAAAAGAGTAAAATGTAATCATGGGTGAGACTATATCGATGGCCTATGTCCTAAAAAGAGAATTCAACAACAACGTTAACAATAAGTTTACGTAGAGTAAGAATATTACCGAGTTTGGTCTACAATATAACTATGCATCTTTCTCTTGTCTTTTAGTTATTTTTTGTTAACCCAACCCAAAAAACCCTAAATATCACATGCGTTTAATCCCAAATCCAAGTGAACTCCATAATTAAATATTATTCATCTCAACAAAATATAAATTAAGGTTACATCATTATACTAGTATATACATTTCAACTTTATGAACATATAAGGGAAGACAGTCTCGACGTTAAACATTTAATCATGGTATTAGCTATTAAGGTCTTTATCGAATATGGTGGACTTCATATTTGGTAAGCCTGCATCTAGTGGGATGACTTCCTCCATTCCATAAGCTAGAGAAAATGGTGTCTTTCCCATTGATTGCCTAGGAGTTGTTTGAAATTCCTAGAGACGTGGGGGAGATTGTCGACCCATCTGCCCTTCGATTTCTCCAATCTTTTTATTATTTCGTCGAGGACTAGCTTGTTAGAGGATTCGGCTTGCCCGTTGTTATAAGGGTAGGCCACTAAACTATAGTAGTGCCTAATACCGTTCTTATCACAGAATCTTTGGAAGAGGATTCTCTCGAACTGAGTCCCGTTGTCCGTGATGATGATCTGACGGATGCCAAATCGTGTTATGATGTTCTTCAATATAAACTTGATCATGTTGATATCTTTTTTTAAAAAATGCAAGAATGGAACATAGGTACTACTACAAAAATATTTTAGGGAATTACAACCTCTCCTTAGATCCAAGGTTTGAAGGGAACAAAATACCACACCCTGTGTTAAGGGAACGAACCAATGTTTGGTACTTAAATGTACCCCTCTAAGTTTCAAATTATTCAAATAACTAAAAATTAATCGGTTGAACTTAGAACTATCAAATTGAACTAATGAACAAAAAATAAAGGATTTTCATTACCGTCTCAGGCCCCACCAGAATCGTACTTCTTTCTATAAATGATCACCTGAAGCTTATCGTAATCTACGAGCACACCAGCACCTGTAACAACACGAAGTATGTTTACTCCAACACCCTTGAATAGAGATTTGGCTCCTTCATTCTTGAAGACTTGAGAGAAGGCGTCAAAGGAACTCTTGTACTTGACGGCTTCTCTGAATGTCATCATTCTTCTTCTTCGAACAGTGTCAATTGGGTAGGAGGCAAGCCCAACTCCATTTGTGATGACCCAACTTTTCAGTAAGGATCACTAGCTTTAAAGAGTTATATATTTCGAAGTATAAACCAAGGTACACAATATTATTGACACATGAGATGTTGAATCCAAGATATAGACCAGAAAGACCATCTTATTTGAGAGTCTTATTGTAAACATCAACTATACCATTGAACTGTATCTCTCATCCCTTCTTTGTGGCCTTAACATCATTTGCAAGATGATTTCAGGCATAATCCAAGGAATACACAAAAAGTAAAGAAGAAGCACGAACAACACCACCTGATCCAAGGTTACCAGCAAACCATTTCCAGTAATCAAGACGGTCTTTCTTGAAGTTGAACAGCCTCTTGAAGTAGTCCTTGAATGCGAAGTTCAAAGATTGAGTGGGTAAGTAATGGATGGCGTTAGCTGTGTTCCCCCTCCACAATGACATAAATCCTTCTCACTTAATTGTTCAACTTAAACACTCCCAATACCCTTGTAGGGTTCAGAAAGAAGGCCAGTCTTAAGCATCTCATCTTAGTTTTGGATCAAAAGTTTAACACGCTCGATTGGAGCTGTAATGGTTTTGGACCCAACGACTGAAACTCCACCCATAAGGAAATCAATGGCAAAACCAACTAACCCTTTCTCTAAGGAAGCCTACACGAATACTGATGAGGCATTCGCAGTAACAAGCAATAAATCTTGGGCGGCTCGGCATGTTTCTGCCATAGGATATTGTAATCTAGCATTAGAATACGCATAACAACTCTGCTGTGAAGAGGGCCACTAAAAGGATCCATATCTAGTTCCAGCCTATTGGGAAAATGCTGGAACCGATTGACATCTGGCTAGGTACCTTACTAATGACTATTACGTGCTCACGCTGATCTATTACGTCTCAAAACTGTAAAACCTTACTAATGACTGTTGGATGTTCTTCATGGTCTCTCCTTCAATCCATTTAGAAAGTCATATATTTTGACCAATAAATACTTCCTGATCAAGACGTGATAGGCAATAGACCTACGATCTGAAGTCCCCATTGGTCAAAAGTCTAAGGACTTGTGAGGGACTTGAGGTCGCTGGCGAGATGATGCATTAATGGCGAGAAAACTTAATGGTTTTTACACTTTTGGACATAAACGATTGCATCATGTTGCATGTTTGACCACCGATACCCTTCTTTCATATCCCTAAATGCCAATGACCCGCCCCCTACGTGAGTTCCACATATATTCTCGTGCAATACATAGAGAGTCTTTTTGGCATTGTCTGGGTTTACACATTAGAGATAAGGCCTTGAAAAAGAGTATCAATAAAGCTTTTGTTCTACCGACAAGTGGAAGCGAGCAGTTTTCGCTCGAGTCTTGTGTATTTCCTTCTTATCGTCTAACATGACATCCTCTTTCAATAATGCACTATTAGATCCATCTAGCTCGAGACCAATCAATAGTCATAACCTGCTCGATAAAGTTTTATTTATTTATAACGGGTTAATAAAGGTAATACACTTGGATCATTCGTTTCATATCCCTATTAAAAGCTGAAGCAAGTGTGGAAAGAGCATCTATGTGATTGCTGTTTGCCCTAGGGAACTTTTGCACTTGTACATGCTGGAACTGGGCAACCAAGTGTTAGGTTTCTTTAAGGAACGTGGCCATACATTCGTCCCTAGAATTATAGTCCCTTGATATCTAATTTGATATGAACATCGAGTTGCAAAAGACATTAAGGTGACGTGCACCGACGAAAATTATCTTCTTTAATATTCCAATCAACGCTTTATATTCTGCCTCGTTCACTACACCAAAATGAGTGATTTGTGAGTACTGTTAGTAGTCACAAATGGCCTTTATAACTGCTATTTATCTTCATAACTTAGGGGGTGACAAAAGAAATATTGTAACTCCTAACAAGAATCATAAGTTTTTATAACCCCTATGGGGGTTATGACTGGTGACTCCAATTTGTAATTGCTGTCAACAGTTATGAATCTAATATTTATAATCACTATCAGCAGTAACAAATCTAATATTTGTAAATGTTATCAGCAGTTATGAAATTAATTTTTATAACTGCTTGCAACGGTTACAAAATTGGCAGTAGTGAAAAATTTGTGACTTCTATTAGCAGTTACAAAAATTGAATTTATTAAATGTGGTAAGAATTGTTACAAATATCTTTATATTTTCACAAATTGATTAAATGATGAGAGTAGAATACGAACATGTAACAAGTCTAAAAAATTTGACAATGTTTCATTTATATTTCTGATATTCCAAATATCTGGTACACATAAAACTTGTTTAGACTTATTTTAACATCAAACAACACCTTCTTGGGCACCAAGTACAAAATGAACATAGAGTAAAAATAGACTAAAAAAATAACGACACATCACTTCGATGACATGAACTTTCATGAACATGTAACAAATCATTCTAAACCTAGACCAATGGGGCACCACGTGGTGGATACGCTTCGTGAAGTCTTGGTTTATCAATCGTGGGGGGTATTGATGCGGTGACATCCTCCCTCGTGTACTCAGAATATGCCTGCTGAGAAAGTTAATTAGACTCAAATTTATATATGCGACGGATTGATATCTATCGACTTGTGTTTGTGTTGCTTGCCATGAAGTGTAAACACCTGAATTTAGGCCTTTGAATACTACGTATGTCAGGTATGCTATGTGTATGCCTACAAATAATAAAATGTAACTATGTTAGTTACACTAATACTACTATCAATAAAATATCACTAACAAAACTCAACAAAGAGTTCCAACCCAGATTTCCCATATATTACCACTGCTCATAAAACTACTCACTATATTGTGTCAAAACATTCTAAAAATTATAAACAGTGTAATTTAAGAATGAAAAGTGTCCGTAAGATGTCATGTGACAACAAGTAGTTGATTATTCACTCTTTAATGCTTTTCATAATCTTGGTTCAATTATGCCAAACATTCAACTAGTTGTTCGAAATATACAGAATGGTTTGCCCTTCACTTGGAATAGTGCAACTGTGTAAGCTTAGTTTCCATAATTCCCCTTCCATATTAATAATACAATGTTGATAATCTACTTAAGTATCACCTGCTTAAGAACCTTAGCTGAAGACTCAAGTATCACCTGCTCAATAATCCTTCAGGCTTATCAAGCATATTGGTGTATAAATCCGATAAAAATTAACAACCTTCATAAAAAATGAACAAACCAAATGAATGAATAGAAGCAACATAAAAGTAATGAGATAAGAGAGAACTCTACTGAATTGCATCGCTGCACATGATAATTAATATGGTTTCCATTCCAACAAATAAAGAATTAAAAAATTATCAGATCTCCATTCCAACAAATGAAGAATTAAAAAACCAATGCATTCTAGTTTTAAGAATGGCGTGTTCCAAAAGAATTCGAAATTTAAAGATATTTCTTACCATGAATAAAATCCACAACCTGGAAAATATCACCATATGATGGTGCGAAAAGATAGTCGTTGTACGGATCACCAAATGATTAATTTTGTGAGCCTAGAAGAGATAATAATAAAAGAGAAAAATAAAGAATGAAGACAATGAACAACATGACTCTAAAGAGACCAATAAGCCAAGCTACAAAAGGCATTTCAATCTCTTGTCCCATTATTTAAAATAAATAGAAAGAAAGGGAGAAATTGCAATAATAACTATTAAAGTATCGATATAGACACTTACATGATATAACGACGTTGGGAAAAAAGTCTCATATGGTTCATTAAGGGTAACCACATCACAAACACCATGTTCCTTCAAGCATGGAACATCACCAGGAAAAGGTAAAACAGCTAACAACATAAACTGATGAAAAAGATGTTATTACGACAAAAAATTATCATCAAGGTTTGGAATAGATAATTTAAATGTACATAACATAAGAATAAAATGAGAGGTCAATAAAGTTTCATGTAATAAAATGGTACCTTAAACATGAAAAAAATCTTACTACAGCATTATCTCCGAATAATTATGTAAAAAATTAGAACAGAAAAGAAAGTAAAACCAAGCAAAATAAGGCGATAAGATTTCATGTAAACTGAATTCATTAACCTAGAATTTATCTCAATACCATCTATTTATGCAAAACAAGTACAATTTATACTACACTCAATATAGGCATAATACAGGAAAAAACGGAAAAACTACCCCAAAAAAAGAAAAGCATGTGCATTATCAGATGGAACCTCTTGAACAAACAACCAAAATTGGTGGAATCAACTTGCTTAACTGTGTAATCAGTATGATATCTTCCCCACTTGATAACTGGTGACTTTAACGTTGTTTCACACCTAAATGGAAATATTGGTGGCAATTATATTGATTTTGATTAGACTTAAAAGAATCTTAAAAATCTTGTCTCAAATTCGTGGACTATGCCTCTTTCAGTTGAAGTCAGTTCTTTGTATTATGCAGCTAACGTAAGGGTTGCAGTTCATACAGTTCAGTTCAACAACCACACACTAAATCATAAATATATTTCAATTGATAATTAGACAACGATACACATAATTGTCCCAAAATATAGTAATGAAGGAGATTAAAATTATGAGTTAACTTGCTCCATACTCACTTGCAAGAAAAAGTACAAACACCATTATGCACCAAGAATTCACTAGAGGGCTTTACCAAGAACTTGAGCATCCTATCCTCATTTCATAACACCCCAGTCATTTTGTAAAAGAATCACCAAAGATTTGTTAAATTAATATTCTACATAATGTGCAACACACTGACTTAAATAATTTAATAACCAATGAAAAGTTAAACATGATTGTGAAGTGATGTTTAATTTTAATACAAATTAGAAGATCCAAGATCAGTAATGCACTAATGACAACCACTCACATTTTCAACGTGAGCAATAGATTAGTTAAAGAAAATGTATGAAAATTTAAATTAATTTTGCGTTGATGAAATTTTGGATGGAGATCAAGCTAGATGTGTTAATGAGACCTCTACCTGAGATAGACATATACCTTTTTATTAATTTTTTTAACAAATTATTATATTTAAATGGGACTTAACACGGTATACAAGTCAGGAAAGAAAGATATATGATCATAAATAACATAAATAATGAGAAAGAACTAAATAACTTGTCTACTTTTCTTTCAAAATAAAGGCTCTCTTCCATATAACGCTTCACCGTATAGTTGATGCGCACTATTGGTAAGAAAAGAAATTCAGTTAATTATTTAAATACTTTTTAATTGTGTATTAGTCTATTACTGCTTTATAAATAAATATAGAAGAATATAATACACAGGAAGACGACCGAGGTGGGTAAGAAAAGTTGTTAAAGAATCCGAGAACAAAAAATTGAGAATCAGAGTTAAATATTTTTCATTTACCCTCCTATTCCTTAATCTACCTGTCCGTAATCAACTTGGTCTTCTCAGTCAAATGGTGTTCTACGAGCATGTATGTATAGAGAGAGTTATAACATAAACACTCCAGCTTGACTACCAAATAATCCATATCAAGTTGCTATAATTTGAGAAACCAGACTGATTTTTTTTTTTGCAAAACGAGTCTAGTTTGGATGAATCCACCTTAGGCTAAAACCTAATTAAAACTTCAAGATTATGCTAATGAATTAATTTTTTTTATTCTTCTAATGATGGGATTGTTTTACACACCCCTTACATTCTAAAAAATGAGCTTAATTATTGCGACACATCGCCAATAGGAGATTGAGATAACTTTACATTTGAGTTCGAGGGATAATGAGTACATTAATAGAGAGTATTTATATACACTCTAACTGAATTTAACCTCCAATAACAACTCATGTAACCGACTTATAACAATCTAACTTACTTTTAATGGATTAACTAACAAGTAAGAAGTGATTTAATGGTTAACTGATTAACTGACTTATAACAAAGTCAGTTCAATCTCCTATTATGAGATGTAGCATGGCAGATGTATGCAAATGATATTCAAGACATCTTAATGGACGATGAAGAATGCTGGAGCTGAATGGTCTAGGAGCTTAATGGCATATTGGAGTTGAATGGATGACTGGAGATGAAGAAGGCTAAATATGAATGGCTTATTGATGTTGTACTCAATGCATTTGACGTGGATATCTTACGTGGATACTCCGGTTGATCCGGGCTTCTAAATGCTTGTAAAGCAAATTTAGAGTAATATAAAGATTGTTAAACTTACAACAAGCCTTGAACTAAAGTGCAACAATAATAATCATAAATATTACAATCACTAGTTATAACTAGTTATAATCCGAATTTAATTAATGACACTAAAATAAATTCATCATTCAACAAAATAACACAAATTAAAACTAACGAACCAGGGGACAAATTTGAGTTCCGTTTGTTAATCTAAGAAGAAATTACATTAGGAAACAAGGGACAAAAGATCACAAATTCTCCTAAACAACAATGACACTAGGAACCAACAAATGAAAGAAACATATGTATCTTTACACAGTAGGGATAAACTAAAGGCATAAGACAACAGTATTGTGTGCGTGTGTGCTGTCATACTAACGTGAGTGTGAGAGTGTGCAGTTATACTATTGAAAGCAACATATATTTTCTCCTTGTGAGTGTGTGCAGTCTTAAAATGTGAGTGTGTCCGGATATTGATTTTTAAGATAGACTATAAACCAGAATGTAGTTATGATAAAACTTTCGAATGAGAATCCACTTAAGATGGGAATAAAGACATATTAGACTGAATTACGAGTAAACATAACAAAAACATAATGAAAACATAGTTTCACAACAATTGAAGCCCTTCACCACAAGAGTTAGGCGAGTTGGTGCATCTTATTTGATTTGAATTGGTTTTTATGGTATTTTGCAAACCATAAAATCCACTCAAGATGCAAATAAAGACATATCAGACTGAATTACATGTAAAGAGAATAAAAACATAATGAAAATAAACAAGAAAGTTGGGCACAATAGAAAATTCAATATCAATATCTACTACAGATATTCATGATCACAATATCTAAACATGGCATATAGGGGACAAATAATTATCCTCAAGAAGTTTTATTTTCTCCTAAACAACAATGACATTAGAAACCAACAAATGAAAGCAACATATATATCTTTACACAGTAGGGATAAACTAAAGGCATAAGCAAAGCAGTTTTAACACAATCGTTAAAATTGAGGTTTTTTTTACACGAACCCATCATCACAAGACACATTTAAATAAATAAAAAAATGTTAACAAAAAATATCAAGTATTGTATTAACACAATCGTTACCCTCAATTTCGTACAACATTAAATCAAAAATTATTTCAAAGCAATAAAACTATAAATTGCAGATCAGATAATAATATAAGTTATTATTTTCTGCAGATAAATTATATGCAGATCAAACAATAATAAAAATTAATGTAAGCCTAATTTAACTATTTCAGCCTAATATCTTTCATAAATCAAACACTTACAACCCAAAACCTATTCACAGATCAAACTATAAATAGAACCTCAACACCATTAATAGAACCATTCACTATACAAACATTTTAAAAAAAGTATAAAATAAAGCATATAAATAGTGTCATTGTACTAGAGAAATCCAACTAATGTTGTAACCCTCTCATATATCAGTTTGCAAAATACCATAAAGCATATAAAAAAAGTATAAAAACGTACCCTTTTAGCAATGGTTCAAGCTGTTTGATTTCAAACGTATCCTGTTAGCAAAATCATTGTATAATCTTATTTAGGGCTTAGAAACCTTAACAAAATCATTTTTTTGTACAAGAAAGATTTAGGGCTTACCAACGAAAAGAGAGTGAGGGGAGAGTGGGATTTTAAAGAAAGAGTGAAGGGAGACTGGGAGATTGGATAAGAGACAGGAGAGATTAGAGGGAAACTAAACGTAACAGAAAATTATGACGACAAATTTGTGACCCCCTTTAGCAGCCATAAATTACGCGTTAGGCCAAAATTTGTGACTCATAATAGTGATCACAAATTAAGTCTCATGCTAAAATTTATGGCTGCTAATAATAGTCACAAATTAAGTCTTGGGGTAAAATTTGTGAATTCTCATAGCAGTTATAATTTTGTGACTGCTCATAAGAGTCATAACGTAAGCCTACTAATAAATTTGTGAGTACTTGTGGCAGTTATAAATTTATGACTACTTATTGCAGTCACAAATTAGTTATTTGATAAGATTTGTGACTGTCATTAGCAATGGCAAACTAATTGACAAAACCTTTTTACTACCCCAGGATTTTATCACTCCTAATGGCAGTTATAAATAATTTTATAACTGCTCCCGAGAGTGATAAGTTTGTCACCCCCATTAGCAGTCACAAGAAGGCTTTCACAAAATTAGTGTTTTGGTGTAGTGGTTATTGGATGCTTCAAATCTCAAGCGAATTGCCTTCTTGAGAACAGTTTCCTCCGGGGATACCAGCACCATTCCAACTCCTTTCCCATTGGAATTTGAGTCTCCACCAACATAAAAGGTCCATATCTCCGAGCCTTTGATTGGTTGTTGGATAAATTCTTCATTTGCATTGTTCATATGTATTGGTTCTTGGTCGCTGTAAATTTCAGAGATGAAGCCTGATAGGACTTTCCCCTTGATTCAGGTCATATGATGAAATTGGATATCAAACTTACTAAGTTTCACCGACCATTTAGAAATTTGGCCATATAGATCGGCTTTCCTGAGCATCATCTTTAGGGGGAAGGAGGTTTAAACAATGATAGTATGTGCCTCCAAGTTATGTTTTAACTTTTGAAAGGCTATCAGCACTACATATACAAGATTCTCTAACTATAGGTACCTTTTTTCAACATCGCGCAAGGTTTTTTCTCGCATAATAAATGGGAGCCCGAATCCCGCTCTTCTCATAAACTAGGGACGAGCTAACTGCGTTGCTAGACACCACTCTATATAGGTGAAAAGGTCCCTCATCGTCGAGGATGGTAGCCATAGTGGCTAGATTAAATACTTCTTCCTTTCTTCAAATGCGTGGGTGCATTTGCCATTCCATACTTATTTACATTCTTTTCTTAGTGCTTGGAAAAAAGGTCGACACTTCTTTGAAGATCTTGATATGAACCGGTAAGGCGCCAAACATGCCCATTAACTTTTGCACTTCGTGCACAATGCTTAGGGGTTATACTTTCCTGATGGATTCAGTCTGGTCGGGTTTTCCTCAATACCTTTCCTACTGATTATGTATCCAAGGAACTTTATCGATTGTACCCCAAAGGAGCATTTGGTCGTGTTCAGCTTGATTCTTTAGTAGCAATGGACTTAAAAAGTATTCTCCAGATCTGCAAGATGATCCCCCTTACTTTTACTTTTGATAAGCATATCATCGATGTAAACCTCGATAGTATCTCCTAGTTATTCCTTAAACATCTTTATCACATGCCTCTGGTAGGTTGTTATGACATTCATTAATCCGAATGTCATCACCCTGTAGCAGTATAATCTCCGTGTGGTGATGAATGAAGTTTTTTCATGGCCGAGAACAAACAATAGGTTTTGATGATACCCTGAGTAGGCGTTGAGGAAGCTCATACGTTTATGGTTGGCTATGGCATTGACCAACTGATTTATCCTAGGTAAAGGAAAATTATCCTTTGTACATGCTCGGTTTAGAACAATAAAGTCTACATATACTCTTCCATTTAATTTTCTTCACGACCACTGCGTTTGACAAACACTTGGGGAAATGAACTTCCTTTATAGACAACACCTCCAGAAGTATAACCCCACTTCCTCTTCAACTGCTTTGACTTTCTCAGGGGTGGTTTATCGCGACTTTTGAGTCACTGGTGGTGTAATGGATCCACTTGGATTTATAACACATCAACTCTGGATCTATTCCTGGCATGTCGTACGGTTGCCACGCTAAAAAATTATGGTTTCTCTTAAGGAAAATAACCAGTTCTTCATTATCTTCTTCAGTAAGTGAGTTTCCAACCAAGAACTTCTTCTGAGGTTGATTTCCATCATATGCTATCTCTTGAAGAAATTCCATAACCTGATCGACAGGGGTAACCCTTATTTCCTCAACACCAGCTCACTCAAACTTTAGTTACTACATGGAGGGTACAAAGCCCTCCGCTGGCTCCACGACTTTCTCCTTCTTCTTCTCCTCTTTTGGTCGGATAACAACTATGTAATTTTTTTGGGCCAAAGCTTAATTTCGTCGAATTTCGATAACTCCCTTATTAGTGATGGACTTTACCTTCTTATGGTAATTAGACGACATATACCTCATGGAATGCAACCACCCTCTGCCTAGTATAACATTGTACGAGAAATATATATCTACCACAAGGAACTAAATGTTTAGAAATTCATCCTGCTTGGACGGGGAAAATAACCTTCCCCAAGGGCAATGCCATCTCCTTTAGAAAGCTAACCCGAGGCACAATGGCTTCTTTGAGGTCTTCAACACGGAGGTTCAACTGGTTGAACATCTTGAGGTATATTACCTTTAAAGAACTCCCCTGATGTACTAATAACTTGTTCACATCCCAATCAGAAATCCTGAGAGTGATTATTACTGCGTCATGATGGGAAGTGCTTTCTCCGACCATATTATCGCCGGTGAAAATAATATGCTTCGAATAATCAATATCTTCAGGTCATCAATATTTGCTCGCAATTAGCTTGGCTTGGCCGGGTCGATATGAAAGTCTTCCATAACTATTATGAGCTTTTTACCTCTATCCCGTGGGTATTCCCCTTGATCTAGTTCGGGTTTGAGGCCCCATGAATGACTATTAATTCATAACCTAAGCATTCATCCAAGACCTTATATGGTCAAGGCCCCCATGAATTACTACGAACTCATGTCCTATGTAATCATCGAGGACATTGTCTAGACTCCAGTCGTGCGGGGGTTGTGCTGCACCTTCATTCTACTCCACAAAATTAGTTAGGTGCCCAACCTGTACCAGTTTCTCGAGGTGGGATTTGAGTTCCTTACAATTTTCGATCTTGTGATCGTGATCTTTAAGATATGCACACTTTAGTGCTCAATTTTTTAAGGCCGCTAAACATATTCTCCATACATTTGATGTATTACTGACCTCTGATCTTGTAAAAGATCTTATTGATCAGTTCGGAAAAGATTGTGTTAATAGTTTAGAACACTTTCTCAGGAGCCTTCTTCTCGGGTCCCATCCATTTTTCGTTATTCTTTCTCCCTCATTTTTTGTTTGCCCCCTCTTTATAACCATTCTTAGATATTTCTATCGATCTCCTTTTTAATAAACTCCGGTCACTATATCTTCAACCTTAGTGTACTTCTCGATCCTTGCCATAATGTCATTAATATTGATAACCTCTCGCTTAGTGAGAGACTGATAAAGCATAGTGATTCTCGGTAAGACAATCTTAAAGGATTCTACAATAACCTGCTCGGAACAATCCTCCAACTCGTTGTATACCTCCCAGTACCTTCTCGCATACTTGCAGAGTGTTTTTTTAGGCTTCTTCTTCATTGTCAGAAATGAATCCATCTGTTTAGGATAGGTTATGATAGTAATAAAACTAGTCGTGAAAGCCTCGACCAATTGCTTGAAGGAAGCAATCGATCGGTGTGGTAACTTTTCAAACCACTTTTAGGTAGTCTCTCCAAGAATGGGGGGAAATATTCGATAATCAATCCTTCGTTAGTGTTCCACAACGTCATCGTCTGAAGATACTAACTGACGTGATCAGTAGGATCATTCTTCCCGTCATATGTATTGAATCGTGGGAGAGTAAACTTCTTAGGAGTCTCAAACTCTTCTATAGCCTAGCTGAAGGTAGACTTCATCTCATAAACAAGTGATCTTCTCACAAGCTCCTTAGTAGTGCGATCCCCTTAGTGGGTTAGGTACCTCTTTACCTATCTTAGGATGAAATCGCAGAGCTCTATATCCCATCGCCGCTAGCCAAAGTTTGGTCTTTGTCCATAAGATCTCTCATGAGGGGGTTTTCTTGTGTCGTTAAATGCCCATTCCTTGACTGTGAGCATTAGTCTTTTGAGGGCTAGGAATCCTCGACCTGTTTCAAGGCTTGCGCTTCTTTATTTGGGGCTTCTCCTTCTAACTTCTGTAGGCGTCGTTAAAGCTCAACATTTTACTCCCATTGGTGTGTGTTAATGTCCCGTTCCTCTCGAAGGCGCTTATCATAATTATCAATGAGCCTTGAGATATGATTAGATTTCTCAAGCTCATTTTTATCTACTGTTTTCTCCTCCTAAGGATGGTAATTTGCACCAAATACTAATCTTATATTTAATCCTCTATGGAAGAGATGACTGACGATTCTCCTGGTCATCATGGTTGTCATAGTCCAAGGGGTATCCCTCCTGATCCCCTAGGCCATGTTGCTAATGACCCTTATGGTCAACGATATTTTTGTGATCTTAGTTGGGTGAGTGAGACATCTCAAAGGATTTACCAGTGGAAAAAAACTCAAACCATTCCTACAAACGACGCTAATTGTAGGTGGTAATTTCCACAAATAATAGTATCCAATACACACAAGACAAATAAGAAGAAATATCAGAGTAATGAAATCACACAGACAACACAAGATGTACGTGATTCGATAACATGCCTATGTCCACAGGATTTATAGTTTGCTCTTTATTACTTTAGAGAATTTTTTAACAGAGTTGTGATGCTGCTCGACGATACATTATCACATGCCCCTCTCAATGGGTGCTAGTTTACATTTATTGAGAAACTTAGGAGAGCCCTAACCTCCATTAATCGACATCCTTAAGAGTCCGGACCGGTCATTTATCAACTTGAGCCGTTTTAAGTGGTGAATATGAGGGAGTCTTTTGTGACTTGAAATCTTCATTAGCATTGGATGCACGTAGCCTGAGTGCCTGTGTCGAGCACGTGCCTACGTAATAATTGACTCCACAATAATGTTATTCCCTTGAGATAGCGCTTCTGCCAAGTATTAAACAACTATTCACCTATCACAATTAGAAAATAAAAATATAATTAATTTAAAAAGACTTTTTCTTATCCAATAACCATATAAGATAAATATTAGAACAACCGCTGACATTTTATGATTTTATAAAACCATAGTAAAGGCATGAAACCAAAAAGTCAATCATAGGAGCGGGATTTGACGAAGAAAATGAGAAGTTTTAGACTTTAAAATCTTTTGTAAATATAAGAACTGCTGTTTAAAAGAAAGTAATGTAGAACAAAAGATAATCAAGTGTTCTCATTGAATAAAAGCCTACACATGCTACTGTATTTATACAAGTACAAAGGCTAAACTAATAAACAAAGAAATAGGTAACTGATAGAGATATTCCAGGATATGCGCTGGACTCATTCAAACTCTACTGCATTATGTAATTGGTAGTGGGCTGGTCTTCCAGAATATCAGGAACGGTTTGGCTGGGTGTGATATCAGGTGAGAGAGAGTGTATCATAGTCTTAATAGTCTTAATACTCCCCCGCAAGCGAAGGTGCGGTGCGGTGCAATGCACACACCAAGCTTATCAGGAATAAACTGAATTTGCTGTGTTAACAAAATTTGGTTATGAGTGCGATCGAATCGAGTGAGAAGATCTCCACGGTTATCAAAAACGTTGAGAATAAACAAAACCCATTGATTTTCGCCACGGTAGACGCAAGGGCACGATACTCAACTTCATAAAAATATAAGGTCTTTTAGACCGTAATAAGCTTCATCAAAAAATGATTCAGAGGCTTAATATCGGTTTTGGCTGGACCAACACCTGTAATAGACCTCTTGGGCCAAAATGAGCTTGATCACAATGGATTCAGAGGCTCTATGCTTCTTGGGCTTGATCACGGTGGATTCAGGGGCCATAGAGTCGGGCTTGATCACGATGGATTCAGGGGCCATGGAGTCGGGGACATGGAGTCCGACTTGATCACGGTGGATTGAGGGGCTATGGAGTCGGGCTTGATCACGATGGATTGAGGGGCCATTGAGTTGTTAGATTATGTGAGTATTTTCCGAGGTACTTTCATGACTCAAAATCTCTGTCAGGTGGTACCTTCCTCACCTTCTTTCTTTGAAAACTCCAAAAGTCTTTTTTATTTTATTTTTAATCCCTATCTCATCAGTGGAGAAAAACAAAGTGGTGACATTGAGAATCTGCGAGTGATCTTCAAAACAGGCTACATATGGGTTTGGAAATCGAAAATTATTTGAACAAGAGTTTATGATTTGGAGTTTGCTTGTGTTCTACAGATCTTCGGGATGCCCCTGAGGAAGTCTTGCATTTTCAACGACACTTGCTTTGGCAGATGTTAAAGTGAGATGGCTGAAATGCTACAAGAGTTCTATGTCCTTCAACAAACACGTGCATGAGTGTAATATTTGAATGGCTCCAAACCATTACAAGGCTCTGAAGATACCAAAATTTTGTACCCAGCGGACGGTAGCAATGAATGGAGGCTACCGCCGCCGAAAAAACGGAATACCAAGATCGGGATTACTCGCAAGAGTTTAACCGCTCTGATACCATGGGAAGTTTTAGACTTTAAAATATTTGGTAAATATAAGAACGGCTGTTTAAAAGAAAGTAATGTAGAACAAAAGATAATCAAGTGTTCTCATTGAATAAAAGCCTACGCATGCTACTATATTTATACAAGTACAAAGGCTAAACTAATAAACAAAGAAATAGGTAACTGATAGAGATATTATAGGATATGCGCTGGACTCATTCAAACTCTGCTGCATTATGTAATTGGTAGTGGGATGGTCTTCCAGAATATCAGGAACGGTTTGGCTGGTTGTGAGATCAGGTGAGAGAGAGTGTATCATAGTCTTAATAGAAAATACTAAACGATTTAAAACTATGTTGATTTTAACCGGACCAAATGATCAACGCCTAATGATTTATCTTAGTGTAAGTTGTTTTTTAGCCATGCATAGACCTGTATATAGACGTTTTTGATATTTTTAATAACAGTCTGAATAATTAGTACCTTGTAATATGACATTTAAATCAAAATTTTCCGATGGGAACTTATATAATATTTTAATTAAAAATGGTGTCTCCATTTGTGAATGTGCCATGTAGCTTAAAATTAAAGTTGCGTGCAATTAAGAACAACACCATCTCCTCTCTCTGCCCCTACTCTGAGAAAACAAACAACCACTTTTTCTCTTACCAATCCATCGATTTGTCTCACCCTTAAGATATCTTCTTTTTCTCCTTTTAAGGCTCTTACACATAGCAATTTTCAGGCCTCTTCACCTCTCTCCCATCATACTAACCATTATTTTCTCTAGATACATTGTAGTTGTACGATTATAGATAATCCATCTTCTATTTCTATGCTTAATTACCACAAATATTGTTAAGTATGAAATTAGGTTTCTTATTTTCAATTAGATTTAATTAACAAGTGCAATTGATCATTATTTTTTCTATTATGAGATTTTCCTTTTTCTTCCATTCTTCCCCAATCATTGCCCAAAATTGTGAAGCTTAGTTTCAATTTTTTATTTATTTATAATTATTCAGGGGCGAACCTCTTTTTTATCCCTCTTCTTTTTGTTTTGCTGGTTGATTGCAGATGCATATGACCGCCTCTTATGCCGTTTTTTCACTCTGAGAAAAAAATTTCACAAAAAAATACTTACGCATGTATTTTAATTCTTAAATAATTTAGCTGCATATTTTTAAAATTTTCATGATATGTGTAATTCCTCATTCCTAAATATCTGTTGGAAATCTCTCATTGATAAGTGGCTTTCCATGAGCGTACTAACAAAAAAGATAAAGGTATATATGGGTTCATATATGTTTTGACCAATGGGATTGGAGATGTCCAAAGTTTCACATGTATAAACATTCAAATATTGGAACTTTCATTTGAATATTTTTGGCTGGTAGATGGAAGAAAATATCTTATTTTAACACACAATGAACATATAATTTTTTGACATTTAATACTTACTCTCCATGTCACATCTTACTACTAAACTTAGTTTATATAATGAAATATTGTATTGTGGAGTAACATACAACTTGATTGGCCCTTGGAATTTTTTTTACCATAATTACATTGCATAAATTTATTTAATATTGTAATTCTATTATATAATGTAATTACTCAATTACATTTAGTGTGATTGATTTCATGATAAACGATGCACTTGAGTAATGACTTGCAATGCCGCAATTACATTTATCGAGTAATATATTAACTTTCACTCAGTCTTTCATGTGTTTTACTTTTAAAATCAATATATTACATCTCTATTGTTAATAATATATAACTATATATTATTTTTATTTTATCAAAATTAGCTACTTTGGGTTGTTAAAAAAAAATTATTAAGTACTCGCGCATCGTGTGAAGCTAAAATCGAATTCTTATAATTTATATAGTTTGAATCAAGCAAATGATCACATTTTTTTTCATTTAATGTGTTTTTCTTGTTGTTTTTACTCACATGTAGTGGTTGTTGGGCACACTTTTACGTATAAACATATTTTGTAATTCCTCTGGACTTTAAGCGAGTTCCTTAGGCCATCTCCAATGGATAGTGCAAATGTGCACATTTGCATTTTTTCTCCTCTCAATGGGTAGAATAAAATACACAGTCAAGAGAGAGAAAATTCATTGGCAATGTAAAACAAGATTGACACTACACATTGTGTAACGGGTGGGTTCCACAGCTGGGCGGGTAACTGTTGGCCGCCCAGACTGTGGGCGGATAAAATTTCTCCGTCCAACTCTCATTCAAATAAAAAAAAACATAAAATGTACGATTAGTGGGGAAAGATAATTTATAATATTGTTGGGCGGGTAAAACTTATCCGCCCAGAGTAGGTCCCATCCCATCCAACTCATTTTTACATTGTCCCATTGTGTATCCAAACAAAAAAATGTACTCAAAGTCATCTAAATTTACATTGTCTTCCATTATCTAATTGGAGATGGCCTTATGGAGTAAAGCCTTGCTTTTCATTTTCACGTTTTTACACGAAAAGTAGAAGTAGAGGGAAAGAAATCCAAGCAATTTATCACTTTATGTTGGCCGTTAATCCACTTTAAGCAAAAATGTGGAGCACACTCTCATTCCTTTACACAAATAGTTGAGTCGGTGAGTGATTACAGAAAGTTGTTTGTCGTTCGTGTGTTGAAATTTACGTTCAACACAATCTTAATTCAATTTAAAAAGGTATTTTTGACTTGGCCACTTCATTAATGATTTATATAGGTTTATGTTTCTTTAGTTTTTTTTTGGGTACTTTTCTGTAACAAAATTGCTAAAGTTAATGATGCCAAAGTTTTAAGAGGCCATTTTTAAATGATCTGGCAAATATTTAGTCGCTGAACATCACTTCTACTTGAAAAAAACTTTTCCGTCTAAGAATGCTTGTAGCGAGAAAATTGTGTTGTCGTTAAATATCATTGTTAACTTTAATTATTCTGTGATGAAAAAGTATGTTAAGTCCAAAAAAATTAAAACAAATATATAATTCTAATTCAGACCATTTGTAAGGTACCGTCACCGTGTACATGTACTATCCATCAACTCAACTAAAATAGATATAAAATTATATGAGTTATTGTTTAATTTTAGAGCAAATTATATCTAGGTCCCATTTATTAAGTCAACAAGCTTATAAGTCCCATTGACTTTTTCATAATCCCATAGGTCCTATTCCAACTTTTTAGGAAATTTTTTCACAATTTTACCCTTTTAAAACCAACCATCCGTAACTTCCTTGAGGAAGTTACATAAGTGGTTGGACTTTTTTTTTAATCTTTAAATGATCATAACTTTTGATTCACAAATCCGTTTTTCGCAAAATTACTATTTTTGAAATCTGCTTGACGAGATCTATCAAACAAGATCCATGAAGACTATAAAATTTCGAAGAAAAAAATTTACACAAACAGTAAACTTTACTGTATGCACTAGAATATGAAATAGTTTTATATATGTGACATTTCACAAACAGACAGTAACATTTACTGTGGTAATACTACACAGTATATATATATATATATATACACACACATCCGGTGGATCCAAAACCTCTTTTTTCAAAAATACATTATATTTAAAGGTCCGCGCTAACGGCATCCAATCCTTGCCACCATTATTGGAGCTTCAACGACATTCGTCAGAGCGCTGATTTGGGGTGGGTAAGGGTGGCATGTGGTGCCGTTGGCGCGGACCTTTGAAAATAAGAGACTTTTGGATAAATGGGTTTTGGATCCATCGGAGTATTATGGGGTGCCACTGGCTCGGACCTTTGAAAATAAGATTGGATAAATGGGATCGAGATCATCTGGAGCGCCAATTTGAGGTGAATAGGGGTGACACAGAACTTTAAAAATTTACGAGCATATTGGATATATATATATATATATATTGGATATATATATATATATATATATATATATATATATATATATATATATATATATATATAAATAGTTTGTAAAAATGTCATAGATATTAAACTTTATTGTATACACCAGAAAATGAAATAGTTTTATATTTGTGACATTTTCACAAACAACAACATTTACTGTGATAATATATTTATGAAATAGTTTTATACATATAACATTTTCACAAACAGTAACATTTACTGAGTTAATATTACACAATATATATAACATTTTTCACAAACAGACATTTACTGAGTTAAGACCACACAGTATATATATATATATATATATATATATGGTGGATCCAAACCCTATTTTTTCAAAATTACCTTATATTTGAAGGTTCGCGCTAGCGGTATCCAATCCTTACCACCATTATTGGAGTTTCAACGACCTTCGTTAGAGCTCCGATTTGGGTGGGTAAGGGTGGCATGTGGTGCCGCTGGCGCGGACCTTTGAAAATAAGAGATTACTGAATAAAAGGGCTTTCGATCCACTGAAGTATCATGGGGTGCCGCTGGCGCGGACCTTTGAAAATAAGATTGGATAAATGGAATCGGGATCATCTGGAGCGCCAATTTGGGGTGAATAGGGGTGGCACAGAACTTTAAAAATAGGAGCATATTATATATATATATATATAGTTTGTAAAAATGTCATAGATATTAAACTTTATTGTATACTCCAGAAAATGAAATAGTTTTATATTTCTGACATTTTCACAAAAATAACATTTAGTGTGATAATATATTTATGAAATAGTTTTATATATATAACATTTTCACAAACAATAACATTTACTGAGTTAATATTACATAATATCTATATAACATTTTCACAAACAGTAACATTTACTGAGTTAATATATATATATATATATATATATATATTTATATATATATATATTTATATATATACATGGTAGATCCAAACCTCTTTTTTTTTAATTACCATATTTTTAAAGGTTTACGCTAGCGACATTCAATCCCCACCACTACCCACCCCAGTTGTCGAAGCTTCAACGACTTTCATCAGAGCTATGATTTAGGTGGGTAGTAGTGGCATAGGGTGCCGCTGGCGCGGACCTCTAAAATTAAAAGAATATTAGATAAATGGATTTTGGATCCACTGGCGCTCCGATTTGGGGTGAGTAGGGGTGACAGTGGGTTAGGTTTATATCTATAACATTTTTACAAACGTTAACATTTACTGTGTTATAACACAGTATATATATATATATATATATATATACGGTGGATCCAAACCTCTTTTTTCAGATATTATCTTATTTTTAACGGTCCGCGCCAGCGGCATCCAATCCCCACCCCCTTTATCGGAGCTCCAACAACCTTCATCAGAGCTCTGATTTGAGGTGGCATGGGATGCCGATGTAACATTTTCACAAACAGTAACATTTATTATTTGTGAAAATATTACAGATATAAACCTAATCCAATGCTACCCTTACCCACCTCAAACTGGAGCGCCGGTGTATCCAAACCCCATTTATCCAATATTCCCTTATTTCCTAAGGTACGCGCCAGGGGCACTCCATGTCACCCCAAATCAGAACTCTGATGAAGGTTGTTCGAGCTCCGACAATTGGGGTTGGTGGTGGTCGGGATTAGATACCGCTAGCGCGGGTCGTTAAAAATAAGGCAATATCAGAAAAAAGAGGTTTGGATTCACCTATATATATATATATATATACTGTGTTATAACACAGTAAATGTTAACGTTTGTAAAAATGTTATAGATATAAACCTAACCCACTGTCACCCCTATTCACCCCAAATCGGAGTGCCAGTGGATCCAAACTCCATTTATCTAATATTCTTTTAATTTCAGAGGTCCGCGCTAGCGGCACCCTATGCCACTACTACCTACCTAAATCATAGCGCTGATGAAAGTCGTTGAAGCGTCGACAATTGTGGTGGGTAGTGGTGGGGATTGAATGTCGCTAGCGTAAACCTTTAAAAATATGGTAATTTAAAAAAAAAAAGAGGTTTGGATATACCGTGTATATATATATATATATATATATATATTAACTCAGTAAATGTTACTGTTTTTGTGAAAATGTTACATATATATTGTGTAATATTAACTCAGTAAATGTTACTATTTGTGAAAATGTTATCACAGTAAATGTTATTGTTTGTGAAAATGTCAGAAATATAAAACTATTTCATTTTCTGGTATATACAATAAAGTTTAATATCTATGACATTCTTACAAACTATATATATATATATATATATATATATATCCAATATGCTCCTATTTTTAAAGTTCTGTGCCACCCCTATTCACCCCAAATTGGCGCTCCAAATGATCCCGATCCCATTTATCCAATCTTATTTTCAAAGGTCCGCACCAGCTGCCCCCATGATACTTCGGTGGATCCAAAACCCATTTATTTAATAGTCTCTTATTTTATAAGGTCTGCGCCAGCGGCACCACATGCCACCCTTACCCACCCCAAATCAGAGCTCTGACTAAGGTCGTTGAAGCTCCAATAATGGTGGTAAGGATTGGATACCGCTAGCGCGAACCTTCAAATATAATGTAATTTTGAAAAAAAAAGGTTTGGATCCACCGTATATATATATATATATATATATATATATATATATGCTTTGTAGTATTAGCACATTAAATGTTACTGTCTATTTATGAAAATGTCACATATATAAAACTATTTCATATTCTAGTGCATACAGTAAAGTTTACTGTTTGTGTAAATTTTTTTCTTTGGAATTTTATAGCCTTCATGGATCTTGTTTGATAGATCTTATCGAGCAGATTTCAAAAATAGTAATTTTGTGAAAAACGGATTTGTGAATCAAAAGTTATGATCATTTGAAGATTAAAAAAAAAAGTTCAACCACTTATGTAACTTCTCAAGGAAGTTACGGATTGTTGGTTTTAAAAGGGTAAAATTGAAAAAAAGTTCCAAAAAATTAGGAATAGGACTTATATGTAAGAGAAAAACATGATGGGACTAGAATGTCTATAAGAACGTCTAATAGGATCTAAACGTAAATGTCCCTTAATTTTAACAAGATTAAGTCATTAAATGAGTTACTCGCTTTAATTGCATACACTATTAAATGATAGGAAAATGACACCATGCTATTTAATATATTATCATGCACTTAGGACACTATGCATTCATGCTCAGTATCAATAAAAATATGATACAAATGCAATTCATATTTCATATGTTTCTCAATATAAAAATAATATTTTCTTGAAAATTGACATGTGATGCTATAAATGTATAGTACTATTTCTCATACTATTTAGATCCATAACGTTAGTGGCATAAATGAGGCAATGGTGAAAGAAATCAAATACCACTTAAACTGAACCCAACAAATATTTGAGTGGTGCATGTAGACGAAGCACCAGCATTACCCACAATATTTTGAGTGGTGCAAGTAGTACTACTATTGACTACGAATTTCAATTAGGAAACCATGAGAGAGTGAGTGTAGTTTAGTTGGTTTGATTGTTCTTGAATGCCTTCTAATAACAAAACAAACAGTATCAATTATCATTTTCCTGATCAACATAAACAATCCAAATTAAAGCACATTGCTTTTATGTTGTAACAAAACTCCACTACCATTTTTTTTCCAACTTAATTAGGCTGAGCACCCTACTTTGTAGCTTTGGCAGACAAGAAATGAAATAAAAATGGGCTGAATATTTTAAATTTATCAATGTTCTAGAGGTCATCCCCCTTGCCATATAGAAATATGGAGGTAGGACAAATTTTAAAGAAAAATCCAAATACAATAAGTGTGTTGCGACCAAACCCACTTGTTTTCTGACCATATTATGAGGATGACCAGCCAGTAAGTGTCTCAATTTCAGCCATTCCATTCCATGTACTCCCCCACTTTGTCGTCCCCCCAATGTTATATTTGTATAATAGTATACTCTATTTCCCCATATCTGCCTCCCACCTACCCCAACTTCAAATTATTCTTATCGGTCCAAACATAAATCGATGAGTGGACCAGTAGAAACTGGTTGAGTGGTTTTTCCTCCCACTGGGATGGGTTGAGTTGGATTAATATACGTACTTTATATTGTTGGCAATAATATAGGCAGAAAAACTGGTAGCAGAATATTAAACAGAAAGCTGAGGGCCTATTTGGCTACTAGTTTAGAAATTGCTTTCTTTTTTAAAACACAATTCTAGTTATAATTTGCATCTGATAGACTTGTCTTTAAAAACTGAATATAAAAAAATTTGAGTCTAAATTTGTGTTTTTTGTACCTATTTTCATTCATTTGTACTTTCATACACAATTTACATATAAAAAATAAATTTGATTATGTATAAAATATAATATACTATATATGTCCAATGTATGTAATATATATACAAGTACATAACAATGTATATATTAAATAATATTATTTACATACACAATATTTATATATATGTTATACTTTTATGTATGTATATAATTTTTTTATTATGTATTATACATGCAATATCATAATAATATGCAGGGGCGGATCCACCCTTGGACGAAGCGGGGCGGCCGCCCCAGTTCATTTTGTTAAAAAAAAAAAAAAAAATTAGGGGTTTTTTGGTAAAGAATTAAACATGAAGGTTTCTTGTAATTATTTTCAAAGTTCAAGGTAAACTTTGTAATAAACCAAAATGAAAAACCTAACTTAAGTTAAGTTTGACAGCTGCTCTCTCGGAAGGAATCAAAGAAAAATGAGTAGATCTGTGTACTTTTATCTATAATGTAGCCGTGGATATAAGCCCACGGCCCACCCGAAAAAAACGTAGGGCTTAGGATGGTTAAAATTCCCCCGCAAAGTGGGCTTGGCAAAATTTTCAAAAGCAATTTTTTTTCGAGGTAAGCATTTTTATGCCCACTTAGGCTCGACCCGACCCTAGGCCTGATAATTATAATATGTTTATTTACATAATATAATAGGTTATTATGATTTGTATTTTTTTTGCAGCTTAATTTACAAAATCTTAATAAATACAAAAAAGACTAGTTACGTTAAAAAAATATATATAAAAAATAAAAACAGTTCATCTTCGGGCTTGGGTATTAAGGTGTTGAAGCTTGGCGGACTTGAAATTGTGCCAGTTTGGGCCTGGGCAGACTTGGATAACTACAATTATTCTAATTATTTAGAGAAAGCTCGGCCCGAGCCCGAACCCGAACCATGTCCATCCCTACTATGTATGTATATATGTATGTATGTGTGTATGTATGTATGTATGTATGTATAAGATACATTATACTCATGTTATATCTGTATATATGTCTCCATCTCTTCCTAGTATATATATATATATATATATATATGTCCCAAATGACAGACGACCGTTGATTTGACCAAAGGAAGAACGTATAAGGCCCCCAAAGCCTTATACCTTGTCATTCTAACGTCTATAGAGGTATTCATGCCCTAACTCTCTCTAGAGTTTTTAGCTACCAGAAGGATTTTTCTTCTTCTTCTTCTTGATTTCACCATATCTAGACGTGGTAGAAAATATAAGGTGTTCGCAATTGATAACAGTCTGGAATTTCCTAAAAAAAATATAGAATCCTTGATGGTGTCAACATGTAATATCCCGCCCAAATAATTCGATTAGATTCTGTATAAATTATAATGGAGTGAGGACTGGGGAGAATTAGTGGAAAATTGTGGGTCAAAATTGAAAGAAATAAAAGAATAGGAAAAAGGGGGTCGTTCGAACGACCTATAGGGGTCTTTAGAAGCGAGATCCATATCGTGCGAAGGTTGCGCGAAGTAGGCCTTCAAACGAGATGTCACTGCATTACACTCCCAGGTCGCGTGACGTCAATCATCGAGCGAGGTGGTGATGTCATTCGAGCGAGGTTGTGATGTCATTCGAACGACGTGCCTAAAAAATATTTTTATATGTTTGTCCTTGTGCTCTGTCACATATCTGACCCTTGATTTGGTGTGCTGTCAAGCTCAGATGAGCACAAAATGGGCAAAACAAGTTTTTGGTCGTTAGTTTTTTTATAAGGCATGCTTGGGTCATTTATTTGGAAAAAATGCACGAATAGAAAATGAGATGGAAAAGGGTGGTCTTCAACCATTTTATGTGTCCCACCACCATCCCACCATCATCCCACTACCATAAATTGCCCTTTTTTTAGTGTATTCCACCATGTTTGAACCATATATATCAATTTTCACCATTGTTGAAGTGGAGTTACGAATTTTGGAGGAGTCTTGGGGAATTTTCGAAGAAGATGATGGAAGCTTTCGTGGAATTGAAGTGTTTTTTGGCTTGGAATATTGAATGGAGCATTTTGGAGGATACATTTGGTAACTCCTTGAGGTCACCTTTGGAGGTGTGTGTGTGTGGGTGGTGGTGGGGGTGGGCGTGGTGGTGTCATGGTACGATGAAGTTGGGCCTAGTAGAGCGCGGTGGACCAGGTATGGTTATTGAAGCTCGGTAACTAGGCTTGCTATTGAACAAAGTTCTGTTTGTGGGTGGCTGAGCTCTTGGCCACACGATTTGCTTATAGTATTGGCTTTTCTTAGGATTAATGACCTTTCAACTGGCCAACACGACAGTCAGTGTCTTTGGTTGCAAAAACGGGATGATGACTTGAGGATATTGTATAACGTTAGAAATAAAGGAAGACTTAACACGGTGATACTTCACCATGGTGAGTGGATAGGTGTGGGACTCAAGTGAGAGCTCTAAGGTGAGACAATTAGGGCAGTACCATGGTCATCAGCGTGATGTAGTGTAAGGTGTAAGACGAACGCACGGTGATGACTTGGTAAGAATGTTACTCTTTGGAGTGAAAAAATAACATTGGCAAGCTCATGCAAGTGGTATACCCAGGATAGCCTAAAAAGTTATGGGATGCAGGATGTGAAGTCCTTAAATAAAATTGATTTTGATGATGAATATGACGACTGGTTGCATCACTGTTCACATTGGGTGAGTGTCGATCGCTAGAGAGGATTTTCCCGTGGGGTGCTAGTATACTTTGGGTACTAGCATAGGTGGTTTTAGAAATTATTTGGACATGATCATACAGTGAGTGGGAACTCGGAGTCGATTATGTGAAGTTCATGGTTAGCTAAATGGAAATAATTAGAACATGTCGCATGTTGATTATTTGGTGACAAACCCGCGTGGGGGAGCATAGAGCGACCTTATTATTGAGAACTTCGATGATTTTGTCTTGGAGAATTTTTATGGATTAAAATAAAAGTTGGTGAACCTCGAAAGCTTAAGAATGGCCGAATTGAGAATTTCGGGGACGAAATTCCCCAAGGAGGGAAGTTTGTAAATATCATGCCCTAATAATTCGATTAAATTTTGTATAAATTGTAATGAAGTGAGAATTGAGTAGAATTATTAGAAAATTGCGTGTTAAAGTTAAAGGAAATAAAAGAACAAGAAAAGGGGGTCGTTTGGATGATTTATGGGGGTCGTTAGAAGCGAGATCCATATTGAGCGAAGGTCGCGCGAAGCCAATTATCAAACGGGGTGGTGATGTCGCTTGAACGAGGTTATGATGTCGTTCAAACGACGTGCCTCAAAAATATTTTTATCAGTTTGTCCTTGTGCGTTGTCATATTTCTGGCCTTTGATTTGGTGTGCTATCAAGCTCAGATTAGCCCAGAATGGGCAAAACATGATTTTTGGTCTTTAGTTTTTTTTATAAGGCATGTTCGGGTCATTTTTTGGGATAAAAAATGCAAGAATAGAGAGAGAGGGATAAGGGTGGTCTTCCACCATTTTATGTGTTCTTTCACCATTCCACCACCACCCCACAACCATAAACCACTATTTTCTTAGTATATTTCACCATGTTTGAACCATATATACCCATTTTCACCATTGTCGAAGTGGAGTTACAAATTTTAGAGGAGTCTTGGGGGATTTTTGAAGAAGATGACGAAATATTTCATGGAGTTGAAGAGATTTTTGTCTTGGAAGCTTGAATGGAGCATTTTGGAGGATGAATTTGGTAATCCCCTGAGGTCACCTTTGGAGGTGAGGGTTCCTCTGCCTACACCAACTTTCCCACTATCATTCAGAGTGTTTGAGGAGGAAAATTCTATCCTTAGTATTTAAGACTCTACTTGCATTTTTAGTAGTCTTGTGGTTAGATTACATAACTAAGATGCACATGAATAAATGATGGTTTTTAGTAGAATAATATTAAATATTTTTAAGGAATAAAATTGTTGGTAAAATATTATTTTGTTGAAAATAAAAAATGAATAAATATTTCAAAGTCTTGAAATATTAAAAGTTGGTATTTTATGAAAATGCTGTATTTTGTAGAAATATTGATGTTAAACATTTTGTGAAATAAAATGTTTGAAAATAATGATTTGTGAAATAAATTTTTAAAGTTTCTTGAAAAAATGTAGAGTTTATGAAAATGGACATTTGTTGAGTTTGAAGAAATTAAATATTTTTTTTATGCCTTGAAAGTATATTTTTGCATGTATGATGAATTTCTATAAGGAAATGTATGTTTAACCCTTTAATAAGAATTTAGGATTTAAAATCCACTTTCTCAGGCATATAAACTTGTAGTGTTTTGGCAATAAATGTATAAACAAGTTTAAAGGAGATTTTATTGGGTTTACATATGGAATAAGAATAGTATAAATTTTTGTCGTCAAACAGTGTGAAAAAGTGTGATAAGTACAAAGTTGCAAGACTACATGTATTGATAAATAGGAAATGGTATTTCTCTTATGAAAGTAGTCTTTGAGTGTAATTAGATTTCTTGAATTATGTAAGTGAAGAAATGTGTAATTTAAAAAGTTAATTAGTAAAGGTGTTGAATAAGTGTTAATGGTTAAACATTGAAATGTTGGTGTGTCTAGCTTAATAATGTGGTCAAAGATTAACACTTATGAATATGAAAAGAAAATATTGAAATAAAGTTATTTCCAATTAAGAAGAATATTACTCCACGGTTAAATGGGTGTTAAAAACACTTAAGAAGGTAGTAAGGGTAATTTAATAGTGTTTTGGAAAAATTAACAATTGTGGAAATGGAGTAAAAGATGAGTTTAGAAACAAATGGGTAAAATGATAATTTTACTTAAAGTGAAATATTTTTATGAAATAAAATGTTAGAAAAGGTGTTACACAAATTGATCCTAAATGGATATGATTTTTGGAATAAAATCAAGGTTAAAGGGTAAAGGACATGAAATGATAATTTCAAAGTGTAACACGACTTGGGGTGAAACCCTCGATTTTGACTTCAGTCGGGTAAAAGGAAAAGTGAAATAATGTGGACATTTGTAAAATGTTAAAACACATTAAAAGGAACTAAGATGAGACCGAGATAATTAAGGAGGGCCTGAATCCATGGGTTGAAAGATCCAAAATTACTATCCAGAGCATATGGTGTGCAAAGCCTGTGGTGTAGAACTCGTTGAAGTATGCAGTTTATGGAAGATTCTGAAAAAAATAAAGGAGTAAGTAACATGTAAAGAAATGGGTTGTATGGTGAAAACGTGTTAAGACAACCTAACTTGAATGAATTAATAAATGTTCTGGTAAAGGTGAAATGGACAATTAAATATGTAAGTTGATTAATGCCCATAAGGTAAGGAAAAAGGTAAAGTAAGTGAGTAAATCGACGGTTAAGCAACCTAAGTGGTTAAAACTACATTTAACACAAGGATGTTGTAAAAGGTTTTCAAAGATTAAATGAGTATTTTTTAACACGGTGTTCACGTATGTTGAAAGGGTGGTTTCAATAAAAATACTAATGTGGATTGATTAAAATGAAAAGGGTAATTTCGATAAAGAAATGACTTTCAATCAAACCAAGTGGAGTTGTTTCAAGTATTTAATCGCGTGTGTTAAATACTGTGATAAATGTCAAAAGGAGTCTTTTATTGCACTACACCAAAGCATACTTTTAGTGATGACTTTTCGATGACTTTTAGTGCACTACACCAAAATATGCTTTTAGTAATAGACAATTTTTCTATTACTAACAATATTATACCATTTCTATTTCTCACAATAAAATACCGTTACTTATATAACTGTTACTAATATTGATTCAATATTAAAAAAATATTTTTTTTAAAAGACAAAGGTACTTTTCCTCGAACGAAAGAAATGTTCATGACTAAAATTTTTGCCCAAAACTCAAAAGCCCCGCTCACACACACACGAAACTCTCTCATCTCCTAACTGCCCAAAATTTCTTTCACCCTCTCTCTCTTTAGAGATCTGGACACCTTCATCGAGATCGTGCTTTGGTTAATGCAATGACTCCTCTCAAAATTTCTTTCAACCACTTTGATTATTGGAGTGATCGTACTTTGGTCCAAAGACTAAGATAACTAATTCCTTACTTTAATTTGGAGAGTTTTTTTTGTACATGTGTAGAGGATTCATTTTTTGTTAAGGGAATCAGTGGGTTTCGTTTTATTTATTCAAAAAATAAAGATCACCCAATTTCATTTTTTAGGTTTACAGTTGTTAAAGTTACCGGTGGATGCGAGTAAGGCATCGATTTTGCCGACGAATGATCTTCCGATGGATTTTTATTGGCGAGAGCATGATGCCATTACCAATGCTAAAAATCATGTAATTTTTGTGTTTAGTTTTTGTTTTTAGTTGAACAGTGATGTTTTGGTTGTTTTTATGCGTGTATGCATTGGTATTGGAACCATTGATTATTTTCTATAGGTCATCATGTATATTCAACCAAATTTATGTATCTTTTTTTTTTTTTGTTTTACGAGTCTTGCTAATCACATTAAAAGTTTATTTTACTTTGTTTGGAAGTGTTGTGCCTATTTTTTTTTTATTCGTCATGCTAATCGCTATATTGCAATTTTGGATTTTAAATTTTAATTTTCCTTATGTTTCATTGTTTTGTTTTTAATAATTTCAATTTAGAATACCACTTTACAAGTTAAGATTAACTAAATTTATATTGATTTTGGACAAACTCTTACTTTCTAATTAAAATGTGTGCAAGTTTAAAATCGAGAATTAGTAACTTACTAAAGTAAAAATCCTATAAATATTTTGAACATTTTTTAAATTTTGCTCCTATTAATTTTTTTTTCCAATAACATGACAAAATTTTATAAGAGTTGGAACCGAAAATGATGAGAATGTCTGAGCTCGGGTTCGAATTGGGGACATTTTTTATACGTGTTTATATAAACTATATATACATGTATCAACTGTAGGAAAATCGTCAAAAGAGAGAGGCAATGAGATTAAGCAAAACCTCATCCGGTGGGTATCTCAACAAAACCTCCAAGCCCTAATGGTGCCTTCATGTCTTCTCTATTTTATTCAATTTCTCATTTGTAAAAAATTACAATATGGTCCTTTTTATGTATTTTATATTTATATTATAGCAATCTTACATGCTCAAATTTTGTAGGAATGAAAAATCGCAGAGCGGAAGTCGGCTCTCAGAGGTATAACTATCTAATTAGGCATTACGTTTTTGATAAAATAAAAATAATTTAGGAAAGGTAGAAATTCTAACTTTTTTTCAACTGTTGTTTATAAATTAACATGACTGATACATAAAATCCAAGTATAAATTCTCTATAGTTAATCTATAGTGTACTTTCTTTTTCGCAGTACTTGATCTGCTAGACATCTCTGTGGAACTTCCATAGGATGAAGTCATGTGATATCAAATTCTAACTCTAAATAAAGTCATCCTGCCCTTCAAGAAATTTTAGAGAACAACTATTGCACAATTTGTAATAGCAAATGTCAGGGAAATGCAATTATGCAATTCCTAGATCTTTTTGGAAACATTGATATTTTCTGGAGCATTTTAAATTTCTTCCCTAAATCCAGATGACTCGATGTTTGTATGGTGAATTTATTTGGGACACAAGCATTTTCGGAACGTACGCCAACTCAGTCCACGAAGTGTGGTAAAGGGCACAATGTAGTGGTATCTTATATCACACAAGATTTTGTATCCTATTCAACTTTTGAAGTAGATCTTTTAGCTCATGCCAGTCGCAGCATGAGTTACACACATCCAACCTAGTTAACATACTAAGCATTGGAGAAAAATGTTTATATCCCCTGCTAAATACCTTCAACATATATATCCTGATAAACACAAGCACATCAAATTGGAGGATCCTGAACGAACTTTTAACGGGACATCTTTTGCTTCAACTAAGGAATAAACGTATATTTCACGATGCAAGAGATGTGGTTTTTTCTAGTGCTGGGGAATTTACAAGAACTTTCGATCCCACCCCAAATTCTATTTCAATACTAGTTAGCACAAGAGAACATATAGAAATGTTCGTCGCATTATAAATTTTACCATGTTTTTATGACTAGATCTTCAAGAGCTGGGCAATTAGGCAAAAGGTTCTGAGTAAAGCCAACATTTTGGTATTCAATGCTAATGAGATGTATGCTCTTAAGAATTTGGAAATAATAAGGTAACCTTCTAGAGGAGTGTTTTCGAACTTGAGAAATTCGATATGAAATATATGAAGACTAGGAAAACAATTTGAGCCTTCTAGAGGAGTGCTTGCCACCTTGAGAAATTATGAAATATCTGAAGACTAGGAAAACAATTTGAGTTTGCAGCCAATATATTTCCACAAGTAACACTAATGAGACAGAGGGTTTTAAGATTTCGGAAACATGAGGTGCTTTGTGCATGTAGATTGAACGATATATTACCATTTAGCTTAAAAATCACAAGTAATTTACATGTACAAAGGCTACCAGTCAACTCAATCGATTCTTCCAAATTAAGGTAGAGATCCATCTCCCGAACATGACATCTAAGTGCATCATAAACCCATGTTTTAATGTCACAATGACCCTCCACTTGAAAATATTTGAGGCAAAACTTGAGTTTGGATGATTAAATTAGAAGGACCAAAACCTTTTAACAAAATTCATGGTTTTCAACTTTGGTCGGCTTCCCATATGTTTTTTGGTTCATATAAAAAACATAGTGTCAAAGTAAATTGGTAATAACATTCCAGAGAAACTTCCATCTTTTTGATAATATACATGTGGCAACAATATAATTACTAGGAAGAAAAGTTCGTATCTGAAAAAGTGAATAGTCCGAGAGATCGCTTATGATGTTGATTAGCCTAGTGATAACATCATCTTTATTCGAAGCTTTGAGAATTTTGGTAATCTTTGTGGGTTTACTGACTCAATTACCCTAAATTAGTGTTCGATGAAACTTACAAGGTTTGCCCCATAATTTAAATGGAGAGATAGTAACTATAAAGGGAGATACGGGGACACAAGTTATGTAATGTGAGGGTAATTCTAATGTTTGTTTGAACATATTTGTAGAATGACATAATTATATATGTTGTATTATTTGACTAGACAGTCTAATTGGTGTTCTTGAATCACTATAACACTTTCGTCCAATTGTAACACCCCGCACGCCCGAAAAGTGAACGCGACATGCTACTACGATAAAACTAAACTAAATCCATCAATCAACAAGTATCGAGCATCTAAATGTCCATACCCAAAAAAAGATTACAATAAAGTCTCTCGAATATAAAATTCTCCAACTAAAATTTACACTACTAATCATTACATCAAAATACATATTCTAATACAAGCTCTATCATAATATCCAAATAGTCCATAGCGTCCCAATCCACACCAGCCTTCCACTAAAAGAAAATACGAGGAAGTACTCAATATGACAGGAATAGATGCTCAAAAATATTTAGCACGATGAATAAATCGTCATAATACGTATGCGCATATACAAATCAAATGCAACACTCAAGCATTATATCAATATTTATTTCTCAACAACACATCAATGAGTCACCAGGCTCACCTCACCTATGCATTGTTAAGAATATCCGGATGTTGGATTATTGGCGGGTGTCCATTCTCCGTGCCATATTAAAATCACATGACATGATGCTCAAATCACAATATAATATATCCAAGGTTAAAAAAAACGCGAGGCGTGGTCGAGGCGTGGAGGCCAAGCCTTAAGCCTTAGAAGCCTAGGCGAGCCTTGGCGTAAAAAGGCGTGAAAACGCGTTTAGGCATTCTTAATATATTTTAATATTTTTAAACCATAACAAGGCTATTAAAATACAAAAAATGTACATATTATAAAAATATGTCCGAATATATGCAAACTAAAATACTATTGGATTATTTTGGATGAAATAATAGTCCGATTAGTAAAAAAATTCTTTAAAAGGCGATATCGTTTCACCAAAGCATTGTTGTTTTTAGAAAAAAGTGTGCTTTAAGGGTTTTACCAAGAATAAGGCATAAAAAACTTAAGGCAAGGTGTTTGTCCCAAGCCTTAAGCCTAGGCGGGTTTTTTAGAACAGTGAATATATCTCAATGAATCAAATTTAGATTCCAACAATTTTTAGATTTCAAAGAATATCACAATTCAATATGAGTGCAATCGACACAGAAATCAAACCATACCTTCGAGAGAATTTAGGAGCATATTGTTTAAGTCCCGTACCTCAAAATCACGACATGAATTGACATATAAAAATCAGCCTATAAATCTGATCGCACCGTCACGTTCCTCTCGCGAAAATAATCAAAATTTGTTCTAGCCCAAACTTGAGAAAACACCAAATAAGCCTTCTAATCTAAGGTTGAAATCTTGAATAAGTTTGGGGCTATGGTTTGTAGATGAAAGGGAGTAATTTTGAAGAGGTCTCCTGATTGAAAAGTTGATGAAAAAGTTATTTCAAAAGCCAAGCCACGAATTTGTTGTGATATATAAAGAATTAAGAGTTTGATTAAGAAAAGAGTTCTAATCGGATACAAACACTAAAAAAATATTCCAGACGATTAAAAAGTCAGAATTCCTTGAAATTTTGGTATGTTGTAGAGAACGGCGAGACAGGACTGCTATGAAAAATTCAGCTCGATCGGACGGTCGGATTTTTAAAAATATTATTTTTTTTCTAGAGAATTTTATGTTTTGAAGACTCTTAGAGAGTTTTATGTTTTGAAGACTCTTCTATGTAATAGAAATTCAATTAAAACTCCATTTTAATTCCGATTCCAATTCCGTTTGAAAATTTATTTTTCAAATATAAAAACCAACACTTTAAATTATAAAATTTATAAAATCCAAAATTTTATTTTTCTTTGATTTCCAAAATAAATTTAAAAATTCCCATTTAAATAATTCGGTTTGTTACATACTTCTCCACTAACAAGGAATTTCTCCCTCAAAATTCAACAAAGCCTAACGCAAAAAAATCAGGCCACACTAACAATCTCCAAAAAAAGTCTCGTCTCCAAAACAACTTTAAATACCTCATGTCCAATGTCGATGCCTAACACGACTTATCACCAAAAAAATCTGTCTAACCCGCATGCAAGACCCAAAATCCAAGACCCGAGAGTTGTCGTATACCTAAGATCTAATACCATCTGTAACACCTCGCACGCCCGAAAAGAGAACGCGACATGCTACTACGATAAAACTAAACTAAATCCATCAATCAACAAGTATAGAGCATCTCAATGTCCATAATATAAATACAACAACTCCACAATTTCTATTCCCACAAAAAGATTATAATAAAGTCTCTCGAATATAAAACTCTCCAACAAAAATTTACACTACTAATAATTACATCACAATACATCTTCCAATCCAAGCTCTATAATAATCTCCAAGTAGTCCATAGCGTCCCAATCCATGCTTGCCTGCCACTAAAAGAAAATACGGGTAAGTACTCAATATGACAGGAATAGATGCTAAAAAATATTTAGCACGATGAATAAATCGCCACAATACTAATGCGCATATACAAATCAAATGCAACACTCAAGCATTATATCAATATTTATTTCTCATTAACACATCAATGAGTCACCAGGCCTCACCTCACCAAGCTTATGCATTGTTAAGCATATCCGGATTTTGGACTATTGGCGTGTGCCCATTCTCGGTGCCATATTAAAATCTCATGACATGATACTCAAATCACAATATTATATATCTCAACGAATCAAATTTAGATTCCAACAATTTTTAGATTTCAAAGAATATCACAATTCAATATGAGCGCAATCGACACGGAAATCAAACCGAATATTCTCGAGAGAATTTAGGAGCATATTGTTTAAGTTCCGTACCTCAAAATCACCACATGAATCGATGCATAAAAATCAGCCTATAAATCTGATCGCACCGTCACGTTCCTCTCATGAAAATAAGCAAAACTTGTTGTAGCCCAAACTCGAGAAAATACGAAATAAGCCTTCTAATCTAAGGTTGAAATCTTGAATAAGTTTGGGGCTTTGGTTTGTAGATGAAAGGGAGTAATTTCGAAGAGGTTTATGGTTGAAAACTTGATGAAAAAGTTATTTCAAAAGCCAAGCCATGAATTTGTTGTGATATATAAAGAATTAAGAGTTTGATTAAGAAAAGAGTTCTAATCAGATACAAACACTAAAAAAAATATTTCAGACGATCAAACAGTCAGAATGGCTTGAAATTTTAATATGTTGTAGAGAACGGCGAGACAGGACTGCTGTGAAAAATTCATCTCGATCGGACGGTCGTATTTTTAAAAATATAATTTTTTTAGAGAATTTTATGTTTTGAAGAATCCTAGAGAGTTTTATCTTTTGAAGACTCTTCTATATAATAGAAATTCAATTAAAACTCCATTTTAATTCTGATTCCAATTCCGTTTGAAAATTTATTTTCTAATATAAAAACCTGTAATACTCCGTATTTTTATGCTTTCTAAATTTGGGAATTTATTAAATTTAATGTGAGTTATTAATTTAATATCAATCCAAAAATTAAATATTTTTAATTACTAACGTGACGAGAGTTAGTAATCATTGGAAACTTGTTGAATATTACTAATGAGTAAAGTAATATAATATTGGTACTATTAAATGTCACGAGTGAATAAAATGATAATTTTGAAAATTTAAGTCGGGACACGCCCGTGTCGCGTCGGGACTAAATATTGATTAATAAAAGTGAATAAATTATAAGTTGCTCGTATGGTCGTTTTGAGTGCGCCAAAGTGTCCGGAAGGGTCGAGATAGTCAGAAAAGTGTACCCGGGAGTTTAGTTTTGGTCTCGGGGCGTTTTTAGGCCTATTTAGCACCCCGGGAGGGCATTTTGGACATTTTGCTTTTTTAGGTAATTAAACCCTCGAATTTACAAAGGTTAAATCAGATGTTAAGGGTTGTCATCTAGGGTTAACACAACCAAAAAATAAAAGACGGCCATTGGAGAAGAAGTGGAGAAGCTCTTCAAGGAGTTTTAGGCCAAAAACTCCGCCGTTCGCACCGCCGTCACCACCAAACCGTAGATCACGCGACGAGAAAAACGAACACACCATCTTCTTCCAAAAATCAGGAACCAAATTTCCAGGCAAGTATTTATCTTGCTTAATTTCGTTAATGCATCATTCATGTTAGTCTAGGGATGATTAGGATGGGTTTCATAGAAGAAAACCCATGTTGGAGATAGGAAAAATTTCATGTAGTAATGATATATATGATAATCGGGAAACCCCTTCATGTGTAGAGGTTGTATTATGAAATTTGGAATTAATACAGATGAACGAATTGATGTTGATTAGGTTCTCTAATTGAAAATTTAGGAATTAGGGTCCTTACGAATTAATTTGGGGATTTCATGTAATATAAATGATTTTTGATGAATTAATGATTCTAGGAAGTTATTAATGTTATATAATCATAATATTATTGATTGGGATTGAAGAGGAGACGTTTGGGATTAAACTATAGAGGTTTTTTGGCTTAAAAATGGTGAAAAACGAATCTGCCAAAGGTTGAAGACGAAACAGTGCAGTTCGCGCGATGTCGCGCGAAGTAGTTTGAGCGAGATGTCAATGTCGCGTGAAGTCGTTCGAGCGAGATGGACAAGTTGCTCGAAGTAGTTTGAGCGACATGTACAAGTCGTTCGAGCGAGAACCATTCTGGTTCGAGCGAGATTTTTAATTTTTAGGGAAATTCCTATTTTACCCCTATTTTAGAAATCGGTTAATTTGAGTGAGGAAAACCAGTATTCGAGGAATTCAGATTAGTACAAAGTTTTTGGGGTTGTATAGGTGTGACGATTTCAGTATTTGGGACGGTGAGGTTACTTTAAAGATCACGAGAGGGAGATAACCGTAACAAACGATATGAGTCTATTATACGGGATAAGTGAGTAAAATGTCTTCAGAACAAGAAGTTATAATTATAGATTGTGGGTACACCTAATTGAGAAATGTGAATAAGTGTTGTATATATATGACTATGTGATTGTGCATATATTATAAATGTGTAAAAATCATGCCCGCACTACTTGCTATCTCTGAGGTTACCGCGCTGGAACAGTCTTATCTCGATGGGACCTTTATGGGGGATGTTGACTTGTACCCTAGAAGATAGAGATCCTTTGGTACAGGCTAATCGGATCGATAGTCAGACGGCCTAAGAGACGGGGGGGCATGTGCTGACCTCTTAGAGACCGGGACTCTATGCTTCGCCTCAATATTGTTTGTGTTTATGTTAATACAGTCGAGAGTGCTTCCGAACTTGTATTTCCCTTTGTACGAGTGATACGGGGACTAGACAACAGAGTATGCTCGCACCATAATTTTTATGTGGGGTGCCGTTAGAATATATATATTATATGAGTATTTAATATATATATTTAAATTCTGAAATTTGAGAACTACCTCCTGTGTTTATAGTAAGTAAGAGATAATAAATGATTTCAATTTGGAAATACTTGTTTGAATGATATAATGTGATATTGAAAAACTTTATTAGTAAATAACGTTAAATTGAGAGCTTTGTTATTAAATGAAATTTACTTCTTAAACATTTGAATTGCCAGTTTAAATCTTACGAGTAACCTAAGATAAGAGAAGTTCAACCGTTGGTAAGGTTAGTGCGATAGGTGTGTACATTAGAAGAGAGGTGAGAATTTCTCAAGGGAGTGTCGCACTAATATGTTGTTGCATTGGCCAGTAAACATTTTAAATACTTGCTAAAAAAATTTTAAATCGTTTTTACAATCGGGCTCTGACCCGTTTCCATTTTCTTTTTCCTCTTGTATATATATGTATATATTACAGGTGCCCAGCCACAGGGGCATCTTGCATAGGATCCTTTGGAAGGAACGCGCTGCAGCTTAGGTGGGAGTTGCAGACCTCTTGCTTAGACGACCTCACTTCATGATTCCTCTTCTAGCATTATTATTTCAGTTGGGCATGTGTCGCCCTTTCCTTTATTCAGTTGTTTTATTGGATATTGTAATCCATTTATTTCCAGTATTTGCACTTTGGGATTAGTATTGTCAGGATGTTTTTCATTTAAGTATTAAATGTTGGATTCAATTAATTGGATGTTTGGTTATTTGGATTTATATATTCCAGGATAGTTATTGTGTGGTTCTTTATCTATGAATGATGTCCGGTTTAAATGTTGGTTTATATAAATAAAATTTGGAAAGTAATGTCTAAAATGGTTTTGGCACTTAGCTGAATTATTTAGGGTGTTAAATTGGTAAAATTATTTTTACGACAGTGATGCTAAGAATGAACCAACCGTCACCTTGATTTTAATTTAATAAAGGACTGATCACCCAATATTTAATTAGGCGGGGTGTCACAAAACCAACATTTTAAATTATAAAATTTAAAAAATCCAAAATTTTATTTTCCTCCGATTTCCAAAATTAATTTAAAAATTCCCATTTAAAAAATTTGGGTTTTACATACTTCTCCACTAACAAGGAATTTCTCCCTCGAAATTCGACGAAGCCTAACGCAAAAAAATCAGGCCACACTAAAAATCTCCAAAAAATTCTCATCTCCAAAACTACTTTAAATACCTCACATCCAACGTCGATGCCTAACACGACTTATCACCAAAAAATCTGTCTAACCCGCATGCTAGACCCAAAATCCAAGACTCGAGGGTTGTCGTATACCTAAGTCTGATTCCATCTGTAACACCCCGCACGCCCAAAAAGAGAATGTGACTTGCTAATACGATAAAACTAAACTAAATCCATCAATCAACAAGTATAGAGAATCTAAATGTCCATAATATAAATACAACAACTCCACAATTTCTATTCCCACGAAAAGATTACAATAAAGTCTCTCGAATATAAAATTCTCCAACTAAAATTTACACTACTAATAATTACATCAAAATACATCTTCCAATCCAAATTCTATAATAATCTCAAAATAGTCCATAGCGTCCCAATCCACGTGTGGGTACCCGAAATTTAGAACCATGGGCCCGGACGAGTAGTCCAGTCCTGGTGGCCCAAAGTCTGGGCCCCTCATCTCTTATATTGATCCGGTCTGCCCCACGTTCCCACAATTGGAAGTTATACGGGAGATGGAAAACGTGGAGAAACCCATCACCTCCACTTACCTACATGTACATGTATATATTAAACCCTAGGTCCGGAGCAAAAGGAAAAGTTGTATTCTCTATAATTACTCTCCGGAGTATATAGAAATAATATCGACTGCACCACCGTGGACGTAGGCACATCCTTGCTGAACCACGTACATCCTTTGTTGTGTGATTGGCATCTTATATTCCTTGTTCTTCCTTGATAATTGCTTCTCTCGTATTTATTTGGGTTGCATAATAATTGTCACCACAATTGGCGCTGTCTGTGGGAAGCGTTCATCTTTCCCTGAGAAGAGCCCACGCCAAGAAAGGAGTTTAAGATGTCTGGTCATAGCAGCAATGCTCCCCAAGCAGGAGATATTCAAGAGCCACCTGCTCCTCGCAGGATTAGGTCTGAAGTTCGACGTTCAGATCAGAGAGCTCGCCTGGAAAGACCAGCCTCAGAAGAAAGTCAGGGACCAGTGAGGTCCACGCAGATATCCAGATTGATTGATGCGTATGAGGCAAGGCTCCACGAGTAGAGGGAGTCTTCTCGCCGATACGAGGCTGAGAATGCTCACTTATAAAGAAGACTGGAAAGACTGGAGAGGGAGCTTCGTCCTGATAACAAGAGACGCCCATATCGCACTCCTAGCCCTCAGGAAAGAAAATCTTGCAGCTAAGGAAGGAGCCCTAGGCGAGGATCTCAAAGGGATGAAGGAGGCGAGTTTGACGACGACCTCCGCGAACTGCTACGAAGAGCTCACCGCTACCAGAGCCCTGCTCGCAGCGACGAGAACATACGAAACATGGTCCGCAGGGAGATGGACCAGCATCCCGCTCACCACGGAACAAGATCAACCAGAGAACTCGCGAGGCGAGCTCTCAAAACCTAGATGAAGTCACCTTTCACAAGGGAAATCGAAGAGGAGGAAGCTCCCAAGAAATTTTCCATTCTAAGGTTCAAGATTTACGATGAAAAACTGATCCCATCGATCACGTCAGGCAATACTGACAGGCCATGACCCTCTGGAGTCACCGAGATGCCCTGATGTGCCGCATTTTTCCCTCGACCCTTCATGATGTAGCACAAAAGTGGTTCGAAAGGCTCCCCCATCGGTCGATCAAGAATTTCAAATCCCTAGCCGAACTTTTTTCGGCCCGATTCATTACCAATAGCTCATATCCCAAAAGGATGGATGCTCTGCTAACAATGAAGAAAATGCCTTAAGATTACGCGAAGAGGTACTGGGAATTATTCAATGAGATCGAGGACTGCGCGAAGGAAGTGGCAGTGGCCTCCTTCAAAATTGGGCTCCCTAGTTCTTCCCTCCTCTACTAGTCCCTGACGAAGAAGGAAGCTATGACTATTGACGACCTAATGGTCCGAATCGAGAAATACGCAAAGGTGGAAGATGTCACACGCCCTAATATAGGAGAAAACGGTCGAGCTAAGCTCACTAGCAAGGGAGGTGAGAAAACTGAGAACCAGAAGAAAGGAGGAAAGAACGGAGGCAAAAATGGCTCCACGAACGGAGGGAACCATGACGCGTCGAAAGTATTCCAGGCGGTCAACACCGTCCTCAAAGAACCAATTTAGAAAATTCTCGCGAAGATCAAAGATGAGCCATTCATAAAGTGGACCAGGAAAATGGGAGGAGATCCCTCGAAGAGGAATAATGCGTTAAGATGCGCTTTTCACAAAGAGGGAGGACATAAGACCGAGCACTGCAAAGCTCTTAAGTCTCACCTCGAGGAGTTGGCCCAGTCCAGGCATTTGAACGACTTTATTTAAAAGAGGGCAGAGAAAGTGGCTGACAACAGAGAGGCGAGACCCGACAACGTGCTGGAGGATGATGCTGAACACGAGTTCGCAGTAATCCACGGAGTATCTGACGTCAAGCAGATACAAGGGAACTCAGCTCGAATGGAAATGAAAAAACTTACAGCGGTAATGCAGGCTTTTCAAATCGATCCAGCAAAGTCACAGTCAGGAAAGCGTCGACGAGCAGAGGACGTCAACTATAAAAAGCATATTTTTTTCACGGATGAAGATTTGGTGGGAGTAAGGACCCTACATCATGATGCCCTGGTCATTACACTCAGGATAGCCAACTTTGACATCGACAAGCTGCTCGTCGATCAAGGAAGTTCATCCGAAGTAATGTACCTTGACCTATTCAGGAAATTGAAGTTGAGCGTCGCCGAACTAAAGGAAGCTACTGTTCCTTTGGTCGGCTTCACTGGAAAAATGACCATGCCCCTAGGCAAGATAGTGCTGCCAGTTCATGCTGGGAACGTCTCCAAGATGATTGAGTTTTTGGTAGTTGACATCGAATAACCGTACCAGGCCATCCTCGGCAGAGGATGGCTTCATGCGATGAAGGCGGTCTCCTCAACCTACCATTAGAAGCTCAAGTATGTAACCGAGCGAGGAGTAATGGAGATCCACGACGACCAAGCGATGGCGAGGAAGTGCTTCATAGCAGCCATCCGACCAAAGCCAGAGAAGAAGGCCGATCAACCCAGCGAGAAAGTTGAAGAGGGTGTGATACCTTCCAAGTAGAAATTAAAGTATGGAAGACCTGGAGTAGAGGAGACCAGTCTCCTCCCCTCCGAGCGTGTCGTCGAGGACCTGGTAGAAGTTATAGCCAAAGTTGGTGACAGTAGCAGAGTCTTCTTGATTGGAGCATCTCTCATCGACCAAGAACAGAAGGAGTTGACGACTTGTCTGAGACACAACGTAGATGTTTTCTCATGGGAACCATACTAGCTGCCTGGAATCGATCCTAATATGGTCTGTCATCAGCTGCACGTCGACCCCACATTCAAGCCAGTCACGCAGAAGGCACGAAGAACTGCACCTGAGAAGGCTAAAGCGGTCGAAAAGGAAGTCGAAAAACTGCTGGATGCAGGATCCATACGGGAAGTGCAATTCCCCAAGTGGTTGTCCAACCCAGTAGTAGTTACGAAAAATAATGGGAAGTGGAGAGTTTGCATCGACTTCACTGGCCTCAACAAAGCATGCCCTAAGGATAGTTTCCCCCTCCCAAAGATAGACCAACTAGTAGATGACACTGCAACTCACGAGCGAATGAGTTTCCTGGACGCATACTCAGGATATCACCAGATCCCCTTGTATGCCCCTGACCAGGACAAAACGACGTTCATCACGACAGTTGGGTTATATTACTACAAGGTCATGCCATTTGGGCTCAAGAATGCGGGGGCAACCTATCAGCGGCTGGTCACAAAAATGTTCAAGGATCAAATGGGAGACACAATGGAGGTCAACATCGATGACATGCTCGTTAAGAGCAAGAAGAAGGAAAATCACCTCTCAAACCTGTCAAAGACCTTCGAAATCCCCAGGAAGTACCGAATGAAGCTTAATGTGACCAAATGTTCCTTCGGTGTCCAGTCAAGAAAATTTCTTAGATACTTGGTCAGTAAGAGAGGCATAGAAGCTAATCCAGACCAGATCGATGCAATAAACAGGGTACAACCCCCTCGAATAATCCGGGACTTGCAGAAGCTCACTGGAATGCTCGCCGCCTTAAATCGATTCATCTCCAAATCCTTCGAGAAGTGCAAACCTTTTTTCCAGCTTCCAAAGGGGAGTAAACTGATAGAGTGGAGCCCAGACTGCTCGCGAGCTTTGGATGAGCTCAAGTCCTACTTAAGCTCTCCACCACTGCTTGTCATACCACAGCAAATGGATTCTTTGTACCTGTACCTCTCGGTATCCAATCACACTGTCAGCTCTGCATTAATATGCGAGGTTGGAGGAATCCAACACCCCATTTACTACTCGAGAAAGACCTTATTAGACGCCAAGTAATGGAACCTGCCATTGGAGAAGCTCGCCTTTGCACTTGTAATAGCCTCGAGGAAGCTGAAGCATTATTTCGAAGCTCATACTATCATCGTCCTTACATCGCATCCCCTTAAGGCGGTCCTAAAGAAAGCGAACTTGTCGGGCAGACTATTTAAGTGGTCAATCGAGCTCGACCGGTTTGACATCCAATTTCAACCAAGGACAGCTATCAAGGGTCAGATCCTTGCTGATTTCATAGCCGAATTCACGGGCGAGGAACTCTCCGACCAACCTCAACCAACAAGGCAAAAGAAGAACCAAGAAACAGAGAGAACTTGGAGACTCTTTATTGATGGAGCCTTCAACTCAAAGGGGGCAGGGGTAGGCATTATCCTCATCACTCCAGAAAGCACAATCCTCGAACAAGGAATCAGGCTCGGATTTACAGCCTCCAACAACGAAGCAGGGTACGAAGCCCTAATAGCCGGTCTCCAAAAGGCACAAACTCTAGGAGCAAAACGTTTACAGGTGTTCGGAGACTCTCAACTAGTCTCGAATCAGATAAGTGGAGATTACAATGCAAAGGATGAAAGAATGGCAACCTACCTCGCCTTAGTGAGAGAATTAATGTCAAGATTTGAAGAGATCAACATCCAGCAGTTTCCCAGGGGGAAAAATAGTCATGCTGATGCCTTAGCAGCCTTGAGTTCGGCAGTTGACTCTGACCTTAAGAGGGTCATCCCCATCGATTTCCTCATTTGTTAGAGCATTAACCACAACAACAAGTTACCAAACATAGAACAAGTACTCCCGATGGGATCAGCCCCCAGCTGGATGGACCTCTTAAGGGGCTATTTAAAGAATGGCACGCTCCCAGATGATAAGAAAACTGCCCACCAGATAAGAGTCAAAGATGCTCGCTTTCACTTATCCACGGGAGGCGACTTGTATAAGAAATCCTTCTCTGGTCCCTACCTTAGATGTGTCCACCCAGGTGATGCCGAGCAAGTGCTACACGAGCTTCACGAAGGAATCCATGGAAGTCATATCGGAGGAAGGTCTCTAGCCTTTCGAGCAATGAAGGAAGGCTATTGGTGGCCATACATGCAAAAGGACTCCGCAGTATATGTTCGCAAATGCCTGAAATGCTAATTCCACGCTCTTATGGCCCACCAACCCACCAGCGATCTGAAGTCCCTACCCAGCCCATGGCCCTTAGCCCAATGGGGAATGAGCATCGTGGAACCACTGCCTACCGTCGTCGGCAATCGCAAATACCTGTTGGTTGCGACTGACTACTTCACCAAATGGATCGAGGCTGAATCCCTGGCGAACATACGAGATGATGATATGATAAGGTTCATATGGAGAAATATAATCACTCGGTTTGGAATCCCCAGAATCATCATCACCGATAATGGAACGCAGTTCGAAAGTGGCCCCTTTGAGAACTTCTGTAATGAACACGGGATCAGACACCACTTCAGCTCGGTGGCCTACCCTCAGAGCAATGGCCAAGCTGAAGCTTCCAATAAAACTGTGATCGATGGATTAAAGAAGCGATTAGAGCGTGACAAAGGCGCATGGGTAACAGAGCTACCCCATTTTTTATGGGCGTACCGAACCACTCCTCGGCGAGCAACAGGAGAAAACCCATTTTCGCTGACATATGGCATGGAAGCAGTCATCCCACTAGAAGCAGGTTTGCTAACAATGAGATCCAACCTTGTCGACCAAGGCCTGAATGATGAAGCATTGCTCGCCGAACTCGACTTAGCCAACGAGCGTAGAGAGCTGGCCCTGGTGAAGCTAGCGAACTATCAGCAACAGCTCGCGAAGCATTACAACAAAAAGGTTAGCCCGAGGACGTTCCAAGTTGGGGACTATGTTCTAAGGAAGGTCCTGGGCAGCACAGTGAAGTCGTCAGACGACAAGCTAGGCCCAAACTGGGAAGGACCCTTTAAAGTAACAAAAGACGATCTGCAAGGTGCCTATCACTTGGAAACGATGGAGGGCAGAGAAATACCACGAGCATGGAACGCAGCTAATCTCAAGAAATTCTATTTTTAGATATTTTTCTTGTATTTATTTTATTATGAAAACAGAAGTTCATTTTCCTTATTACTAATGAATGTTACTTAGTTGGTTACACTCTGATTGGTGACAGTTGCATTCATCGCACATCTTTTCTAAATAACAAGCACCTTGATCACTACAGCAGGGGAATACCCCTCCTCAGGTCATCCTCATAAAACACGAGAGACCTCTTAGCGTTTCCCCTGGCAATATATAAAGCCCTACAAAGTATTCTTAGGCAATATGACCAAATATTATACTGGTCATCAAACCTACTTCGGTTAAACAAAATCCTGATCGGATGAAGACATCGAACACCAGGTGTGTCCTCGCCAATCGCCCTACTTAGGCCTAAGGGAGTGTGACGACACAACCTAAAAGGTAAGGTGGGGCACAATGGTACTTTGATATTATCCTGGACCGGGGGGACACTTGCATGACAAAACAGAAGAGATCATAAAGCGGCAAGGATATGAAAAGTAGGATATACACGTTTATTTGGAAAAATTGCCCAAAAACATAAACTTTTCATTAATCCATCTTACTTACAACAATTATAATACATTTTTAGTCGGCGAGCTCGCCCAAAGCATTTACATTATCAAAAAAAAAAATAATATATAGCAACTGGCAAAATCTCAAGGGGGTGGAAGCCTCCGAGCAAGATAATCAGCCACTCAAGCTCTTCGTCCGTCATCAAGAGTAGGAGCAAACTCTTTGATAAGCTCATTCACATCCGACTCCAATAATTGCCGAGGAATAGCATCGATGGGTATCCATCGATCGTCCCTCCTGAATGGGTTGGGCACTAGAGTGGAGGAAGATATCTCATGACGATACCATAGCACCGAGTTCCTCGGGACTTGCAGCTCCTTCAAGGCACTTAGCCATCCCTTGATGAAAGAAAGCTCCTCGAACTCAGATAGCCTTGTTGGAGCATCCGACCAGCCCTGATCATAACCATCAGCCCACGCTTGCCGAGGACCCTTCTTGAACAAGTACCGCAACCGGGTGACGTCCCTTTGAAGCCCAGCAGCGATTACATATGCTCACTGAACATCACCCCGGAGTTCTTCTATTTCCCTATCGCGAAGTTCTTCTCCTTCACTGCTTCTTCTCCTGGTGCTCCTACTAGCTCACGGAAGGGGAGGGCGGGTGAGACTTCGCGACATGGGAGGGGTAACATTATGATCAGCTCCAGCTCGCGATGATTAGGAGCCTTGTAATACTTCTTGAACAGTGCTCGGTGCATGCTGCCTAAGTTATAAGACTTCCCTCCTCAGGTCTTCATTCTCCTGCTGAAGGAACTCCCCAACTTGGTTGACCTCGGTGGCCTCTAGGAGTCTTGTTCTCAGCACATTGACTTCCTCTTGCACTGAGGCACCAATGTCCTCCATCTCCCAGAGCCTGTCCTTCAGCTTAGCCACTAGCTCGGATTGCTCCTTATATTTATGATTTCTAGACCTGAGGGACTTACAAAGCTTAACAAAATCCTGGCGAACTTCAGGGCTCGTATTGGGACCAAGGATCCTACCCAACTGGGAAGTAGCAAGAATGTAATCATCCACATCAAATAACTACAAGTGAAAGAAAGATAAAAGAGAAAAAGAGATCAGCACAAGCAGAAATGAAGCTTTTTCATTAATAAAAATTGAAGTTACATCAGACTGAAGAAAGAAAAATTACATACTAGAAAATGCAAAAATACAAAGACCCTATCAATTAGCAACCTCAGGAGGCCTAGAGGTGGATGGCCCCTTCTCCTTATCAGCATCAGCAGGAGCACTGTTAAGCATATCTTCGAAGGAATCTGCTCTCCTCCTCATCCAGCTGGATAGGCTCTACAACAGTATCTTCTAAGGAATCGAACTCTGGTATACTATCCACAGGCCTCGCTATGAAGCTGGAGCCAACGTTCTTATACTCGAGCAGGAGGGCAGCAGATCTGGGGTGCTCGCCGTCACCTAAGGGCTCCCTGATTTTTCAAGCCTTTACCAATTCTGAAAGACGGACCTCATTGAGTGCAGGTTCCAAGTTCTTTGAATTCGCTGTGCAAGAAAAAGAAAAGAAGAGTTCGAAAGGTCACAAATCAGCAAAATTCGAAACAACAGTATAATGTCTACCTATATATTCCTCCCCGTAAAAAGGAACAGAGAACCTCTCAGACCTCGACCCTTCAAATTGGGGAGGGAACTGCTAATTCCTAACAAGGAAACCTTCTTGCCAGTAGTCCTTATGGGAATCAAGTAGATTTTCTAGCAATACCCTATCAGGGCTCCTAGCTTTGAGGTATAGGACTCCTGAGCTAGTTCGAGAAAAGGAGTAACAAAAACAGACCTCGGCAAGTCCTAACCTATTACCATACAATTGATTTATCCTATGGACGCCATTTACTATTTTCACACATTGGGCGAGCATTGTGCAGGAACAATATTGAAATAGCCAAAGAAATGCAAGAATAAAATCATTGGGAGGGAAAGTGAGTCCCCCCTAGGAAAGCAACAGAACATGGATCCAGTGAGCATCATCTATATCCCTAACATTCCTAGGAGTGGAGGCACAACACTCAATATTTACCCACTCAGGAATGTTGTAAAACTTCCTAAATTCAGGTATTGACCTATTCCCAATCTTCGCCATTGGAAGACCCAAGAAAAGCTACAAACCAAAGAGAAAGTACAAGGAAAGGGCACAGGAAACTTACAAAATAGAAGATCGGCTCAAGTGATGAAGAAGCACAAGCTTAGACAATCGGTTCAAGCGATGAAAAAGCATGAGCTCAAACAACTAAGAAACAATGGAAATTGAGAGAAGAAGGTACGAGGCGCTAGAGTTCTCAGAAGATAGAAGAGTACTGGAAAGGCTGAAGCGACGGGAGAAAAAGTGGCTATCCCATCAAGCCTTCAAATTCTAATCATAGCGCATAATAAGCGAACCGGGTGCCGCCAAATCAACTTCACAGCTTTCGAGGAATCGCAAATTAGCCATAATGGCTGATCATTTAAATCCATTGAGCTCCTAAACATTGCCCAACAAATTTAGGGGCAGTTGTGGGTACCCAAAATTTAGAACCATGGGCCCGGACGAGTAGCCCAGTCCTGGCGGCCCAAAGTCCGGGCCCCTCATCTCTTATATTGATCCGGTCTCCCCCACGTTCCCACAATTGGAAGTTATACGGGAGATGGAAAATGTGGAGAAACACATCACCTCCACTTACCTACATGTATATGTATATATTAAACCCTAGGTCCGGGGCAAAAGGACAAGTTGTATTCTCTGTAATTACTCTCCGGAGTATATAGAAATAATATCGACTGCACCACCGTGGACGTAGGCACATCCTGGCTGAACCACGTACATCCTTTGTTGTGTGATTGGCATCTTATATTCCTTGTTCTTCCTTGATAATTGCTTCCCTCGTATTTATTTGTGTTGCATAATAATTGTCACCACACCACGCTAGCCTGCCACTAAAAGAAAATACGGGGAAGTACTCAATATGACAGGAATAGATGATAAAAAATATTTATCACGATGAATAAATCGCCACAATACAAATGCGCATATACAAATCAAATGCAACACTCAAGCATTATATCAATATTTATTTCTCAACAACACATCAATGAGTCACCAGGCCTCACCTTACCGCGCCTATGCATTGTTAAGCATATCCAGATTTTGGACTATTGGCGTGTGCGCATTCTCCGTGCCATATTAAAATCTCATGACATGATGCTCAAATCACAATAGAATATATCTCCATGAATCAAATTTAGATTCCAACAATTTTTTGATTTCAAAGAATATCATAATTTAATATGAGTGCAATCGACACAGAAATCAAATCGAATACCTTCGAGAGAATTTAGAAGCATATTGTTTAAGTCCCGTACCTTAAAACCACCACATGAATCGACGCATAAAAATCAACCTATAAATCTGATCGCACCATCACGTTCCTCTCACAAAAATAATCAAAACTTTTTGTAGCCCAAACTGGAGAAAATACCAAATAAGCCTTCTAATCTAAGGTTGAAATCTTGAATAAGTTTGGGGTTATGGTTTGTAGATGAAAGAGAGTAATTTTGGAGAGGTCTTATGGTTGAAAAGTTGATGAAAATGTTATTTCGAAAGCCAAGCCACGAATTTGTTGTGATATATAAAGAATTAAGAGTTTGATTAAGAAAAGAGTTCTAATCAGATACAAACACTAAGAAAAACATTCTAGACGATCAAACAGTCAGAATGACTTGAAATTTTAGTATGTTGTAGAGAACGGCGAGACAGGACTGCCGTGAAAAATTCATCTTGATCGGACGGTCGTATTTTTAAAAATATTATTTTTTTTCTAGAGAATTTTATGTTTTGAAGACTCTTAGAGAGTTTTATGTTTTGAAGACTCTTCGATATAATAGAAATTCAATTAAAACTCCATTTTAATTCCGATTCCAATTCCGTTTGAAAATTTATTTTTCAAATATAAAAACCAACATTTTATATTATAAAATTTATAAAATCCAAAATTTTATTTTTCTCCGATTTCCAAAATTAATTTAAAAATTCCCATTTAAAAAATTCGGGTTTTACATACTTCTCCACTAACAAGGAATTTCGCCCTTGAAATTCGACGAAGCCTAACGCAAAAAAATCAGGCCACACTAAAAATCTCCAAAAAAAATCTCGTCTCCAAAACAACTTTAAATACCTCTCATCCAACGTCGATGCCTAACATGACTTATCACCAAAAAATCTGTCTAACCCGCATGCTAGACCAAAAATTCAGGACCCGAGGGTTGTCGTATACCTAAGCTCTGATACCATCTGTAACACCCCGCACGCCCAAAAAGAGAACGCGACATGCTCCTACGATAAAACTAAATCAAATCCATAAATCAACAAGTATAGAGCATCTAAATGTCCATAATATAAATACAACAACTCCACAATTTCTATTCCCACAAAAAGATTACAATAAAGTCTCTCGAATATAAAATTCTCCAACTAAAATTTACATTACTAATAATTACATCAAAATACATCTTCCAATCCAAGTTCTATAATAATCTCCAAATAGTCCATAGCGTCCCAATCCATGCTAGCCTGCCACTAAAAGAAAATACGGGAAAGTGCTCAATATGAAAGGAATAGATGCTCAAAAATATTTAGCACGATGAATAAATCGCCACAATACGAATGTGCATATACAAATCAAATGCAACACTCAAGCATTATATCAATATTTATTTCTCAACAACACATCAATGAGTCACCAGGCTTCACCTCACCGCGCCTATGCATTGTTAAGCATATCCGAATTTCGGACTATTGGCGGGTGTCCATTCTTCGTGCCATATCAAAATCTCATGACATGATGCTCAAATAACTATATAATATATCTCAATGAATCAAATTTAGATTCCAACAATTTTTAGATTTCAAAGAATATCACAATTCAATATGAGTGCAATCGACACAGAAATAAAACCGAATACTCTTGAGAGAATTTAGGAGCATATTGTTTAAGTCCCGTACCTCAAAATCACTACATGAATCGACGTATAAAAATCAGCCTATAAATCTGATCGCGCTGTCACGTTCCTCTCGTGAAAATAATCAAAACTTGTTGTAGCCCAAACTCAAGAAAACACCAAATAAGCCTTCTAATCTAAGGTTGAAATCTTGAATAAGTTTGGGGCTATGGTTTGTAGATGAAAGGGAGTAATTTTAAAGAGGTCTTCTGGTTGAAAAGTTGATGAAAAAGTTATTTCAAAAGCCAAGCCACGAATTTGTTGTGATATATAAAGAATTAAGAGTTTGATTAAGAAAATAAGTCTAATCAGATACAAACACTAAAAAAAATATTTCAGACGATCAAACAGTCATAATGGCTTGAAATTTTAGTATGTTGCTGAGAACGGCGAGACAGGACTGCTGTGAAAAATTCAGCTCGATCGGACGATCGTATTTTTAAAAATATTATTTTTTTTAGAGAATTTTATGTTTTGAAGACTCTTAGAGAGTTTTACGTTTTGAAGACTCTTCTATATAATATAAATTCAATTAAAACTCCATTTTAATTCCGATTCCAATTCCGTTTGAAAATTTATTTTTCAAATATAAAAACCAACAATTTAAATTATAAAATTTATAAAATCCAAAATATTATTTTTCTCCGATTTCAAAAATTAATTTAAAAATTCCCATTTAAAAAATTCGGGTTTTACATACTTCTCCACAAACAAGGAATTTCGCCCTCGAAATTCGACGAAGCCTATCGTAAAAAAATCAGGCCACTCTAAAAATCTCCCAAAAAAATCTCATCTCCAAAACAACTTTAAACACCTCACATCCAATGTCGATGCTTAACATGACTTATCACCAAAAAATCTGTCTAACCCGCATGCTAGACCCAAAATCCATGACCCGAGGGTTGTCGTATACCTAAGCTCTGATACCATCTGCAACACCCCGCACGCCCAAAAATAGAACGCGACATGCTACTACGATAAAACAAAACTAAATCCATCAATCAACAAGTATTGTGCATCTGAATGTCCATAATATAAATACAACAACTCCGCAATTTCTATTCCCACAAAAAGATTACAATAAAGTCTCTCGAATATATAATTCTCCAACTAAAATTTACACTACTAATAATTACATCAAAATACATCTTCCAATCCAAGTTCTATAATAATCTCCAAATAGCCCATAACGTCCCAATCCACGCTAGCCCGCCACTAAAAGAAAATACGGGAAAGTACTCAATATAAAAGGAATAGATGCTCAAAAATATTTAGCACGATGAATTAATCGTCACAATACGAACGCGCATATACAAATAAAATGCAACACTCAAGCATTATATCAAATGTTATTTCTCAACAACACATCAATGAGTCACCAGGCCTCACCTCACCACGCCTATGCATTGTTAAGCATATCCGAATTTTGGACTATTGGCGGGTGCCCATTCTCCGTGCCATATTAAAATCTCATGACATGATTCTCAAATCACAATATAATATATCTCAATGAATCAAATTTAGATTCCAACAATTTTTAGATTTCAAAGAATTTCACAATTCAATATGAGTGCAATCGACAAAGAAATCAAACCGAATACTCTCGAGAGAATTTAGGAGCGTATTGTTTAAGTCCCGTACCTAAAAATCACCACATGAATCGACGCAAAAAAATTAGCCTATAAATCTGATCGCATAGTCACGTTCCTCTCGCGAAAATAATCAAAACTTGTTCTAGCCCAAACTCGAGAAAACAACAAATAAGCCATCTAATCTAAGGTTGAAAACTTGAATAAATTTGGGGCTATGGTTTGTAGATGAAAGGGAGTGATTTTGGAGAGGTCTTTTGGTTGAAAAGTTGATGAAAAAATTATTTCCAAAGCCAAGCCACGAATTTGTTCTCATATATAAAGAATTAAGAGTTTGATTAAGAAAAGAGTTTTAATCAGATACAAACACTAAAAAAAACATTCCAGACGATCAAACAGTCAAAATGGCTTGAAATTTTAGTATGTTGTAGAGAACGACGAGACAGGACTGCTATGAAATATTCAGCTCCATCGGACGGTCGGATTTTTAGAAATATTATTTTTTTCTAGAGAATTTTATGTTTTGAGGACTCTTCTATATAATAGAAATTCAATTAAAACTCCATTTTAATTTCGATTCCAATTCCGTTTGGAAATTAATTTTTCAAATATTAAAACCAACATTTTAAATGATAAAATTTATAAAATCCAAAATTATATTTTTCTCCGATTTCCAAAATTAATTTAAAAATTTCCATTTAAAAAATTCGGGTTGTTACATACTTCTCCACTAACAAGGAATTTCGCCCTCGAAATTCGACGAAGCCTAACGCAAAAAAATCAGGCCACACTAACAATCTCCAAAAAAAATCTCGTCTCCAAAACTACTTTAAATACCTCACATCCAACGTCGATGCCTAGCACGACGTATCACCAAAAATTTTATCTCCAAAAAATATGTCTAACCCGCATGCTAGACCCAAAATCCAAGATCTGAGGGTTGTCGTATACCTAAGCTCTGATACCATCTGTAACACCACGCATGCCCGAAAAGAGAACGCGACATGCTACTACGATAAAACTAATTAAATCCATCAATCATTAAGTATATAGCATCTAAATGTCCATAATATAAATACAACAACTCTACAATTTCTATTCCCACAAAAAGATTACAATAAAGTCTCTCGAATATAAAATTCTCCAACTAAAATTCACACTACTAATAATTACATCAAAATACATCTTCCAATCCAAGCTCTATAATAATCTCCAAATAGTCCATAGCGTCCCAATCAGTGCTAGCCTGCCACTAAAAGAAAATACGGGGAAGTACACATTATGAAAGGAATAAACGCTTAAAAATATTTAGCACGACGAATAAATCGCCACAATACAAATGCGCATATACAAATCAGATGCAACACTCAAGCATTATATTAATATTTATTTCTCAACAACACATCAATGAGTCACCAGGCATCACGTCACCACGTCAATGCATTCTTACACATATTCGGATTTTGGACTATTGGCGAGTGCCCATTCTCCGTGCCATATTAAAATCTCTTGAAACGATGCTCAAATCACAATATAATATATCTCAATGAATTAAATTTAGATTCCAATAATTTTCAGATTTCAAAGAATATCACAATTAAATATGAGTGCAATCGACACTGAAATCAAACGGGATACTGTCGAGAGAATTTACGAGCATATTGTGTAAGTTCCGTACCTCAAAATCATCACATGAATCGACACATAAAAATCAGCATATAAATCTGATCAGACCATCACGTTCCTTTAGCAAAAATAATCAAAACTCGTTCTAGCCCAAACTCGAGAAAACACCAAATAAGCCTTCTAATCTAAGGTTGAAATCTTGAATAAGTTTGGCGCTATGTTTTGTAGATGAAAGGGAGTAATTTTGGAGAGGTCTTCTGGTTGAAAAGTTGATAAAAAAGTGATTTCAAAAGCCAAGCCATGAATTTGTTGTGATACATAAAGAATTAAGAGTTTGATTAAGAAAAAAGTTTTAATCAGATACAAACACTAAAAGAATCATTCCAGACGATTAGACCATCTGAATGGCTTGAAATTTTAGTAGTTGTAGCGAACTGCGAGACAAGACTGCTGTAAAAAATTTAGCTCGTTCGGACGGTTCGATTTTTAAAAATATTATTTTTTGCTAGAGATTTTTATGTTTTGAGAACTCTTAGAGAAATTTATGTTTTGAGGACTCTTCTATATAATAGAAATTCAATTAAAACTCCATTTTAATTCCGATTCCAATTCCGTTTGAAAAATTATTTTTCAAATATAAAAATCAATATTTTAAATTATAAAATTTATAAAATCCAAAATTTTATTTTTCTCCGATTTCCAAAATTAATTTAAAAATTCTTATTTAAAAAATTTGGGTTGTTACACCAATATGGAAATAAGCGCTGTTAGATGTTTAAGACTGTGTAATTATTCCACATGATACCCTAAAATGTTTAGTGAATGAGATAAGTGTAAGGACACAAATTTCCAATTGATTCCATATATAGTTTTGGCTCAGTTCCGGACAAAAACATTTATTCATATGATATTATTTAATTGTAATATGCTCAAGCCTATGAAGTGTTTGTTGAAAACGTAGTGGGAAAGAGTATAAAGCTTCATCAAATATGCCGGTTTGTGTGCCTCGTTTCTACGTCATCAATCATAGTTCCATGCTCCTAAGGTATGAATGCAATTATATATATATAGGAGCTTGGGACAAAGTTTGTTGGGTGTTAGGTCTAATAAAAACTGTGTTTTATTTTCAGAAAAATTTAATTGAAACTTTAAATTAAAGTATATAACGTTTCTGGGCCAAAATCGAATTTTACAAAATTTCTGGAAGTCGTTCGAAATGTCGTTTGAACGAGTTTTTCGTTCGAACCAGGTTTCGTTCGAACGAGTTTGCCAACGAGTTCTCACTAACCTATACTGGTCTGTCGTTCGAAATGTCGTTCGAATGAGATTGTTCGTTCTAACGAGATTTCCAACGATATTCTAACGAAGTCCATACTGGAGCGTCGTTAGAAGTCTCGTTCGAACGAGATCTCGTTCGAACGAAATGTCGTTCGAACGAGAGGCCAGGCGAGAACGGTTTTTGGCAGTTTTGCACCCACTTTCCTACTATGTTTGTAACCAACATTTTCAGATTTTAATAGGACGGGAATCTCTTTTGTCAATCAATCTTTTTCATATCATACAAACTCTTAGAGAGTGTTTTGAGAGCAAAAACAAAAAGAAAAAAAGATCATGTTTTGAGTGCAAATTTTCAAAGAGAAATTCATATTCCACTCTAGTGTTTACACCCAAATATTGTTTAGTCCAAGTTCTTATATACTTATCAATTGCTTGGAGTTTGGCACTAGTTATCTCTTCCGTTTCAAAGAGAAGCTTTGGTTTGCTTCTACATCCATCAAAGAAGAAGACGTTTGTTGTGATTCTACCCACTTGGAGAAAGGCTCCTTGCTCGGGTGACGGTGACCATAGAAAGCCCTATCAGTGGATTCCGAGACCGCGGTGGTGTTCCAAGGTTATCTGCTAGGAAGAGGTGTCTACAAGAAGAAGCGTCGAGGCTTGAGAGGGATCGAGTCAGTCGTTGTAAGTCTATCTGTCTTATACTTGTAATTCCGTATCTAGTGGATTTGTGGCTAGGGCCGTCCGAGGTTTTTTCCCGTCTTGGATTTTTCCTCGTACATCGCGGCGTAGTGTGCTATTGTTTATTTTATCTTGCATCATAATTTAGAACGCATGCTTAGGATAATTCAAGATAAAATTCGGTTTAATTATCACACTCAATTTAATTGGGACTAAATTAAATATTGGGAAAAGCTTATTTAATTTAAGTCATTTGCTAAAACTTGGTTTCGCCTAATTTGCTAATATTGATAAATATGACTTAGGCAAATTCTAGGACTTGGATTAATTAATCGGTTTAAGTGATTACATTAATTGATCAATTTTATTGAACCATCTCCCTAACGCTTCCGCATCATCTTCGAGTTTATACAAAAGGAAATTATTAACTGGGATTTATTTGAGAAAATCACAATCCGTGGGGCTCCAGCTTTTACAAATTGTTATCAGAGCCAAAAACGATAAATTATTTCGTTAAGATCTTTTAAATTTTTGGCTTAAATGGATTTTTCCCCATTTTCAAAATTTCCTATTTTCGATGGTTCAAACTACGCGTATTGGAAAGCGCGTATGAGATCGGCACTAAAATCTATCGACGAAAGAGTTTGGATGTCTGTTGTTAACGGGTGGTCCCCACCAACTTATTTAGTTGAAAATGAACATGTTATCAAACCCGTCGATAGATGGACTGAAAATGAGTTTAAACTTGCTAATTTCAATTCCCGTGGTTTAAATGCCTTATTTAGCGCTGTCACACCGGATGAATTCCGTCGTATTATGACGTGTGAAACCGCTAAAGAAGCTTGGGATATTTGACAATTAACTCATGAAGGAACTAGTGTCGTTAAAGCTTCAAAACTCCAAAACTCCAAAACCTCACCACTCAATTTGAAACTATCAAAATGAATGAAAAAGAAACTTTTGATGAATTTTATGATAGACTTTCTGATATTGTTAATTCATCTTTTAACTTGGGAGAGAAAATACCTGACAACCGTGTTGTAAAGAAAATTTTAAGGTCCTTACCCGATAGATTTATTCCAAAAGTGACCGTTTTAAGTTCTTTACCCACTTTAGCCTCTACGAAATTAGAAGAGCTTGTAGGTGATTTACAAACCTATGAACTGGATATGTTTCCCTCTAAAACTGAAAAGAAAATCGAAAAGTGACCGTGTTGCTTTAAAAGCCCGAAAAGAGGTTAAACAAGTAGTAGAGAGCAATAGTGATAGTGACTCGGAAGACATGGCTTTATTTGCTCGCAAATTTAGAGAATTTCTTAAAATTAACAAAGATAAATTTAAAAATGATTTTAATAAATTTGAATCTTCTAAGCATGACAAAGGCGAAAAGATTTCTAAAGCCGAGAAGATTACTAAAGCCGAGAAGATCCCTAAACCTAGTAATGAAAATTTAGATAGGGACGAGTCTAATAAGTGTTTTAGTTGTGAAGGTTATGGCCATAGGGCTTATAAGTGCCCCACAAAACTAAGGAAAGAGGGTAAGTGACCCATTTCATATAATGCGACCCTTAGTGATAGTGATAAGGAAGAGAAGCCCGATTCCCCCACTAAGAAAAATTTTGTGGCTTTTATGGCTAGTCATGTGAGTGATAGTGAGAACTCATCGATTGATGAAACGATAGCACATGCCACTTCCAAGGTCATTATACATGATTCTCTTGTTTTTGATGATAGTGAGAGTGAAGAAAAAAGAGAGAGTGAAAATGAAGAAGAGGTTAATGTGAGTGAACTTCAAAATGCTTTTCAAGAGCTTTATAAAGAATCTATTAAATTGAAAAGAGCTAATTTGAAGTTAGAAGATAGTTTCAGAGAGAGTGTCAAGGTCGTTGATGAAAATGCCTTAATAGAAGACCTTAGGACACGTGAGAGGACTCTTCAAGAGAAGCTAGAATATGTAGAAGGCGAAAGAGATAGCCTTAGGGGTTTAATGGAATCCTTGAAAAAGGAGCTTCTTGCTTTTGAAGAGCGAAATGTTTTACTAGGATCTAACATTTTTGAATTGGAAAATAAATTAAAAGATTCTAGTCATGTCAAATTTGATTTGGAGTGTCGTTCGGAAAAACAAGATAAAATCTTAGGAACGGTCCAAATTAAAAATGACACTTGTGGTTTAGGCTTCAATACTTGTAATGAATCTACTCATAAAGCCAAGACCAATGTTTTAGGAGAATCTACTAGGAATGCATTTAAAGATCGCTCCTTAAGTAAATCTTTTCGACATGTTTTTGCTTGTACACATTGTGGTCGAAAAGGTCATCTTAGGAAATTTTGTTTTGATCTTAAACGAATTCCTAGAAAACCCCATAGTAAAGTAACCACGGTAGTTAAAGTTCTAACACCCCAAGATAGTTATTCTTCATTAATTTGGGTTAGGAAATCCGACTTGGTTGCCTTGCAAAATAGGGTTTTTGATTCTCATTTACTTTCACATGCTTCCTCCCTTGCTAAATCTAAAGGATGAATGTGTTAGTGTTTGCATACTTTAGCTTTTGTACTTCATGTTATATTCACATGCTAAATGTATGCTTGTTTCGTCATTTTCTAGTCATTGCCTTATTTCATATCACATGCTAGAAATTTTGACTTGTTTATCTTTTTGTATTATATTTTGTGTTTAAATTTATTGAAAAATATAAAAAGATTTTTGTTTATCATTTGTGTTTTATTTATTTATTTCATTTAAGCTTAATGAAAAATACAAATGATTTTTGTTTATTCTTTTGAGTATATATATTTATTTTTGGTGAAAAATGTTAAAAACTCAAAAAGATTTTTTTTGTGTGTATTTTGGTTTGACACACTTTATGTGGTATATATTTGTGTTTGAATCTCATCTTTTACGCTTCCACGTGGATAGAACTTTTGGTTTAGATTTTCAATCCTTAAAATGTTCTTTACCATGTTTTATATGGAGTAGTTGGATTTTGTGTTGTTTAAATGGATTCTATTTCTATATGCCTCTTTTCACACATGCATGAGCTCTTTTGAAATCTTAATGTCACACGTTATATTTGAGCTTTTTGAGGTGTTCTCCTACCAATCTAGTCATCTACATATCTATGACCTAGAAGGACTAGTGCATGTCAAAATCCGTTGCATGTGAGATTTGTGTGAAACATGAAAAACATGATAACTATAAATGTGCACGGGGAAGGGCTCCGAAAGGATGAATTAAATCCTTTGCGATAGTAAGCCACCGTTTATTGGATCTAAAAGAAATACATGATCCAAAGGCCTAAAAACAAAATATTTGGCATTTAAAAGAAAACAATTTCCAAGGCCTATGTTTGTTTGATATATTCATTCAAAAGCAAAAGAATATATATGCTTATTGAGAGAGAATTGGATGGTATATCAACGGTTTGCACAATGTCCGTTTATCCTAGTTGTCTTTAATGTCATGACTCTATTTGGTTTGTAGAATCATCATCATGATAGGCTTGTATGCATTGTGTATGTTTGTTCATTGAGTTCAATCTTCATATTGTCACATGAGGTTATATTTAAATGTGATAAAGTTTGCAATCAAATGAGAACTCCGTGAATGTTTATTAAGTGTTTGGGTCTAAATTTAATTGTTTCTAGTTCACACCCCAACACTTCCGTTTCCATATGACACATTTTTGCCATACGAGTGTGCACACTTATTGTATTTTGTGTTATGTGTGTGTTTATATCTATATGTATATGCAAGTGCTTTATTGGTATATGTCTGTTATATATATATATATGATATTTGCTTTAATGTCTTAACACTTTAAGCTTCAACATGCTTTTATGTTTATTAGTTCTTTATCCTTTGCCTATTCCTAAACAAAAAGGGGGAGAATGATGATAGGGGGAGAAATGGTATCTAATCCTATTATTATCATATCCAAGTTTGGGGGAGATTTATCTTAGGGGAAGACGTCTTTCTAAGTAGGTCATGTGTTTGATAAAGGGGAGAATTAATTTAGGGGGAGTAATTAATTAATTGCATTTAATACTTTGATAATCCCTATGCATTTGATGAGTTTGCTTAAGTGTGCAGGATTTCTTCTAAAGCGGCATTGTTTAAACGGCAAAGCGTTTGATCCTTGGGTTGAGTCAAGTTTGGGTGGGTTATGTTTTTGAGTCTAGTGAGCTTGACGGCCCTTTAGGATTTTTGTTTGGTTTTTGTCCCGGAATAGCCAAAGGGGGAGATTTGTAAGGACAAAAATTTCCAATTGAGTCCATATATAGTTTTGGCTCAATTCCGGACAAAAACATTTATTCATAGGATAGTATTTAATTGTAATATGCTCAAGCCTATGAAGTGTTTGTTGAAGACGTAGCGGGAAAGAGTATAAAGCTTCATCAAATATGCCGGTTTGTGTGCCTCGTTTCTACGTCATCAATCATAGTTCCATGCTCCCAAGGTATGAATGCAATTATATATATATATATAGGAGCTTGGAACAACGTTTGTTGGGTGTTAGGTTTAATAAAAACTGTGTTTTATTTTCAGAAAAATTTAATTGAAATTTTAAATTAAAGTATATAAAGTTTCTGGGCCAAAATCGAATTTTACAAAATTTCTGGAAGTCGCTCGAAATATCGTTCGAACGAGTTTTTCGTTTGAACCAGGTTTCGTTCGAACGAGTTTGCCAACGAGTTCTCACTAACCTATATTGGTCTGTCGTTCGAAATGTCGTTCGAACGAGATTGTTCATTCTAACGAGATTTCCAACGAGATTCGAACGAAGTCCATACTGGAGCGTCGTTAGAAGTCTCGTTCGAACAAAATATCGTTCAAACGAGAGGCCAGGCGGGAATGGTTTTTGTCAGTTTTGCACCCACTTTCCCACTATGTTTGTAACCCACATTTTCATATTTTAATAGGGACGGGAATCTCTTTTGTTAATCAATCTTTTTCATATCATACAAACTCTTAGAGAGTGTTTTGAGATCAAAAACAAAAAGAGAAAAAGATCATGTTTTGAGTGCAAATTTTCAAAGAGAAATTCATATACCACTCTAGTGTTTACACCCAAATACTGTTTAGTCCAAGTTCTTATATACTTATCAATTGCTTGGAGTTTGGCACCGGTTATCTCTTCCATTTCAAAGAGAAGTTTTGGTTTGCTTCTACATCCATCAAAGAAGAAGACGTTTGTTGTGATTCTACCCACTTGGAGAAAGGCTCCTTGCTCGGGTGATGGTGACCATAGAAAGCCCTATCGGTGGATTTCGAGACCGCGATGGTGTTCCAAGGTTATCCGCTAGGAATAGGTGTCTACAAGAAGAAGCGTCGAGGCTTGAGAGGGATCGAGTCAGTCGTTGTAAGTCTATCTGTCTTGTACTTGTAATTCCGTATCTAGTGGATTTGTGGCTAGGGCCGTCCGAGGTTTTTTCCCGTCTTGGGTGTTTCCTCGTACATCGCGGCGTAGTGTGATATTGTTTATTTTATCTTGCATCATAATTTAGATCGCATGCTTAGGATAATTCAAGATAAAATTCGGTTTAATTATCACACTCAATTTAATTGGGACTAAATTAAATATTGGGAAAGGATTATTTAATTCAAGTCATTTGCTAAAACTTGGTTTCGCCTAATTTGCTAATATTGATAAATATGACTTAGGCAAATTCTAGGACTTGGATTAATTAATCGGTTTAAGTGATTACATTAATTGATCAATTTTATTGAACCATCTCCCTAACGCTTCCGCATCATCTTCGAGTTTATACAAAAGGAAATTATTAACTGGGATTTTAATTGAGAAAATCACAATCCGTGGGGCTCCAGCTTTTACAATAAGGCAATTATATATATATATATATATAGTCCTGCTCTTGTGCGGACTAGTCCTCATTTTAAGAATGCGGACCGGACATGTGTCACCTGACCCAGAAAAGTGAGAGAGTGTGCCTATAATTTATGCAATAATTTCTCGGCGCACCGTTAGGTGACACATATTCGGTCCGCATTCTTAAAATGCGGACTAGTCCGCACAGGAGCCTTATTATATATATATATCGCATGATAATTACAACTACATTTTGATATAAGTTTTGCTGGAAAAAGGCATTCAAAACGTAAATGATAGTCCATAAAATGCGTATTCACTTGTTTGGTTCCTATAATTACAAAATTTGGCCCGCCCTAAATTTTCTAGTAAGTACTTTGATATTGAAAATTTCCAATGTTGGAAACTATATATATTCTTCCATTGGACAGAGAAGTGCATTGCGTATACTGTATGAAGAAAATGTTTTTTTTTTGTAATCTTACCTGATTTCTAAATATGTTGAATCAGCCTTTATCTTCATTGTAAATTTGCAGGAACAGAGTACCATACCATCATTGAGAAAAGATCTTAGGCATGTTAATATGGAAAATGATGCAACAATTGTTAGATGGGTAGGCACCCTCGTAATATTTTTTTTACAGTTCCTTTGTAATTATATATGTAAGTTTCTTTGTTCTCCAACATACTCTCGTATTTTAGTGTAAGACGATCTCTCATTTCAGCCTCATACAATTAACAAACGTTTAAAGGAAGTAGAAGAAGAACAATATCATGTATGCAATTAGTTTTGGTGTCAACATTTTGAAAACTATCAATCTAAGTACTGATGTGTATCTCATGTAAATGCAATTAGTTTTGGTGACAACATTTTAAAAACTGTCAATCCGTGTGTTAATACACATGAGTAAATCAACTATCTCTTACGAACCAGACATTACCTTAACCCTTTTAATCAAAGCTATCAGTCTCTTATTTTCACCTTTATCTTTTTAGTCCACAGTCAAACAAATCTATACGAGTGTTCATTAAATTATTTTGTTGAAGCTATTGTTTCTTAATAAATTAAAAGTTATGTTGTCACAAATTAATTTTCTAACGTATATTTGTATTGACAAAAATATTTTTTAATTTTTTTGAGAAATGTCGAATGCTCCTAATCCTCTATGCAGGTGAGGACATTTGAGACGCATTGTAGATCTTAATCATAGTACAATATAAAACGCATGCACTCGATTTCTTTCGGTTCCTTTGAATTCTTAGAGCTCTCTCAACAAGGGGTTCAACACGTAATTTTATGCGAAAAATCCTCAAATTTGTAGTACCAGTCCGCTGATTATGTTAGTATCATTGCAAAATAACTATTTTCATCCATTTCTAACATCTTGCATGGGACCAGTGCAACTCATAGTAAATTATCGCGTGGTCACAAGACCCACTATTTGAGATCACGGTGATAATTTGAGGATATCTACACTTGGGCTTGAAAATATGGCATTAGAGGGTGAAACCCCAAAACACCCCGCAAACGCCACCTTGTGAGGCACCAACACCTCGCACGGGATCAATGTAACTCATAGGAACTGACCCCATGGTCACGGGATCCCCGATTTGAGAGCATGGCGATAATTTGAGAATATCTACACTTAGGCTTGAAAACATGGCGTTAGAAGACCCCCCAAACGCCCCCCAAAGGTCCCTGTAAGAGGCACCAACACCTCGCATGGGACCAATGTAACTCGTGGAATGACACCGTGTGGTCACGAAACCACGATTAGAGAGCACGGTGATAATTTTAGAATATCTATACTTAGGATTGAAAACATGGCATTAAAGGGCGAAAGCCCGAAACACCCCCAAAACGACCCCGTGAGAGGCACCAACACCTCACACAAGACCAATGTAACATGTAGGAACTGATTGCGTGGTCATGAGACCCATGGTTTAAAAGCACGATCATAATTTGTTAATATCTAATGCTATGCTTGAAAACATGGCCTTAGAGGGAGAAAACTGCAAACACCCCAAAACGGTCCCGTTAAGGCACCAACACCTCACACCCAACGTAACTAGTAGGAACAGATCACATGGAACAGGGAGTCCAATTTAAGAGAAAGATGATAATTTAAGAATATTTACACTTAGGATTGAAATCATGGCGTTAGAGGGCAACCCACCCCCCGAGATGGACCTTTGAGAGGCACCAACACCTCGGATGGGACCAATGTAACTCGTAGGAATTGATCGCGTGGGCACGGGACCCACGGTTTGAGAGCATAGAGATAATTTGAGAATATCTACACTTATGCTTGAAAACATGGAGTTAGATGAAGAAACTCGAAAACACCCCCAGAGGGAACCGTGAGAGGCACCAACACATCGCACATGACCAATGTAACTCATAGGAACTGACCCCGTGGTCACGAGACTCCCGATGTGAGAGCACGAAGAAAAATTGAGAATATCTACACTTAGGCTTGTAAATATTGCATTAGAAGACCCCCGAAACACCCCCCAAAAGGACCCGTAAGTGGCACCAATGCCTCACATGGGACCAATGTAACTTGTGCAAGGTGAGTGGGTGGTCATGGGACCAAGATTTGAGAGCACGATGGTAATTTCAGAATATATATGCTTAGGATTGGAGACATGGCTTAGAGGTCGAAACCCCGAAACACCTTTGAAACGGCCCCGTGAGAGGCTCAAACACTTAGCATGGGACCAGTGTAACTCGTTGGAACTGATCGCGTGGTCACGGGACCCAAGGTTTAAGAGTACGAAGATAATTTAAGGAAATATACACTTAGGCTAGAAATGGGGAAACCCTAAAACACCCCACAAACGACCCCGTGAGAGGCACCAATGCCTCACACAGGACCAATGAAACTTGTAGGAATTGACTATGCGATCATGGGACTCACGGTTTGAGAGCACGATGATAATTTGAGAATATCTACACTTAGGGTTGAAAACATAGCGTTAGAAGGCGAAACCCCGAAACACTCCCTAAACATCCCCATTAGAGGCACCAACACCTCACACGGGAGCAATCTAATTAGTAGGAACTGACCGCATGGTCACGAGACCCCTGGTTTGAGTCCACGATAATATTTTGAGAATATCTCCACTTAGGCTTAAAAAGTTGGCGTCAGATGGCGAAACCTCGAAACACCCCCCAAACGGCCCCGTGAGAGGCATCAACACCTCGCACGGGATAAGTGTAACTCGTAGAAACTGACCGTGTGGTCTCGAGACTGAGGACTTGAGAGAAGGACGATAATTTGAGAACATCCACATTTAGGCTTGAAAACATGGTGTGAGAGTGAGAAACCCCGAAACACCCCCCAAATGGCCCCGCAAGAGGCTCTAACACCTCACACGGGACGAATGTAACTAGTAGAAATGATCGCATGGTCACGGGACCTTCAGTTTGAGAGAACGATGACAATTTAAGAATATCTTGACTTAGGTTTGAAAGCATGGCCTTAGAGGACAAAACCTCAAAAAACTTGCTAAATGACCCCATGAGAAGAACCAACACCTCGCATGGGACCAATGTGACTAGTAGAAATGACCACATGGTCATGGGACCCCCAGTTTGAGAGCACGATGACAATTTTAGAATATCCCGACTTAGGCTTGAAAGCATGGCATTAGAGGGTGAAATCTCGAAAAGACGCCAAATGGCCCCGTAAGAGGCACAAACACCTTGTACGAGACCAGTGTAACTCGTAGAAAGTGATCGCGTGGTCATGGGACCCACTATTTGAGAGCACAGTGATAATTTGAGGATATCTACACTTAGTGTTGAAAATATGGCGTTAGAGGGCAATACCCTGAAATACTCCACAAACGGTACTGTGAGAGGTACCAACAGCTCACATGGGACCAATGTAGCTCGTAGGAGTTGATCGCGTGGTCACGAAACTCACGGTTTGAGAACACGATGATAATTTAAGAATATCTACACTTAGGCTCGAAAACATGACATTAGAGAGCAAAACCTTGAAACACTTCGCACGATACCAATGTAACTCGTCGAAACTGACCGCGTGGTCACGGGACCCACAACATGAGAGTATGATGATAATTTGAGAAAATCTACACTTAGTCTTGAAAACATGGCATTAGAGGACCCTTGAAAACCCCCCAAAGGGCCTTGTAAGAGGCACCAACACCTCGCATAGAACCAATGTAACTCGTAGAAAGTGATCGCTTGGTCACGTGACCCACTACTTGAGAGCACGGTGATAAATTGAGGATATTTACACTTAGTCTTGAAAACATGGCGGTAGAGGGAGATACCCCGAATAACCCCATAAACGGCACTGCGAGAGGCACTAACAACTCCCATGGGACCAATATAACTCGTAGGAACCGACCGCGTGGTTATGGGATGCACGGTTTGGGAACATGATGATAATTTGAGAATATCTACACTTAGGCTTAAAAACATGACATTGGAGAGGGAAACACCGACCCCCCCCCCCCCCTCAAACGACCCCGTGAGAGAAACTAACACCTCACATGGGACTAGTGTACCTTGTCGAAACTGACCGCGTGGTCACAGGACCTACAGCATGAGAGAGCGATAATAATTTGAGAATATCTACACTTAGGCTTGAAAACATAGCATTTGAGAACCCCCAAAACACCTCCCAAGGGCCCCGTAAGAAGCACCAACACCTCGCACGAGACCAACGTAACTCATAGAAAGTGACCGCATGGTCAGATGACCCACGATTTGAGATCACAACGATAATTTGAGAATATCTACACTTAGGCTTGAAACCATGGTGTTAGAGGGAGAAACTCCAAAACACACTCCCAAATGGCCTCATGAGAGGCACTAACACCTCACTCAGGGCCAATGTAGCTCGTAAGAACTGATTGGGTGATCACCGGACCCACGGTTTGAGAGCATAGTGATAATTTGAGAATATTTACACTTAGGCTTGAAAACATGGCGTTAGAGAGATAAACCCCAAAACACCTCCCCAAATGGCCCTGTGAGAGGCGCTAACACCTCGCATGGGACAAATGTAACTTGAGGAATAAACCGCGTGCTCAAGGGACTCGCAGTTTGTGAGCACAACGATAATTTAAGAATATGTACAGTTATGCCTGATAACATGGCGATAGTGGACGAAACCCCAAAACATCCCCATGGGTCCCCATAAAAGGCACAAACACCTTGTACGGGACCTATATAACTCATAGCAACTTACTGCATGCCCGCAGGATCCCTGGTTTGAGATCACGACAACAATTTATTAATATCTACACTTAGGCTTCAAAACATGGCCTTAGAGGACCCTCAAAACACCCCCAAAGGGCCCCGTAAGAGGCACCGACACTTCACATGGAACCAATATAACTCATAGAAAGTTATCTCATGGGCATGGGACCCACGATTTGAGAGCACGACAATAATTTGAAAATATCTACAGTTAGGCTTTAAAACACTGTGTTAGAGTGCGAAACCCCGAAACACCATCCAAACGGCCCCGTATGAGCCACCAACACACTGCACGGGACTAATGTAACTCATAGGAATTGATCGCAAAGTAAAGGGACCCACGGTTTAAGATCCTGATCATAAGTTGGGAATATCTATCCTTAGGCTTGAAAACAGGGTGATAGAGGGTGAAACCCCGAAACACCTCCAAAACGGCCACGTGAGAGGTACCAACCCCTCATACGGGACTAATATAACTAGTAGGAATTGATCGTGTGGTCATGGAACCCCTGGTTTGAGAACACGGTGACAATTTGAGAATATCTACACTTTGGATTGAAAACATGATGTTAGAGGGCGAAACCCCGAAGCACACCCCAAACGGACACGTGAGAAGCACCAACACCTTGCATGGGACCAGTGTAACTCGTAGGAACTGACCACGTGGTCACAGGATCGTGGTTTGAGAGCACAAAGATAAATTGAGAATATCTACACTTAGGGCTGAAAACATGGCATTACAGGATGAAACCCCAAAACACCTCCTAAAAGGCCCCGCGAGAGGAACCAATACCTCGCACGGGGCCAATGTAACTCGTGGGAACCGACCGTGTGGTAACGGGACCCATGGATTGAGACCACATTAGTAATTTTATAATATCTACACTTAGAATTGAAAACATGGTGTTAGAGGGAGAAAACTCGACACGCACCCCAAACGGCCCCGTGAGAGGCACCAACTCCTCACGTGGGTACAATATAACTCATAAAAACTCACCGCATACTCACGGGACCCTCGACTTGAGAGAACGAATATAATTTGAGAATATATACACTTAGGCTTGAAAATAAAGCGTTAGAGGATCCTCTAAACACCACTTAAAGGGCCCCATAAGAGGCAACAACACTTTGCACTAGACCAATGTAACTCGTAGGAACTGATCGCGTGGTCACGGGACCCTCGGATTGAGAGCACGATAATAATTGGAGAATCAATACACTTAGGTTTGAAACATGATATTAGAGGGAGAAACCCAAAAACACCCCCCAAACGGTCCCGTGAGAGCCACCAACACCTCGCATGGTACCAATGTAACTCGTGGAAATTGATTGCGTGGTCACGGGTCCACGATTTTAGAGCACGGATTATTAGTCTTATATACTAATTAGGAATCCTAATCCAATTCTAACTATACAAAAGAAATGATCGACTTGCGCCAGATTTTGGGTAGTCGATCGATCGACTCCCTGGGTCGATCGATCGATTGAGCAGGTCGGAAAACAGATCCCCCACAAAAATTTTATAAGGCAAAAATAATTAAAACTCAATAAAAACTCCATTTTAAATCCGATTTCAATTCCGTTTGGAGTTTTATTCTGCTAAATTCATATCCAACATATTTAGTTAATAAAAATCATTAAATTTAAAAAATTATTTTTCTCGAATCTTCCAATTAATTAATTAATAAAAACACGGGGTGTTAGATACTTCCCCATTAGCAAAGAATTTTGTCCTCGAAATTAGATTAAGCATACACATCAATGCGTAAATCTCGCAAAAGAAAATAAGTCTCACATATGTCTACCCGTAGAATGCCATAATTGGGCGCCCAGACACCTCATGCTACGCGCACCTACCCCACGAACAACAAAACAATATATATACTATTGCCTATTTAGATACACATAGCTATAAAAATAACGGCACACCACACGCTCTCATAAATCCCCACTCGATCCTATCTCCGAAAGTCATCAAAATGCTAACGTCCTCAAATTAAATCTCATCACCAAAAATCGATACATACGATACCAAACATCTGCACTAAAATCTCCAAAATAATTATCGTTTGCCTAATGCATTCTAAGGATCCTCACATCAAGCTTACTAATTCTAAACTCAATGCCTACAACATCCTTGAAACAAAACTCCATATCTCCAAGAAACACATCTAACTCTTATGCTAGACCCTCTACCTCAAGGAGTACGAATAAGTAAAGGGAATCCAAGATCTGTAATGTGGAAGCTAAACGGACTCACAAACTACGAGATCTAAGACCATGGTCTGATACCATCTGTCACACCCCACGCAATTCGATAGACGGGGTGGCCAGCCACCGCCGTCGAACTACACCGGGCGTGAACCAAGCAAATACAATTCTTAGCATGAGACAGATATGGGACATAAATAAATCAGTCCATAAGATAAATAATGGAATCAATCCCAAATGATAATAAATAATGGAGCGATAAAAGATCCATCACATGCTAAAACTACAATAAATTCAATCTCCAATAATGATTAAATAAAATATGAATAATCCAACAAAAATCATATAAACAACTTTGGAACCGAATGGCCCAATAAAACTCAAATGAAGTCTCATAATTAAATACGAATAAAAAGGAAAGTCTAACTAAATACAGTAATAAAATAAATGAACTCCAGCTGAATCTCCAAACGATAAACTCCGATAAATACTATGTAGTTACTCCAGCACTAATACCTGAAAAAGTTAGTCAACGCACGAGGTCAGATCTTCGAGCATGAATACGCAATACTCCCCTCAAATAGGATCCTTGAATCCAGACAGTAGCATTATACGCAATAAATATCACAATAGAATATTTTAATAAAACGATATTAGTAACCGCAATAAATATGAATTGCTAACTACCCGTATAGGTCCCCATTTAAAAAGGCACACTAATATTATTTTAAATTCCCAAGTCCCACGATGTTAATTTAATTTAATTAACCAATTTTTTTTTATTGTTCTCTCTTTTTATTATGGCTGTCCTCCCGCCCCGGGTGGTAATTTTCACCAAAGTGTCACACTTTCCGCTGCCAAAACGCCAGCCGAATCCGTTTAAACTGTCGATCCCCCAAAATTTAACAAGGTTCCACACACGACATGACATAAATTGCCAGCCGACCCGTTTAAACTGTCAGCCCCGCACATTATGTTGCCACCAATTTTAATACCCATTTTTATCTTAGGTATTAATACTCAATTTCTCAATTTCACAATTTATAGAATACTCCACCCTTTTAATTGATGTGACATCCTCAAAATACCTCTTAGTCCCATACCTAAGGGTCCCCAAGTTATCAAAACATCCTACCATATTTATAGGATGCATTTCTAATTTAATCTCGATCTAGTCTCATGCCTAGACTAGCGTAACGAAGATAAAGTAACAAAAATCAGTCCACCCCAGACATAATAATCTACCCTCACTAGTCCCATACCTAGAAGGCGTAAATCATCAAAAGGCCTACCCACTAGTCCCATACCTAGAAGGCATCCTAAAAGTATAGGGAGAGCAAAAATACCCAACAACCTATCATCACAATGGCAATTTAATAATACCAACAAGTCTCACTAACAAGCATAATTAATCAACGTATAAAACTACGCATAATAGTCCAATTCAATTAAATGTTAATTTAATTATCACATCGTCACAAACACACAATTAATCCTATTTAATTATTTTAAATTAAATACACCGAGATTTCATCATTATACATCAAAATCCAAATTTCATTATCTCTACACAAACTACGTGAGTTGTACGCCCCCAAATTTATTTATTTCAAAAGTAGGGTTTTTCTTCATGCAACCTACACCAATAAAAACCCAAAATCCACTCATAAATCCTACGTACTCAAGGGTTATGAACATTAATCATATTAAAGGATTTCATAAAAACAGTCCCAAGTTTTATATGCCCACTTTCTCTAATTAGGTTACTAATTGATTTTAAGAAAATATGTAATTGAGATTTAGGCAACAGTTAAAATGCATAACACTAAAGAAAAGGAAAAGAGTATTCATGCCTGAGATTAAGTTGAAGAAAAACTCGTAGCACGGTTGGATCCCTCTCGAAAAATTAACAAAGAAGTGTTCTTGAACAAACTTGATTAAACCTCAATTAAGCCTCCTAAAACTTTTGACAAAAACTTGATAATGTTGGTGGTTGATGATTATGGTGGAGAGGAAAAACGTTTGGAAGTGTTCTCTGGAGAAAAACTTGTGAAAAAGTGATTATGAGAAGTTCCCTTACGGATTATTAGTCTTATATACTAATTAGGAATCCTAATCCAATTCCAACTCTATAAAATAAATGACTGACTTACGTCAGATATGAGGTAGTCGATCGATCGACTCCCTGGGTGGATCGATCGACTCCCTGGGTCAATCGATCGATTGAGCAGGTCAGCAGACAGATCCCCCACAAAATTTTTATAAAGCAAAATAATTAAAACTCAATAAAAAATCCATTTTAAATCCGATTTCATTTCCACTTGAAGTTTTATTCTTCTAAAATCATAACCAACATATTTAGTTAATAAAAATCATTAAATTCAAAATTTTATTTTTCTCGAATATTCCAATTAGTTAATAAAAACACGGGGTATTCTATAAATTAAGAGCACTACACCTCGCATAGGACCAATGTAACTCGTAGAAAGTGACTGCGTGGTCAGAGGACCCACGATTTAAAAGAAGGACGATAATTTATTAATATCATCACTAAGGCTTGAAAATATGGTGTTAGAGGGCGACACTCCAAAACACATCCCCAAACGGCCCCGTGAGAGGTACCAATACCTTGCACGGGACCAATGAAGCTCGTAAGAACTGATCGGGTGGTCTTGAGACCAACGGTTTGAGAGCACGGTGATAATTTGAGAATTTCTACACTTAGGCTTGAAAACATGATGTTAGAGGGTGAAACCCTGAAACACCCCCAACAGCCCCGTGAGAGGCACCAATACCTCTCATGGGACCAATGTAACTAGCAGGAACTGCCCACATGGTCACGGGACCCGAGGTTTAAGAGCACGATGACAATTTGAGAGTATCTCCACATAGGCTTGAAAACATGGTGTTAGAGGGCATAACCCTGAAACACCCCCTCAAACGGCCCTGTGAGAGGCAACAACACCTTGCATGGGACTAATGTAACTCGTAGGAATAAAATTCTTACTCACAGGACCCACAGTTTGAGAGCGCGACGATAATTTAAGAATATGTACACTTGTGCCTTCTAACTTGGCGATAGTGGACAAAACCCAAAGCACCCCAATAGGTCCCCGTGAGAGGCACCAACACCTCGCATGGGATCAATATAACTCATAGGAACTAATTGCGTGCTCAAAGGATCCCCGGTTTGATATCACGAAAATAATTTCTTAATATCTACACATAGGCTTGAAAACATGGCGTTAGAGAACCCTCAAAACATCTCACCAAAGGGTGCCGTAAGAGGCACCAACACTTCAGACGGGACCATTGTAACTCGTAGAAAGTTATTCCGTGGTCATGGGACCCACGATTTGAGAGCATGATGCTAATTTGAAAATATTTACACTTAGGTTTAAAACATAGTATTAGAGGGAGAAACCTCGAAACACCATCCAAACGACCCCGTGAGAGTCGCCAGCACCTCGTATGGGACTAATGTAACTCATAGAAACTGATTGCGAGGTCAAGGGACCCACGATATAAGAGCACGCTGATAATTTGAGAATATCTACACTTAGGCTTGAAAACATGGTGATAGAGGGAGAAATTCCAAATCAGCCCCAAAATGTCCCCGTGAGAGGAACCAACACCTCGTACGAGACTAATATAACTAGTAGGAACTGACCGCGTGGTAATGGGAAACCTAGTTTGAGAACACGGTGACAATTTGAGAATATCTCCACTTAGGATTTAAAACATGATGTTAGAGGGAGAAACCCCGTAGCACACCCCAAACTGACACGTGAGAGGCACCAAAACCTCGCACGGGACCAGTGTAACTCGTAGGAACTAACTGTGTGCTCATGGGACCTCTATTTGAGAGCACGAATATATATTGAGAATATCTATGCTTGGGCTTGAAAATATGGCCTTAGAGGGCAAAATCCCAAAACACCGCCCAAAAGTCCTCGTAAGAGGAGCGAAGACCTCGCACGAGACCCAATGTTCCTCGTGGGAACTGACCACTGGTCACAGGACCCACGATTTGAGACCATGCCAATAATTTGAGAATATCTACACTTAGGATTGAATACATGGAGTTATAGGTCAAGACAATGACACCCCCCCAAACGGCCCCGTGAGAGGCACCAACTCCTTGCACGGGACCAATACAACTCATAGAAATTTATCGCGTACTCACGGGACCCCTGGTTTGAGAGCACATATAAAATTTAAGAATATATACACTTTATCTTGAAAATAAAGTGTTAGGTGATCCTAGAAACACTACCCAAAGGTCCCCATAAGAGGCAGCAACACCTTGTACGAGATCAATGTAACTCGTGGGAACTGACCGCGTAGTCACGGGACCCATGGATTGAGAGCACGATGATAATTCGAGAATCTATACACTTAGGTTTCAAAACGTGGCATTAGAGGATGAAACCACAAAACACCCCCCAAAAGGCCCCGTGAGTGGCACTAACACCTATAATGTGACCAATGTAACTCGTAGGAATAGACCGTGTGGTCACGGGATTGACAGTTTTAGAGCGCGACGATAAGTTGAGAATTTCTACACTTATGCTTGAAAACATGGCGTTAGAGGGAAAAACCCCGAAACACCCCCAAAAGGTTTCGTGAGAGGTACTAACACCTCGCACCGGACCAATGTAACTCATAGGAACTGATCGAGTGCTCACGGGACCCCTTATTTTAGAGCATAACAATAATTTGAGAATATATACACTTAGGCTTAAAAAAATGGCGTTAGAGGACCCTCGAAACCCCCCTAAAGGACCCTGAAAGAGTCACCAACACCTTGCATGGGACCAATGTAACATGTCGAAAGTGATCACGTGGTCACGGGACCCACGATTTGGGAGTACAACAATAATTTGGGAATATAAACACTTAGGTTTGAAAAAATGAGATTAGAGGGCGAAACCACAAAACACCACCCAAACGGTCCCGTGAATGACGCCTTCACCTCGCACATGACCAATGTAAATTATAGGAACTGATCGCGTGGTCACGGGATCCACGATTTGGGAGCACGATGATAATATGATAAAATCTACACTTAGGCTTGAAAACATGGTGTTAGAGGGTGAAATCCTGAAATACCCCCCAAACGGCCCCAAAAGAGGAATAATCACCTCTAACGGGACTAATGTAGCAAGTAGAAACTGACCGCATTGTCACAGGACCCCCTGATTGATAGCACCACGACAATTTTGAGAATATATCCGCTTAGTCTTGAAAATGTAGCGTTAGAGGGCGAAACCCCCAAACAGCCCCCAAATGGCCTCGGGAGAGGCAACAGTGTTGCACGGGACAAGTGTAAGTTGTAAAAACTGACCACGTGGTCACAGGACCCACAGTTTGAGAGCACGAAGATAAATTGAGAATATCTACACTTAGGCTTGAAAAGATGACGTTAGAGGCCGAAACCACGAAACACCCTCCAAACGGCCCCGTGAGAGGAACCAACGCCTCACACGGGACCAATGTAACTCATAGGAACTAACCACATGGTCACGGGATCCACAATTTCAAAGCACATCGATAATTTGAGAATATCTACACTTAAGATTGAAAACAAGGCATTAGAGGGAAAAACCCCGACACACACCCCAAACGGCCCTGTTAGAGACATTAACTCATTGCACGGGATCAATGTAACTCGTAGGCACTGACTGTGTGGTAACGGGACTACCGATGTGAGAGCACAACAATAATTTGAGAACACTTACACTTAGGCTTGAAAATATGGAGTTATTGGGAGAAACCTTGAAACACTCCCCAAATGGACCAATAGGAGGAACCAACACCTCGAACGGGACCAATGTTACTCGTAGGAACTGATCGCATGGTCACATGACCCCCGATTTGAGAGCACGATGATATCTTGAGGATAACTACACTTAGGCTTAAAAATAGGGCGTTAGAGGGCCAAACTTTGAAACAGCCCCCAAACGGCTCCATGAGTGGTACCAACACCTCGCACGGGACCAATATAACTCGTAGAAATGGTCGCATGGTCACGAGGCCCCAGTTTTAGAGCATGATGACAATTTTAAAATAACTCGACTTAGGCTTGAAAACATGGAGTTAGAGGGCGATACCCCGAACCCCCCAAAAGGACCTCGTGAAAGGCACCAACGCCTCGTACGGGACCAATGTCACTTATTGGAACTGATCACTTGGTCACGGGAATGCCGATTTGAGAGAATGATGATAAATTAGGAATATCGCCACTTAGGCTTGGAAACATAGTATTAGAGGGTGAAACTCCGAAACAACACCCAAATGGCCCCGTAAAAGGCACCAATACCTCGAACGAGACAAGTGTAACTTGTAGGATTTGACCACATGATCACGAAACCCACAATTTGAGATCACGATGATAATTTGAGAATATCTACACCAAGGCTTGAAAACATGGCGTGGAACACCCCCCAAAGGGCCCCATGAGAGGAACCATAACTTTGCACGGGTCTAATATAACTCTTAGGAACACACCGTGAGGTCACAGAACCCTTATTTTGAGATCACAATGATAATTTAAAAATATCCACACTTAGGCTTGAAAACATGGCGTTAGAGGGCGAAACCCCGAATCACCCCCTAAACGACCCCGTGAGAGGCACCAATACCTCGCAAGGGACCAATGTAACTCGTAGTAATCAACGACGTGGTCACGGGACCCCCAGTTAGAGAGTACGACGATAATTTAAGAATATCCACACTTAGGCTTGAAAACATGGCATTAGAAGGAGAAACCTTGAAACACCCCCCGAAACGGCCCCATGAGAGGAACCAACGCCTCACACGGGAAAAATGTAAGTTATAGGAACCGACTGCGTGGTGACGACACCCCCAATTTGAGAGTACAATGACAATTTGAGAATATCTACACTTAAGCTTGAAAATAAAATGTTGGAGGACCCTCGAAACACCAACGAAGGCCCCCAAAAGAGGCACCAACACCTCTCACGAGACCAATATAACTCTTAGGAGCAGACCACGTGGTCACGGGACCCTCGAATTAAGAGCATGACGATAATTTGAGAATATCTACACTTAGGATTGAAAACATGGAATTAGAGGCGAAACCCAGAAAGACCCCCAAAATGACCCCGTGAGAGGCACCAAAACCTCGCACGTGATCAATGTAACTCGTAGGAACTGACCTTATAGTCATGGGAACCGCGATTTGAGAGCACGATGATAATTTGAGAATATTTACACTTAGGGTTGAAAACATGGCATTAGAGGGTGAAACCCAGGAACACCATCTAAAGGGCCCCGTGAGAGTCACCATAACCTTGTACATGACCAATGTAACTTGTAGGAACTGATTGCGTGGTCACGGGACCCACAGTTTGATAACATGGAGATAATTTAGGAATATCTACACTTAGACTTGAGAATATGGCATTAAAGGGAGAAATCCCGAAACACCCCCCAAACGGACCCGTGAGAGGAACCAACATCTAGCACGAGACCAATGTAACAAGTAGGAACTGTCCTCGTGGTCACGGGACCCCCGATTTGAGAGCATTATGAAAATTTAGGATTATCTCCACTTAGGTATGAAAACATGGCGTTAGAGGGTGAAACCCCAAAACACACCTCAAACGGCCCCGTGAGAGGCACCATCAACTCAGACGGGACCAATGTAACTCGTAGGAACCGACCCCATAGTCACGGGACCCACAGTTTAAGATCACATCGATAATTTGAGAATATAAACACTTAGGCTTGAAAATATGGTGTTAGTGGGCGAAATCCTGAAATACCCCCCAAACGGCCCTAGAAGAGGGACTAACACCTCTCATGGGACCAATGTAACTCTTTGGAATAAACCATGTAGTCACAGGACCCACGATTTGATAGCTCGATGATAAATTAAGAATATCTAAACTTAGGGTTGAAAACATGGTGTTAGAGGGCAAAACCTCGAAACACTCCCAAAGGGTTCCGTGGGAAGCACTAACACCTTGCACGGGACCAATGTAAATCATAGAAATTGATCGCGTGCTCACCAAACCCCCGACTTGAGAGCATGATGACAATTTGAGAATATCTACACTTATTAGGCTTGAAAACATGGTGTTAGAGGGGGAATCCCTAAAACACCCCCAAATGGCCCCATAAGTGGCACCCACACCTTTTACGAGGCCAATGTAACTCGTAGGAACGGACTGCATGGTCATGGAACGCACAGTTTGAGAGCACAACGATAATTTAAGAATATCTCCACTTAGTCTTAAAAAACATGGCGTTAGAGGGCGAAACCCCGAAAGACCCTCCAAATGGCCCCGTGAGAGGCACCAACACCTCGCACGGGACTAGGGTAACCCGTAGGAACTAACTGCATGGTCACGGGACCCACGACTTGAGAGAATGATGATAATGTGAAGATATCTACACTTAGGCTTGAAAACATGGTGTTAGAGTACAAAAACCCAAAAAAAAAACAAGTGGCCCTGTGAGAGGCACCAACAGCTTGCACGGGACCAATATAACTAGGAAAAATGATTGCATGGTCAAGAGGCCCCCGGTTTGAGATCACAACGACAATTTTAGAATATCTCGGGAGAAACCTCGAAACACCACCCAAACGGCTCAGTTAGAGGCACCAACAACTCGCACGGTACCGATGTAACTCATAGTAACTTATCACGTGGTCACGGAACCCCCGATTTGAGAGCACCACAATCAATTAGGAATATCTACACTTAGTCTTAAAACATGGCATTAGAGGGAAAAACCCCAAAACACCACCCAAACAGCCCCGTGAGTGGCACCAACACCTCGCACGGGACAAGTGTAACTCGTTAGAATTGACTATATGGTCACGAAACCCACGATTTTAGATCACGATGATAATTTACGATTATCTACACTAAGCCTTTAAAATAATGCGTTAGAGGGTGAAACCCCGAAATACCCCCCAAATGTTCCCGTGAGAGGCACAAACACCTCGCACGGGACTAATGTAAGTCATAGGAACCGACCGCGTGGTCGCAGGACCCCTAATTTGAGAGCATGACGATAATTTGAGAATATTGACACTTAGGCTTAAAAATATGGCATTAGAGGGTGAAACCCTAAAACACCCCCCAAACGTCCCCGTGAGAGGGACCAACACCTCGCACATGACCAATGTAACTCATAAGAACTGACCCTATGGTCACGGGACCCACTATTTGAGAGAATGACGATAATTTGGGAATATCTACACTTTGTCTTGAAAACATGACGTTAGAGGGAGAAACTCAGAAACACCACCCAAAGGCCCCCGTGAGAGTCACCATAACCTTGTATAGGACTAATGTAACTTATAGGAACTGATTGTGTTGTCATGGGAACCACGGTTTGAGGGCATGGATATAATTTGCTATTATCTACACTTAGGCTTGAAAAAATTGTGTTTAAGGGAGAAACCCCGAAACACCCCCCCAAACGACCCCTTGCGAGGCACCAACATCTGGCATGGGATCAATGTAACTAGTAGGAACTGTCAGCGTGGTCACGAGACCCGCGGTATGAGAGAATTATGAGGATTTAAGAATATCTCCACTTAGGCTCGAAAACATGGCGCGAAACACTCCCCAAACGGACCCGTGAGTGGTACCAACAACTCGCACGGGACCAATGTAATTCGTAGGAATAAATCGTATAGTCACGAGATCCGCAATTTGAGAGCATATCGATCATTTGAGAATATCAACACTCACTCTTGAAAACATGGGGTTAGTTGGAAAAACCTCGAAACACCCCCCAAATGGCCCTGTGAGAGGCCCCAACACCTCTCATGGGACCAATGTAACTCTTAGGAATAGACCATGTAGTCACGGGACCCATGGTTTGAGAGCACGATGATAACTTAATAATAGATACACTTATGCTTGAAAATATGGTGTTAGAGGGAGAAACCCCAAAACACCCCAAAGGGTTCCATGAGAGGCACCAACACCTTGCACGGGACCAATGTAACTCATAGGAATTGACCACGTTCTCACGGGACCCTCGATTTATGAGCACAATAATAATTTAAGAACATCTACACTTAGGCTTGAAAAAATGGCATAAGAGGCACCAACACCTCGCATGGGACCAATGTAACTCGTAGAAAGTGACCGCGTGGTCACGGGACCTAGGATTAGATAGCACGACGAAAATTTGGAATTATCTACACTTAGGCTTGAAAACATAGCGTTAGAGGGCAAAACCATAAAATACCCCCCAAACAGCCCCGTGAGGGCGCCAACACCTCGTACGGGACCAATGTAACTCGTAGGAACTGATCGCGTGGTCACAGGACCCATAGTTTTTTAGCACGATGATAATTTGAGAATGTCTACACTTAGACTTAAAAAAATGGCATTAGAGGTAGAAACACCGAAACACCCACCAAACGACCACAAAAGTGTCACAATCACCTCACACGGGACTAACGTAAGAAGTTGGAACTGATCGCGTGGTCACAGAACCCCCTGATTCAGAGCATGGTGATAATTTGTGAATATATCAACTTAGGCTTGAAAACATGGTGTTAGAGGGTGAAACCCCCAAATAACCTCCAAACAACCCCGTGAGAGGAACCAACACCTTGCACGGGACAAACGTAACTTATAGGAACTAACCATGTGATCACGTGACCCACAGTTTGAGAGCATGAAGATAATTTGAGAATATCCACACTTAGGCTTGAAAACATGGCGTTAGAGGGAGAAACCCCTAAACACCCCCCAAACGGCCCCGTGAAAGGAACCAACACCTCGCACTGGACCAATGTAACTCGTAGGAACTTACTGCGTGGTCATGGGACCCACAGTTTGAGTGCATGATGATAATTTGAGAATATATACACTTAAGCTTGAAAACATGCCGTTAGAGGGAGAAACCCCAAAATGCCCCCCAAATGGACCCGTGAGAGGCACCAACACATCGCATGGGACCAATGTAACTCGTAGGAACTGACCGCATGGTCATGGGACCCCGAATTGAGAACACGGTGATAATTTGATAATATTAACACTTAGGCTTGAAAACATGGCGTTAGAGGGTGAAATCCCAAAACACCCCCCCAGACGGCCCCGTGAGAGGCTCCGACACCTCGCATGGGACCAATGTAACTTGTGGGAACTGATCGTGTGATCACGGGACTCTCGGTTTGAGAGTGTGATAATAATTTGAGAATATCTAAACTTATGCTTAAAAACATGGTGTTAAATGGAGAAACCCCGAAACACCCCCCAAAGGGCCACGTGAGAGGAACGAACACCTCGCACGAGACCAATGTAACTCATAGGAACTACCCATGTGGTAATGGGGCTCCGAATTTTAGAGTACGATGAGAATTTAGGAATAACTCAACTTAGGATTGAAAACATGGCGTCAGAGGACCCCGAAACAGATCCCAAATAGCCCCGTAAAAGGCACCAACACCTCTCATGAGACCAATGTAACTCATAGAAAGTGATCGTGTGGTCACAGGACAATGATTTGAGAGCACGGTGATAATTATAGAGTATCTACACCTAGGCTTCATGAAATGGTTTTAGAGGGTGAAACCTTGAAACACTGCCCAAAGGGCTCCGTGAAAAGAAAAACACCTTGCACGGGACCAATGTAACTCGTAGTAACTGACCGTGTAGTCACGAGACCCACAGTTTTAGAGCACATCGATAATTTAAGAATATTTACACTTTGGACTGAAAACATGATGTTAGAGGGAGAAATACAACCACACACCCTAAATGGCCCCGTTAGAGGCACTAACTCCTCGTACGGGATCACTATAACTTGTAGGCACTGACCACATGGTCACGGGACTCCCGATTTAAGAGCATGATGATAATTTGAGAATATCTACACTAGGCTTAAAAACATGGAGTTAGAGGGAAAAACCCTGAAACACTCCCCAAATGGCCTCGAGAGAGGAACCAACACATCGTACGGGACCAATGTAACTCATAGGAATTGACCGCATGGTCACATGACCATCGGGTTGAGAGCATGGTAATAGTTTGAGAATATCTACACATAGGCTTAAAACATGGCGTTAGAGGGAAAAAACCTAAGACAACCTCCAAATAGTCACGTGAGAGGCACCTACACCTCATACGTGACCAATATAACTCATAAGCACTGACCGCGAGGCCACGGGACCCCCATTTTGAGAGAACGGAGATAATTTGAGAATATCTTCACTTAGGCTTGAAAACATTGCGTTAGAGGGCGAAACCCCAAAATACCCACCAAAGATCCTCATGAGAGGAACCACCACCTCGCACGGGACAAATGTAACTCGTGGTTATTAACCGCATATTCATGGGACCCACTATTTGAGAACACAATGAAAATTTGAGAATATTAAGACTTATGATTAAAAATATGACGTTAGTCGGTGAAACCCCAAAACACCCCCAAATGGCCCCGTGAGAGGCACTAACACCTCGTCCGGGACCAATGTAACTCATAAGAAATGACCGAGGGGTCACGGGATCCCCTCTTTGGGAGCACGACAATAATTAAGGAATATCTACACTTCAACTTGAAAAAATGGCATTAGAGGGAAAAACCCCAAAACAATGCCCAAACTGCCCCTTGAGAGTCACCAACACCTCGGGACAAGTGTAACTCGTAGGAACTTACTACATGGTCACTGAACCCACGGTTTGAGAGCACGATGATAAATTGAAAATATTTACACTTAGGCTTGAAAACATGGCGTTAGAGGGCAAAACCCCAAAACACCCCCCAAAGGGCCCTGTGACAGGCACTATAACCTTGGACGGGACCAATATAACTCGTAAAAACTCACCACATGGTCATGAGACCCCGGTTTGAGATCACTATGATAATTTGGGAATATCTACACTTAGGCTTGAAAACACTGCGTTAAAGGGTGAAACCCCGAAACAGCCGCGTAAGAGGCACCAACACTTTGCACAAGAACAATGTAACCCGTAGGAACTGACCGCTTGGTCACGGGATTCCCAATTTGAGGGAATGATAATAATATGAGAATATCTATTCTTAGCCTTAAAAATATGGTATTGAGGGCGAAACCCCAAAAAAATCCCCAAACGACCCCTTGAGAGGCACCAACATCTCGCACGGGACCAATGTAAGTTATAAGAATTGACCGCGTGGTCACGGGACCCTCGGTTCGAGAGCATGATGATAATTTAAGAATATATACACACGGGATTTGAAAACATGGAGTTAGAGGGAGAAACCCAGAAACACCCCCGTGAGAGGCACACTAACCTCGCACGGGACATGTAACTTGTAGGAAATAACCATATAGTCAAGAGACCCTATGATTGAGAGCACGGTGACAATTAGAGAATATTTACACTTAGGCTTGAAGACATGGTGTAAGAGGGAAAAATACCCAAACACCCCCCAAAAGGACCCGCGAGAGGTATCAACACCTTGCACGGGACAAGTGAAACTCATAGGAACTTACCACTGGGTCACGAAACCCACGATTTAAGAGCACGAAGATAATTTGAGAATATCTACACTTAGGTTTCAAAACTTGGCGTTAGAGGGTGAAAATCAAAAACACCCCCCAAAGGTCCCCGTAAGAGGCACCCACACATCGCACGGGACCAATGTAACTTGTAGGAACTGACCGTGTGGTCACGGGACCCCCGATTTAAGAGAACGGTGATAATTTGAGAATATTTACTTTTAGAATTGAAAACATGGCATTTGATGGCGAAACCATGAAACACCCCCCAAACGGCCCCGTGAGGGGCACTAACATCTCGCATGGGACTAATGTAACTAGTGGGAACTGACCGCGTGTTCACGGGACCCATGGTTTGAGAACGCGATGATAATTTTAGAATATCTACACCTAGGCAGGATAACATGGCGTTTGAAGGTGAAATCCTGAAGCCCCCCAAAACAGCCTCATGAGAGGGACCACCACCTCGTACAAGACTAATGTAATATGTAAGGAACCCACGTTTTGAGTGTACGGTGATAATTTGACAATATCTGCACTTAGTCTTAAAAAACATGGTGTAGAGGGAGAAACTCATAACACACCCCAAACGGCCCCGTGAGAGGCACCAACACCTTCCACGGGACCAATGTAACTAGTAGGAAATCACAACATGGTCATGGAACCCAAGATTTGAGAGCACGATGATAATTTGATAATTTGTACACTTAGGCTTCAAAACATGGCATTAGTGGGGAAAACCCCGAAACACCCCCTAAATGACCTTGTGAGAGGCACCAACACCTTACATGAGACCAATGTAACTAGTAGGAACTTATCACGTGGTCATGGGACCCCCTGTTTGAGGGCACGGTGATAATTTGAGAATATCTCCACTTAGGATTGAAAACATGGCATTAGAGGGTAAAACTCCAAAACACCCCCGTGAGAGGCACCAACACCTCGCACGGGACTAGTATAACTCGCAGGAACCGACCGCGTGGCCATGGACGTAGATTTAAGAGATAGATGATAATTTGAGAATATTTACACTTAGGCTTGAATACATGGAATTGGGGGCAAAATCCAAAAACACCACCCAAGCGGCCCCGTGAGAGGCACCAACACCTCGCACGAGACCAATGTAACTTTTAAGAACTGGTCGCGTAGTCCTGGGACCCCTAGTCAGAGATCAAGGTGATAAATTAAGAATACTTAGGCATAAAATTATGGCAGTAGAAGGAGAAACCCCAAAACACCCCCAAACTGCCCTGTGAGAGGCACCTCCAGCTCACGAGGGAACAATATGACTCGTAGGAACTGACCTCGTGGTCACTGGAGAACCGATTTGAGAGCACGGTCATAATTTGAGAATATATATACTTAAGCTTGAGAATATGACGTTAGATGGAGAAACGCTCAAACACCCACCAAAGGGGCACCCGTGAGAGGCACCAACACCTTGCATGGGACTAATGTAACTCGTGGGAACTGACCGCATGTTCACGGGACCCACGATTTGAGAACGCGATGAGAATTTGAGAGTATCTACACTTAGGCTTAAAAATATTGCATTAGAGGGCGAACCACCTCCCCCTAGAGAGGCACCAACACCTCGCATGGGACCAATGTAACTCTTAGAAACTGACCGCGTGGTCACAGGTCCCCCGATTTAAGAGTACAATGATAACTTAGGAATATCTACACTTAGGCTTAAAAACATTGCGTTAGAGGGGGAAAGTTTGAAACACACCTAATCGGACCCATGAGAGGCACAAACACCTTACACAGGATCAATATAAATCATAAGAACTGATCGCGTGGTCACGGGACCCCCGATTTGAGAGCATGACGATAATTTTAGTGTGACAACCCGAATATAATTATGATAAATTATGTTTAAATAATGATTAGATTATGTGATATGAATAATATGTTATTAGTATATATAATGTTAAGTCATTATATTTAGTCTAATCCTACCTTCATAAAACATGAAATATTGAGTTAGTTACAAACACCAAATTTTGAAGTTTTTCGGTAAGAATTTTCATGTTGGAGACTAGTTTTGACCCTTATAATATAACAATTAATTTTAGGTATAAACTAGATAGTTGTATATATATGAGTTAGGTTTGTAACACAACAAACGGTGCATCAAACGGACATTCGAGTGAGAAAATATCGTCTTTTTACGAACAGGGGTAAAGTAGTCATTTAGCCTTAAATGATATTTTATCTTATAGACGCCGCATGTTATATTTTGATTGGACGAAGGGGGGGTGCACTTATGCCGACTTATAACCCTCGAATTAAGCTCTTTCTTCAGCATATTTCATCCATGGAAGTGTTTTAACCTAAGGAAAGAGAATTTTGAAGTTTAGGAAGAAGGTGTGAGGAGAAATTGAAGAAAAATTCATAGAAAATTACGTAAAAGCCCCTAAGGTAATTCCATCCATAAATCTTGTTTGATTTTTTTTACTGATTTAAATAATATAAATCATCATTTGTTTACTGAAATTCCATGTCTTGATGTGTACTCATGGATAGATGCATGTTTAAGCAAACTTGAATGTGTAAACCCTTGAAATTGCTTCGTTTAGAAACCTTGTGTATTAAAACTACCATATCTTTTTGTATTCTTATTGAAATTGATTTATTCCAATTGGAGATTAAAATATACTCATATATGTATATCATATCCTAAAATCAAGTAAAAATACCAAGAAATGAGTCTTTAGTGATGGTTTGAAGCTCGAGTATGAAATCTTTCCCAAAAGAGTAAATATGCATACCATATGTTTGATGTTTTGCTTGACATAGCGAATGAACTCTAAAAATTATGAAATTTTAATCTTATATTATTAAATATTATTTTTGAAATTGGGTGAAATATCATGGAAAGTTATAATGTATAAAAATTATGAAAATTTTTGGAAAATTAGTGAAGAATAGATGAGCCTGTAGGGCGGATTTTGCTATGTGGTAAAGAAATGGTCATATCTTGCTCTAGGAAACATAGAATGATGTGTCGTCTTTTGTGTTTGAAACCTAATATGATAAGGATTGGATTACCATGAATAATTAAAGTAGGTTTGGGCTGTAATTTGAATATCTTAGATATGTTTACCTGAGTTTAGATGGGACTTCATTTATGATGAATGATTTAAATTGAATCATATGGTGCTTATGAATTGAGTTATGTTAAAGTTGTTCTTTGAATTGTTAATATTCTTATGATGATACTAATATAGTAATAATGACACGAAGAGAAAAATAACCGACCGAATAAGATCCAGATAAAGGAAAAAGGAAAGCTTGTTAAATTTCCAAGGTGAGTGTACTTCTGATTGGTTCACATACAGATATGAAAATGATATAATGGTTATGAATATAGCTCTAAGAGCAAGATTTGTTTGGATATTAAATTATCTAGGATTTGTTTGAATACTTAGATATTAAGGATTTGTTTGGATATTCAAATATCTAGGATTTGTTTGGGTCTTATGATCCAGGATTGGAATTAGATAAAGATCCAATGATTTGTTGGAACTTATGTTCCAGGATTTGTTATTGCCAATGGGCAGGATTGTTTGGATTTTATATCCACATATTTAATATAGAACTGTTAATTAATTGCAGGGAAGGAGTACCTCACTAAGCTTAATGCTTATGGTTTATATTTTAACAATTTCAGTTTGTATGTTGCGAACTAGGATACCGTATGATCGGTGATTTTGAGAGCTGCACCGTTAGAATGAGTTGGGGCTTAAATATGGGGATTTTGTTATTGTCACACTGAAGATTTTGCTACACTCACACATTGTATATATTGAATTATCACGGGTTGATTTGATGTTTGTAATAGTTAATCGTAGTTAATCACAGTATTGGATAACCTCTAATTATGACTCTGATATTGATTTTGTTATGGCACGAGAACAATATTATGTTCATTATGTACATTATGCATGAAAATATTAATAAATGAATTAATTTTCAAATGGACTGAAGATAAGGATTAATTGTAATGAAAATAAATGATTAGAATGAATTTGGGTTCGGGGTGTGATAATTAGTGGTATCAGAGCGTCTAGGTTATTAATTCTGGACGTGTGTGACGATTAAATGACAGTCATTGAGTTGATTTGATATTTATGAATATTTTTTATACTAACCAATAGTTTAGTATTATAAACTTCTTATATTGGTTGTTAGAACCTTATTGTATTACAGATAATTCCAATTGGAACCTGGGAATGGACAACATAAAGAAGAGGGAGTAACTTCTCGTATAGACAATACTGAAGTAGAGCAGAGTGTTGCTGGAAGTGCAGAGAGCATGAACAACCTACAGAGATGCAGATAATGACACATGCAATGACGAGGATGGCAGAGCAATGACGAGGATGACACATGCAACAGGCTAGATATCTAGAATCAAAGACTGTGGCAAGGATTGAGAAAGAGGCAAGGAAGGAAATGAAAGATTCCATGCATGAGAAGTTTTTGAAGTTGAATCCTCCAAAATATTCAGGGTCAGTTGAACCTAAAGAAGCTGAGATGTGGGTAAGGGATCTAGAAACTATATTTGGAGTTATGAAGGTTCTAGATAAACAAAAAGTGAATCTAGCTGTGTTCAAGCTGAAAGGAGAGGCCAAATATTGGTGGGAAGTTAGCTAACATTTGGTGCCCAGGATGGAGGGTACTGATGTTATTACTTGGGCTGAATTTATTAAAGCTTTGTATGTTAAGTATTTCCTTTAAGTTTTTTGGAGGGAGAAGGTGAGGGAATTTATAAATTTGACCCAAGAGAAAATTCATGTGAGGGAGTATGAGGATAAATTTACTGCTTTGTCTATATTTGCTACAAAGTATATAGAGAATGAAGAAGATAAATGTAATAAGTTTCAAGATGGATTGATATGGCCTATTCAAAATAGAGTGGCCACTTATGAGTTAGAAGATTATGCTTCTCTGGTGAATAAAGCCACGATAGCAGAAAGGAAAATGAACCAAGGGGTGGCGAGTAGATAGAGTTTTAAGACAAGTAGATTCGACGCATCTCAGTCTAAGGGAGGTAAGGGTGGAAGTGTTAAGATGGAACCTCATAAATTTCAGATAGGCGGTGGAGATAGTGGTAGGGGTTAGGGGAGATTTAGTAGAGATACCAGGGGTGAAGGATCTTTTGGTTCGGTTAGAAAGTCAGGGAGAGGCGAGACCCCAATAGGAGGTGTTACATGCTTCTTTTATAAAGAGGAAGGGCATTATAAATCCGAGTGTCCTAAGCTTAAGGGATTGGACTGTTACCATTGTCATTAAGTGGGGCATATTAAGAAGAATTGTCCACAGTTGGCAGAGACTCCATCAGCACCTAGTGAAGCAGCAAGCAGGGTGTTATCTCGAGGTAGCGCAATGAAGAGTATGGGTAGAGGACAAACTAGTAGTTTTAGGACAAGCGAACAAGTCTTTACAATGAAAGGAGCTTAGATTACTCCAGATGTGGTGACAGGTACACTTTCCGTTATTGATAAAAGTGCTTATGTTTTGATTGATCCTGGTTCCACACATTCTTTTGTGTCCTATGCTTTTGTTGTATAGATGACTAAACCATGTATTCATTTAGATGTGGGGTTGGGTATTTATATGCCTTTGGGGGATATGGTTGTAGCCAAATATATTTTTCGTGGTTGTGTTTTGACTGTGGGGGTTAGAGATATAATTATTTATCTACTTCCATTGGATATTTCTGATTTTGATATAATTATGGGAATGGATTGGTTATCTAAATATCATGCATCTATGGATTGTTTCTGTAAGGAAGTTATTTTTAATATGCCTGGTGAGCCTGAATTTAAATTTGTGGGGGAAAGGAAGATTGTTCCCAGTTGCATCATTTCTGCTATTCAGACGAGGAAATTATTGAGTAAGGGTTGTGAGGGTTTTGTTGCATATGTTCTTGACACTAGGAAGGGGGATTTACAATTAGTCGATGTTCCTATTATACGGGATTTTCCAGAAGTGTTTCCTAGTGAGTTACCGGGGTTACCCCCAGAGAGAGAAGTTTAATTTAGTATTGAATTGGCATCGGGGACATCTCCTATTTCTATGGCACCGTATAGAATGGAACCTGCTAAGTTGAAAGAACTCAAGATTTAGTTGCAGGATTTACTTGATATGGGGTTCATACAGCCTAGTGTATCTCCATGGGGTACGCCAGTTTTATTTATGAAGAAGAAAGATGGTACCATGCGTTTGTGTATTGATTATAGGCAACTGAATAAAGCAACAATTAAGAACAAGTACCCTTTACCTCGTATAAATGATTTGTTTAATCACTTACAGGGTGCTAAAGTGTTTTCAAAAATAGACTTGCGATTGGGTTATCATCAGTTAAGGGTCAAGGAGAGTGATATTTCTAAAACTGTTTTTCTTACTCGGTATCGTCATTTTGAATTTCTGGTGATGCCTTTTGGGGTGACTAATGCTTCAGCTGTATTCATGGATCTTATGAATCGGGTACTTCATCCTTTTGTTGATTCATTTGTGATAGTTTTTATTGATGATATTCTGATTTATTCACGTGATATGGTTGAACATGAAAAACATCTCATAACTATTTTGAATCTGTTTAAAGATAAGAAGTTGTATGCTAAGTTTAGCAAGTGTGAATTTTGTCTATCATAAGTTGTATTTTAGGCCATGTTATTTTTGGAGATGGTATATGTGTTGATCCTAAAACGGTAGAAGCTATTGTAAAATGGGAGAGGCCCAATAATGTGACTGAGGTGAGGAGTTTTATGGGTTTAGCTGGGTATTATAGAAGGTTTATTAAGGGATTTTTTTCGATTGCCTTGCCAATGACTAAACTAACTCGGAAAGATGTTAAGTTTGAATGGAATTTTGATTGCGAAAATAGTTTTGACGAATTCAAAAAGAGGTTGGTAACTGCACCTATTCTTACTATTTCGCATGGTGGAGATGATTTTGTTATTTATACTAATGCTTCACATCAGGGGTTGAGTTGTGCTTTTATGCACCATGGTAAAGTTATTGCTTATGCTTTTAGGCAGTTGCGTGCACATGAACGTAATTATCCTACACATGATTTGTAACTTGCTGCTTTTGTGTTTGCTTTGAAATTATGACGTCATTATCTATATAGTGAGGTATGTAAAATTTTTACTGACTATCAAAGCCTATAGTATTTATTTACTCAGAAAGAGTTGAATTTGAGGCAGAGACGATGGATGGAGTTAATTAAAGATTATGATTGCACAATTCACTACCACCCAGGGAAGGCAAATGTAGTTGCAGTTGCTCTGAGTAGAAAGAATTCAGGCAGGTTATTGTGTATTCGGTGTGCTAAAGTTTCCCACATCATGGAGTTGAGATTGATGGGAGTATAATTGAAGCTAGCAGATGGGGACATGTTCTTTCACTACACCAAAAATAGGAATCTGGCACAGTTTAAAACTGTGCAAGATCAAATCTGGCACGATTTTGAACTATGCTAGAATCAGGTGTTCCAAAATGACATTTTTTTTAGGCACGGCTCAAAAGTGTGCCAGATTTGGCCAAACAGGAACACTTCTGGCACACTTTTAAATCGTGCTAGAATTTGATATATCTGGCACACTTTTGGCATAGTTTTTAACTGTGCCAGATTCAACACAATTTAAAAAAATTTGGCACACTTTTAAACCGTGTCAGAATTTGATATTTCTAGCACACTTTTGGCACAGTTTTTAACGGTGCCAGATTCAACACAGTTTAAAAAAATTTGGCACAGTTCAAAACCGTGCCAAAATATGATACACTTTTGCCACGATTTTGAACTGTGTCAAATTTTTCATAAAAAGAAAAAAAAATTAATTATTTGAAAGCACAAAATTCACAAATTAATAATATTGCACGTTGTTAATAAACTAAAGTACATACAAACTTCAAAATATTACAAGTCTTTAACAGTTCAAAGGCCCAAAAAAATTGGGCAGAGTTTCCTGTGACACCCCGCCTAATTAAATACCGGGTGATCAGTCCTTTATTAAATTAAAATCAAGGTGGCGGTTGGTTCATTCTTAGCATCACTGTCGTAAAAATAACTTTACTAATTTAACACCCTAAATAATTAAGCTAAGTGCCAAAACCATTTTAGACATTGCTTTCCAAATTTTATATATATAAACCAACATTTAAACTGGAATTCATAGATAAAGAATCACACAACAACTATCCTGGAATATATAAATCCAAATAACCAAACATTCAATTAATTGAATCCAACATTTAATACTTAAATGAAAAACATCCTGACAATACTAATCCCAAAGTGCAAATACTGGAAATAAATGGATTACAATATCCAATAAAACAACTGAATAATGGAAAGGGCGACACATGCCCAACTGAAATAATAGTGCTAGAAGAGGAATCAAGAAGTGAGGTCGTCTAAGCAAGAGGCCTGCAACTCCCACCTAAGCTGCAGCGCGTTCCTTCCAAAGGATCCTATGCAAGACGCCCCTGTGGCTGGGCACCTATAATATATACATATAGATACAAGAGGGAAAAGAAAATGGAAACGAGTCAGAGCCCGATTGTAAAAACGATTTAAAATTTGTTTAGCAAGCGTTTAAAATGTTTACTGGCCAATGCAACAACATATTAGTGCGACACTCCCTTGAGAAATTCTCACCTCTCTTCTAATGTGCACACCTATCGCACTAACCTTCCCAACGGTTAAACTTGTCTTATCTTCGGTTACTCGTAAGATTTAAACTGGCAATTCAACTGTTTAAGAAGTAAATTTAATTTAATAACAAAGCTCTCAATTTAACGTTATTTTCTAATAAAGTTTTCCAATATCACATTATATTTTTCAAACAAGTACTTCCAAATTTAAATCATTTATCATCTATTACTTACTATAAACACAGGAGGTAGTTCTCAAATTTCAGAATTTAAATATATATATTAAATACTTATATAATATATATATTCGAACAGCACCCCACATAAAAATTATGGTGCGGGCATACTCTGCTATCCAGTCCCCGTATCACTCGTACTAAGGAAATACAAGTTCGGAAGTACTCACGAATTGTATTAACATAAACACAAACAACATTGAGGCGAAGCATATAGTCCCAGTCTCTAAGAGGTCAGCACATGCCCCCACGTCTCTTAGGCCGTCTGACTATAGATCCGATTAGCCTATACCAAAGGATCTCTATGTTCTAGGGTACAAGTCAAAATCCCCCATAAAGGTCCCATCGAGATAAGACTGTCCCAGCGCGGTAACCTCAGGGATATCAAGTAGCGCGGGCATGGTTTTTACACATTTATAATATATGCACAATCACATAGTCATATATATACAACACTTATTCATATTTATCACTTTGGTGTACCCACAACCTATAATTATAACTTCTTGTTCTGAAGACATTTTACTCACTTATTCCATATAACGGACTCATATCGTTTATTACGGTTGTCTCCCTCTCGTTATCTTTAAAGTAACCTCGCCGTCCCAAATATTTAATCGTCACTCCTACACAACCCCAAAAATTTTGTACTAATCTGAATTCCTCGAATACTGGTTTTCCTCACTCAAATTAACTGATTTCTAAAATAGGGGTAAAAAATAGGAATTTCCCTAAAAATTGAAAATCTCGCTCGAACCAGAATGGTTCTCGCTCGAACGACTTGTACGTGTCGCTTGAACTACTTCGAGCGACTTCGCTCGATATTGACATCTCGCTTGATCTACTTCGCGCGACATCGCGCGAACTGCACTGTTTCGTCTTCAACCTTTGGCAGATTCGTTTTTCACCATTTTTAAGCCTAAAAACCTCTATAGTTTAATCCCAAACGTCTCCTCTTCAATTCCAATCAATAGTATCATGATTATATAACATTAGTAACTTCCTAGAATCATTAATTCATCAAAAATTATTTAGATTACATGAAATCCCCAAATTAATTCGTAAGAACCTTAATTCTGAAATTTTCAATTTAAGAACCTAATCAACATCAATTCGTTTATCCATATTAAATCCAAATTTCGTAATACAACCTCTACATATGATCAAGGTTCAAGCAACACAGATTCTCCTTAATACACATGCAATTTCTTCTTCCAAAACATATAATTTTTCAATCAAAATACTAAATTTTTATTCCTAGACTAACTGAGAGGAACATTAACTAGAATTCAACAAGATAAATACTTGCCTGTAGATTTCAGGATTCTGATTTGTGGATGAATTTGGTGTGGTTGCGTTCCCCGTCGCTTGATCTACGCGTTGGTGGTGGTGTCGGTGCAACCGGATGAATTTTTGGCCTTAGATTGCTTGGAAAGCTTTCTACCTTCCTCTCTAATGGTCGTTCTAAGGTTGTGAGTCTGCTAACCCTAAGAAACCATTTCAAATGGCTGATATAACCTAGTAAATTTCGTGGGTTTAATTACCCATAATTATGTGAAATGTCCAAAATGCCCTCCCGGGGTGCTAAATAGGCCTAAAAACGCCCCGAGACCCAAACAAAACCTTCGGGTACACTTTTCTGACTATCTCGACCCTTTCGGACACTTTGGTGCACTCAAAAGGACCATACGAGTGACTTATAATTTATTCACTTTTATTAATCAATATTTAATCCCGACGCGACACCGGCGCGTCCCGACTTAAATTTCCAAAATTGTCATTTTATTCACTCGTGACATTTAATAGTACCAATATTATATTACTTTACTCATTAGTAATATTCAACAAGTTTTCAATGATTACTAACTCTCGTCACGTTAGTAATTAAAAATATTTAATTTTCGGATTTATATTAAATTAATAACTCACATTAAATTTAATAAATCCCCAAATATAGAAAGCATAAAAATACAGGGTATTACGTTTTCTCTATTTTCTGGACATTCCAAAACCTGCTAATACAAAACCTACCTAACATAAAACCCGCACGACCACAAAATATAACAATTAACTTACAAAAGACCGCACGACCATTAAAGTCAACAATAAAACAACAAAAGACCACACGGCCATGACACAAAAAAATGGAATCATGAATAAACTCCTTATTGTAAACCATTGAGTTCTCTATGTGTTCCACGTGAATAAATGCCAAGGATAAACTGTTATCCGACAAAAAAAATAGGATACAAAAAAGATACTATATTGGTAACCCAATATTTTAAATTTTGTTTTTTACCTAAACTAAAAAATTACATATAAGAGTGGAAATTATCATCATCTTCTGAAACCGGGAGATTCGGGACTATGCGGTCAGTTACATTGGTCCCGTGCGAGGTGTTCGTGCCTCCTACGGCGTCATTTGGGGGTTGGTTTGGGTTTTCTACCTTTAACGACTTGTTTTTAAGTCTAAGTGTGATTTTTCCAAATTATCGTCATATTCTCAAATCGAAAGACCCGGGACTACGCGTCCAGTTCCTACAAGTTACATTGATCCCATCCGAGGTGTTCATGCCTCTTACGGGGTCGTTTGGGGGATGGTTTGGGTTTTCACCCTTTAACGGTCTATTTTTAAGTCTAAGTGGTGATTTTTACAAATTATCGTCATATTCTCAAACCGAGAGACCCAGGACAACGCGATCAGTTCCTACAAGTTACATTGGTCCCGTACGAGGTGTTCGTGCCTCTTATGGGTCCGTTTGGGGGATGGTTTGGGTTTTCACCCTTTGGCGGCCAGTTTTTAAGTCTAAGTGCGATTTTTCCAAATTATCGTCATATTCTCAAACCGGGAGACCCGGGACTACGTGGTTAGTTCCTATTAGTCACATTGGTCCCGTGCGAGGTGTTCGTACCACTTACGGGGTCATTTGGGGATGGTTTCGGTTTTCACCCTTTGGCGGCTTGTTTTTAAGTTTAAGTGTTGATATTCACGAATTATCGTCATATTCACAAACCGGGAGAACCGTGACTACGCGGTCAGTTCCTACAAGTTATATCGGTCCCGTGCGAGGTGTTCGTGCCTCTTATGGGTCCGTTTGGGGCTGGTTTGGGTTTCACCCTTAACGGCCTCTTTTTAACTCCAAGTGTTATTTTTGTAAATTATCGTCATATTCTCAAATCGAGAGACCCGAGACTACGCGGTTAGTTCCTACAAGTTACATTGGTCCCGTGCGAGGTGTTCGTGCCTCTTACAGGCCGTTTGGGAGCTGGTTTGGGTTTTCACCTTTTAACGACCTGTTTTTAAGTCTTAGTGCTAGTTTTTGAAAATTGTAGTCATATTCTCAAATCGAGAGACCCGAGACTACGCGGTCAGTTCCTACAAGTTACATTGGTCCTGTGCGAGGTGTTCGTGCCTCTTACGGGGACGTTTAGGGGCTGGTCTGGGTTTTCACCCTTTAATGGCCTGTTTTTAAGTAAGTGTTGATTATTGCAAATTATAGTCATATTCTCAAACCAGGAGACCCAGGATTACGACGTTAGTTCCTACAAGTTACATTGGTACCGTGCGAGGTGTTCGTGCCTCTTATGGGTCCGTTTGGTGGCTGGTTTGGGTTTTCCCCTTTAACGACCTGTTTTTATGTCTAAGTGTTACTTTTGTAAATTATCATCATATTCTCAAACCAAGAGACCCGGGACTATGCGGTCAGTTCCTACAAGTTACATTGGTCCCGTGCGATGTGTTCGTGCCTCTTACGGGATCGTTTGGGGGCTAGTTATGGTTTTCACCCTTTAACGTCCTGTTTTTAAGTCTTAGTGTTAATTTTTGCAAATTATAGTCATATTCTCAAACGGGGAGACTCGAGACTACGCGATCAGTTCCTACAAGATAGATTGGTCCCGTGCGAGGTGTTCGTGCCTCTTACGGGTCCGTTTGGGTGCTGGTTTGGGTTTTCACCTTTTAACGGCCTGTTTTTAAGTCTAAGTGTGATTTTCTCAAATTATCATCATATTCTCAAACCGGGAGACTCGAAACTACGCAGTCAGTTCCTACAAGTTACATTGGTCCTCTGCGAGGTGTTCGTGCCTCTTACGGGGACGTTTAGTGGCTAGTTTGGGTTTTCACCCTTTAATGGCTTATTTTTAAGTAAGTGTTGATTATTGCAACTTATAGTCATATTCTCAAACCGGGAGACCCGAGATTACGCGGTCAGTTCCTACAAGTTACATTGGTCCCGTGCGAGGTGTTCGTGCCTCTTATGGGTCCATTTGGGGCTGAATTGAGTTTTCACTCTTTAATGGCCTATTTTTAAGTCTAAGTGTTATTTTTGCAAATTATTATCATATTCTCAAATCGAGAGACCAGGGACTACGCGGTCAGTTCCTACAAGTTACATTGGTCCCGTTCGATGTGTTCGTGCCTCCTACGAGGTCGTTTGAGGGATGCTTTTGGTTTTCACCATTTAATTTCCTATTTTTAAGTCTTAGTGTTGATTTTTTCAAATTCTAGTCATATTATCAAATCGGGAGGCTCGAGACTTTCCTACAAGTTAGATTGGTCCTGTGCGAGGTGTTTGTGCCTCTTAGGAGTCCGTTTGGGGGCTGGTTTGGGTTTTCACCCTTTAGTGGCCTGTTTTTAAGTCTAGGTGTGATTTTTTCAAATTATCATCATATTCTCAAACCGAGAGACTCGAGACTACGCGGTCAGTTCATACAAGTTAAATTGGGCCCATGCGAGGTGTTCGTGCCTCTGACGGGATCGTTTGGGGGCTGGTTTGGGTTTTCACCCTTTAACGGCCTGTTTTTAAGTCTAAGTGTTGATTTTTGCAAATTATCCTCATAATCTCAAACCAGGAGATCGGGGACTACACTGTCTGTTCCTACAAGTTACATTGGTCCCGTGCGAGGTGGTCGTGCCTCTGACGGGTCCGTTTGGGGGTTGGTTTGGGTTTTCACCCTTAGACGGACTATTTTTAAGTCTAAGTGCGATTTTTCCAAATTATTGTCATATTCTGAAACCGGGAGACCCATCACTACGTGGTCAGTTCCTATAAGTTACATTGCTCCCGTACGAGGTGTTCGTGCCTCTTACGGGATCGTTTGGGGTTGGATTGGGTTTCACCCTTAATGACCTATTTTTAAGCCTAAGTGTTATTTCAGCAAATTATCATCACATTCTCAAACCGAGGATCCCGGGACTACGAGGTCAGTTCCTACAAGTTAAATTGGTCCCGCACGAGGTGTTCGTGCCTCTTGCTGGTCTATTTGGGTGCTGGTTTGGGTTTTCACCCTTTAACGACTTGTTTTTAACTCTAAGTGTTGATTTTTTCAAATTATCATCATATTCTCAAACTCGGAGACCCGGGACTACGCAATCAGTTCCTACAAGTTACATTGATCTCGTACGAGGTGTTCGTGCCTCTTACGGGGTGGTTTGGTGGTTGGTTTGGGTTTTCACTCTTTAACAACTTATTTTTAAATCTAAGTGTTATTTTTGCAAATTATCATCATATTCTCAAACCGGGAGACCTAAGACTATGCGGTCAGTTACTACAAGTTACATTGGTCATGTGCGAGGTGTTCGTGCCTCTTACGAGGTCGTTTGGGGGATGATTTGGGTTTTCACCCTTTAACGACCAATTTTTAAGTCTTAGTGTTGATTTTTTCAAATTATGGTCATATTCTCAAACCAGGAGACCTTGGACTATGCGGTCAGTTCCTACAAGTTACATTGGTCCCGTATGAGGTGTTCGTGCCTCTTATGGATCCGTTTGGGGGATGGTTTGGGTTTTCAACCTTTGACGACTTGTTTTTAAGTCTAAGTGCGATTTTTCCAAATTATCGTCATATTCTCAAACTGGGAGACCCGAGAGTACGTGGTCAGCTCCTATAAGTCACATTGGTCCCGTGCGAGGTGCTCGTGCCTCTTACGGGGTCATTTGGGGAATGGTTTGGGTTTTCACCCTTTGACGGCTTCTTTTTAAGTTTAAGTGTTGATATTTTTAAATTATCATCATATTCACCAACCGGGAGAACCGAGACTACGCGGTCAGTTCCTACAAGTTACAATGGTCCCGTGCGAGGTGTTCGTGCCTCTTACGGGTCTGTTTGGGGATGGTTTGGGTTTCACCCTTAACGGCCACTTTTTAAGTCCAAGTGTTATTTCTGCAAATTATCATCATATTCTTAAAACGGGAGACCCGAGACTTCGCGGTCAGTTCCAACAAGTTATATTGCTCTCGTGCGAGGTGATCGTGCCTCTTACGGGGCCGCTTGGGTGCTGGTTTGGGTTTTCACCCTTTAACGACCTGTTTTTAAGTCTTAATGTTGATTTTTGCAAATTATCGTCATATTCTCAAATCGGGAGACACGGGACTACGCGATCAGTTCCTACAAGTTACATTGGTCTAGTGCGAGGTGTTCGTGCCTCTTACGGGTCCGTTTGGGGCTGGTTTAGGTTTTCCCCCTTTAATGGCCTGTTTTTATGTCTAAGTGCTATTTTTGCAAATTATCATCATATTCTCAAACTGAGAAACCCGAGACTACATGGTCAGTTCCTACAAGTTACATTGGTCCCGTGCGAGGTGTTCGTGCCTCTTACGGGTCTGTTTGGGGGCTAGTCTAGGTTTTCACCCTTTAACGGCCTCTTTTTAAGTCCAAGTGTTGATTTTGCAAATTATCATCATATTCTCAAATCGGGAGACCCGAGAGTACGTGGTCAGTTCCTACAAGTAACATTGGTCCCGTGCAAGGTGTTCATGCCTCTTACGGGGCCGTTTGGGGGCTGGTTTGGGTTTTCACCCTTTAGCAGCCTGTTTTTAAGTCTTAGTGTTGATTTCTACAAATTATTGTCATATTCTCAAACCGGGAGACCCGGGACTACGCGGTCAGTTCCTACAAGTTACATTGGTCCTGTATGAGGTGTTCGAGCCTCTTGCTGGTTTGTTTGGGGGCTGGTTTGGGTTTTCACCCTTTAACAGCCCGTTTCTAAGTCTAAGTGTTGACTTTTTCAAATTATCATCATATTCTCAAACCGCGAGACTTGGGACTACCCAATCAGTTCCTACAAGTTACATTTATCTCGTGCGAGGTGTTCGTGCCTCTTACGGGGTCGTTTGGTGGCTGGTTTGGGTTTTCACCCTTTAACGACTTATTTTTAAATCTAAGTGTTATTTTTCCAAATTATCGTCATATTCTCAAATCAGGAGACCTGGGACTACGCGGTCAGTTACTACAAGTTACATTGGTCCCGTGCGAGGTGTTCGTGCCTCTTGCGAGGCCGTTTGGGGGATGATTTGAGTTTTCACCCTTTAACGACCTGTTTTTAAGTCTTAGTGTTAATTTTTTCAAATTATGGTTATATTCTCAAACCGGGAGACCCGAGACTATGCGGTCAGTTCTTTCAAGTTACATTGGTCCCGTATGAGGTGTTCGTGCCTCTTATGGGTCAGTTTGGGGGATGGTTTGGGTTTTCACCCTTTGACGACCTGTTTTTAAGTCTAAGTGCAATTTTCCCAAATTATCGTCATATTCTGAAACCGAGAGACCCGGGACTACGTGATCCGTTCCTATAAGTCACATTGGTCCCGTGCGAGGTGTTCGTGCCTCTTACAAGGTCATTTGGGGAATGGTTTGGGTTTTCACCCTTAGACGACTTGTTTTTAAGTTTAAGTGTTGATATTTATGAATTATCGTCAAATTCACAAACCAGGAGACCCGGGACTACGCGATCAGTTCCTACAAGTTACAACGGTTCCGTGAGAGGTGTTCGTGCCTCTTACGGGTCTGTTTGGGGATGGTTTGGGTTTCACCCTTAACGGCCACTTTTTAATCCAAGTGTTATTTTTGTAAATTATCATCATATTCTCATATTGGGAGACCCGAGACTACGCGGTCAGTTCCAACAAGTTACATTGGTCCCGTACGAGGTGTTCGTGCCTCTTATGGGGCCGTTTGGGTGCTGGTTTGGGTTTTCATCCTTTAACGGCCTGTTTTTAAGTCTTAATGTTGATTATTGCAAATTATAGTCATATTCTCAAACCGGGAGACCCGAGACTACGCGATCAGTTCCTACAAGTTGCATTGGTCCAGTGCGAGGTGTTCGTGCCTCTTACGGGTCCGTTTGGGGGATGGTTTAGGTTTTCACCTTTTAACGGCCTATTTTTTAGTCTAAGTGTGATTTTTGCAAATTAGCATAATATTCTCAAACCAGGAGACTCGAGACTACGCGGTCAGTTCCTACATGTTACATTGGTCCAGTTCGTGGTGTTCGTGCCTCTTACGGGGACGTTTAGGGGCTAGTTTGGGTTTTCACCCTTTAATGGCCTATTTTTAAGTAAGTGTGGATTATTGCAAGTTATAGTCATATTCTCAAACTGGGAGACCCAGGATTACGTGGACAGCTCCTACAAGTTACATTGACCCCGTGCGAGGTGTTCATGCCCCTTATGGGTCCGTTGGTTTTCACCCTTTAACGACCTGTTTTTAAATCAAAGTGTTATTTTTGCAAATTATCATCATAGTCTCAAAACGAGAGACCCGATACTGCGCGATCAGTTATTACAAGTTACATTGGTCCCGTGAAATGTGTTCGTGCCTCTCACGGGGTCGTTTGGGGGCTGGTTTTGGATTTCACACCTTAACGGCCTGTTTTTAAGTCTTAGTGTTGATTTTTACAAATTATAGTCATATTCTCAAACCGTTAGACTCGTGACTATGCAGTAAGTTCCTACAAGTTACATTAGTCCCGTACGAGGTGTTCGTGCCTCTTATGGGTCCGTTTGGGGGCTGGTTTGGGTTTTCACCGTTTAACGGCTTGTTTTTAAGTCTAAGTATAATTTTTACAAATTATCATCATATTCTCAAATCGGGAGACTCGAGACTACGCGATCAGTTCATAGAAGTTACATTGGTCCCATGCGAGGTGTTCGGGCCTCTTACGGGGTCGTTTGGGGGATTGTTTGGATTTTCACCCTTTAACGGCCTGTTTTTATGTCTAAGTGTTGATTTTTGCAAATATCCTTATATTCTCAAACCGGGATATCCGGGACTACACGGTCAATTCCTACAAGTTACATTGGTCCCGTGCGAGGTGGTCGTGCCTCTAACGGTTCCATTTGGATCTGGTTTGGGTTTTCAGCCTTTGACGGCCTATTTTTACGTCTAAGTGCGATTTTTCCAAATTATCATCATATTCTCAAATTGGGAGACTCGGGACTACGTGGTCAGTTCTTATAAGTTATATTGGTCCCGTGCGAGGTGTTCGTGCCTCTTATGGGGTCATTTGGGGGACGGTTTGGGTATTCAGCCTTTGACGGCTTGTTTTTAAGTTTAAGTGTTGATTTTTCAAAATTATCGTCATATTAAAAAACCAAGAGACCTGGGACTACGCGGTCAATTCCTACAAGTTATATTGGTCCCGTGCGAGGTGTTCGGGCCACTTACGGGTCTGTTTGGGGATGGATTGGGTTTCACCCTTTACAGCCTCTTTTGAAGTCCAAGTGTTATTTTTGCAAATTATGATCATATTCTCAAATTGGGAGACCCGAGGCTACGCGGTCAGTTCCTACAAGTTACATTGGCCCCGTGCGAGGTGTTCGTGCCTTTTACGGGGCCGCTTGGGTGCTGGTTTGAGTTTTCACCCTTTAACGGCCTGTTTTTAAGTCTTAATGTTGATTTTTTCAAATTATCGTCATATTCTCAAATCGGGAGACACGGGACTACGCGATCAGTTCCTACAAGTTACATTGGTCTAGTGCGAGGTGTTCGTGCCTCTTACGGGTCCGTTTGGGGGCTGGTTTAGGTTTTCCCCCTTTAATGGCCTGTTTTTATGTCTAAGTGCTATTTTTGCAAATTATCATCATATTCTCAAACTGAGAAACCCGAGACTACGTGGTCAGTTCCTACAAGTTACATTGGTCCCGTGTGAGGTGTTCGTGCCTCTTACGGGATCGTTTGGGGGCTGGTTTGGGTTCTCACCCTTTAATGACCTGTTTTTCAGTCTTAGTGTTAATTTTTGCAAATTATAGTCATATTATCAAACTGGAGACCCAGGACTACGCGGTCTGTTCCTAAAAGTTACATTGGTCTCGTGCGAGGTGTTCGTGCCTCTTGCGGGTCTGTTTGGGGGTTGGTTTTGATTTTCACCCTTTAACGTCCTATTTTTAAGTCTAAGTGTTGATTTTTTGCAAATTATCGTCATATTCTCAAACTGAGAGACCCGAGACTACGCCATCAGTTCCTACAAGTTACACTGGTCCCGTGCGAGGTGTTCGTGCCTCTTACGAGGTCGTTTGGGGGATGATTTGGGTTTTCAACCTTTAACGACCTGTTTTTAAGTCTTAGTGTTAATTTTTTAAAATTGTGGTCATATTCTCAAACCGGGAGACCCGGGACTTTGCGGTCAGTTCCTACAAGTTACATTGGTCCCGTATGAGGTGTTCGTGCCTCTTATGGTTCCGTTTGGGGTATGTTTTGGGTTTTCACCGTTTGATGGCTTGTTTTTAAGTTTAAGTATTGATTTCTGCAAATTATCATCATATTCACAAAGCGAGAGACCCGGGACTACGCGGTCGGTTCCTAAAAGTTACATTGGTCCCGTGCGAGGTGTTCGTGCCTCTTACGGGTCCGTTTGGGGTTGGTTTGGGTTTCACCCCTAACTGCCTCTTTTTAAGTCCAAGTGTTATGTTTATAAATTATCATCATATTATCAAATCGGGAGACCCGAGACTACGCGGTCAGTTCCTACAAGTTACATTGGTCCTGTGCGAGGTGTTCGAGCCTCTTACGGGGCCGTTTGGGGGCTGGTTTGGGTTTCCACCCTTTAACGGCCTGTTTTTAAGTTTTAGGGTTGATTTTTGCAAATTATAGTCATATTCTCAAACCGGGAGACCCGAGACTATGCGCTCAGTTCCTATAAGTTACATTGGTCTTGTGCGAGGTGTTCATGCCTCTTACGAGTCCGTTTAGGAGTTGGTTTAGGTTTTCACTCTTTAACGACCTGTTTTTAAGTCTAAGTGTTATTTTTACAAATTATCGTCATATTCCCAAATCGGGAAACTCGGGACTACGCGGTCAGTTCCTACAAGTTACATTGGTCTTGTAGGATGTGTTCGTGCCTCTTACGGGGTCATTTGGGGGATGGTTTTGGTTTTCACCCTTTAACGACCTATTTTTAAGTCTCAGTACTGATTTTTGCAAATTATAGTCATATTCTCAAACCGGGAGACTCGAGACTACGCGGTCAGTTCCTACAATTTAGATTGGTCCCGTGCGAGGTGTTCGTGCCTCTTACAGGTCCATTTGGGGGCTGTTTTAGTTTTCACCTTTTAATGGACAGTTTTTAAGTCTAAGTGTGATTTTTAAAAATTATCGTCATATTCTCGAACCAGCAGACTCGAGACTACGCGGTCAGTTCATGCAAGTTACATTGGTCCCATGCGAGATGTTCGTGCCTCTTATGTGGTTGTTGGGGGATGGTTTGGGTTTTCACCCTTTAACGTCCTGTTTTTAAATCTAAGTGTTGATTTTTACAAATTATCCTCATATTCTCAAATCGGGAGATCTGGGACTACACGGTCAGTTTCTACAAGTTACAATTGTCCCGGGCGAGGTGTTCGTGCCTCTTACGGGTCCGTTTGAGGCTAGTTTGGGTTTCACCCTTAACGGTATGTTTTTAAGCCGAAGTTTTATTTTTGCAAATTATTGTCATATTCTCAAACCAAGAGACCCGAGACTACGCGGTCAGTTCCTACAAATTATATTGGTCCCATTTGAGGTGTTCGTGCCTCTTACGGGTCCGTTTGGGGCTGGTTTTGGTTTTCACCCTTAACAACCTCTTTTTAAGTCTAAGTGTTATTTTCTCAAATTATCATCATATTCTCAAACTGGGAGACCCGAGACTACGCGGTCAATTCCTACAAGTTATATTGCTCTCGTGCGAGGTGTTCGTGCCTCTAACGGGGTCGTTTGGGGGCTGATTTGGGTTTTCACCCTTTAACTGCCTATTTTTAAGTCTTAGTGTTGATTTTTTCAAATTATTGTCATATTCTCAAATCGAGAGAGTCGGGACTACGTGGTCAGTTCCTATAAGTCACATTGGTCCCGTGAGAGGTGTTCGTGCCTCTTACGGGGTCATTTGGGGAATGGTTTGGGTTTTCACCCTTTGACGACTTATTTTTAAGTGTAAGTGTTGATTTTTGCAAATTATAGTCATATTCTCAAACCGGGAGACTCGAGAATACGCGGTCAGTTCCTACAAGTTACATTGGTCCCGTGCGAGGTGTTCGTGCCTCTTACGGGTCCGTTTGTGGGATGGTTTAGGTTTTCACCCTTTAACGGCCTGTTTTTAAGTCTAAGTGTTATTTTTACAAATTATCGTCATATTCTCAAACCGAGAAACCCAGGACTACGCGATCAGTTCCTACAAGTTACATTGATCTCGTACGAGGTGTTCGTGCCTCTTACGAGGTCATTTGGGGGCTCGTTTTGGTTTTTACCCTTTTACGACCTATTTTTAAGTCTTAGTGTTGATTTTTGCAAATTATATTCATATTCTCAAACCGGGATACTTGAGACTACGCGGTCAGTTTCTACAAGTTAGATTTGTCCCGTGCGAGGTGTTTATGCCTCTTACGGGTCCGTTTGGGAGCCGTTTGGATTTTCACCTTTTAATGGCTTGTTTTTAAGTCTTAGTGTATTTTTTAAAAATTATCATCATATTCTCGAACCGGGAGACTCGAGACTACGCGGTCAGTTTATACAAGTTACATTGGTCCCATGCGAGGTGTTCGTGCCTCTTACGGGGTTGTTTGGGGGATGGTTTGGGTTTTCACCCTTTAACGTCCTGTTTTTAAATCTAAGTGTTGATTTTTGCAAATTATCCTCGTATTCTCAAATCGGGAGATTCGGGACTACGTGGTCAGTTCCTATAGGATACATTTGTCCTGTGCGAGGTGTTCGTGCCTCTAACGAGTCCGTTTGTGGGCTGGTTTGGGTTTTCACCCTTTGACGGCTTGTTTTTAAGTCTATGTGCTATTTTTTCAAATTATCGTCATATTCTCAAACCGTAAGACCCGGGACTACGTGGTCAGTTCCTATAAGTTACATTGGTCCCGTGAGAGGTGTTCATGCCTCTTACGGGGTCACTTGGGGGATGGTTTGGGTTGTCACCCTTTGACGGCTTGTTTTTAAGTTTAAGTGTTGATTTTTGCAAATTATCGTCATATTCACAAACCGGGAGACCCGGGACTACGCGGTCAGTTCCTACAAGTTACATTGGTCGCGGGGGAGGTGTTCGTGCCTCTTACGGGTCCGTTTGGGGCTAGTTTGGGTTGCACCCATAGCGGCCTATTTTTAAGTCCAAGTGTTATTTTTGCAAATTATCGTCATATTCTCAAATCGTGAGACCCGAGACTACACGGTCAGTTCCTACAAGTTACATTTTTCCCATTTGAGGTGTTCGTGCCTCTTACGGGGTCATTTGGGGCTGGTTTGGGTTTTCACCCTTTAACGGCCTATTTTTAAGTCTATGTGTGATTTTTCCAAATTATCGTCATATTCTCAAATCGGGAGACACGGGACTACGCGGTCAGTTCCTACAAGTTACATTAGTCCCGTAATTGGTGTTCGTGTCTCTTATGGGTCCGTTTGGGGGATGGTTTGGGGTTTCACCCTTTGATGGCTTGTTTTTAAGTCTAAGTGCGATTTTTCCAAATTACCATCACATTCTCAAATCGGGAGACCCGGGACTACGTGGTCAGTTCCTATAAGTTACATTGGCCCCTTGCGAGGTGTTCGTGCCTCTTAAGGGGTCATTTGGGGGATGGTTTGGGGTTTCACCCTTTGACATCTTATTTTTATGTTTAAGTGTTGATTTTTTCAAATTATCGTCATATTCACAAATCGGGAGATGCGGGACTAAGCGGTCAGTTCCTACAAGTTACATCGGTCCCGTGCGAGGTGTTCGTGCCTCTTACGGGTCCGTTTGGGGCTGGTTTGGGTTTCACCCTTAATGGCCTCTTTTTAAGTCCAAGTGTTATTTTTGCAAACTATCATCATATTCTCAAATCGGGAAACCAAAGACTATGCGGTTAGTTCCTACAAGTTAAATTGGTCCCGTGCGAGCTGTTCGTGCCTCTTATGGGGCCGTTTGGGGTCTAGTTTGGGTTTTCACCCTTTAACGACCTATTTATAAGTCTTAGTGTTATTTTTACTAGATATCATCATATTCTCAATTCGGAAGACCTAGGACTACGCGGCCAGTTCCTTTAAGTTACATTGGTCCCGTGAGAGGTGTTCATGCCTCTTACGGGTCCGTTTGGGGGCTAGTTTGGGTTTTCACCCTTTAATGGCCTGTTTTTAAGTCTAAGTGGAGATTTTGGCAAATTATCGTCATATTCTCAAACCGGGAGACCCGGGGCTACGCGGTCAGTTCCTACTAGTTACATTGTCCCGTATGAGGTGTTCGTGCCTCTTATGGGTCCGTTTGGGGGATGATTTGGGTTTTCACCCTTTGACGACCTATTTTTAAGTCTAAGTGCGATTTTTCCAAATTATCATCATATTATCAAATCGAGAGACCCGAGACTACGTGGTCAGTTCCAATAAGTTACATTGGTCCCGTGCGAGGTGTTCATGCCTCTTACGGGGTCATTTGGGGGATGGTTTGGGTTTTCACCTTTTGATGGCTTATTTTTAAGTTTAAGTGTTGATTTTTGCAAATTATTGTCATATTCACCAAATGAGAGACCCGGGACTACGCGATCGATTCCTATAAGTTACATTGGTCCCGTGCGAGGTGTTTGTCCCTCTTACAGGTCCGTTTGGGGCTGGTTTGGGTTTCACCCCTAACGGCCTCTTTTTAAGTCCAAGTGTTATTTTTTCAAATTCTCGTCATATTTTCAAATCGAAAGACCCGAGACTACGCGGTCAGTTCCTACAAGTTACATAGGTCCCGTGTGAGGGGTTCGTGCCTCTTATGGGGCCGTTTGGTGTCTGGTTTGGGTTTTCACCCTTTAACGGCCTATTTTTAAGTCTTAGTGTTGATTTTTGCAACTTAGAGTCATATTCTCAAACCGGGAGACCCGAGACTATGCGCTCAGTTCCTATAAAATTCATTGGTCCCGTGCGAGGTGTTCGTGCCTCATACGAGTCCATTTGGGGGCTGGTTTAGGTTTTCACCCTTTAATGGCCGGTTTTTAAGTCTTAAGTGTTATTTTTACATATTATCGTCATATTCTCAAACCGGGAAACCCGGGACTACGCGGTCAGTTCCTACAAGTTACATTGGTCCTGTGCGATGCGTTCGTGCCTCTTACGGGGTCATTTGGGTGCTGGTTTTGGTTTTCATCCTTTAACAGCCTGTTTTTAAGTCTTAGTGTTGATTTTTGAAAATTATAGACATATTCTCAAACTGGGAGACTCGATAACACGCGGTCAGTTCCTACAAGTTACATTGGTCCCGTGCGAGGTGTTCATGGCTCTTACGGGTCCGTTTGGGGGCTGGTTTGGGGTTTCACCTTTTAATAGCCGGTTTTTAAGTCTAAGTGTGATTTTTAAAAATTATCATCATATTCTCGAACCGAGAGACTCGAGACTACGCGGTCAGTTCATACAAGTTACATTGGTCCCATGCGAGGTGTTTGTGCCTCTTAGGGGGTCATTTGGGGGCTGATTTGGGTTTTCACCCTTTAACGGCATATTTTTAAATCTAAGAGTTGATTTTTGCAAATTATCCTCATATTCTCAAATCGAGAGATCTGAGACTATGCGATCAGTTCCTACAGGTTACATTGGTCCCGTACGAGTTGTTCGTGCCTCTAACGGGTCCGTTTGTGGACTAGTTTGGGTTTTCACCCTTTGATGGCCAATTTTTAAGTCTATGTGCTATTTTTCCAAATTATCATCATATTCTCAAACCACGAGACCCGGGACTACGTGGTCAGTTCCTATAAGTTACATTGGTCCTGTGCGAGGTTTCGTGCCTCTTACGGGGTCATTTGGGGGATGGTTTCGGTTTTCACCCTTTGACGGCTTGTTTTTAAGTTTAAGTGTTGATTTTTGCAAATTATCATCATATTCACAAACCGGGGGACCCGGGACTACGCGGTCAGTTCCTACTAGTTACATTGGTCCCGGGCGAGGTGTTCGTGCCTCTTACGGGTTCGTTTGGGGATAGTATAGGTTTCACCCTTAACGGCCTCTTTTAAAGTCCAAGTGTTATTTTTGCAAATTATCGTCATATTCTCAAACGGGGAGACCCGAGACTACGCGGTCAGTTCCTACAAGTTACATTGGTCCCGAGCGAGGTGTTCGTACCTCTTACGGGGTCGTTTGGGGGCTGGTTTGAGTTTTTCACCCTTTAACGACCTGTTTTTAAGTCTGTGTGTGATTTTTGTAAATTGTCATCATATTCTTAAACCGAGAGACACGGGACTACGCGGTCAGTTTCTACAAGTTAATTGGTCCCATACGAGGTGTTCGTGCCTCTTATGGGCCCGTTTGGGGGCTAGTTTGGGTTTTAACCCTTTGACGGCCTCCTTTTAAGTCTATGTGCTATTTTTCAAAATTATCGTCATATTCTCAAACCGAGAGACCCAGGACTATATGGTCATTTCCTATAAGTTACATTGGTCCCGTGCGAGGTGTTCGTGCCTCTTACGGGGTCATTTGGGGGATGATTTGGGTTTTCACCCGTTGACGGCTTGTTTTTAAGTTTAATTGTTGATTTTTGGAAATTATCGTCATATTCAAAAACTGAGAAAACCGGGACTATGCGGTTCATTTCTACAAGTTACATTGGTCCCGTGCGAGGTGTTTGTGCCTCTTACGGGGTCGTTTGGGGGCTGGTTTGAGTTTTTCACCCTTTAACGGCCTGTTTTTAAGTCTATGTGTGATTTTTGCAAATTGTCGTCATATTCTCAAACCGGGCGACACGGGGCTACGCGGTCAGTTCCTACAAGTTACATTGGTCCCGTACGAGGTGTTGGTGCCTCTTATGGGCCCGTTTGGGGGGTGGTTTGGGTTTTAACCCTTTGACGGCCTCCTTTTAAGTCTATGTGTTATTTTCGAAATTATCGTCATATTCTCAAACCGAGAGGCCCGGGACTATATGGTCATTTCCTATAAGTTACATTGGTCCCGTGCGAGGTGTTCGTGCCTCTTACGGGGTCATTTGGGGGATGCTTTGGGTTTTCACCCGTTGACGGCTTGTTTTTAAGTTTAAGTGTTGATTTTTGCAAATTATCATCATATTCAAAAACCGAGAAAACCGGGACTACGCGGTTCATTTCTACAAGTTACATTGGTCCCGTGCGAGGTGTTCGTGCCTCTTACGGGTCCGTTTGAGGCCGGTTTGGGTTTCACCCTTAACGGCGTCTTTTTAAGTTCAAGTGTTATTTTTGTAAATTATCATCATATTCTCAAGCCGCGGTCAGTTCCTACAAGTTACATTGGTCCCGTGCGAGGTGTTCGTGCTTCTTACGGGGCCGTTTGGGGTCTGGTTTGGGTTTCGCCCTTTAACGACCTGTTTTTGTGTTTAAGTGTTGATTTTTAAAAATTATCGTCATATTCTCAATCCGAAAGACCCAGGACTACGCGGCCAGTTCCTACAAGTTACATTGGTCCCGTGCGAGGTGTTCATGCCTTTTACGGGGTCGTTTGGGGGATGGTTTGGGTTTTCACCCTTAAATGGCCTGTTTTTAAGTCTAAGTGGAGATTTTTGCAAATTATCGTTATATTCTAAAATCGGGAGAACCGGGACTACGCGGTCAATTCCTACAAGTTACATTGGTCCCGTATGAGGTGTTCGTGCCTCTTATGGATCAGTTTGGGGGATGGTTTGGGTTTTCACCCTTTGACGACCTGTTTTTAAGTCTGAGTGAGATTTTTCCAAATTATCGTTATATTCTCAAACGGGGAGGTGTTCATGCCTCTTACGGGGTCATTTGGGGGATCGTTTGGGTTTTCACCCTTTGACGGATTGTTTTTAAGTTTAAGTGTTGATTTTTGTAACTTATCGTCATATTCGAAAATCGAGAGACCCGGGACTATGCGGTTGGTTCTTATAAGTTAAATTGGTCCCGTGTGAGGCGGTCGTGCCTCTTACGGGTCCGTTTGGGGCTCGTTTGGGTTTCACCCATAATAACCTCTTTTTAAGTCCAAGTCCTATTTTTGCAAATTATCGTCATATTCTCAAACCGGGAGACCCGAGACTACGCGATCAGTTCGTACAAGTTACATTGGTCCCATGCGAGGTGTTCGTGCCTCTTACGGGGCCGTTTGGGGGCTGGTTTGGGATTTCACCCTTTAACGTCCTGTTTTTAAGTCTTAGTGTTGATTTTTGTAAATTATAGTCATATTCCCAAACCGAGAGACCCGAGACAATGCGCTCAGTTCCTACAAGTTACATTGGTCCTGTGCGACGGTGTTCGTCCCTCTTATGGGGTCGTATGGGGGCTGGTTCAGGTTTTCACCCTTTAACGACCTATTTTTCAGTCTTAGTGTTAATTTTTGCAAATTATTGTCATATTCTTAAACCGAGAGACCTGGGACTACCTGGTTTATCCTAAAAGTTACATTGGTCCCGTGCGAGGTGTTCTTGCTTCTTGCGGGTCTGTTTGGTGGCTGATTTGGGTTTTCACCCTTTAACGGCATGTTTTTAAGTCCAAGTGTTGATTTTTGCAAATTATCATCATATGCTCAAATCGGGAAAATCGGGACTACGCAATCAGTTCCTACATGTTACATTGATCTCGTGTGAGGTGTTCATGCCTCTTACGCGGTCGTTTGGTGGCTGGTTTGGGTTTTCACACTTTAACGGTCTGTTTTTAAGTCTAAGTGTTATTTTTACAAATTATCGTCATATTCTCAAGCCGGGAGACCTGTGACTACACGGTCAGTTCCTACAAGTCACATTGGTCCTGTGCGATGTGTTCGTGCCTCTTACGGGGTCATTTGGGGGCTGGTTTTGGTTTTCACCCTTTAATGGCCTGTTTTTAAGTCTTAGTGTTGATTTTTTCAAATTATGGTAATATTCTCAAACCGGGAGACCCGGGACTATGCGGTCAGTTCCTACAAGTTACATTGGTCCCGTGTGAGGTGTTCGTGCCTCTAACGGGTCCGTTTGGGGGCTGGTTTGGGTTTCTCCCTTTAACGGCTTAATTTTAAGTACGTGTTATTTTTGCAAATTATCATCATATTCACAAATCGGGAGACCCGGGACTACGCGATCAGTTCATATATGTTACATTGGTCCCGTGCGAGGTGTTCGTGCCTCTTACGGGTCCGTTTGGGGCTAGTTTGGGTTTTCACCCTTAACAGCCTCAAATTATCATCTAAGTGTTAATTTTTCAAATTATCGTAATATTGTCAAACTGGGAGACCCGAGACTACGCGGTCAATTTCTACAAGTTACATTGGTCCCGTGCGAGGTGTTCGTGCCTCTTACGGGGTCGTTTGGGGGCTGATTTGGGTTTTCACCCTTTAACGACCTCTTTTTAAGTCTTACTGTTGATTTTTTCAAATTATAGTCATATTCTCAAATCGAGAGACTCGGGACTACGCGGTTAGTTCCTACAAGTTACATTGGTCTCGTGCGAGGTGTTAGTGTGTCTTACGGGGTCGTTTGGTGGTTGGTTTTTGTTTTCACCCTTTAACGCCGTGTTTTTATGTGTAAGTGTTGATTTTTACTAATTATCATCATATTCTCAAACCGTGAGACCCGAGAATATGCGATCAGTTCCTACGAGTTTCATTCGTCCCGTGCGAGATGTTCATGCCTCTTACGGGTCCGTTTGGGGGCTGGTTTAGGTTTTCACCCTTTAATGGCCTATTTTTAAGTCTAAGTGTTATTTTTGCAAATTATCATCACATTCACAAATCGGGAGACCGGGACTACGCGATCAGTTCCTACATGTTACATTGGTCCCGTGTGAGGTGTTCGTGCCTCTTACGGGTCCGTTTGGGGATGGTTTGGGTTTTCACCCTTAACAGCCTCTTTTTAAGTCTAAGTGTTATTTTTGCAAATTATTGTCATATTCTCAAATCGGGCAACTCGGGACTACGCGGTCAGTTCCTACAAGTTACATTGGTCCCGTGCGAGGTGTCGGTACCTCTTGCGGGGTCATTTGGGGGTTGGTTTGGGTTTTCACCCTTTAACGGCCTATGTTTTAGTCTTAGTCTTGATTTTTGCAAATTATCGTCATATTCTCAAAATAGGAGACCCGGGACTACGCGGTAAGTTCCTATAAGTTACATTGGTCCTGCGCGAGGTGTTCGTGCCTCTTACGGGTCCGTTTGGGGGCTGGTTTGGGTTTTCACCCATTAATGACCTATTTTTAAGTCTAAGAGTTATTTTTGCAAATTATCATCGTATTCACAAATCGGTTGACCCAGGACTACGCGGTCATTTACTACAAGTTACATTGGTCCCGTGCGAGGTGTTCGTGCCTCTTACGGGTCCGTTTGGGGCTGGCTTGGGTTTTCACCCTTAACGACCTCTTTTTAAGTCTAAGTGTTAATTTTGTAAATTATCGTCATATTCTCAAACTGGGAGACCCGAGACTACGCGGTCAGTTCCTATAAGTTACATTGGTCCTGTACGAGGTGTTCGTGCCTCTTACGGGTCCGTTTGTGGGCTGGTTTAGGTTTTAACCCTTTAACGGCCTGCTTTTAAGTCTTAGTGTTGATTTCTAAAAATTATAGTCATATTATCAAACCGGGAGACCCAGGAGTACGCGGTCAATTCCTATAATTTACATTGGTCTCGTGCGAGGTGTTCGTTCCTCTTACGGGGTCGTTTGGTGGCTGGCTTGAGTTTTTAACCTTTGACATCCTGTTTTTAAATGTAAGTGTTGATTTTTGCAAATTATCGTTATATTCTCAAACCGTGAGACCTGAGAACACACGGTCAGTTCCTACAAGTTACATTGGTCCCGTGCGAGGTGTTCGTGCCTCTTACGGGTCCGTTTGGGGGCTGGTTTAGGTTTTCACCCTTTAACGGCCTATTTTTAAGTCTAAGTGTCATTTTTGTAAATTATCATCATATTCTCAAATTGGGAAATCCGGGACTACGCGGTCAGTTCCAACAAGTTACATTGGTCCCGGGCGAGGTGTTCGTGCCTCTTACGGGGTCGTTTGGGGCCTGGTTCGGGTTTTCACCCTTTAACGGCCTGTTTTTAAATCTTAGTGTTGATTTTTGTAAATTATAGTCATATTCTCTAATCGGAAGACCCAGGACTACGCGATCAGTTCCTACAAGTTACATTGTTCTCATACGAGGTGTTCGTGCCTCTTACGGGGTCGTTTGGTCGCTAGTTTGGGTTTTCACCCTTTGACAGCCTGTTTTTAAGTCTTAGTGTTGATTTTTATAAAGTATAGTCATATTCTCAAACTAGGAAACCGGGGACTACGCGGTCAGTCCGACAAGTTGGTCCCGTGCGAGGTGTTCGTACCTCTTGATGGTCCGTTTGGGGGCGGGTTTGGGTTTTCACCCTTTAACGGCCTATTTTTAAGTCTAAGTGTTATTTTTGCAAATTATTATCACATTCACAAACAGGGAAACTTGGGGCTACGCAATTAGTTCCTACATGTTACATTGGTGTTTGTGCCTCGTACATATCCGTTTGGGGCTAGTTTGGGTTCTCACTCTTAACGGCCTCTTTTTAAGTCTAAGTATTATTTTCGCAAATTATCGTCATATTCTCAAACTGGGAGACCCGAGACTACGCGTTCAATTCCAACAAGTTACATTGGTCCCATGTGAGGTGTTCGTGCCTCTTACGGGGTCGTTTGGGGGTTAATTTGGGTTTTCACCCTTTAACGGCCTGTTTTTAAGTCTTAGTGTTGATTTTTTCAAATTATAGTCATATTCTCAAATCGAGAGACTCGGGACTACGCGGTTAGATCCTACAAGTTATGTTGGTCTCGTGCGAGGTGATCGTACCTCTAACGGGGTCATTTGGTGGCTGGATTGGGTTTCACCCTTTAACGGCCTATTTTTAAGTGTAAATGTTGATTTTTACTAATTATCATCATATTCTCAAACCGTGAGACCCGAAAATACGCGATCAGTTCCTACAAGTTACATTGGTCCCGTGCGAGGTGTTCGTGCCCCTTACGGGTCCGTTTGGGGGATGGTTTAGGTTTTCACCCTTTAATGACCTGTTTTTAAGTCTAAGTGTTATTTTTGCAAATTATCATCATATTCTCAAACCGGGCAACCCGAGACTACGCGATCAGTTCCTACAAGTTACATTCATCCCGTGCGAGGTGTTTGTACCTCTTGTGGGGTCATTTGGGGGCTCGTTTGGGTTTTCACCCTTTAACGGCCTATTTTTTAGTCTTAGTGTTGATTTTTGCAAATTATCGTCATATTCTGAAACTAGGAGACCCGGGACTACGCGGTAAGTTCCAATAAGTTACATTGGTCCCGTGCAAGGTGTTCGTGCCTCTTACGGGTCCGTTTGGGGGCTGGTTTGGGTTTTCACCCTTTAACGGTTTATTTTTAAGTCTAAGTGTTATTTTTTCAAATTATCGTCGTATTTACAAACCGGGAGACCTGAGACTATGCGGTCAGTTCCTACACGTTACATTGGTCCCGTGCGAGGTGTTCGTGCCTCTTACGGGTCCGTTTGGAGTTGGTTTGGGTTTTCACCCTTATCTGCATCTTTTTAAGTCTAAGTGTTATTTTTGCAAATTATCGTCATATTCTTAAACTGGGAGACCCGAGACTACGCGTTCAGTTCCTAAGAGTTACATTGGTCCCGTGCGAGATGTTCGTGCCTCTTACGGGGTCATTTGGGGGCTGATTCAAGTTTTCACCCTTTAACGGCCTGTGTTTAAGTCTTAGTGTTGATTTTTGAAAATTATAGTCATATTTACAAACCGGGAGACGTCAGTTCCTATAAGTTACATTGGTCTCGTGCGAGGTGTTCGTGCCTCTTACGGGGTCGTTTGCTGGCTCGTTTGGGTTTTCACCCTTTAACAGCCTATTTTTATGTGTAAGTGTTGATTTTTGCAAATTATCATTATATTTTCAAACCGTGAGAATCGGGAATACACGGTCAGTTCCTATAAGTTACATTAGTCCCGTGCGAGGTGTTCGTGCTTCTTACGGGTCCATTTGGGGGCTGGTTTAGGTTTTCACCCTTTAACGGCCTATTTTTAAGTTTTTAAGTGTTATTTTTGCAACTTATCATCATATTCACAAATCGAGAAACTCAGGACTACGCGGTCAGTTCCTACAAGTTACATTGGTCCCGTGCGAGGTGTTCGTGCCTTATACGGGGTCGTTTGGGGGATGGTTTGGGTTTTCACCCTTTGACGGCTTATTTTTAAGTTTAAGTGTTGATTTTTGAAAATTATAGTCATATTCTAAAACGGGGAGACTCGAGACTACGCGGTCAATTCTTACAAGTTACATTAGTCCCGTGCGAGGTGTTCGTGCCTCTTACGGGTCTGTTTGGGGATGGTTTGGGTTTCACCCTTAACGACCTCTTTTTAACTCCAAGTGTTATTTTTGCAAATTATCATCCTATTCTCAAATCGAGAGACCGAAGACTATGCGGTCAGTTCCTACAAGTTACATTGGTCCCGTGCGAGGTCTTCGTGCCTCTTACGGGGACGTTTGGGGGCTGGTTTGGGTTTTCACCCTTTAACGGCCTGTTTTTATGTCTTAGTGTTGATTTTTGCAAATATAGTCATATTCTCAAACTGGGAGACCCGAGACTATGCGGTCAGTTCCTAAAAATTACATTGGTCCTGTGCTAGGTGTTCGTGCCTCTCAGGGGTCCGTTTGGGGGGTGGTTTAGGTTTTCACCCTTTAATGGCTTATTTTTAAGTCTAAGTGTTATTTTTCTAAATTATCGTCATATTCTCAAACCGAGAAACTCGGAACTACACGGTGAGTTCCTACAAGTTACATTGGTCCCGTTCGAGGTGTTCGTGCCTCTCACGGGGTCGTTTGGTGGCTGGTTTGGGTTTTCACCCTTTAACGACCTATTTTTCAGTTTTAGTGTTAATTTTAGCAAATTATTGTCATATTCTCAAACCCGGAGACCTGGGACTATGAGGTCAGTTCGTACAAGTTACATTGGTCCCGTGCGAGGTGTTCGTGCCTCTAACGGGTCCGTTTGGGGGCTGGTTTGGGTTTTCTCCCTTTAACGGCCTGTTTTTAAGTCTAAGTCTTTTTTTTACAAATTATCATCACATGCACAAACCGGGAGACCCGGGATTGCATGATCAGTTCCTACATGTTACATTGATCTCGTGCGAGGTGTTCGTGCCTCTCACGGGTCCGTTTGGGGTTGGTTTGGGTTTTCACCCTTAACGACCTCTTTTTAAGGCTAAGTGTCATTTTCGCAAATTATCATCATATTCTCAAACTGGGAGGCCCGAGACTATGCCGTCAATTCCTACAAGTTACATTGGTCCCGTGCGAGGTGTTCGTGCTTCTTACGGGGTCATTTGGGGGCTGATTTGGGTTCTCACCCTTTAACGGCCTGTTTTTAAGTGTAAGTGTTGATTTTTACTAATTATCATCATATTCTCAAACCGTGAGACCCGAGAATATGCGGTCAGTTCCTACAAGTTACATTGGTCCCGTGCGAGGTGTTCGTGCCGCTTAAGGGTCCGTTTGGGGGCTGGTTTAGGTTTTCACCCTTTAATGGCCTGTTTTTAAGTCAAAGTGTTATTTTTGCAAATTATCTTCATATTGCCAAACCGGACAACCCGGGACTACGCGATCAGTTCCTACAAGTTACATTGGTCCCATGCGAGGTGTTGGTACCTCTTACGGGGTCATTTGGGGGCTGGTTTGGGTTTTCACCCTTTAACGGCCTATTTTTTAGTTTTAGTGTTGATTTTTGCAAATTATCATCATATTCTCAAACTAGGAGACTCGGGACTACGCGGTCAGTTCTTACAAGTTACATTGGTCCCGTGCGAGGTGTTCGTGCCTCTTACGGGTTCGTTTGGGGGCCGATTTGGGGTTTCACCTTTTAACGACCTGTTTTTAAGTCTTAGTGTTGATTTTTGAAAATTATAGTCATATTCTCAAACTGGGAGACTCATGACTACGCGGTTTGTTCCTACTAGTTACGTTGGTCCCGTGCGAGGGGTTCGTGCCTCTAACGGGTCCGTTTGAGGGCTGGTTAGGGTTTTCACCCTTTAACGACCTGTTTTTAAGTCTAAGTGTTATTTTTGCAAATTATCATCATATTCACAAGCCGAAAGACCCGGGACTATGCGTTCAGTTCCTACAAGTTACATTGGTCCTGTTTTTACCTGTAAGATTTATTAGTCCCTTGAAAGGTGTTCATGCCGCTTATGGGGTCGTTTGTGGGCTGATTTGGGTTTTCACCCTTTAACGGCCTATTTTAAAGTCTTAGGGTTGATTTTGAGAAATTATATTCATATTCTCAAATCGGGAGACCCGGGACTACGCGGTCAGTTCTTACAAGTTACAATGGTCTCGTGCGAGGTGTTCGTGCCTCTAACGGGTCCGTTTGGGGGTTGGTTTGGGTTTTCACCCTTTAATGACCTGTTTTTAAGTCTAAGTGTTATTTTTGAAAATTATCATCATATTCATAAACCGAGAGACCCGAGACTACGGGTTCAGTTCCTACAAGTTACATTGGTCCCGTGTGAGGTGTTCATGCCTCTTACGGGTCCGTTTGGGGCTGTTTTGTGTTTTCACCCTTAACAGCCTCTTTTTAAGTCTAAGTGTTATTTTTGCAAATTATCATCATATTCTTAAACTCGGAGACCTGAGACTACGCATTCTGTTCCTAAGAGTTACATTGGGCCCGTGCGAGGTGTTCGTGCCTCTTACGGGGTCATTTGGGGGCTGATTCATGTTTTCACCCTTTAACGGGTTTTGTTTAATTCTTAGTGTTGATTTTTGAAAATTATAGTCATATTTTCTCAAACTTGGAAACTCGGGACTACGTGGTCAGTTCCTACAAGTTACATTGGTCCCGTGTGAGGTGTTCGTGCCTCTTACGGGTCCGTTTGGGGCTGGTTTGGGTTTTCACCCTGAACAACCTCTTTTTAAGTCTAAGTGTTATTTTTGCAAATTATTGTCATATTCTTAAACTGGGACACCCGAGACTACGCGTTCAGTTCCTAAGAGTTACATTGGGCCCGTGCGAGGTGTTCGTGACTCTTATGGGGTCATTTGGGGGCTGATTCAGGTTTTCACCCTTTAATGGCCTATGTTTAAGTCTTAGTGTTGATTTTTCCAAATTATCGTAATATTCTCAAACCGAGAGACCCGGGACTACGCGATCAGTTCCTACAAGTTGCATTGATCTCGTACGAGGTGTTCGTGCCTCTTACGGGGTCGTTTGGTGGCTGGTTTGGGGTTTCACCCTTTAACGGCCTGTTTTTAAGTCTAAGTGTTATTTTCACAAATTATCATCATATTCTCAAACCGGGAGACCCGGGACAACGCGGTGTGTTCTTACATGTTACATTGGTCCTGTGCGAGGTGTTCGTGCCTTTTACGGGGTCGTTTGGGGGTAGATTTGGGTTTTCACCTCTTAACGGCCTGTTTTTAAGTCTTAGTGTTGATTTTTGCAAATTATAGTCATATTCTCAAACTGGGAGACCCGGGACTACGCGGTTAGTTCCTACAAGTTACGTTGGTCCCGTGCGAGGTGTTTGTGCCTCTAACGGGTTCGTTTAGGGGCTGGTTTGGGTTTTCACCGTTTAACGACCTGTTTTTAAGTCTAAGTGTTATTTTTACAAATTATCATCATATTCATAAGCTGGGAGACCCGGGACTACGAGTTTAGTTCCTACAAGTTACATTGGTCCCGTGAGAGGTGTAGTGCCTCTTACGGGTCCGTTTGGTGCTGGTTTGGGTTTTCACCCTTAACAGCCTCTTTTTAACTCTAAGTGTTATTTTTGCAAATTATCATCATATTCCCAAACTCGAAGACCCGAGACTACGTGGTCAGTTCCTATAAGTTACATTAGTCCCGTGAAAGGTGTTCGTGCCGCTTACGGGGTCGTTTGGGGGCTGATTTGGGTTTTCACCCTTAAACGACCTATTTTTAAGTCTTAGTGTTGATTTTGACGAATTATAGTAATATTCTCAAATCGGGAGACCCGGGACTACGCGGTCAGTTCTTACAAGTTACATTGATCTCGTCCGAGGTGTTCGTGCCTCTAACGGGTCCGTTTGGGGGCTGGTTTGGGTTTTCACCCTTTAATGACTTGTTTTTAAGTCTAAGTGTTATTTTTAAAAATTATCATCATATTCACAAACCTGGAGACCCGGGACTACGCGATCAGTTCCTACAAGTTACATTAGTCCCGTGTGAGGTGTTCGTGCCTCTTACGGGTCCGTTTGGGACTGGTTTGTGTTTTCACCCTGAACAACCTCTTTTTAAGTCTAAGTGTTATTTTTGCAAATTATTGTCATATTCTTAAACTGGGAGACCCGAGACTACGCGTTTAGTTCCTAAGAGTTACATTGGGCCCGTGCGAGGTGTTCGTGCCTCTTACGGGGTCATTTGGGGGCTGATTCAGGTTTTCACCCTTTAATGGCCTATGTTTAAGTCTTAGTGTTGATTTTTGAAAATTATAGTCATATTCTTAAACCGGGACACCCAGGACTACGCGGTCAGTTCCTATAAGTTACATTGGTCTCGTGCGAGGTGTTCGTGCCTCTTACGGGGTCGTTTGGTGGCTGGTTTGGGTTTTCACCCTTTAACAGCTTGTTTTTAAGTGTAATTGTTGATTTTTGCAAATTATAGTTATATTCTCAAACCGTGAGACCCAAGAATACACGGCCAGTTCCTACAAGTTATATTAGTCCCGTGCGAGGTGTTCGTGCATCTTACGGGTCCGTTTGGGGGCTGGTTTAGGTTTTCACCCTTTAACGGCCAATTTTTAAGTTTTTAAATGTTATTTTTGCAACTTATCATCATATTCTCAAATCGGGAAACTCGGGACTACGCAATCAGTTCCTACAAGTTACATTGGTCCCGTGCGAGGTGTTCGTGCCTCTTGCAGGATCGTTTTGGGGCTAGTTTGGATTTTCACCCTTTAACAGCCTGTTTTTAGTCTTAGTGTTAATTTTTGTAGATTATCGTCATATTCTCAAACCAGGAGACCCGAGACTACGCGGTGAGTCCTATAAGTTACATTGGTCCCGTGCGAGGTATTTGTGCCTCTTACGGGGCTGTTTGGGGGCTGGTTTGGGTTTTCACCCTTTAACGACCTCTTTTTCAGTCTAAGTGTTGATTTTTACAAATTATCATCATATTCTCAAATCGGGAGACCCGGGACTACGCGATCAGTTGCTACAAGTCACATTGATCTCGTGCGAGGTGTTCGTGCCTCTTACGGGGTCGTTTGGTGGCTTGTTTGGGTTTTCACCCTTTAACAACATGTTTTTAAGTTTGAGTGTTATTTTTGCAAATTATCATGTTATTCTCAAACCGAGAGACCCGAGACTACGCGGTCAGTTCTTACAAGTTACACTGGTCCAGTGCGAGGTGTTCGTGCCTCTTACGGGGTTGTTTGGCGGTCGATTTGGGTTTTCACCTTTTAACAGCCTGTTTTTAAGTCTTAGTGTTGATTTTTGAAAATTACAGTCATATTCTCAAACTGGGAGACCCGGGACTACGCGGTTAGTTCCTACAAGTTACGTTGGTCCCGTGCGAGGTGTTCGTGCCTCTAACGGGTTCGTTTGGGGCTAGTGTGGGTTTTCACCCTTTACGGCCTCTTTTTAAGTCTAAGGGTTTTTTCGCAAATTATCATCATATTCTCAAACTGGGAGACCGGAGACTACGCGGTCAGTTCCTACAAGTTACATTGGTCCCATGCGAGGTGTTCGTGCCTCTTACGGGGTCATTTGGGGGCTGATTTGGGTTTTCACCCTTTAACGTCCTGTGTTTGAGTCTGAGTGTTGATTTTTGAAAATTATAGTCATATTCTCAAACCGGGAGATCCAGGACTACGCTGTCAGTTCCTATAAGTTACATTGGTCTCGTGCGAGGTGTTCGTGCCTCTTACGGTGTCGTTTGGTGGCTGGTTTGGGTTTTCACCCTTTAAAGCCTGTTTTTAAGTCTTAGTGTTTATTTTTGTAAATTATAGTCATATTATCAAAATAGAAAACCCGGGACTACGTAGTTAGTCCTACAAGTTACATTGGTCCCATGCGAGGTGTCCGTGCCTCTTGCGGGTCCGTTTGGGGGTTGGTTTGGGTTTTCACCCTTTAACGGACTGTTTTTAAGTCTAAGTATTGATTTTTCCAAATTATCATCATATTCTGAAACCGGGAGAACCGGGACTACGCGATTTGTTCCTACAAGTTACATTGGTCCCGTGCGAGCTGTTCGTGTCTCTTACGGGGTCGTTTGGGGGCTGGTTTGGGTTTTCACCCTTTAACGACCCGTTTTTAAGTCTTAGTATTGATTTTTGTAAATTATAGTCATTTCTCAAATCAGGAGACCCAGGACTATGCGATCAGTTCCTATAAGTTGCATTGATCTCGTACGAGGTGTTTGTGCCTCACACGGGGTAGTTTGGAGGCTGGTTTGGGTTTTCACCCTTTAACAACCTGTTTTTAAGTCTTAGTGTTGATTTTTGTAAATTATAGTCATATTCTCAAACTAGGAAACTCGGGATTATGCGGTTAGTCCTACAAGTTACATTGGTCCCATGAGAGGTGTTCGTGCCTCTTGCGGGTCCGTTTGGGGGCTGGTTTGGGTTTTCACCCTTTAACGGCCTGTTTTTAAGTTTAAGTATTGATTTTTTCAAATTATCGTCATATTCTAAAACCGGGAGACCCGGGACTACGCGATCAGTTCCTACAAGTTGCATTGATCTCGGGCGAGGTGTTCGTGCCTCTTACGGGGTCGTCTGGTGGCTGGTTTGGGTTTTCACCCTTTAACGGCATGTTTTTAAGTCTAAGTGTTATTTTTGCAAATTATCGTTATATTCTCAAACCGGGAGACCCGGGACTATGCGGTCAGTTCTTACAAGTTACATTGGTCCTGTGCGAGGTGTTCGTGCCTCTTACGGGGTCGTTTGGGGGTAGATTTGGGCTTTCACCTTTTAACGGCCTGTTTATAAGTCTTAGTGTTGATTTTTGCAAATTATAGTCATATTCTCAAACCGGGAAACCCGGGGCTACGCGGTTAGTTCCTACAAGTTACGTTGGTCCCGTGCGAGGTGTTCGTGCCTCTAACGGGTTCGTTTGGGGGCTGGTTTGGGTTTTCACCCTTTAACGACCTGTTTTTAAGTCTAAGTGTTATTTTTGCAAATTATCATCATATTCACAAGGCAGGAGACCTGGGACTACGCGTTTAGTTCCTACAAGTTGCATTGGTCTCGTGCGAGGTGTTCGTGCCTCTTACGGGTCCGTTTGGGGCTGGTTTGGGTTTTCACCCTTAACAACCTCTTTTTAACTCTAAGTGTTATTTTTGCAAATTATCGTCATATTCCCAAACTCGGAGACCCGAGACTACGTGGTCAGTTCCTATAAGTTACATTAGTCCCGTGAAAGGTGTTCGTGCCGTTTACGGGATCGTTTGGGGGCTGATTTTGGTTTTCACCCTTTAACGACCTATTTCTAAGTCTTAGTGTTGATGTTGACGAATTAGAGTCATATTCTCAAATCGGGAGACCCGGGACTACGCGTTCAGTCCTTACAAGTTACATTGGTCTCGTGCGAGGTGTTCGTGCCTCTAACGCGTCCGTTTGGTGGCTGGTTTGGGTTTTCACCCTTTAATGACCTGTTTTTAAGTCTAAGTGTTATTTTTGAAAATTATCATCATATTCACAAACCCGGAGACCCGGGACTACGCGTTCAGTTCCTACAAGTCACATTGGTCCCGTGTGAGGTGTTCGTGCCTCTTATGGGTCCGTTTGGGGCTGGTTTGGGTTTTCACCCTGAACAGCCTCTTTTTAAGTCTAAGTGTTATTTTTGCAAATTATCATCATATTCTTAAACTGGGAGACCCGAGACTACGCGTTCAGTTCCTAAGATTTACATTGGGCCCGTGCGAGGTGTTCGTGCCTCTTACGAGGTCATTTGGGGGCTGATTTATGTTTTCACCCTTTAACGGCGTGTGTTTAAGTCTTAGTGGTGATTTTTGAAAATTATAGTCATATTCTCAAACCGGGAGACCCAGGACTACGCGGTCAGTTCCTATAAGTTACATTTGTCTCGTACGAGGTGTTCGTGCCTCTTACGGGGTCGTTTGGTGGCTGGTTTGGGTTTTCACCCTTTAACAGTCTGTTTTTAAGTGTAAATGTTGATTTTTACAAATTATCGTTATATTCTCAAACCGTGAGACCCGACAATACACGGTTAGTTCCTACAAGTTACATTAGTCCCGTGCGAGGTGTTCGTGCTTCTTACGGGTCCGTTTGGGGGCTGGTTTAGGTTTTCACCCATTAACGGCCTATTTTTAAGTTTTTAAGTGTTATTTTTGCAACTTATCATTTCTCAAATCGGGAAACTTGGGACTACACGATCAGTTCCTACAAGTTACATTGGTCCCGTGCGAGGTGTTCGTGCCTCTTGCGGGATCGTTTTCGGGCTGGTTTTGATTTTCACCCTTTAACGGACTGTTTTTTAGTCTAAGTGTTAATTTTTGTAGATTATCGTCATATTCTCAAACCGGGACACCCGGGACTACGCGATGAGTCCAATAAGTTACATTGGTCCCGTGCGAGGTATTCGTGCCTCTTACGGGGCTGTTTGGTGGCTGGTTTGAGTTTTCACCCTTTAACGACCTCTTTTGAAGTCTAAGTGTTGATTTTTGCAAATTATCGTCATATTCTCAAATCGAGAGACCCGGGACTACGCGATTAGTTCCTACAAGTTACATTGGTCTCGTGCGAGATGTTTGTGCCTCTCACGGAGTCGTTTGGGCTCTGGATAGGGTTTTCACCCTTTCACGGCCTTTTTTTAAGTCTTAGTGTTTATTTTTACAAATTATAGTCATATTCTCAAACCGAGAGATTCGAGACTATGCGGTCAGTTCTTACAAGTTACATTAGTCCCGTGCGAGGTGCTCGTGCCACTTACGGGGATGTTTGGGGGCTAGTTTGGGTTTTCATCCTTTAACAGCCTATTTTTAAGTAAGTGTTAATTTTTTCAAATTATCTTCATATTCTCAAATTGGGAGACCCGGGACTACGCGTTCAGTTCCTACAAGTTACATTGGTCCCGTGCGAGGTTTTCGTTCCTCTTACGGGGTCGTATGGCGGGTGGTTTAGGTTTTCACCCTTTAACGATCTGTTTTTAAAGTCTAAGTCTTGATTTTTACAAATTATCATCATATTCTCAAATCGAGAGACCCGGAACTATGCGGTCAGTTCCTACAAGTTACATTGGTCCCGTTTGAGGTGTTCGTGCCTCTTATGGGTCCGTTTGGGGGCTGGTTTGGGTTTTCACCCTTTAACGTCCTATTTTTAAGTCTAAGTGTTGATTTTTGCAAATTATCGTCATATTCTCAAACCGGGAGATCCGGGACTATGCGGTCAGTTCCTACAAGTTACATTGGTCCCGTGCGTGGTGTTCGTGCCTCTTACGAGTCCGTTTGGGGTATGGTTTGGGTTTTCACCCTTTAACGGCCTGTTTTTAAATCTAAGTGTTGATTTTTGCAAATTATCATCATATTCCAAATCGGGAGACCCGGGACTACCCGGTCAGTTCCTACAAGTTACATTGGTCCCGTGCGAGGTGTTCGTGCCTCTTACGGGGTCGTTTGGGGGCCGATTTTGGTTTTCACCCTTTATCGGCCTGTTTTTAATTGTTAGTGTTTATTTTTGTAAATTAAAGTCATATTCTCAAACCGGGAGACCCGAGACTACGCGGTCAGTTCCTACAAGTTACATTGGTCCCGTGCAAGGTGTTCGTGTCTCTTACGGATCCGTTTGAGGATTGGTTTAGGTATTCACCCTTTAACGGCCTATTTTTAATTCTTAGTGTTATTTTAGCAAATTATCGTCATATTTTCAAACCGGGAGACTGAGGACTACGCGATCAGTTCGTATAACTTACATTGGTCCCGTGCGAAGTGTTCGTGCCTCTAACGGGGTTGTTTGGTAGTTGTTTTGGATTTTTATCCTCAAACGGTATGATTTTAATCAATTTAGAAAGTTTATTGATTTTAAAAAATTTTGACATAGTTTCATTTCTTCATTCATTAAGTCCAATATGTTTTAACATTTAAAATAAACTCAACAGCAGCAGCAAATTCCAAAACCAAACCACCAGCAAATCCCTTCCACCAATTTAACAAAATAAGCTCATAAAGTAAGCCATTTTACGTTTGGCTACTTGTTGCTGCTATTTGAGGCCATTTTTTTTTATTTAATGTTGCAACATTTAAAGAGAATTTGAGACTTTGAGACTAACCAGATTTCATTTGTATTTTGATAGCCACCCTATGAACTCTTTGCGCCATAACTTCTCGAAAGTATCCCATTTGGTCCAACAATGTCTGCAAATTCTGAAATCATCAACTAACTTCTTCGAATTCTCATCAAATGAATCAATCCTCTTGTTCTTTGAGTAGTATTGGGTAGAGATATTGAACAATTTTGAGGGGCATCTCGAAGTACATATCAACCGCTAGCAAGGAAAATATAATAAAGATAAATAGATACTCTTAACGACCCAATCCCATAAATTTAAGCTAACTAGGAAAGACAAAACACAAGTGAAATAAACAAGTGAGTGACAGTATGTATAAGAAAAATAAGCAATAAGTTATTATAAAAGAGATCTTCGCCACCTAACATTCTCAACCTACATTAGCAAATTAACATAGTCTTTATTTTGAGTTAATCAACTACAATATAAAATATATATTCAGTAATCAAACCAAATAGTGCTTTAATATTAAGAAATTGTGTACAAAGGTAATTAAGGCTTTAAAATCTAATAGCTTACTAATGGACAACAATAACCAAACAATAAGAACTTGTATAACTAATAGAGTACCTTAGTTCCTCAGTTTGTTGCAACTCAACTATCTCAAGCTGAGATTGCTTAATAATATTTTCCAGAGCACCAACCTGCATAAAGAAAATTGACACCTCAACCAATAAGACATAAGAACTCAAGACACAAGCCAACAATTTTTTTTACCAAAGTACACATTTCATCATCCTCATACTTAAGAGCTAGAATGTTTTCATCCCCAAGTTCACAAGAACAAAGTTGTATTCTCAAATCACCCTCTGGGTATAAACTATGCCAGTGCCACGTTTATAACTATTCTAGGTGTACCAATGTGATGTGTAAAAAATAAGCGGCAACGACGCAAGGGGTGCTAATAAAAACTAATTTGGTGCCTACAACGTGCCAATAAAACACCAAGTCTTGCTTCTACTCTGCTTCTGATCTGTACACACATGTTATGCCTATTAACATTTTGTCATAATAATGTACTCAACTCTCAACAAGTAGCTATCGAGTACAAAGATTGAAAATTTCCACAGCTCGATTAAACTCAATTCAAATTTAAAACTTCTCATGTGTTCCTAAAGATTATGTATAGTTGTTATCTCCATTGTGTATATATGTATACCCAACTCGGCTGGAATCAATTGAATATTATCAATACAAAAACAAGTCAGTTTCTTTAAAAGCAAAACTATTATGCTATCAGAGGCATAAATTATTTTTTGGACCTGCTTGCACTAATATTCTTTTTCCTCTAAACCTGCTCGTACCAATGGCCTCCTCATCAAACAAAAATGGTGATAACTCCTGATCATCTCCTACATTGAATCTAAGTCACGCACATCACTATATTTTGATCAAACTGACAAACAAAAATTATTTTTATCGGACAACTCGAATTGAACCTTTGTCAGTGGCCAAAATCACCTACCTTTTATTGATTGTAGTCGATGGCCATCCGAAGAAGCAGCAGTAAAAATCTTTCTCGAAACATCAAATCATCATTGTATTTCCAAAACCCTAGGCTCTACCACCGCCGGTGCTACTGGAGCAACTACACGAACGCCGCCGCTCTTCTTCTCCTGGTCGTGGTCGCAATCCCCTAAGTCGGATTAAGATTAGGATATGGGATTTGCGTGAGAGAGAGTGGGAGGCGATATTCAGAGAGGAGAGAGAGCGGGAGAACAAAAATCATTGAGGGGTTTAATTTTTTTTAGGATATTTATATTTTAGTGAAGTGTTCTCAATTTTGGCACACTTTTAGACAGTGCCAAAATTTGTCACGGCTTAAAAGTGTGTTAGATTATTATTAAACCGTGCCAAAATTTGGCACAGTTTTAAGCTGTGCCAGATTTTTAATATCAAAGTGTGCCAAATTGGTGTTTTTGGTGTAGTGTTTGCTCATGTAAGCGTGAGGTCTTTGTTAGCTACCCGTATTCGTGATTTTCAAAGACAAGATCCTTTTCTTGAGAAGAAACGACAAGATGTCCAAAATGGTAAGTCTGAAGATTTTTGTATTGTGAATGATGGTACTTTATTGTATAAGCAGTGATTATGTGTGCCTAATGTGGGTGGATTGAAAGTGGAAATTTTAGATGAGGCTCATAATTCTATTTATACTATGCATCCTAGTAGTACTAAAATGTATAGGGATTTAAAGGAGCATTATTGGTGGAATAATATGAAGAAGGAAATAGCTGATTTTGTTGCTAGGTGCCTTGTATGCCAGCAAGTTAAAGTGGAGCATCAGAAACCTACTGTTCTGCTTTAGCCATTGCCAATACCGGAATGGAAATGGGATCATGTAATGATGGATTTTAGGGTTGGGCTTCCTCAATCTCAGAAGGGGCCAGATTCGATTTGGGTAGTGGTGGACAGATTGACCAAGTCCGCTCATTTTCTAGCAGTTAAGACTATGTATACAGTTGAATTGTTTGCTAGATTGTATGTTAATGAGATTATTCGATTGCATAGAGCACCAATATCTATTGTTTCAGAGAGGAACCCTACTTTTACATCCAGATTTTGGGATAGCTGGCAGTATGCTATGGGTACTAACATAAAGTTTAGTACGGATTTTCAACCTCAGGCAGATGAGCAGTTTGAAAGGACAATACAGATTTTGGAAGATATGTTTAGAGCTTGCATTCTTGATTTTAATGGAAATTGGGATGAATATTTTCCTTTGATAGAATTTGCATATAACAATAGTTTTCAATATACTATTGGTATGGCGCCATATGAAGCGTTGTATGGTAGACGGTGTCGTACCCCCGTATGTTGGGGTGAAGTTGGTGAAAGGAAGATAGAGGATCCAGAGTTGATTGAAGTCACCACTGAAAAAGTGAAGATTATTCAAGATAGAATGAGAACGGCTGAAAGCAGATGGAAAAGTTATATAGCTAAACGGCGAAAAGATTTGAAATTCCCGAAAGCGGATTATTTGTTTCTTCGGATATCACCATGCAAAGGAGTTATGAGATTTTGAAAGAAAGGGAAATTGAGTCCACGCTACATTGGACCTTATGAAATTCTTGAGAAAGTCGGGATGGTTGCCTATAATTTAGCGTTACCACATGAGTTAGCTCGATTAGAAGATGTTTTACATGTTTCTATGTTGAGAAAGTATGTAGCGGACCCTTCACATGTATTGGTGGAACAACCTATTGAGTTGAAGGAAGACTTGAGCTATGTAGAAGAACCACTTGCTATCATAGATAGAAAGGAACATATATTGAGATCCAAAGTGATCCCACTTGTGAAGGTTGTGTGGAGAAGGCATTCCATCAAAGAAGCTACATGGGAGAGTGATGATAGCATGAAGATAAGTTATTCGTATTTGTTTGATTCGGACAACCAAGGTACGTCAATTTCGGGGATGAAATATCCTAAAAGGGGGAGAATTGTGACAACCCGAATATAATTATGATAAATTTTCTTTAAATCATGATTAGATTACGTGATATGAATAATATGTTGTTAGTATATATAATGCTAAGTCATTATATTTATTCTAATCCTACCTTCATAAAACTTGAAATATTGAATTAGTTAGAAACACCAAATTTTGAAGTTTTCGGTAAGAATGTTCATGCTAGAGACTAGTTTTGACCCTTATAATATAACAATTAATTTGAGGTATAAACTAGATAGTTGTAGATATATGAGTTAGGTTTGTAACACAACAAATGGTGCATCAAATGGACATCCGAGTGAGAAAATTTCATCTTCTTACGAACAGGGGTAAAGTAGTCATTTAGCCTTAAATGATATTTTGTCTTATAGACGCCACATATTATATTTTGATTGGACGAAGAGGGCATGCCCTTATGCCTACTTATAACCCTTGAATTAGGCTCTTCCTTCAGCATATTTCAGCCATGGTAGAGTTTTAACCTGAGGAAAGAGAATTTTGAAGTTTAGGAAGAAGGAAAATTAATAGAAAATTACGTAAAAGTCCCTAATAAAATTCCATCCATAAATCTTGTTTGATTTTTTTTATATTACTGATTTTAATGATATTAATCATCATTTGTTTACTGAAATTCCATGTCTGGATGTGTACTCATGGATAGATGCATGTTTAAGCAAACTTGAATGTGTAAACCCTTGAAATTGCTTAGTTTAGAAACCTTGTGTATTCAAACTACCATATCTTTTGGTATACGTACTGAAATTGATTGATTATAATTGGAGATTAAAATAGATCATATATGTATATCGTATCCAAAAATCAAGTAAAAATACAAGGAATTGAATCTTGGTTGATGGTTTGAAGTTCGGGTATGAAATCTACCCCAAAAGAGTAAATATGCATACCATATGTTTGATGTTTTGCTTGACCTAGCAAATGAACTGTAAAAATTATGAAATTTTAATCTTATATTATTAAATATGATTTGTGAAATTGGGTGAAATATCATGGAAAGTTATAATGTATAAAAATTATGGAAATTTTTGGAAAATGACTGAAGAATAGATGAGCCTGTAGGGAGGATTTGCTATGTGGTAAAGAAATGGGCATATCTTTCTCTAGGAAACATAGAATGATGTGTCGTCTTTTGTGTTGGAAACATAATAAGATAAGTATTGGATTACCAAGAAGAATTAAAGTAGGTTTGGGCTGTAATTTGAATATGTTAGATATCATTACCTGAGTCTAGATGGGACTTCATTTATGATGAATGATTTGAATTGAATCATATGATGCTTATGAATTGAGTTATGCTGAAGTTGTTCTTTGAATTGTTAATATTCTTATGATGATACTATTTTCTTAAGAATGATAGGAAGAGAAGAAGAACAGACCGAACAAGAGCCAGATAATGGAAAAAGGAAAGCATGTCAAATTTCCAAGGTGAGCGTACTTCTAATTAGTTCGCATATAGATATGAAAATGATGTGATGGTTATGAATATAGCTCTAAGAGCAGGATTTGTTTGGATATTAAATTATCCAGGATTGGTTTGAATACTTTTGTATTCAGGATTTTTTGGATATTCAAATATCAAGGATTTGTTTGGGTCTGATGATCCAGGATTGGAATTAGATAAAGATCCAATGATTTGTTGGAACTTATGTTCCAGGATTTCTTATTGCCAATGGGCAGGATTGTTTGGATTTTATATCCATATATTTAATATAGAACTGTTAATTAATTTCAGGGAAGGAGTACCTCACTAAGCTTAATGTTTATGGTTTATATTTTAACAATTTCAGGTTTGTATGCTGCCAGCTAGGATACCGTATGATCGGTGATTGTGAGAGCTACACCGTTAGAATGAGTTGATGCTTAAATATGGGGATTTTGTTATTGTGACACAAAAGATTTTGATACACTCACACATTGTATATATTGCATTAGCATGGGTTGATTTGATGTTTGTAATAGTTAATCGTATTTAATCATAGTATTGTATAACCACTAATTATGACTCCGATGTTGACTTTGTTATGGCACGAGAACAATATTATGTTCATTATGTACATTATGCATGAAAATATTAATAAATGAGTTACTTTTTAAATGGAATGAAAATCAGGATTAATTGTTATTAAAATAAATTATTAGAATGGATTTGGGTGTGACATTTTGAACATCTACACTTTGGCTTGAATACATGGAATTAGAGGGAGAAACCCCAAAGCACCCCTAAAACGGCCCCATGAGAGGCACCCATAACTTGTTGGGTTCAATGTAACTCATAGGAATGGACCGGGTGGTCACGGTACCCACGATTTGAGAGCACGAAGATAATTTAATAATATTTACACTTAGTCTTGAAAACATGGTGTTAGAGGGAAAAACCTCAAAACACGCCACAAACGGTCCCGTGAGAGGCGCCAAAATCTTGCACGGGGGCCAATATAACTCGTAGGAATTGACCACTCGTATAGGGGACCCCTGGTTTGAGAGCATGGCAATAATTTAACAATACATATACATAGGCCTGAAAACATGATGTTAGAGGGCGAAACTCTGAAACACCCCCTAAATGGCCACATGAAAAGCACAAACACCTCGTACGGGGTAGAGCAACTCGTAAGAACTGATCACGTGGTCAAAAACCTTCGATTTGAAAGCACGATGATAATTTGGCAATATATACACTTAGGCTTGAAAACATGGCATTTGAGGATGAAACCTCAAAACACATCCCAAACGGTCCAGTGAGAGGCACCAACACATCGCATGGGGCCAATATAAATCGTAGGAATGGACCGCGTGGTCATGGGACCCACGGTTTCAGAGCATGTCCACAATTTATAATATCTATAGTTAGGGTTGAAAACATGGGATTAGAGGGTGAAACCCCAAAACACCACCCAAACGGCCCCATGAGAGGTACCAACACCTCGCACGGGACCATTGTAACTCATAGGGACTGACTCCGGGGTAATGGTACCACCGATATGAGATCACTAGGATAATTTAAGAATATCAACACTTAGGGTTGAAAACATGGCGTTAGAGTGCAAAACCTCGAAACACCCCCCAAACGACAATATAAGAGGCCACGACACCTCGTACGAAACCAATCTAACTCAAAAGAACAGACGGTATGGTCACGGGACCCATGAAAACATGGCGCTAGTGGGAAAAACCTCGAAACCCCCCCAAACAGTCCCGTGAGAGGCGCCAATACTTTGTACGGGGACCAATGTAACTTGCAAGAACTGACCGCATGGTCATGTGACACCCAGTTTTAGGGAACGATGAAAATTTGGAAATATCTGCACTTAGGCTTGAAAAAATAGCGTTAGAGGGTGAAACCCCGAAACACCCACCAAGCGGCCATGTGAGAGGCATCAATACCTTGCACGGGGCTAAAGTAACTCGTAGGAACTAACCATGTGTTCACGATACCCTCGGTTTGAGAGCACAATGTTAATTTTACAATATCTACACTTAGGCCTGAAAACATGACGATAAAGGGCAAAACCTCAAAACACCCCCCCAAATAACCGTATTAGAGCCGCCAACACCTTGCACAGGACCAATGTAACTCGTAGAAACTAACCGCGTGGCCGCGGGACCATCGATTTGAGAGCACGCTAATAATTTGAGAATATATACAATTAGTCTTGAAAACATCGGGTTTGTGAGAGAATCCCTGAAACACCCCCCAAATGGTCCCGTAAGTGGCACCCACACCTTGCACGGGGCTAATGTAACTTGTAGGAACGGACCTCATGGTCACGGAATCCATTATTTCAGAGAACGACATTAATTTGAGAATATCTACACTTAGTCTTGAAAACATGGCATTAGCGGGAAGAACCCCAGAACACCCACCAAACGGCCCCGTGAAAGGCCCCAACACCTCGCACGGGACCAATGTAACTTGTAGGAACTGACCACGGTGTCACGGGACCCCCGATATAAGATCACGGTGATAATTTGAGAATATAACCACTTGGGGTCGTAAACATGGTGTTAGAGGGTGAGACACTGAAACTCCCCCCAAACAACCCCGTGAGAGGCACCCACACCTCGCACGGGGCGATTTTAACTTGTAGGAATGGACGGCATGGTCACGGTACCCACAATTTTAGAGCACAACTATAGTTTGAGAATATATACACTTAGGTTTGAAAACATGGCGTTAGAGGGTGAAATCTCGAAACACCCCCTAAATGGCTCCGTGAGAGGATCCGACACCTCGCACGGGACCAAAGTAATTCGTAGGAATTGACCGCATTATCATGTGACCCCCTGTTTGAGAGAACAACAATAATTTTGGAATATCGTCTCTTTTGCTGGAAAACGTGGCGTTAGAGGGAGAAATCTTGAAACACCCCCCAAACAACCCCGTGTGAGTCACCCACACCTTGCACGGGGACCAATGTATTTTGTAGGAATGGACAGCATGGTCATGGGACAACCGATTTGAGAGCACGGTCTTAATTTGAGAATATCTATACTTAGGCTTGAAAATATGGTGTTAGATGGAGAAACCCTCAAACACCCCCCAAAGGGCCCCGTGAGAGGCATTAACACCTTGCATGGGGAAAATGTAACTCGTGGGAACTGACTGCATGTTCATGGGACCCATGGTCTGAGAACGCAATGGGAATATGAGAATATCTACACTTAGGCTTAAAAACATCGCATTAGAGGGCCCCCCGTGAGAGGCACCAACACCTCGCATGGGACTAATGTAACTCATAGAAACTGATCGCGTGGTCACGGGTCCCCCAATTTAAGAGCAAGATGATAATTTAGGAATATCTACACTTAGGCTTAAAAATATTGCGCTAGAGTGGGAAAGTTCGAAACACACCTAATCGGCCCCATGAGAGGCACAAACACCTTACAAAGGACCAATGTAATTCATAAGAACTGACCGCGTGGTCACGGGACCCCTGATTTGAGAGCATGACAATAATTTTAGAACATCTACACTTTGGTTTAAATACATGGAATTAGAGGGACAAACCCCCAAAACACCCCTAAAACAGCCCCATGAGAGGCACCCATACCTTGTTGGGGACAATGTAACTCATAGGAATGGACTGGGTGTTCACGGTACCCACGATTTGAGAGCACGATGATAATTTAATAATATTTTCACTTAGGCTTGAAAACATGGAGTTAGAGGGAAAAGCCTCAAAACATGCCCCAAACATCCCCGTGAGAGGCACCAAAAGCTTACACGGGGGCTAATGTAACTCGTAGGAATTGACCACGTGCACAGGGGACCCCTCATTTGAGAGCATGACAATAATTTGAGAATACCTACACTTAGGCTTGAAAACAAGACGTTAGAGGGAGAAACTCCGAAACATCCCCCAAATGGCCACATGCAAGTCACAAAAACCTCGTACGGGACTAATGTAACTCGTAAGAACTGATCGCGTGGTCACAAACCCCCGATTTGAGAGCACGACAATAATTTGGGAACATATACACTTAGGCTTGAAAAGATGGCATTGGAGGATGAAATCTCAAAACAGCTCCCAAACGACCCAGTGAGAGGCACCAACACCTCGCACGGGGCCAATATAAATCGCAGGAACAGATCGAGTGGTCACGGTACCCAAAGTTTAAAAGCACGGCCACAATTTGATAATATGTATAGTTAGGGTTGAAAACATGGCATTAGAGGGCGAAACCCCAAAACACCACCCAAATGGCCTCATGAGAGGTACCAACACCTCGCAGGGGACCAATGTAACTCGTAGGGACTAACTGTGGGGTTATGGTACCATCGATATGATATCACTAGGATAATTTAAGAATATCAACACTTAGGGTTGAAGACATGGCGTTAGAGTGCCAAACCTCGAAACACCTCCCAAACGGTAATATGAGAGGCCATGACACCTCGTACGAGACCAATTAACACATAAGAATGGACGGTATGGTCACGGGACCCACGGTTTGAGAGAATGACGATAATTTAACAATATCTATAGTTAGGCTTGAAAACATGGCGCTAGTGGGCGAAACCTCAAAACCCCCCCCAAACGGTCCCATGAGAGGCACTAATACTTTGCACGGGTACCAATGTAACTTGTCGGAACTGACCGTATGGTCATGTGACCCCCAGTTTTAGGGCACCATGAAAATTGGGGAATATATGCACTTAGGTTTGAAAAAATAGTGTTAGAGGGTGAAACCCCGAAACACCCACCAAGCGGCCATGTGAGAGGCACCAACACCTTGCACGGGGCCAATGTAACTTGTAGGAACTAATCATGTGTTCACGATACCCTCGGTTTGAGAGAAAAATGTTAATTTAACAATATCTACACTTAGGCATGAAAACTTGAGAATAAAGGCCAAAACCTCGAAACACCCCCGCCCCAAACAACCTTGTTAGAGCCGCCAACACCTTGCACAGGACCAATGTAACTCGTAGAAACTAGCCGCGTGGCCATGGGACCCCCGATTTGAGATCACGCTAATAATTTGAGAATATCTACCATTAGTCTTGAAAACATCGGGTTAGAGGAAGAATCCCTGAAACACCCCCCAAACGGTCACGTAAGTGGCACCCACACCTTGCACAGGGCTAATGTAGCTCGTAGGAACGGGCCTCATGGTCACGGAATCCACGATTTCAGAGAATGACGTTAATTTGAGAATATCTACACTTAGTCTTGAAAACATGGCGTTAGCGGGCAGAACCCCAAAACACCCACCAAATGGCCCCGTGAGGGACCCCAACACCTCGCATGGGACCAATGTAACTCGTAGGAACTGACCACAGTGTCACGGGACCCCCATTATAAGATCACGATGATAATTTGTGAATATAATCACTTGGGGTCGAAAACAGGGTATTAGAGGATGAAACCCTGAAACTCCCCCCAAACGACCCCATGAGAGGCACCCCCACCTCGCACAGGGCGATTTTAACTTGTAGGAACGGACCGCAAGGTCACGGTACCCACAATTTGAGAGAACAACTATAGTTTGAGAATATATACACTTAGATTTGAAAACATGGCGTCAGAGGGTGAAATCTTGAAAACACCCCCTAAAAGGCTCCATGAGAGGCATCGACACCTCGCACGGGACCAAAGTAATTCGTAGGAATTGACCGCGTTATCACGGGACCCCCTGTTTGAGAGAACAACGATAATTTTGGAATATCAGCTCTTTGGCTAGAAAACATGGCGTTAGAGGGTGAAATCTGGAAACACCCCCCAAACAGCCCCGTGAGAGGCACCCACACCTTGCACGGGGACAAATGTAATTCGTAGGAATGGACCACATGGTCATGGGACAAGCGGTTTGAGAGCACGGTCATAATTTGAGAATATCTATACTTAGTCTTGAAAATATGGCGTTAGATGGAGAAACCCTCAAACACAACAACACCTTGCATGGGACTAATGTAACTCATGGGAACTGGCTGGATGTTCATGGGACCCACATTTTTGAGAACGCGGTGAGAATTTGATAATATCTACACTTAGGCTTAAAAACACCGCATTAGAGGGCGACCCCCCCCCCCTCCCGAAAGCCACCAACACCTCGTATGGGACCAATGTAACTCATAGAAACTGATCGTGTGGTCATTGGTCCCCCGATTTAAGAGCACGATCATAATTTAGGAATATCTACACTTAGGCTTAAAAATATTGCGCTAGAGTGGGAAAGTTCAAAACACACCTAATTGTACCGATGAGATACAACGACACCTTACATAGGACCAATGCAAATAATAAGAACTGACTGCGTGGTCACGGGATCCCCGATTTGAGAGCAAGACGATAATTTTATAACATCAACACTTTGGCTTGAATACATGGAATTAGAGGGAGAAACCCCAAAACACTCTTAAAACATCCCGGTGAGAGGTACCCAAACCTTGCTATGGACAATGTAACTCATATGAATGGACCTCATGGTCACAGGACCCGCGATTTGAGAGAACGATGATAATTTAACAATATTTACACTTAGGCTTGAAAACATGGTGTTAGAGAGAATAACCTCAAAATACGCCCCAAAAGGCCCCGTGAGAGGCGCCAAAAGCTTGCACGGGGGCCAATGTAACTCGTAGGAATTGACCACGTGTACAGGGGACCCCATGACAATAATTTGAGAATACCTACTCTTAGACTTGAAAACATGACGTTAGAGGGAGAAACTACGAAACACCCCCCAAATGGCCACATGTAAGGCACAAACACCTCGTACGGAACTAATGTTACTCGTAAGAACTGATCACGTGGTCACAACCCCCCAATTTGAGAGCACGACGATAATTTGGGAATATATACACTTAGTCTTGAAAACATGGCATTGGAGGACGCAATCTCAAAACACCTCCCAAACGGCCCAGTGAGAGGTACCAACACCTCGCACGGGGCCAATATAAATCGTAGGAACGGATCGCGTGGTCATGGTACCCAAAGTTTGAGAGCACGGCCACAATTGGATAATATCTACAGTTAGGGTTGAAAACATGGCGTTAGACGGTGAAACCCCAAAACACCCCCTAAACGGGCCCATGAGAGGTACCGACACCTCGCACGGGACCAATGTAACTCGTAGAAACCAACCGCAGGGTCATGGTACCACCGATATGAGATCACTAGGATAATTTAAGAATATCAACACTTAGGGTTGAAAACATGGCGTTAGAGGGCCAAACCCCAAAACACCCCCCCCCCCCCCAAATGGCAATATGAGAGGCACCGACACCTCGTACGAGACTAATGTAACTCGTAAGAATGGACGGTATGGTCACGGGACCCATAGTTTGAGAGCATATTGATAATTTAACAATATCTATAGTTAGGCTGGAAAACATGGCGCTAGAGGGCGAAACCTCGAACCCCCCCCCCCAAATGGTCCCGTGAGAGGCGCTAATACTTTGCATGGTGACTAATGTAACTTGTAGGAACTGACGGCATGGTCATGCGACACCCGGTTTGAGGGCATGATGAAAATTTGGGAATATTTGCACTTAAGATTGAAAAAATAGTGTTAGAGGGTGAAACCTCAAAACACCCACTAAGCGGCCATGTGAGAGGCACCAACACCTTGCACGGGACCAATGTAACTCGTAGGAACTGACTGTGTGTTCATGATACCCTCGATTTGAGAGCACAACGTTATTTTAACAATATCTACACTTAGGCATGAAAACTTGAGTATAAAGGGCAAAACCTCGAAACACCCCCCCCCCCCAAACAACCTTGTTAGAGCTGCTAACACCTTGCACATGACAAATGTAACTCGTAGAAACTAATCGCGTGGTCACGGGACCCCCGATTTGAGAGCACGCTAATAATTTGAGAATATCTACACTTGGGCTCGAAAACATCAGGTTAGAGGGAGAATCCTTGAAACACCCCCAAATGGCCCCGTAAGTGGCACCCACACCTTTCCTAGGGCTAATATAACTCGTAGGAAAAGACGGCATGGTCCCAGAATCCACGATTTCAGAGAGCGGTGATAATTTGAGAATATCTACACTTAGTCTTGAAAATACGGCGTTAGCGGGAAGAACCCCCAAACACCCACCAAATGTCCCCGTGAGAGGCCCCAACACCTTGCACGGGACAATTGTAACTCATAGGAAATGACCACGGTGTCACAAGACCCCCGGTATAAGATCACGTTGATAATTTGATAATATAACCAATGGGGTCAAAAACATGGTGTTAGAGGGCTAAACCCCAAAACTCCCCCCAAACGGCCCCATGAGAGGCACCCACACCTCGCACGGGGGGATTGTAACTTGTAGGAACGGACCGCATAGTCACGGTACCCACAATTTGAGAGCACGACTATAGTTTGAGAATATATACACTTAGGTTTGAAAACATGGCATTAGAGGGAGAAACTCAGAAACCCCCCCTAAACGGCTCTGTGAGAGGCACCGACACCTCGCACGGGACAAAGTAATTTGTAGGAATTGACCGCGTTGTCATGGGACCCCCTGTTTGAGAGCACGAAAATAATTTTGTAATATCTGCACTTTGTTTAGAAAACATGGAGTTAGAGGGAGAAATCTCGAAACAACCCCCAAACAGCCCTGTGAGAGGCACCCACACCTTGGACGGGGACCAATGTAATTCATAGGAACGGACCACATGGTCACGTCACCATAGATTTGAGAGCACATCGATAATTTGATAATATCTTTACTTAGCCTTTAAAATAAGGCATTAGAGGTGGAAACCCTAAAAATCCCCCCAAACGTCGCCATAAGCGGGACCAACACCTTGCACGAGACTAATGTAATACGTAGGACTTGACCGCAAGGTCACGATATCCTCAGTCTGAGGGCACGATGATAATTTGAGTATATCTACACTTAGTCTTGAAAACATGGCGTTAGAGGGCAGAATCTCAAAACACCCCCCAAATGGTCCCATGAGAGGCTCCCACACCTTACAAAGGGATAATTATAACTCGTTGGAACTGACCGTGAGGTCACGGGACCCACGATTTGATAGAACGATGATAATTTGAGAATATCTATCCTTAGGCTTGGAAACATGGGGTTGGAGTGCGACCACCCCCCTAAAAAAAACTCCAAACGACTCGTATGAATTGATCGCATGATCACAAAACCTCCGGTTTGAGAGCCCGGTGATTACTTGACAATATCTACACTTATGCTTAAAAACATGGTGTTAGAGGGAGAACCCCCTCTTCCCCCCCTCCCCCCCCCCCCCCCAAACGGCCCCGTGAGAGGCACCCACACACCTCCTGAGCCCAATGTAACTCGTACGAACTAACCACATGGTCACGGGATCCACAGTTAGAGAACAAGGAAATAATGTGAAACTATATACACTTAGGCTTGAGAACATGGTGTTAGATGGAGAAACCTCGAAACTACCCCCAAACGGCCCTGTGAGAGGCACCCACACCTCGCACGGGACCAATGTAACTCTTAGGAACTGATCGTGTGGTCAGAGGCCCCCTGTTTGAGACCATGATGCCAATTTGAGAATATCTAAACTTAGGATTGAAAACATGGCGTTAGAGGGCGAAAGCCCGAACACCCCCCAAACCGCCTTGTGAGATGACCCAATACTTCGCACGGGACCAATGTAACTCCTTGAAACTGACCGCGTGGTTACGGGACCCCTGATTTGAGAGCATGATGATAATTTGAGAGTATATACACTTACGCTATAAAACATGGCTTAGAGGCTGAAACCTTGAAACACCCCCCCCCCCAAAGGGTCCCGTGAGAGGAACCAACACCTTGCATGGGACAAACCTAACTCGTGGGAACTAACCGCATGTTCACGGGACCGACGGTTTGAGAACGCGATGATAATTTATGAATATCAACTTATGCTTGCAAACATAGTGTTAGAGCGCGAAACCCTAAAACACCGCCCAAAGGTCCCCATGAGGGGCACCAACACCTCGCATAAGAACAATGTAACTCAAAAAAACTGCTCGCGTGATCACAGGACTCCCAATTTAAGAGCAAGATGATAATTTCGTAATGTCAACACTTAGGCTTGAATATATGGCGTTAGAGGGCGAAACCCCAAACCACCCCCTAAACAACCCCGTGAGAGGCACCAACACATCGTACGGGAGAAGTATAACACATAGGAACTCACCGCTTGATCACTTGACCCACGATTTAAGATCACGATGCTAATTTGACAATATTTACACCTAGACTTGGAAACAAGGCGTTAGAGGGCAAAACCCCAAAAGACCCCCCAAAGGGCCCTGTGAGAGGCTTCAACTCCTCGCACGGAACCAATGTAACTCGTAGGACCTAACCGCATGGTCAAGGGACCCCGATTTGAGAGACAAATTATAATTTGAGAATATTTACACTCAGGCTTGAAAACATTACTTTAGAGTGAATACCCCCGACACACACTCCAAAGGCCCCATTGAGAGCCACCAACCTTTTGTACATGACCAATGTAACTCTTAAGATCTGACTGCTTGACCACGGGACCCTCGATTTGAGAGCACGATGATAATTTTAGAATATCTACACTTAGGCTTGAAAACAAGGCGTTAGAGGGTGAAACCACGAAACACCCCCAAAACGGCCTCATGAGAGGTGCAAAAGCCCTGCACGGAGACCAATGTAACTCGTTGGAACTGACCGCTTGGTCAAGGGTGCCCCGTTTTGAGAGCATGGTGATAATTTGATAATATCTACACTTATGCTTGAAAACATCGCGTTGGAGGGTGAAACCCCAAAACAACCCCCCTAATGACCCCATGAGAGGTCCCAACACCTCGCACGGAACCAATGTAATTCGTAGGAACTGACAGCGGGTTCACAGGACCCACAGTATGAGAGCATGATGATAATTTGAGGATATGTACACTTAGGCTTGAAAACATGGCAGTAGAGGGGGAAACCTCAAAGCATTCCCCAAAAGGCCACGTGAGAGGCACCAACACCTCGCACGGGACCAATGTAACTCATAAGAACTGACTGTGTGGTGATGAGACCCACGATTTCAGAGCACGGTAATAATTTAATAACATCTACACCTACGCTTGAAAATATCACATTGGCGGGCGAAACCTCAAAACACCCACCAAACATTCCCATTAGAGGTGCCAAAACCTTGCACGTGAACCAATGTAACTCGTTGGAACTAAATTTTGGTCACGGGACCCTCGGTTTGAGAGCGCGGTGGTTATGATAATATCTACACTTAGGCTTAAAAATAGGGCATTGGAGGGCAAAACCCCAAAACACTCCCCAAACGGCCTCGTGAAAGGCACCAATACCTCAAACGGGACCCATGTAACTCGTAGGAACTGAACGCGTGGTCACAAGACCCCAGGTCTGAGATCACGATGATAATTTTAGAATATCTACACCTAGGCTTAAAAACATGGCGTTAGAGAGAGAAACACCGAAACACCCCCAAACGGCCATATGAGATGCCCTTACACCTCGCACGGGACCAATGTAACTCGTAGGAACAGATTGTGTGGTCACAGGTTCCACGATTTTAGAGCACAATGATAATTGAACATTATCTACATTTAGGATTAAAAATAAGGCATTAGGGTGCAAAAACTTGAAACACCACCCAAACAATCCCTTGAGAGGTGCCAACACCTTGCTCAGGGACAAATGTAACTCATAGGAGCTGATCGTGTGATCATGAGACCTCCGATTTGAGAGCACGATGATAATTTGAGAATATATCCACTTAGGCTTGAAAACATGGCGTTAGAGGGAGAAACCCTGAAACACCCCCTAAACTTCCACGTGAGAGGCATAAACACCTCGCATGTGACCAATGTAACTCGTAGCAACTGACCGCGTGGTTAGGGGACCCATATTTGAGATCCAGATGGTAATTTGAGAATATCTACACTTAGGCTCGAGAACATGGCGTTAGGGTGTGAAACTCCCAAAACACACTCCAAACGGCCCCGTTAGAGGCACCAACACCTCGCAAGGGGAAAATGTAATTCGTAGGAGAGGATCGCGTCGTCATGGGACCCACGGTTTGAAAGAACAGTGATAATTTGAGAATATTTCCACTTAGTCTTTAAAACGTAGATTTAGAGGGAGAAATCCCAAAACACCCCCCAAACGGCCTCGTGGGAGGCACCAACACCTCGCGTGGGACCAATGTAGCTCGTAGGAATGAACCGCGTTGTCCCAGGACCCCCGATTTGAGAACACGACAAAAATTTGGGAATATTTATACTTAGGCTAGAAACATGGCATTAGAGGGAAAAACCTCGAAACACCCCCCCCCCCAAATGTCCCCGTGAGATGCACAAACACCTCGCATGGGACCAACGTATTCGTATGACTTAACCCTGGGGTCACGGGGGCACCAATCTGAGAGCATGGCGATAATTCATGAATATCTACACTTACACTTGAAAACCTGGTGTTAGAGGGAGAAAACTCAAAACAGCCCCCCCAAACGGTCCCGTGAGACAACCCAACAACTTCCACGGGGACCAATGTAACTCATTGAAACTGACTACAAGGTCACGGGACCCCCGATTTGAGAGCACAATTATAATTTGAGAATATATGCACTTAAGCTTGCAAACATGAGATTGGAGGGAAAAAACCTCGTACGGGATGACTGTAACTCGTCGAAACTTAGTGCGGTGTCACAGGACTCCACGGCTTATAGCAGGACGATAATTTGAGAATATCTACACTTAGTCTTAAAAATATGGAGTTAGAGGGAAAAAAACCTCGAAACACCCCCCAAACGGCCACATGAGGGGCACCGCCACCTCACAGGGGACCAACGTAACTCGTAGGAACTGACTGTGTGGTCACAGGACCTACGGCTTGAGAACACGACAAAAATTTAACAATATCAACGCTTAGGCTTCAAAAATGTGGCGTTAGAGGGGAAAACCCCGAAACACCCCCAAAACGGTCCCATTGGAGTAGCCAACAGGTTGCATGGGGACAAATGTTACTCGTAGGAACCGAACGCATGGTCACGAGACCTCCTAGTTGAGAGCACTGGGATAATTTGAGAATGTCAACACTTAGGCTTGAAAACATGGTGTTAGAGGGTGAAACGCCAAAACACCCCCCGAAAGGCCCTGTGAGAGGCATCCACACCTCGCACGGTGACAATATAACTCTTGGGAACAAATCGAGTGGTCACGGGAACCACAGTTTGAGAGTATTGTGGTAATTTGATAACATCCAAAACTAGCCTTAAAAATAGGGGGTTAGAGTTTGAAACTCCGAAAAACACCCCAAATGTCCCCATGAGAGCCACCAACACCATGCAGAGGACCAATGTTACTCGAAGGAACTGATCGTGTGATCAAGGTACTCCCGATTTAAGAGCACGAGGATAATTTGATAATATCTAGCCTTAGGCTTGAAACATGGCATTAGAGGGCGAAACCCAAAAAACACCCCCCAAACGGCCCCGTGAAAAGCACCCACACCTCGCATGAGGCCAATGTAACTCGTAGGAACTAATCGCATGGTAGTGGGAGGCACGATCAAAGAACACGAGGATAATTTGATCTATATACACTTAGGCTTGTGAACATAGTGTTAGAGGGCGAAATCTTCAAACACCTCACAAACGGCTCGTGAGAGGCACTAACACTTCTCACGGGACCATTGTAACACGTAGGAACTGATCGCGTGGTCATGGGACCCCTGGATTGAGAGCTTGGTGATAATTTGAGAATGTTTACACCTAGGCTTGAAAACATGGTGTTAGAGGGCGAAAGCCCGAAACACCCCAAACGGCCCCGTAAAAGGCACCAATATCTCGCACAGGGACAAATGTAACTCGTAGAAACTGACTGCCTGGGTCAATGGACCCCCGATTTGAGAGCACGACGATAATTTGAGAATAGTTACACTTAGTCTTTAAAATAATGCGTTAGAGGGAGAAACCCCGAAACACTCCCTAAACGGCCATTTGAGAGGCACCAACACCTCGCACAGGACCAACGTAACTCATAGGAATTGACAACATGGTCACGGGACCCACGGTTTGAGGGTACGATGATAATTTGAGAATATTTATACTTAGAATTAAAAACATGGTGTTAAAGGGTGAAACCCCGAAATACCCCCAAATGGCCCCGTGAGAGGCACCAACACCTCGCGCGGGACCAGTGTAACTCATAGGAACTGAGTGCAGGGTCAGGGGATTCGCGATCAGAGAGCACAACGATAATTTGATAATATTTAAACTTAGGCTTGAAAACCTGGCGTTAGCGGGCAATACCCCGAAACCACCCCCAAACGGCCACGTGAGATGCGTCAACACCACGCACAGGACCAAAGTAAATTATAGGAACTGACAGCGGGATCACGGTACTGGTAGTTTGCGAGTACAATGGTAATTTTAAAATATCTACACTAAGGCTTTAAAACACGACGGTGGGGGAAAAATCCCAAAACACACGCAATCGGCAACGTGAGAGGCACCAACTCCTCGCATGAGAACAATGGAACACATAGGAATTGACTGTGTGGTCACGGTACCCCCGCTTTGAGAGCATGGAAATAATTTAACGATACCTACACTTAGGCTTGAAAACATGGCATTAGAGGGTAAAACCTCGAAGCCCCCCCAAATGGTTCCCTGAGAGGCGCCAACACTTTGCACGGGGACAAATGCAACTCATAAAACTAACCACATGGTCAAAGGACCCCTAATTTGATAACATGACGATAATTTGAGAATATATACACTTAGGCTTGAAAAAATGGCGTTAGAGGGAGAAACCCCATAACACCCACCAAATGACCATGTGAGAGGCACGAACACCTTGCACGGGACCAATGTAACTCGGAGGAACTGGTCGTGTGGTCACGGGACCCCCAATTTGTGACCACGATGATAATTTGGGAATATCTACACTAAGGGTTGGAAAAATGGAATTAGAGGGTGAAACCCCGAAACACGCCTCAAAGGGTTCCCCGTGAGAGGCCTAAAACCTCGTACGGGACGTATGTAACTCGAAGGAACTAAGCGCGTTATCACAAGATCCCCGATCAGAGATCACGACAATAATTTCAGAATATCTACACTTAGGCTTGAAAACATGGCGTTAGAGGGCAAAACCTGAGAGGCATCAACACCTCGTACGGGATCAATGCAACTCATAGGAACTGATTGTGTGGTGACGGGACCCACGTTTTAAGAGCACGAAAATAATTTAACCATATATACACTTCCTCTTGAAAATGTGGCGTTAGAGGGAAAAACCTCATAACACAAACCAAACGGTCCTGTGAGAGGGGCCAACACCTTGCACGGGGTCAAATGCAACTCGTAGGAACTGACCCGTGGTCACCAGACCCCCATTTTGAGAGCACAATAATAATTTTAGAATATCTACACTTAGGCTTGAAAACATGGCGACAGAGGGCAAAACCCCAAAATACCCCTCCAAATGGCCACGTGAGAGACTCTAACACCTCCCGTGGGACCTATATAACTCGTAGTAACTGACCACATGGTCACATGTCTACCGATTTGAGAGCACGACTATAGTTTGGGAGTATTTGCAGTTAGTCTTGAAAACATGGCGTTAGAGCGAGAAACCCCAAAATACCCTCCAAATGGCCTCCTGAGAGGCACCAACACCTGGCATGGGATCAATTTAACTCGTACGAACTGACCGCTGGCATGGGACCCTCGATCGGAGAATACAATGATAATTTTGGAAATCTACACTTAGGCTTGAAAACTTGGCTATAGAGGACTAAACCATGAAATACCCTCTGAAGGCCCCTCTGAGAGGCACCAACACCTCACATGGGACCAATGTAACTCATAGAAACTAATCGCGGGGCTATGGGACCCCTGATTTTAGATCACGATGATAATTTTAGAATATCTATATTTAGGCGTGAAAACATCGCATTAGAGGGCGAAACCCTAAAACACCCCCAAACGGCCTCATGAGTGGCACCAGCACCTCGCACGGGACCAATGTAACTTGTAGGAATAGACCGCATGGTTTGGAGACCTACAGTTTGAGAGCGCAGTGATAATTGGAGAATATCTACACTTAGGATTTAAAATATGGACTTAGAGCCCCCCCGAAACATCCCCCAAATGACCCCGAAAGAGTCACTAACACCTCGCACTTGACAAATGTAACTCATAGGAACTGACAGCGGGGTCATGGGACCCCAGGATTGGGAGCACGCCGATAAGTTGTGAATATCTGCACTTACGTTTGAAAACATGGCGTGAGAGGGCGAAACATCCCCCCCCCCCAAACGGCCACGTGAGGGGCACCAACTCCTTGTACAGGACCAATGTAACATGTACGAACTCACCGCGCGGTCACGGGACCCTCATTTTTGGAGCACGACTATAATGTTAGAACATCTACACCTAGCCTTGAAAAAATGGCATAATAATGAGAAGCCCCAAAACACCACCGAAATGGCCCAGTGAGAGGCACCCACCCCTTACATTGGGCCACTGTAACTCATAGGAATAAATCGCGTGGTCACGGGTTCCATGATTTTAGAGCCTGCCGATAATTTGAGAATATCTACACTTAGGCTTGAAAACATGGTGTTAGAGTGCAAAACCCCAAAATACCCCCCCCCCCAACGGCCTTATGAGAGGCTCCAACACCTCGCACGGGACCAATGTAGCTCGTAGGAGCTGACCGCGGGGTCATGGGACCCCTGATCTGAGATCACGGTGATAATATGAGAATATCTACACTTAGGCTAGGAAACATGGTGTTAGAGGGTGAAACCTTAAAACACCAAACGACCTTAAGAGAGGCACCCACACCTCGCACGGACTAATGTAAGTCGTAGGAACTGACTGTGGGGTCACGGAACCCACTGTTTGAGAGCACTGTGATAATTTAACAATATTTACACTTAGGCTTGAAACTAGATGTTGGAGGCAAAAACCTCGAAACACCCCCCAAAAGGTTCCGTGAAAGGCGCCAACAACTTCCTCGGGGAAGAATGTAACTTCTTGGAGTTGACCGCGTGGTCACGGGACCCCCGATTTGAGAGCATGGTGATAATTTGAGAATATCTATACTTAGGCTTGGAAACATGGAATTAGTGGGAGAAACCTCATAACGGCCCTGTGAGAGGCATCAAAATCACGAACGGGTTCCATGTAACTCGTAGGAACTGACCGTGTGGTCATGGGTCCCCCGATTTGAGAGCATGATTATAACTTGGGAGTATCTACACTTTGCCTTGGAAACATGGTTTTAGAGGGAGAAACCGCGAAACACCCCCCACCCCATGAAAGGAACCAACACCTCGCACGGGGCCAATGTAACTCGTAGGAATGGACCGCATGGTCAAAGAACCCACGATTTGAGAGCATGGTGATAATTTGAGAATATCTACACTTACCTTGAGAACATAGCGTTAGTGGGAGAAACCTCGAAACAACATCCAAACGGCCTTTTGAGTGTCACCAACACCTCATACGGGACCAATTTAACTCGTAGGAACTAAGCGCGGGGTCACGGGACCCCCGGTCTGAGAGCACGACGTTAATTTGAGAATAATTACACTTAAGCTTGATAACACGGCGTTAGCGGGCGAAACCCCAAAACACCCCCAAACGGCCATGTGAGGGGAACCAACACCATGCACGGGGCCATTGTAACTCGTCAGAACTAACTGTGTGGTCAGAGGACCCACTATTTGAGAGCACGGAGATAATTTGATAATATTTATAATTAGGCGTGAAAACATGGCTTAAAAGGGCAAAACCATGAAATAACCCCCAAATGGCTCGGTGAGAGGCACCAACAACTCGGACGGGACTAGTATAGCTAGTAGGAACAGGCCGCGTGGTCACGGGACCCGCAATTTGAGATCAGGATGATAATTTTGGAATATCAATCGTTAGGCTTTAAAGCATGCCGTTAGAGGGCAAAACCTCGAAACACCACCAAAAGGGCCCTGTGAGAGGCATAATAACCTCGTATGGGACGAATGTAACTCATAGGGACTAACCACGTGATCATGGGACCCCCTGATTTCAGATCACGGTGATAATTTGGGAATAACAACACTTAGTATTTAAAACAAGGCGTTAGAGGGCGAAACAACGAATAACACCCCAACCAGCCCTCTGAAAGGCACCAACACCTCTCATAGGACTAATGTAACTCCTAGGAACTGACCGCGTGGTCACGAGACCTCTATTTGAGAGTCAGGCGATAATTTGAGAATATCTACACTTAGGCTTGAAAAAATGGTGTTAGAGGGAAAAACCCTAAAACACCCCCCAAACGGCCCCATGTGTGGCATGCACGCCTCACACAGAGCCAATGTAACTCATAGGAAGTAACCGTGTGGTCGTGAGAGCCACGATTAGAGAACACAAAGATAATTTGAAACTATATACACTTATGATTAGAAACATGGTGTTAGAGGACGAAACCTCGACCCCCCCCCCAAAAAAAAAATGACCCTTCAAGAGGCACCAACACCTCGCACAGGACCAATTTTACTCGTAGAAACTGATCACATGGTCACAACACCCCTTTTTGAGTGTGGAATGATAATTTGAGAACATCTACACTTAGGATTGAAAACATTGCGTTAGAGGGCGAAAGCCCGAACACCCACAGAATAGCCCCGTGAGAGGCACAACCAACTCTCACGGGACCAATGTAACTCGTAGGAACTGACCGCAAGGTCACGGAACCCCGATTTGAGAGCATGACCATAATTTGAGAATATCTACACTTAGGCTTGAAAACATGGCAATAGAGGGCGAAAACCCAAAACACCCACCAAACGGCCCTATCAGAGACCCCAACACATCACAAGGGACCAATGCAACTCGTAGGAACTGATCGCGTTGTCATGGGATCGCCGATTTGAGGGAACGATGATAATTTTAGAATATTCACACTTAGTCTTGAAAACATGGCGTGAGAGGGTGAAACCCCAAGGCATGTAACATCCTGATTTCTATTTTTAATTAAATTGAATTATTATTGTGTCAAATAACCTTTTACGAGCTATTTATAATTTTCGCGACATTTATGACCCATACATATGTTTTGTAACATGAAAACAGGTTCGACGCGTCTATTCTCTCATTTGAAATAGAATATTTTTCATATAAAACGGAGATTAGAACGAATTTATAACATATTATTTTTAATTCTTGTTTAAATTGGAGTGTGTATAAATTAGCGTAATCCGAACGTAATGTCAACGCAAAAAAAAAATACAAAAACGTGACTTACGCGCTCTAATACTAATTTAAAGTTGGACGAAATTTCAAAAATTATAAAAATTATACCCAAAAAATAATTATAATTGAGTACCAACGACACTTAGTTGAGTGATTATCCAACTCACTGTGTACTTATCCAGTAGACTGTAATCAAATGAGTTCATTCTATTCGCACTCTCTCGGAAGAAAAAAAAATAGCAAAACCACAGCTCCTATTTCTTCACCCGAGCCTCAAACCCCTGCTATTATACACAAAACCCATGAAGAAATCTAAACCCCTGTCAAAATTTCCCTCATCCCGCTGCCTAACCCCTCTCCCTCCTTACCCGAACGAAACCCGACTCTCTTCCTTCACCATCGGCTGAAATGGTCCATTTCTCCCTCTCCCTCTCTCTATTTCTCTTTTCTTCTTCATCTCATTTCATTTTTTTTCTGCCATGAATGAAGCTTCGAGATTCTGATATATATATATATATATATATATATATATATATATATATATATATATATATATATATATGTGTGTGTGTGTGTGTATAATCGTGTGTGTATATATGTTTATACGTGTGTGGGTGTGTGTGAATAAGACGGAGCTCCGACTCCAGTCGTAGACATGGCCGGTGATGGGTAGGTGGTGTATATATGTTTATACGTGTGTGTGTGTGTGTGTGTGAATAAGACGGAGCTCCGACTCCAGTCGTAGACATGGCCGGTGATGGGGAGAAAACCTCTCTCTCTCTCTCTCTCTCTCTCTCTCTATATATATATATATATATATATATATATATATATATATATATATACAAACATATATATATGTTTATAGCCCAGGAATCAACAATTCCAAAATTAATTTATGTAGATTGTTGTTGTTTTTGTCAAAACTCGTCACGACTCGGTTTAAATTTTGGGTTATTGCCAATTTGGTATTGGGATTTGGAAAAAATTAATTAGGATAGTTTAGACTATTATGAGTCCCTATTTATACCCAGTACACGTACGAGTAATCATATTTTTCTAAAAATGGGTATTTGACCCAGTGTCATTTTTTAGTTAACAAATATATTTTTAACAAGTTATAATACCAAATGACTCGAGGTTATGTCGTCTTTATACTCAAAATTGTATTACGAGTCAAATTGTGATTATGCAGGTGTCGGGCTATCTGTTTTTATTGCGTTGGTTAAATTTTAGAAGTGGCACGACCAAATGACTCGAGGGGGAAGTTTTCATCTTTTTCTAAAAATTATTTGTGTCACGACTAATATATCATCGTAATAATATATTCGAGTAATGTAAATGAAAACCATAAATATCAACTTTTGACGAATCAAAAGTAATATTTAATCGGAATAATATTTTATTTAAATAAAAATTATTATTTACTCAAAATGAAAGTATATAAATCGAATCATTTTGATTCGTTTTAACAATTATTTTTGAAACCTCTTATCTTACTACCGAGATACTTATTAATTACTTTTTTTAATCAACACACGAGAATTATTATATTAGTACTGTAATTACTAAAAATGTGTACGTTTGATATTACATATAAAGAAGTTATAACCTATCTCTCCGACCATTTTGAACATATTACGTATAAAACCCGTCTATATAACTGTAATTCGTACAAGTTATCAGTTATCAGTCAACGTAATATATTTATACGACCCATAAATGAGAGATCGTAATTCGAATAATGTAAGAGATTCATATAGAATAATTGATATTCGTATTTACCGAATGACGTACGATATCATAAACCAAAACCTTCTCCTGAAACCACCGATACAACCACTCTCATTAAAAACCTCGTGAACCCATAACTACGAAAACTGGAACGCAACAATGAAAGATCTGTGAATAATAACGAAGAGCTTATAAACACTGGTAGGTGATTCTATTTCACTATTATACCTTGAACTTATGTTTTTGACATTACAACTTGTTATATCACTATGTGATAACTTTGAACTCGTATTATCATTTATGAACTCTTTGGATAGTTCAACTGTACCGTAATTATTGATTCAATTTGTTATTTGATTAAACTCAAGCGAGACTCAATTTTGACAACCTATTTGATTATCCGGATGACAGTGCACCCCTGAATCTGGTTAAACAATTTTTTAAACTGTTTTACCCTATTGCAGTATACCCTGCATATAATTAAACTTTGGTTTCAATCATCTGAATTGCAGCATAGCCTGCCATTTTATAACTATTATCAATGAAACCTTTATTAGCATACTGTATAATTCAGTTATTACACCTGGAAAACCCCTGGTAAATCTAATTGGCCTGAAGGACTCAGATGTTGAGTGCCTTGTTGTTATATTTACTCTACGTATGAGTGCCGCTCTAGGCAAGTGTGCGGAGTTATTTAGTTATTACCCAATTATTGGGATTGCCTGTTCAAGTGTATTTTATGTCTTGAACCATATTGTCATGGTACGTCTATGCATTAGAAGCCCCGATAGACGATAATTCATGGGTTATCATATTATAGTCTGGACCTTACTTATAACTCGATAAACACCATATCCAGTTAGTATCACCATACCGTTCTTTCATATATCACAGACTTCAGTATACCCCTATTTAGTTCTATTGATATTTCCTGTTGCTGCAGATACACTATTTTATATTTTGAGCATTTCAACTCGGATATGCGATTTAAATAGATTTCTAAATTTACATTGTTATAGAACTAGAATTATCTACTGGGCAAAGTTTTTCTTATTCCTTCTTTTTCAGTTATTTTACACAGGGACCAATAGGCTATGATGAATAGTTTAGAGATCAGCTGATTCATAGAGACAAAGAAAGGTCATGTTATAAGAAAATGAGCCTAGTTAGCATGAGAAGTACTTTTGTATTATTCATAAATTTTAGTTATAACACATTTGAGAATCAATAAATGCCTCAGTTATTTGAGTATTCAGAATTATTTATGATTTAGAAAATATCAGGTTAACCCTCACCCTCGGCGAACTCCGGCATGTGACAAGATAACCCCACCACCACCCCAAACGGCCCTATGATAGGCACCAACACCTCGTACAGAACTAGTATAACTCATAGGAACAAACCGCGTGGTCAGGGGACCCTCAATTTGAGAGCACGATAATAATTTGAGAATATCTACCCTTAGGCTTAAAAATAAGGCGTTAGAGGGTGAAACCCCATAACACTCCCCAAAGGAACCCTTTGGAGGAACAATAACCTCGCACGGGACCAATGTTACTCATAGGAACTCACCACATTGTGACGAGACCCCTGGTTTGAAATCATGGTGATAATTTGAGAATATCTACACTTAGGCTTGAAAACATGGACTGGGCGAAACCTTGAAATGCCCCCCAAACATTCCCCAGAGAGGCGCCAACACTTTGCACGGGGACAGATGTAACTCGTAAAAACTGACCGCATGGTAAAAGGACTTGGACCCCCGATTGGAGAGCACGATGACAATTTGAGAATATCTACACTTAGGCTTGAAAAAATGGTGTTAGAGGGCAAAAACCCCGTAACACCCACCAAACGGCCATGTGAGAGGCACCAACACCTCGCATGAGACCAATATAACTCATAGGAACTGACCGTGTTGTCACGGGACCCCCGGTTTGAGACCACGATGATAATTTGGGAATATCTACACTTGGGATTGGAAACCTGGCGTTAGAGGGCGAAACCGCGAAACACACCTCAAAGGGTGCCCAATGAGAGGCCTAACATCTCGCACGGGACCCATGTAACTCGAAGGAACTAAGCGCATGATCACAAGATCCTCGGTTAGAGATCATGACAATAATTTCATAATATCTACACTTAGGCTTGAAAATATGGCGTTAGAGGGAAAAACCTGAAAACACCCACAACGACAACGTGAAAGGCACCAACACCTCATACGAGACCAATGTAACATGTAGGAACTGACTATGTGGTCACGGGGCCCACGATTTGAGAGAATGGTAATAATTTAACAATATCTACACTTAGGCTTGAAACCATGGTCTTAGAGGGCGAAAACTCGTAACACACCCCAAACGGTCCCGTGAGAGGGGCCAACACCTTACACGGGGTAAAATGCAACTCGTAGGAACTGACCACATGGTCACGGGATCCCCAATTTGAGAGCATGATGATAATTTGAGAATATCTACACATAGGCTTGAAAAAATGGCATTAGAGGGTGAAACCCTGACACACCCACCCAACGGCCACGTGAGAGGAACCGACACCTCGCACGGGACCAATTCAACTCGTAGGAACTGATTGTGCGATTACGGGACCCTCGGTTTGAGACCACGATGATTATTTAGGAATATCTAAACCTATGCTTGGAAACATGGCATTAAAGGGAGAAAACCCGAAACACCCATCAAAGGGGGACCCTTAAGAGGCCCCAACACCTCGTACGGGACCCATGTAACTCGTAGGAACTGAGGGCAGGGTCACAAGATCCCCGTCCTGAGGGCACGACGATAATATAAGAATATATACACTTTAGGCTTAAAAATATGGCATTAGAGGGCGAAACCTCAAAACACCCCCAAATGGCTTCGTTTGAGGAACCAACACCTCGCACGGGGCTAATGTAACTCGTCAGAATGGACCACGTGGTCATGGAACCCATGATTTGAGAGCTCAAAGATGATTTGAGATTATGTACACTTAGACTTGAAAACATGGCGGTAGTGGGAGGATCCTCAAAACAGCCCCCAAATGGCACTGTGAGAGGCACCAACACCTCGAACGAGACTAATATAACTCGTAGGAACTCTGTGCCCACGAGACCCCTGGTCTAAGAGCACGACGATAATTTGAGAATATATACACATAGGTTTGAAAACACGAAACACCTACAAAATGACCACGGGGGAGGCACCAACACCTCGCACGGGACCTATGTTACTCGTAGGAACTAACTGTGTGGTCACAGGATCCACGGTTTGAGACCACGATGATAATTAAATAATATCTACACTTAGGCTTCAAAACATGGCATTTGAGGGCGAAACCTTAACACACACCCCAAACGATCCCGTGAGAGGCGCTAGCACCTTGTACATGGACCAATGTAACTAATAGGAACTGATAGCGTCTTCACGGGACCCCTGGTTTGAGAGGACATTGATAATTTGAGAATATCTACACTCAGGCTTCAAAACAAGCCGTGAGAGGGCAAAACCCCGAAACGCCCCTCAAAAGTCCACGTGAGAGGCCCTAACACCTCGCACGAGACCAATGTAACTTGTAGAAACATACCGCGTGGTCACGGGACCCCATATTTGAGAGCATGAAGATAATTTGAGAATAGCTTGACATGGCGTGAGAGGGCGAAACCATAAAACACCACCCAAACGGTCTAGTGAGAGGCACCAACACCTCGCACGGGGCCAATGTAACTCATAGGAACTGACAGTGTGGTCACGGCACCCCAATTTGAGAGGACGGTGATAACTTGAGAACGTCTACACATAGGCTTGAAAACATGGTGTTAGAGGATGATACCTCAAAACAACCACCTAAATTACCCCATGAGCAGCACCCATACCTCGCACGGGTTATTGTAACTCGTAAGATCAGACCGTAAGGTCACGGGACCCATGGTTTGAGAGAACCATGATAATTTGAGAATATATAGACTTAGGTTTGAAAACATGGCGTTAGAGGGCGAAACCCCTGAAATACTTAAAAAACAGTCCCGTGAGAGGCACCAACATGTTAAACGGGACCAATATAACTCGTAGGACTTCATCTCGGGTTAATTGGGGACCCTGGTTTAAGAGCACGATGATAATTTAAGAATATCTACACTTAGGCTTGAAACATGGCGTTAGAGGGTGAAACCATGAAATATACCCCCAAATGGCCCCGTGAGATGCTCCAACACCTCTCACGAGACCAATGTAACTCGTAGGAACTGACCGCATGGTCACATGACCCCAATTTGAGAGACAGGCGATAATTTGAGAATATCAATACTTAGGCTTGAGAACATGGAATTAGGCAGAGAAACCTCGAAACACCCCCCAAATGGCCCCGTGAGAGGCACTAACACCTCCCATAGGTCCAATATAACTCGTAGGAACTGATTGTGTGATCACAACACCCCCGATTTTATAGTATGGCAATAAGTTGAGAATATCAACGCATAGTCTTGAAAACATGGCGTTATAGGACGAAACCCCAGAACACCCCCCCAAAGGACCCCAAGAGAGGCAAACACACCTCATATGAGGCCAATGTAAGTCGTAGGAACTAACCGCATGGTCACGAGGACCCATAATTTGAGGGCAGGACAATAATTTAAAACTACATACAAGTAGGCATGAGAACATGGCGTTAGTAGACAATAATTTGAGGGCTTTGAGGGAGAAACCTGAAAACACACCCCCCCCCCCCCCCCCCAAATGTCCCCATAAGAGGCACCAATACCTTGCACAAGACCAGTGTAACTCGTAGGAACTAATCACGTGGTCAAGGGACCCTCGGTTTGAGAGCATAGTGATAATTTCAGAATATCTACACTTAGTCTTGAGAACATGGCGTTAGAGGGCGAAAGCCCGAAACACCCCTCCAAACGGCCCCATGAGAAGCACCAATAACTCGCACGAGACCAACGTAACTCGTATGAACTGAAGGCCGGGTCACGGGATCCCTAGTTTGAGAGCATGACTATAATTTGAGAATATCTACACTTAGCCTTGAAAACTTTGCATTAGAGGGAAGAACCTTGAAACACCCCCAAATGGCCTCGTGAGTGGCACCAACACCTTACAGGGGGCCAATGTAACTAAAAGGAACGGACCGCGTGGTTATGGGACCCACGGTTTGCGAGCACGATGATAATTTGAGAATATCTACACTTAGGCTTGAAAACATGGCGTATGAAGGCTACACCCCCAAAACGGCCCCGTGAGAAAAACCAATACCTCGCATGGGATCAATGTAACTCGTAGGAACTAACCGTGGGGTCATGCCCCCCCCTCCCCCCCCCGATGTGAGAGCACGGTGATAATTTGAGAATATCTACATTAGGCTTAAAAATATGGGATTGGAGGGCGAAACCTCAAAAACAACCCCAAACGGCCAGGTTAGAGGCACCAACACCTTGTACGGGATTAATGTAACTCGCAGGAACTAACTGTTTGGTCATCGGACCCCGGGTTTGAGAGCACGATGATAATTTGAAAATGTCTACACTTAGGCTTGAAAATATGGAGTTAGAGGGAAAAATCGTGAAACACACACAAAACGGCCCCGTGAGAAGCACCATCACCTCGCATGGGACAAATGTAACTCGTAGGAACTAATCGCGTGGTCACTGGACCCTAGTTTGAGATCACGGTGATAATTTGAGAATAACTACACTTAGGTATGAAAACATGGCATTAAGGGGAGAAACTCCGAAATACCCCACAAGAGGCTCCGCGAGAGGCACCAACACACAAATGACCATGCGAGAGGTACCAACACCTCGCACAGGACTAATACAACTAGAAGGAACGGATCGTGTGGTCACGCTACCCAAGGTTTCGAAGCGCGATGATAATTCGGGAATATCTAAAATTTGGCTTGAAAACATGGCATTAGAGGGTAAAACCCCGAAACATCCCCAAACGGCCCTGTGAGAGGCATCAACAACTCGCAAGGGACCAATGTAACTCTTAGGAACTGACCGTGTGGTCATGGCACCCACGGTTTGAGAAGGCGGAGATAATTTGAGAATATCTACACTTATGCTTAAGAACTTGGCGTTAGAGGGCCAAACTCTGAAACAGCCCCTAAAGGGCCCCTTAAGTGGCACCAGCACCTCGTACGGGAACAATGTAACTCACAGGAACTGACCGCATGGTCATGGGACCCCCAGTTTGAGGATACGATGATAATTTAAGAATATTTACACTGAGGCTTCAAAACATGGCATTAGAGGACACCCAAACATATCTCCACTTAGTCTTGAAAACATGGCATTAGACAGTGAAAACTTAAAACACTCCCCCCCAACGGCCCCATGAGAGGCACCAACGGCTCGCACGAAACTGGTGTAACTCTTAGCAAATAATCGTCTAGTCACGGGACTCACGATTTGAGCGCACGATGGTAATTTGAGAATATCTAAACTTAGGCTTGAAAACATGGCGTTCGAGGTACAAACACTGAAACATACCCCAAATGGCCCCATGAGAGGCACCAAAACCTCGCACGGCACCAATATAACTCGTAAAAAGAGACTGTATTGTCACAAGACAAAGATTTGAGACCATGATGATAATTTGATAAATTCTACAGTTAGAATTGAGAACACCGCGTTAGAGGACCGTCGAAACACCCCCCCAAAGGGCCCCGTAAGAGACACCAACACATCGCACGAGACAAATGTAATGACTAGAAAGTGACTTCGTAGTGACGAGACCACAATTTGAAAGCACGACGATAATTTTATAATATTTACAATTATGCTTAAAAACTTGGGTTAGAGGGTGAAACACCAAAAAACCACCCAAACGATCCCGTAAGAAGCACCAGCACCTCATATGGGACCAATGTAACTCATAGGAACTGATCGTCTGATCAAGGGACCCCCAGTTTGAGAGCACGGGGATAATTTGATAATATCTATACTTAGGCTTGAAAACATGGCGTTAGAGGGTGAAACCTAAAAAAACAGCCCAAACTGCACAGTGAGAGGCACTCACACCTCGTACGGGTCCAATGTAATTCATCGTAATTAACCGCATGGTCATGGGAGCCCCTATTTAAGAGCACGATGATAATTTGAGAATGTCTACACCTCCCAAACGGCCCTGTGGGAGGCACTAACATCACGCACGGGAACCAATGTAACTTATAGGAACTATCCGCGTGGTCATGGGACCCATGGTTTGAGAGCGCGGCGATTATTTGAGAATTTCTACACTTATGCATTAAAATATGGCGTTAGAGGGAGAAACCACGAAACACCACCCAAAGGGCCCCGTGAGAGGCACCAACACCTCGCACTATTCCAATGTAAGTAGTAGGAACTTACCGCCTGGTCATGGCACCGCCGAGCACGGTGAAATTTTGAGAATATCACCACTTAGGCTTGAAAACATTGCGTTAGAGGCCGAAACCTTGAAACATCCACCACCCACCCCACCCCCACCCGCAATGGCCCCGTAAGAGGCACCAATACCTCTCTTGGAACTAATGTAACTCGTAGGAACTGATCGCGTGGTCACAGGACCCACAGTTTGAGAGCACGACGATAATTTTAAAATATCTACACGTAGGCTTGAAAACATGGCATTAGAGGGACAAACCCTGAAACACCCCCCAAACGGCCCCATGGCAGGAACCAAAATATCGCACGGGACCAAGATTTGAGATCACAACGATAATTTCAGAATATCTACACTAAGAATTGAAAAAATGGCATTAGAGGACCCCCGAAACACCCCCCCAAAGGACCCCGTTAGAGGCAACAACAACTCGCACGGGACCAACGTAACTCGCAGAAAGTGAGCGCATGGTCGCAAAACCACAATTTGAGAGCAGGGCTATAATTTAAGAATATCTACACTTAGGCTTGAAAACATGGGGTTAGTGGGCGAAACGCAGAACACCCCCCAAACGGACCCGTGAGAGACCCCAACACCTCTCACGGGACACCCGATTTTAGAGCACGATGATAATTTGAGAATATCTACACTTATGCTTGAAGACATGGTGTTAAAGGTAAAAACCCCAAAACAACCCCCAAACGGCCCCGTGAGAGGCTCCAACACCTCGGACGGGACCAATGTTACTAGTAAGAACTGAACGCGTGGTCATGCGAACCCCGGCTTGAGAGCACGGTGAAAATTTGAGAATTTCTCCACTAAGTCTTGAAAACATCGCGTCAGAGGGTGAAACATTGGAAAAAAAAACTCCCCAATGGCCCCGTGAGAGGCATCAATACCTCGCACTGGACCCACGATTTGAGAGCACATCGATAATTTAAGAATATCTACACATAGGCTTAAAAACATGTCGTTAAAGGTGAAATCCCGAAATACCCCCAAAGGGCCTTGTGAGGTGCACCACAACCTCGCACAGTACCAATGTAACTCATAGGAACTTCCCGCATTGTCATAGGACCCCCGATTTGAGAGCAAGGTTATTATTTGAGAATATCTACACATAGGCTTGAAACCATGGCATTAGAGGACCCCAAAACACCCCCCAAAGGGCCCCGTAAGAGGCACAAACACCTCGCATAGGATCAATGTAACTCGTAAAAAGTGACCGTGTTGTCCCGGGACCACGATTTGAGAGCACGGTGATAATTTTATAATATCTAAACTTAGTCTTTAAAACATGGCGTTAGAGGGAGAAACCCACCCACCAAATGGCCCTGTGAGAGTACACCTCGCATGGGTCCAATGTAACTCTTAAAAAGTGTCCACGTGGGCACGGGACCCGTGGTTTGAGAGCATGGCAATAATTTGATAATATCTACAACTTGGCTTGGATACATGGAGTTAGAGGACGAAACCCCGAAACACCCCCCAAATGACCCCATGAGAGGCACCAACCCCTAGCAAGGGTATAATATTACTTGTAGGAACCGATCGCGTGGTCACAAATCACCCAGTTTGAGAATACAACAACAATTTGGAAATATCTCCACTTAGGCTTCAAAACATGGTGTTAGAGGGCGAAACCCCAAAACACCCCCCAAATAGCCCAGTGAGATGCACCAACACCATGGATGGGACTGGTGTAACTTGTAGGAACTGACTGCGTGGTCACATGACCCACGGTTTGAGAGCACGAAGATAATTAGACAATATCAACATTTTGGCTTAAAAATATGGCGTTAGATAGCAAAACCTCGAAACACCCCACAAAGGGCCCCGTGAGAGGCACCAACACGTCGTACGGGGCTGATGTAACTCGTAGAAATTGACAGCATGGTCACGGCACCCAGGGTTTGAGAGAGCGATGATAATTTGGGAATATCTAAAATTAGGTTTGAAAATATGCCATTAGAGGGCGAAACCCTGAAATACCCCCAAACGGCCCCGTGAGAGGCATCAACACCTCGCATGAGACCAATGTAACTCTTAGGAAATGAGCGTGTGGTCACGGGACCCACGATTTGAGAAAGTGGATATAATTTGAGAATATCTGCACTTATGCTTACAAACTTTGTATTAGAGCACGAAACTCCGAAACAACTCCCGAAGGGCCCCTTGTGTGACACCAACACCTCGCACGGGACCAATGTAACTCATAGGAACTGATCGCATCGTCACAGGACCCCCAGTTTTAGGGTACGGTGATAATTTAAGAATATTTATACTTAGGCTTCCAAACATGGCATTAGAGGACACTCGAATATATCTCCTCTTAGGCTTGAAGATATGGCGTTAGAAGGTGAAACCTTGAAACACCCCTCCCCCAACGGCCTCGTGAGAGGCACCAACGCCTCTTACGAAACTAGGGTAACTCGTAGGAACTGATCATGTGGTCACGGGACTCACGATTTGAGCACACGATGGTAATTTGAGAATATTTAAACTTAGGCTTGAAAACATGGCGTTAGAGGGATAAACCCCGAAACACACCACAATGGCCACGTGAGAGGCAACAAAACCTCGCACAGTACCAATGTAACTCGTAAAAAGAGCCTGCATCATCAAGGGACAACGATTTGAGAGAACGACGATAATTTGAGAAAATCTACACTTAGGATTGAAAACATTGCATTGGAGGTCCCTCGACCCCCCCCCCCCCAAAGGGAACCGAAAGAGGAACCAACACCTCACATGGGACAAATGTAACGCCTAAAAAGTGATCGCATAGTCACGAGACCACGATTTCAGAGGACGACGATAACTTGAGAATATCTACAATTAGGCTTGAAAACTGGGTTAGAGGGCAAAACCCTGAAAACCCACCTAAACACTCCCATCAGAAGCACTAGCACCTCGCATGGGACCATTGTAACTAATAGGAACTGATCGTGTGATCACGGGACCCCCGGTTTCAGAGCACAATGATAATTTGAGAATATCTACAGTTGGCTTGAAAACATGATGTTAGAGGGAAAAACCTAGAAACACCCCACAAACGGCCCCGTGAGAGGCACCCACACCTCGCACGGGTCCAATGTAACTCATATGAACTAACCTCATGGTCACGGGAGCCGCAGTTAGAGAACAAGGCTATAAATTGAAACTATATACACTTAGGCCCGAGAACATGGTGTTAGAGGGAGAAACCTCAAAACACCTCCAAAAGGCCCCGTGAGAGGCACCAACACCTCGCATGGGATTAATGTAACCCCTGGGAACTGATTGCGTGGTCAAGGGACCTCTGGTTTGAGAGCACGATGATAATTTCAGAATTTCTACCCTTAGGCTTGAAAATATGTCATTAGAGGGAGAAAGCCCGGAACATCCAACAAACGGCCCCGTGAGATGCACCAACACCTCGCAAGGGACCAATGTAACTTGTAAGAACTGACTGCATGGTCACGGGACCCTCGATTTGAGAGCATGATGATAATTTGATAATATCTATACTTAGGCTTAAAAACATGGCGTTAGGGGGCAAAAGCCTGAAACACCGCCCAAACGGCCCCGTAAGAGGCACCCACGCATCGCACGGGGCTAATGTAACTCATGGGAACTAACAGCGTGGTCACGGAACCCCGAATTTGAGAGCATGCCGATAATTTAAGAATATTTACACTTAGTATTGAAAATAGGGCATTAGAGGGTCAAACCCCCAAGCACCCCCCAAAAGTCTCCGTGAGAGGGACCAACACTCCGCACGGAATAAATGTAACTCGTAAGAACTCATGACATGGTCATGGGAACCCCGATTTGAGAGCATGGTGATAATTTGAGAATATCTACACTCTGTCTTGAAAAGATGGCGTTAGGGGGCAAAACCCCCCAAACGGCCCCGTGAGAGGCACCAAAACCTCGCACGGGACCAATGTAACTCGTAAAAAATGACCGCGTTGTCACGGGACCACGATTTGAGAGCACGAAGATAATTTAAGAATATCTACACTTGGGATTGAAGACATGGCATTAGAGGACCCTCGAAATACCCCCACAAAAGGCCCCGTAAAAGGCAACAATACCTTGCACGGGACCAATGTAACTCGTAGAAAGTGAGCGCATGGTCACGGGACCACAATTTGAGAGCAAAAATATAATCGTAGAATATCTACACTTAGGCTTGAAAACATGGGGTCATAGGGAGAAACATGTAACACCCCCCAATCTGACTCGAGAAAAGCCCCAACACCTCGCACAGGACCAATGTAACTCCATGGAACTGCCGGTGTGGTCACGAGACCCTCGATTTTAGAGTACGACTATAATTTGAGAATATTTACACTTCAGTTTAAGAACATGGCGTAAGAGGTCAAAACCCCGAAACAACGCCGAAACGACCCAATGAGAGGCTCCAACACCTCGGATGGGACTAATGTAACTAGTAAGAACTGACCGCATGGTCACGGGACCCCTGGTTTGAGAGCACGATGACAATTTGAGAATATCTCCACTTAGGCTTGAAAACATGGCGATAGAGGGAGAAACCTTAACCCCCCCAATGGCGCCGTGAGAGGCACCAATACCTCAAATGGAACCAGTGAAACTCATAGGAACTGACCGCGTGGTCACGGGACTCCCTGTTTCAGATCATGGAAATAATTTTAGAATATTTAAACTTAGGCTTGAAAGCATGGCGTTATAGGATGAAACCCCGAAACACCCTCCAAACAGCCCCGTATTGCAATTTTTTGGGACTCTAAGTACTGACCAAAAGTCATAGGAGTACGGGGATTTTGAGAATTACCATAATGATTATCGAAAGGATTGGAATAAGACATGCTTACCCCAACAAAGGATCGAGATGGAAAATTCCACAAAGCAATGTGCGACGGGAAAATTCAAGCGTTTCTAAGGGCTCAAGTGTAGAAGTCCTACGAAAAAGGTTAAAAGAAAGAATACAAATAAAAAATAAAAATACTACGAAATAATAAGATAATTACAGTCTATAACAAAACACCCCTCGGTAACGGCGCCATTTTGATCGAGGGTGAAAAGTAGCGCGTGTAACAATGCTAATCATTATTTTTTTTTCACCGCCTCAATACAAACAAACCTAAGTTACGATTACACTTGCGATACAAGTATAGCGGTAATTCGGGTATCGAATCCACAGAGAATGTTCGATAGATCGTAATGTTCGATAAACTTCACACAATAAGGAATTTAAGTCAAAGTTGCGAGAATAAACATTTAACCGAAAATTAGTCGCACGCGGATTAAATTCGGATTATCGTTTTAAACACTAACGTTGTATGACAAAGAAAGTTAAACGCATAATAATCCGACTTTAATACGTGCGGGTTCAATTAAACACAATTTTGCACAAAACCTAATTTTTAGAGCTCGGGGCCGGAAAATGGCGGAACGAAATCCCAACCCTATTTATCTAAGGGCAATACATGAATTAAACTAAATTACAACTAATTAAACTAGGAAAGCAAGAAATAAATCAATTAAACTAACTACAAAGCATGGAAACTAATTTACAAAGCATGGAAAATGAAGAACAAAACTATATTAAAGGAGATGATAGTGAATAGTTCAATCTTACCGAATAAAATGGATGTCACCCCAAGAAGAAAAGAAGATGATCTCTCAAAACAAAACTCTAACCTAAAATGTCTTCTAAAACTAAGTATCTCTGATATTACAACAAAATTGGGTTATATAGTAAGTTGGAATAAAAGAAAGGAAGAAAGAAAAGAAAAGGAAAATATCTGCAGAATATAGGGAATCGATCGATCGACCACTTTGGTTGATCGATCGATGAATGAAATCGTGGAAAGATTCTAAAGTATCGATCGATCAATCAGGGCAGAATCAAGGCCGCATACCGCATTCTCTTTTCTCCACTTCTCCCCTCTTTTGGTTTCAATGCTTTTCTCTTCCGATAAAAGTGTCGTAACTTCTTCGTTAGGGATTAGAATCGCGCACCGTTTGCGGCCACACGAAGCATGCGAGAAGGGATATAACTTTTGTGAGATGTCGGGCCAGGTGCCCAAACTCTGAATTGACCGAATTGCCCTTGAACGTGCGAATGCATACGGAACTTGAGCGGAATGCGTCCGAACTCCATACTTAGTACCTAAATACCTACAAAAGCCCAAGTATACCTCATATAGCATGTTAACAATATAAACCGAGGTTGTCTAGTTAACGGGCTTAAATATAGAGATTAAGGCACCCGAGGGGGCTAAAATGTGTAGGTTTGACGGATGAAATAGGCAATATTTACGTATTATCACACCTCCTAACTTACACATTGCTAGTCCCTAGCAATGAAATAGGATGCAACAAGAACAACAAGTAAACCAAAATAGGAGATAGTAAAATAATATGGTATAAATGCATAAGGCCACTTTCGTGGGCGATTCGATTGAATTTAGCGTATGCAATAAGCTGTTAAACCCCTAGGTTACCCTAGTGGACGAGTGTCGTCTCGTGAGGGTTTTCAAGGATGATACCCACAAACATCATAAAGTTTCCTCAAAATATGTCCAATCACATGCGACAAACTCAACAATACGAACAAGATTTCAAATGTTATTAGCATAGCAAACAAAATCACGTGAAAAGTCCGTAGTTATTAACATTATAGAATGCACCTCAATGAATTGAAACTTTAACATGTGGGTGGGGAGTGAGCACATGTAAAATATGATTTGGACAGAACTTAAATAACTCGGATTCTAAATATCAAAGCATGCATAAAAGTCAATCCTCATGGGCATTACACTCATCAAATGAATTCACTTGAAACAGGGAGGTAATACACAGGACATGCGGGCATAAGGAGTAAATGTAAAGGGAAACTAGGTCGCGCACATGTCACAATTGAAGAACGCTATATAGGAAATGAAAAACTGTAATCTCAATGAAAGATACCGCACACTAAAAGAGGCAAAATGCATTTTCACAGATTATCAAAACTATTTAAACCTTTGAATTACATCTACTTAAGATCACATAGGACTTTAATACGGTTGTAATGTAGTCTAGGTTAGGGTACGAAGTGAAAGAGTAGTATATACGAATTCAATGGTGTTTGGGGATGAAACTCGGGATAATGGAAAAAAGTGGACAATTTCAAAAATGGACAAATGATTTCCAAACAAGCATTAGATATAACAATCGAGAGAGTAACCAGGATTATTGAATCACTACAAACAATATATACAACTTTCTCTTTCTTTTCTTCTTTTTCTCACTTTTTTCTTTTGTTTTCAACTTTCTCTTTTTCTTCTCTTTTTCACTACACTTTCTTCTTTTCTCACTATTTTCATGCTCAAATTGCAACCACAAAACAACATTATCATTCAATCCCAAGTAAACAATCCAAACAAGGGTATATAAGGTAATATATATGGTATAAAACTCCAATTTGGAGTTGGTTAGTGAATTTTGGGTAATGAAACGAAAGGCTAGTATTTAGACTCAAATGGGTTGACTAGGGAACATATAAAATGTAAGGTTAAGGTCATATGGGTGATATACAAAGATAGCCTATGATCATTTCAAGAAGTTTACACAATTCTCGAGTCAAAACAATATAAGAAAATCATGCTCAAGTAATACATTTCAAGAATGAACTTAATTAATGAACGGTCGATGAAAGAATAAAGAGATTACCAACAATTGTAACATTTTCAAAGAGGAAAGAATAGTGTATACACTCACAAACGACGAAAGGTACAAAGCTTACTCGGTGTAAGTATATACAATGCAACAAAAATTACCGAGTTATAAAAATCTTAAACCAAATCAATATAACAATGAAAGCGCATGTGCTCATGGGATAAAGTGTAATTCATTAAGTTATTCATAATATTAATGATTTGAGGACTAAAGTCTAATAACTTTTAAAATCGAGAACATGCATCGTTGAATTGTCAAATGCATCAGGCAATTATTAAAATTTATCATCGAAAACAAGGGCAAAATGCCCAATAAAGGAGAAAAAAGAAAGAAAATATTTTTCAAATTTTTAATTTTTCTAAGAAAAGCACACTTATTAACTAACATGTGAGCAAAAACATGGACACTACCAATGAATGGATAGAATATCCCACACCCCCTAACTTAAAACCTGACATTGTCCTCAATGTTAATTAAGAACCAAGTTAAAGAAGGAAAAGAGCGATATTACCCAAAATGGAGCGATCTCCGAAAAGTGCGAGTCCGATGATTTTACAAAACAAGTTAGTAACAGGCATAGCAAAAACAAATAACAAAAAGTTAACTAATTACATTAGACTAAAATAAAAAGAAAGAAAGAAAAAAAATCTAACTATGTACAACCTACCATTTAGACTCCTAACTAACTATGCACTAGAAGTCTAAATTTTTTAGGGTCCACCGAAATAACATTTTGACTTTAGAAGATCAATGGTGGACCTTCCCTATCATGCATGCCTCCCGAAAATAGGAATTTCGTTCAAACGACGGAAGGCATGTGGGTGGTGGAAAAGGTGAACCATCCCCAATTAAAAAATTGGGAGGGAGGATGGGGGATTTGGATAGGACGGGTGACAAATACACAAGGGGACCAAAAAAAAACTGAATTTCCTCCCATAGATTTAGCAAGCGGAATGGGAGGTGGCGCACATGAGGGAAAAGAAGCCTTCATGGAAAGCAACTCGAGCAAGTACTCCTCGTCGGTGAAAGGGTTCAACGTTTTAAAGTTCAGTACCGATTCATCAGGTACTTATGACGGTGTTATAACGAAGAATGAAAATGGAGAGGAAAGAAATTCAAACTCAAGAGATGAGTTATCATCACTCAAAGTTGGAATTTCAAAGGAGATAGGATCATTTTCAATGAAACTTTCTTCTTTGGGATCAAAAGAAGTAATCATCTCATTACAAATGGATACTACATACATTTCATCCTCGCTTTCATTCTCAATTACAAGATGGTCCAAGTGACGAATGGTTTGTTCCAAAGTAGGCATAAAATCCTCATTTAGTTCAAAACATTCCTCGACTTCAAAAGTCTCGGAAGAGAAATCGTCATCGGATTCGAATAATAAATCCATGTCTTGCTCCTAACAACGATGTTCTTCACGATAACGTTATTCATACCTCTTGTTCTTAAGCATAAACAAACCCTCGCCGAAAGTCATAGGCCGAGGTGCAGATGCTTGAAAATGAGGAGTTTGAAAATCAGTATCGGCACAAAAGTTAAACTCATTATTATAGGAGTTTTGAAAACTATTGCAATTCATTTCAAAACTCCTATTATAAGGAGGTAAAGGCCCAAAATCATTATCATCATCTTCAAAATATAAGCACTCCAAAGATTGACTTTTGTAATATTCGCCCAAAGTCATTTTAGATGTTACAATTTTTTGGGACTCTAAGTATTGACCAAATGTCATAGGAGTACGGGGATTTTGAGTATTATCATAATGATTACCGAAAGGACTGGAATAAGACATGCTTACCCCAACAAAGGCTCCAGACGGTAAATTCCACAAAGCAATGTGCGACGGGAAAATTCAAGCGTTTCTAGGCGCTCAAGTGTAGAAGTCCTACAAAAAAGGTTAAAAGAAAGAATACAAATAAAAAATAAAAATACTACAAAATAATAAGACAATTACAATCTATAACAAAACACCCCTCGGTAACGGCGCCATTTTGATCGAGGGTGAAAAGTAGCGCGTGTAACAACGCTAATCGTTATTTTTTGTTCACCGCCTCAAAAAAAATAAACCTAAGTTACGACTACACTTGCGATACAAGTATAGCGGTAAGTTGGGTATCGAATCCACAGAGAATGTTCGATAGATCGTAATGGATTATTAATTCAGGAATAAAAGTGTAAAAGGGTGATGTGTGAATGTAAATAAAAGAAAAGAGAAGTTAAGTCTAAATAAAGTAAAAGCGGGGATTGGGATAACATCCAACCATACGGCTCGAAACAACTACTAATCAAGATTCCGACTCATGAGCAATTTAATCGAGCATTATCAATTAATCATAAACTTCACACAATAAGGAATTTAAGCCAAAGTTGCGAGAATAAATATTTAACCAAAAATTGGTCGCACGCGGATTAAATTCGAATTATCGCTTTAAACACTAACGTTGCATGACAAAGAAAGTTAAATGCAGAATAATCTAACTTTAATACGTGCGGGTTCAATTAAACGCAATTTTGCACAAAACCTAATTTTTGGAGCTCGGGGACCGAAAATGGCAGAACAAAATCCCGACCCTATTTATCTAAGTGAAATACATGAATTAAACTAAATTACAACTAATTAAACTAGGAAAGAAAGAAATAAAGCAACTAAACTAACTACAAATCATGGAAACTAATTTATAAAGCAAGGAAAATGACGAACAAAACTATATTAAAGGAGATGATAGTAAACAATTCAATCTTACAAAACCAAATGGATGTCACCGCAAGAAGAAAAGAAGATGAGCTCTCAAAGCCAAACCCTAACCTAAAATGTCCTCTAAAAATAAGTATCTCTAATATTACAACAAAATTGGGTTATATAGTAAGTTGGAATAAAATAAAAGAAGAAAGAAAAGAAAAGGAAAATATCTGCAGAAAACATGGGATCGATCGATTGACCCCTTTGGTTGATCAATCGATGGCTGAAATTGTGGCAAGATTTTAACGTATCGATCGATCGATCAAGAAGGGTAGAATCAAAGCAGCATACTGCATTCTCTTTTCTTCCCTTCTCCCCTCTTTTGGTTTCAATGCTTTTCTCTTCCACTAAAAGTGTCGTAACTTCTTCGTTAGGGATCCGAATCGTGCACCGTTCATGGCCACGTGAAGCTTGTGAGGAGGGATACAAATTTTTTGCAGATATCGAGCTAGGTGCCCAAACTGTGAATTGACCAAATTGCCCTTGAACATGTGAATGCATACAGAACTTGAGCGGAATGCGTTCGAACTCCGTACTTAGTACCTAAATACCTAGAAAAGCCCAATTATACCTCATATAGCATGTTAAAAATATAAATTGAGGTTCTCTGGTTAACGGGCTTAAATATAGAGATTAAGGCACCCGAGGGGGCTAAAATGCGTAGGTTTGACGGATGAAATACGCAATATTTGCGTATTATCAAAAATGTCTACACTTAAGCTTGAAAACATGGCGTTTGATAGTGAAACCCCACAAACACCACGGACCTGTGAGGGGAACCAACACCTCGCACGAGGCCAATGTAACTCGTAGGAACTGATTGCATGGTCACAGGACCCATGGTTTGAGAGCATAGTGATAATTTGAGAATATCTACATTTGTGCTTGAAAACATTGTGTTAAAGGACGAAACCCCGAAACATCGAAACACCCTCCAAAAATCCCCGTGAGAGGAACCAACACCTCGCATGGGACCGATGTAACTAGTAGGAACTGCCCATTTAAGAACATCTCCGCTTAGGGTTGAAAATGTGGCATTTGACTGCGAAACCCCGAAATACCCCTCTAAATGGCCCCGTAAGAGGCATCAACCCCTCGCACTAGACCAATGTCACTCGTAGGAACAGATCATAGGTTCACCGGACCCACGGTTTGAGAGCACATCGATAATTTAAGAATATCTACACATAGACTTGAAAACATGGCGTTAAAGGTGAAACCCCGAAACACCCACAAAGGGCCCCATGAGATGCACCACCACCTCGCACGGGACCATTGTAACTCATACGAACTGTCGGCATTGTTCGAGGACCCCCGATTTGAAAGTAAGACGAAAAGTTGAGAATATCTACACTTAGGCTTGGAAACATGGCATTAGAGGACCCCCGAAACACTCCCCAAAGGGCCCCGTAAGAGGCACAAACACCTCGCATGGGACCAATGTAACTCATAGAAAGTGATCGTGTTGTCATGGGACTATGATTTTATATCATGATGATAATTTGAGAATATCTAAAGTTAGATTTAAAAACACGGCGTTAGAGGGAGAAACCCCTAAACACCCATCAAATGGACCCGTGAGAGGCACCAACACCTCGCACGGGTGTAATATAAGTAGTAGAAACCGATCGCATGGTCACGGGTCCCCCGGCTTGAGAATATGATGACAATTTGAAAATATATTCACTTAGGCTTCAAAAAATAGTGTTAGAGGGCGAAACCCCAAAACACCCACCAAACTGCCCGGTGAAAGGCACCAGCACCTTGCATGGGACCAGTGTAACTCATAGGAACTGATCGCGTGGTCACGGGACCCACGATTTGAGAGCATGAATATAATTAGATAATATCAACACTCTTAAAAACATGGCGTTAGATGAAAATACCCCGAAAAACCCCTAAAGGGACTCGTGAGAGGGCCAACATGTCACATGGGACTAATGTAACTCGTAAAAACTGATTGAGCAGGTCAATAATTTGAGAGTATCAAAAGTTAGGCTTGAAAACATGGCGTTATAGGGTGAAACCCCGAAACACTCCCCCCCCCCCCCAAACGGCCCCATAAGAGTCATCAACACCTCGCACTAGACCAATGTAACTTGTAGGAAATAACCGCGTGGTTATGGGACCCCCGATTTGAGAGCGTGAAGATAATTTGATAATATCTACACTTAATCTTGAAAACAAGGAGTTTTAGGGAGAACCCCCGAAACAACCCCCAAACGTTCCCGTGAGGGGCACCAACACCTCGCATGGGGCCAATGTAACTTATAGGAACTGACGGCGTGGTCACATGACCTCCAATTTGGGAGCACAAGGATAATTTTAGAATATATACACTTAGGTTTGAAAACATGGCATTAGTGAAAGAAATCTAAAAACAACCCGGTGAGAGGTACTAACACCTCGCATGAGATTGATGTAACTCGCAGTAACTCACTGCGGGGTCACGTGACCCACGATTTGAAAGTGTGACGATTATTTGAGAATATCTACATATAGGCTTGAAATAAAGGAGTCAGAGGGCAAAACCTAGAAACATCCAACAAACGGCCCCGTGGGAGTCACAAACACCTCGCACGGAATCAATGTAATTCAGAGGAACTATCGGTGTTGTCACGGGACCCTCAGTTTTAGAGCATAACAATAATTTGAGAATATCTATACTTAGGCTTGAAAACATGGCATTAGAGGGATAAACCCCGAAACACCCCCCAAAGGGACCCGGGAGAGGCACCAACACCTTGAACGAGACCATTATAACTCTTAGGAACTGACTGCGTGATCACGGGAGACACAGTTTGAAAGCACGACGATAATTTGAGAATATATGGACTTCGGCTTAAAAACATGTCTTTAGACCCCAAAACACCCTTCAAACGGACACATGAGAGGCACCACGACCTCATACAGGACCAATGTGACTCGAAGGAACTAACTGCGTGGTCATAGGTCCCACGGTTTGAGAGCATGGCAATAATTCGAAAATATCTACACTTAGGCTTAAAAACATGGCGTTAGAGGGAGAAACCCCGTAACACCCCAAAAAGGTTCTTGTGAGAGGTACCAACACCTCTCACGGGACCAATGTAACTTATAGGAACTGGTCGCATGGTCACAGGACCCCCGATTTGAGAGCATGACGATAATTTACGAATATCTACACTTAGGCTGTAAAACATGGCGTTAGAGGGTGAAACCTCGAAACAGCCCCCACCCCAGCCCAAACGGTTCCATGAGAGGCACCAACAACTTGTACGGGGAAAAAGGTAGCTCGTATGAACTGACCGCGTGGTCATGGGACCCTCGGATTGAGAGCATGGTGATAATTTCTGAATATCTACAATTAGGCTTGAAAACATGGCATTAGAGGGCGATACCCCAAAACACCCTCCAAACGGCCCCGTGAGAGGCACCAACACTTTGTACGAGACCAATAACACTCGGAGGAACTGCCTGCGTGGTCACAGGACCTCCGGTTGAGAGCACCATGATAATTTTAGAATATATACACCTAGGCTTGAAAACATGGCATTAAAGGACAAAATCCAAAAACACGCCCTAAACATCCCCGTGAGAGGCATCAACGCCTCTCTTAGGACCAATGTAACTTGTAGGAATTGACCATGTGGTCACGGGACCCACGGTTTGAGAGCATGATGGTGTGGTGTTTATAGTATGCAGGTTTTTGTATGTCCAGGAAACAGAGGAAATTCTGTTCATTTTTTTTTAATTATAGTTAAAAATGGTCATGGACATAGTCCATACCATCTTTATTTCTTTGTCACACATAAAAAGGGTCACGACCTAAAGTCGTGAATATTTTGTTCAGGTCATTGTATGGGTCACGGTCTTGGTCCATAAATAGAGCCGTGACCAAATTAAATATCCGAAGAATGGGAACGGCCTTGAGTCATGACCAGATCCTTGACCAATTTCAAATTACATAGGATAGGTCATGTCCTGAAGCCGTGACCAATATCAAATTCCAAAATATGGGTCCTAGCCTTGATACATGACCAATATCACATCCAAAGGATGGATCACGACGTTAAGTCGTGACTAGAGCCGTGACCAATATCAAATTCCAAAGGATGGGTCACGACCTTTAGACGTGACCAGCACTAACAGTGGGTCGCGACTATAGTCCATGACCATCTGTCGTGACCCCCGAGGTTTGTGACCCTTCGTTTGGTCAGGGATTTGGGCCGTGTGCCACGAAAATGGTCTCCCCTAAAATGGTCATGGACTTTGGCCACAACCCACCATCCTGGTAAGGGACTTTAGCGGTGACTGCTTGCATAATATGGTATAGTGTGAATAAATTCATGAATTGGTAATAGTAGCTCATATGGAAGATAAATTGAGAAAAAATCTACTTAAATGATTTGTACACATCAAATGTTGACTAATGGATGATCCCGTAAGGGAGAGTGATTTAGTTAGTAATGATGATAATGCATGGGGTAGAGGTAGGCCTAAATTGATTTGGTGGGATATTTTAAAAAAGGACATGATATCACATGGTTTAACCGAAGATATTACACTGAACATAATGGAATGAAAAAAGAGGATTCATGTAATCAGCCCCAAATAATTGAGAAACAGATTTTCTGAGTTGAATTGACTTCCAAAAATTATTATTTTCACATTTTGTACATGTTTTTTGTGAAAGAAAACTATTATACACAATGAGAAAATATAATATAATAGTTACATGTTTGTAAATTTTATTTATGTACGTTGAATGCTATTTATGTAATTCAGAATAATAGTTTTGTTTATTTAATAAAGTTTGTATCATTATATTAATATAATTATCCACTCATATATCTTGTTAAAAATACATATTTATTTCAGTTTAATATAGAAATGGCATCCATTTTTGCATTGCCCATTGCGGTTGAACTAACTAATGTTGGACATAGTGAACTATCTGAAAAGTTCAAAGGGACAAATTTCAAACGTTGGAAACATCAAATGTTATTTTATTTAACAAGTTTGGAGTTAGATAAATTCTTTAATGAAGATGCACAACTTTAATAGAAGGTGAAATTTACAAGCAAGTAATTATTGTACCAATTTCATGGAAAGTTGATGGTTTTCTATGCAAAAATTATATCCTCAAAAATCTGGAAAACAAATTATGTAATGTGCATAGCCCTCTTAAAACTGCTAAAGAGGTGTGGGAGTCTTTCGGCAAAAAATACAAAATAAACGATGCCGAAATGAAGAGATTCGTTGTCGGAAGATTCTTGGATTTTAAAATAGTTGATTCAAAGACTGTCATTAATCAAGTGCAAGAGCTCCGATTGATTTATCTGAAAAACGTCGCTAATGCCGTTTAACACAAGGTTAAACTGTATAAGCAACTCCGAATGTTTGTTGGAGAAACCCTTTTCTTTTGGAAATAAAAATTATAAACAAGATGTGTTTACAAAGAAACTTATGTACGAGAGTAATTAAGATTGTGTAATCAGTTTTTAAAACTAAGGCAGTTTCAAAAATTCAGCACACTTAGAGAATGAGGTGAGTAGATGAAGATAATCAACACAATGATTTTAACGTGGTAAAACCTCTCCCAACAGAGGAAACATCCACGGTGACTTCTAAGTCACAAAAACAAAAATCCACTAATAACAAAAATCAGTTACAAACAATACAACATGCAAGCACACAAATCAACCTATTCTAAGTTTAGGAATATACCCCCTTGGTTCCTTCTAACTTCTGATAGATCTGATTTGTTGATGATGTTCTCCAGTTTGCTAACTTCCTTTGCTTTAGCTTCTTTACGTCGACTCAATGATTTCAGATCTCAAACACAACACTTCCAGTGTAGTAGTGTGTTAAGTGTTGTGAAGTGATTCCTATACACATGCATGAACTCACACACACTTAGATTTACAAACAGTCCTATAAAAATTACATATACAGTCTATATGCAGTGATTTTAATTTATTTCTTTCTCACAGAACTCAAATCCTTTTGACCTTTAAAGATAACCCAGATTCCACGGAGATCTTGCTTCAAAAATCGGACAAGACCTTAATCAATCTCTTTTGAAAACATTTATGAGATTGAAAACCCTCCAAGTGTGAATCCAACTAGGTCAGAATCAAGTTTCGTAAGAAAAGAAACCAGAAAACATTTTAAAAACCAAATCAGTAAGATTTTCTTAAATCAAGTATAAAAAATGCAGATCTAGTGAAAATGTAACATATAGTATGTAGATCTAATGTTTCTATGAAAAAGAAACTAGATCTTCACACAAATGTTTAAGTTGTGTACAAGATCTAAAGATCAAGAGGTTACAACAACGATATGAACAAACCACTCCCTCTCTCTCTCTCTCTCAAACACTCAGGTTATGTTTGGGTTTGAATATGCGAAGGTTTGTTTCAGAGAAGGTGAACTGTTTAGGGTTAGGGTTAGGGTTTGGCTAACAGGTTTTTCTTTCTCTCTCTTCTCTCTTTTTTTTTCTCTCTTCTCTCTCACTTCTCTCTTCTCTCTTATTTTTTCTCTCAGAAAGACGAATGACGAAAAATTCTCTAAGGCTGAGAAGTGAAGGGTATATATAGTGCCTGGGGAAGGTTCTGGATGATCGAGGCAAATCAATGGCTGTGATGAAGTCTTGCAAGGTTTGACTTGATCCTATGGTTATAAAACAGCGGTGGATTAAGATGTTTCTGATTGGTTCAAAAGGTTTGCACTGGGATTAACTAAGAACGCATGCAGACCCTTGATAAGGAAAGATCCAACGATCACCAATGCAACTGGCTATCCTCTCACATAACAAACACAAACTAACGCACCAAAAGGATGACAAGTGTTGGCCGGTAAGAGGCTCTCACACGCGCGTCAAACTAATTACCAAACATCACCCTGAAGTCTCTAGCGCTTTGAGATCGTACCCAACCAAACATTTCAGTGAAAAATGAAGTTTCCAAAATAGTATATAAACCCCACAAATTTTATAAACCAATTTTATTAATAAAAACATTTATTCAAAAATGTTTAAAAAAAATTTAAAAAGGTTTAAAATTATTTAAAAATTCCCAAAAAATTATTAAAGCACCAATTAAAGGGGAATTAAACACACACTCAATTTAAGGCAATATTAACACATGTATGCACTTCTAATTGTGTGTTGTGTGATTCATTTTGTACCATTATTGATCTTTGAAGAGGATTAGAGAGTTAGGTTCTGAGGCTTTTTGGTTTCTAGGATGGACTACCAATTTTGTCAATATTTCCAAATTAGTTGAGCACTTATACAATGTAGACTTAAGCAAGTCAATGGTATAAGGTGCTTCAATCTCCCCCTTTGGAAATATGAGACAAAATCTCCTTTGAGTTAACTTAAAACTCGTAGGGACCAAAAAAATAAAACCTAGTCCTATACAAAAGATACTATCTACCCATTTCCTAGAAAGTCAAAAATTACATAACTCAACTATTTACAAACTTTTACACTAGAAGCGGTAGATAATCAGTAGAAGAGATTCCTGAAAATATACACACTAAGATCAAGCAGTTTAGATGAAATGTGAACAAAAAGGAACTCATAAAACTCAAATTTCTCCCCCATTTTGTCTCAAATGGACAAAGGGTCAAACTTAAGGTTTTAAGAGTTTAATCAGCGCATACCATGCCTATAGAATTTCGCAAATACAGTAATTTGTTATAGTCTAAAGGTTTAGTGAACATGTCTGCAAGTTGCATATCAGTAGGCAGGTAATGAATTTCTAATTCCTTAGTTTCAACAAGTTCGCGAATAAAATGATGCCTTATTTTAATATGTTTAGTTCGCGAGTGTTGAACCGGGTTTTTAGATATGTTAATGGTGCTTTGATTGTCACAATACAATTGTAATTGTTCTTCTTTAATCCCATAATCACTTAACATCTGTTTGATCCATAACAATTGAGCACAGTAACTTTCTGCTGCTATATATTCGGACTCAGCCGTAGATAATGATGTTCAATTCTGTTTTTTGCTACTCCAACCAACTAAATTATTGCCGACATAATAACAGGCACCTGATGTACTTTTACTATAATCAGTACAACCGGCCCAGTCAGCATCAGTATACCCTATGATGGTGCTACAGGTATCCTTAGTGTACCTAAGTCCAAGGTTAAGAGTGCCTTTTATGTACTTTATTATACGTTTTACACTCAATAAATGGCTCTCTTTAGGGTTATTCTGGTAACGAGCGCACAGTCATACAGCATACATTATGTCTGGTCGTGAGGCAGTTAGGTAGATTAGGCTACCAATCATACTACGATAGAGTGTGGAATCAACTGACTTACCAGTTTCATCTTTACATAATTTAACAGTAGTATTCATAGGCGTTTTGGCAACTTTAGCATTTTCTAAGCCAAATTTCTTAACAAGGTCTAAGGCATACTTGGTTTGAGATACAAAAAGACCATCAGAATTCTGTTTCACTTGAAATCCTAAGAAAAGTTGTAGCTCCCCCATAAGGGACATGTGGAATTCCTTATGCATACTAGCAGAAAAGGATTTAACTTCAGAGTTTGAAGTTGACCCGAAAATGATGTCGTCTACATAGACTTGGGCTATAATAATGTTTTTGTCAAAATGTTTGACAAAGAGAGTCTGGTCATTTCCTCCTCTCTTAAAACCCTTATCCAACAAAAAGTTGGAAAGGCGTTCATACCAAGCTCTAGGAGCTTGTTTTAAGCCATACAAAGCCTTTTTCAGACGAAAGACATGGTTAGGGTATTTAGGATCAATGAAACCTTTGGGTTGTTCTACATATGTTTCTTCGGATAGAATTCCATTTAGGAAAGCAGATTTGACGTCCATTTGATAAAGTGTGAATTTTAAGTAACACGCTATGGCGAAAAGAAGTCGAACAGATTCAAAACGAGTGACAGGGGCAAAAGTCTCGCTGAAATCTATCCCTTCTATTTGAGAGTAGCCTTGAGCAACTAGTCTAGCTTTGTTTCTAAGGATTACCCCATTTTCATCATATTTGTTCTTGAAAATCCAACGTGTTCCAATAACATTTTTATTTTCAGGCCGAGGTACAAGATACCAGACATCGTGAATGACAAATTGTAAAAGTTCTTCCTGCATAGCAGAAATCCAGTGTGTGTCATTCAATGCTTCATTAACATTTTTCGGTTCCACAAGGGAGACGAAACATGCGTAATTAGCATAATTTCTTAACTGGGATCTAGTACGAACTGGCTCATTAGGATTACCGACCACGTTGTCAATGGGATGATCTTTAGATACCCAGCCAGGTACTTCTGGACTCTCAATAGGTAATGAGTCATCTATTTCTGGTGAATCAGTTTTGAAATCATTTTCAGATTCAACCACAATAGGTGATTCAGATATCTTATTTTCGATAATAGTGTCACTTACAATTACATTTATCGATTCCATAAGAGCCTTAGTACGAAGATTGTATATACGATAAGCACGACTGTTTGGAGAGAATCCTAAGAAGATGGCTTTTCACCACGAGTTTCGAATTTAGACAGATGTTCTCTATCTTTACAGACATAACACTAACTTCCAAAGGTTCTTAGGTATTTCAGATTAGGCTTCTTACCGTACCACAACTCATAAGGGGTTTGTTTAGAGTTTTTCCTAAGATAGACCCTATTAGTGTTGTGACAGGCAGTTCTAATGGATTCTACCCAAAAGTATTTAGGTAGGGATTTGGCATGCAACATGACACGTGCCATCTCTTGAAGAGTTCGGTTTTTTCTTTCAGCAATGCCATTCTGCTGAGGAGTTTTAGGTGCACTAAATTCATGTTTGTAACCGTTGTAGTCACAATATTCAACTATTCCTGTGTCTATGAACTCTCCCCCTCTATCACTACGAATGCGATTGACTTGTGTGTCCTTCTCATTTTCAATTCTTTATAGAATTTTCAAAAAATTCTGAAACGTGTCAGATTTATGTTTTAAGAAAGCAACCCAAGTGAATCGTGTGAAATCATCAACCATGACAAGGATATAACTGTGTCCACAAAGACTAACAGTTCTAGAGGGACCAATAAGGTCCATATGGATGAGATCTAAAGGTCTAGAGGTGAGGATGTCTTTAACCTTTTTATGCAAAGTTTTAACTATTTTTCCTTCCTGGAAATGACCACAGACAACACTGGAAATAGGTTTAATTTTAGGAATACCTCTAACAATCTCTTGACTAGACAATCTACTAAGGATATCATAACTTAAGTGACCCATACGATTATGCCAGATTTCATTGTCATCCATTCTGACAATGTTACAGGTTTCAGAACTAGTCTTGACAGTATAACAATTGTCAGGTGTTCTAAATCCTGTAATAATGCATTCACCTTTATCATTTAGAATTTTACAATTGTTCTTTGAAAAGGTGACAGTATGGTCAGAGTCACAAAATTGTGATATACTTAGGAGGTTGGCTTTAAGGCCTTTAACTAACAGAACATTTTCGAGAACAGGCATTCCATCTTCTTTTAGGGTTCCTTTACCTATGATCTGAGATGAAACACCATCACCAAAAACTACTTTCCCACCAGCAAATCTGGTTTTGTTTAAAAGTTTGGTTTCATCTCCTGTCATATTTTTGGAGCATCCTGAATCTAAATACCAACCAGATGAAGTGTGTTCAGCTTTTAAAGCAGTGATGACAATGTTACACTTCATTTGGGGTAAAAGATCCTCTTTTCTAACCCAAATAGCTCTAGTTTTAATTTTGCGCAAGTTTGCCCTCATTTGATAAAATTTTCGAGACACAGTTTTTTGTCAAAAAACATTTGGAGCAGCAAACTGATTGTTGTGAAAAAGTTGAGCTTTTGGTTTAGGAAAGTTTCTGGGAGCCTTTCTCTTAAATGAACTCTTAGTTTTGGTCTTTCCATTTCTGTAGTTAGAGTTCTTATCAGGTTGTCTTGGAAGGACATAATTGTTACGACTTTGCCTAGAATAGTTAAAGTTCTTGTAGACAGAAGTGTTGTAAACAGGGGTATTTAGATGCCTAGCATAACAACCTTCAAAGGAATGACCATAAATGTCACAGTAGGAGCAATATTGATTGCTTGAGGGATGAATTTCCTTAGGAAAACTTCTAAAGATAGGTTTGACAGCATTCTGTTCAGAAGTGTTCTTCCTAGGAGGTATGGTCTTATAGGTAGAATCAGCCTTTCTGATCAAAGGACAGACGTATTTAGTCTTAAGTGCAGTGTCAGCCTTAGAAGTACTAGACTCTCCAATGTCTTTCTGTTGTTGCTTTTGATTAAATTCATTTTTAATCAAATGAAAGTCTGGACATGTTTCAATTGGTCTTTTGCCCCCAGACACAAACTTAATAGGTTCAAGTTTAGTAGTTTGTGGTTTGTTCTTAGGTCAAAATCCAATACCGGTTCTATCATCAGAATTGGTCTTGGAGTCAACAACAAAGTCAGTAAAGCAATTTGAATTGTTTTCAAACTTAGAAAACTTTTTGAAAATAGTAGCTGTCTTTGTTTTTGCTTCTTCCAATTCTAATAATGTTCCCTTATATTTCATTTCCAGGATTTCATTAGTTTTAGTCAACTCTTTTAATTTTTGATCAAAAGTTTCAATTTCAGATTGATGAGTCAGACACTGGTTAGTGTACTCTTCAGCATTCAACTTTACAATAAGACTTAGATCATCTAATTTCTTAGTCAGGTCTCTAACAGTCTTCTCCAATCTAGTGCCTTTTTTAAGAGTTTTAGCATACAAGGTATGGATATCTGGGAGGTCATCTGTGTCTGAGTCGCTAAGTGAAGTGTGTGTAGTGACCCATAACGATTCAGTTTTAGTACTCACGCACCCATTTGCATCATCATTATCGAGATCACTTTGACTCACACACACGGAACTAGAACTAGCAACATTTTCAGACAATAAAGCATCTAGGCCAATCAAAGCAGTATTCACACAAGCAGAAGTAGGAGCATCATTATCACACACATGAGTATCATCATTGTAAATGATCTTAGCATAAAAAGACATGCAAGGGTCAAGTACATTAGATGACTCAAGTTCCTCTTCATCAGAGTCACTTGAATCATTCCAAGTTTTACAGACATTGGATCTATTGTGTGTGTTGGCTTTATTCAGATTAACTCTGCAGTCGTGTGCAATGTGACCTAGTTTCCCACATCTAAAACATTCAATCTTTTTAAGGTCTCTAGTGGGTCTGGAATTGTTGTCCTTAGGATGTTTGTCAAGTCCTCTCTCATGAGGTTTGGGATTAGACAGAGTAGGATAATTAGGCTTGCCTTGTTTAGTAGCCTGTTTGTTTCGAAATTTGACAATTTTCTTAAATTGTTTAGACATTAAGGCAATCTGATTATCTAGTTTGTCTATATCACACTCCTCATCAGAGTCAGAGTTGGTCAAATTGGACTCAAGTTTGGGTATCTTAGAGGCAAAACTCAAGTTAGAGTTAGGTTGTTTTCTTTGAGAATGATTCAATTGTTTCTTAAAGTCTAATTCCATTTCCACAGTCCTAAGTTTGCTACTGAGTAACTCAGGGGTAAGGTTTTGATCATTCATTTCCTCAATAGCATACCTCTTACTGTCAAACTTTTGTGGTAATGACCTTAGAATTTTAGAGACAATTTCATTTATATCATAAGTAATACCATTAGCATGCAACTTAGTGACTATATCAGTTAAGTTCATGTAAAAATCATCAAAAGATTCAGAGTCAGACATGATTAAAGAGTTGTACTGCTGGATAAGCATTTGAGTTTTAGCAGCTTTAACTCTTGAGTCTCCTTCATGGGCAGTGATTAATGTGTCCCAAGCTTCCTTAGAAGTGGCACAAGATGAGATTCTCTTGAACTCATACTCATTAATGGACATAAAAATGGCATTCTTGCCTTTATTGTTATTTCGAGAAATGGTTTTCTCTTCTTGGGTAAATTCATTTAAGATTTTCTTTACCCTCTCATCACTTCCTTCAGTGGCTGGTTTAGTAGGATAAGTGTATCCATTTTCGATAATGTCCCATACATCATCTCCTAAAGTCCCTTGGATGAAGGCAACCATTCTTACTTTCCAGTAAGAAAAGTTGTTTCCATCAAAGAGTGGAGGTCTGGACAGATTACCAAACCTTTCATTCTTCTCGTCCATAGTTAGGTTTTTCAGAAAACGATTTCAGAAACACAAGATCTTTGAAATAAAAAGTTAACAGGGCTCTGATACCAATTGAAAAACGTCGCTAATGCCGTTTAACACAAGGTTAAACTGTATAAGCAACTCCGAATGTTTGTTGGAGAAACCCTTTTCTTTTGGAAATAAAAATTATAAACAAGATGTGTTTACAAAGAAACTTATGTACGAGAGTAATTAATATTGTGTAATCAGTTTTTAAAACTAAGGCAGTTTCAAAAATTCAGCACACTTAGAGAATGAGGTGAGTAGATGAAGATAATCAACACAATGATTTTAACGTGGTAAAACCTCTCCCAACAGAGGAAACATCCACGGTGACTTCTAAGTCACAAAAACAAAAATCCACTAATAACAAAAATCAGTTACAAACAATACAACACGCAAGCACACAAATCAACCTATTTTAAGTTTAGGAATATACCCCCTTGGTTCCTTCTAACTTCTGATAGATCTGATTTGTTGATGATGTTCTCCAGTTTGCTAACTTCCTTTGCTTTAGCTTCTTTACGTCGACTCAATGATTTCAGATCTCAAACACAACACTTCCAGTGTAGTAGTGTGTTAAGTGTTGTGAAGTGATTCCTATACACATGCATGAACTCACACACACTTAGATTTACAAACAGTCCTATAAAAATTACATATACAGTCTATATGCAGTGATTTTAATTTATTTCTTTCTCACAGAACTCAAATCCTTTTGACCTTTAAAGATAACCCAGATTCCACGGAGATCTTGCTTCAAAAATCGGACAAGACCTTAATCAATCTCTTTTGAAAACATTTATGAGATTGAAAACCCTCCAAGTGTGAATCCAACTAGGTCAGAATCAAGTTTCGTAAGAAAAGAAACCAGAAAACATTTTAAAAACCAAATCAGTAAGATTTTCTTAAATCAAGTATAAAAAATGCAGATCTAGTGAAAATGTAACATATAGTATGTAGATCTAACGTTTCTATGAAAAAGAAACTAGATCTTCACACAAATGTTTAAGTTGTGTACAAGATCTAAAGATCAAGAGGTTACAGCAACGATATGAACAAACCACTCCCTCTCTCTCTCTCTCAAACACTCAGGTTGTGTTTGGGTTTGAATATGCGAAGGTTTGTTTCAGAGAAGGTGAACTGTTTAGGGTTAGGGTTAGGGTTTGGCTAACAGGTTTTTCTTTCTCTCTCTTCTCTTTTTCTTTTCTCTCTTCTCTCTCACTTCTCTCTTCTCTATTATTTTTTCTCTCAGAAAGACGAATGACAAAAAATTCTCTAAGCCTGAGAAGTGAAGGGTATATATAGTGCCTGGGGAAGGTTCTGGATGATCGAGTCAAATCAATGGCTGTGATGAAGTCTTGCAAGGTTTGACTTGATCCTATGGTTATAAAACAACGGTGGATTAAGATGGTTCTGATTGGTTCAAAAGGTTTGCACTGGGATTAACTAAGAACGCATGCAGACCCTTGATAAGGAAAGATCCAACGATCACCAATGCAACTGGCTATCCTCTCACATAACAAACACAAACTAACGCACCAAAAGGATGACAAGTGTTGGCTGGTAAGAGGCTCTCACACGCGCGTCAAACTAATTACAAAACATCACCCTGAAGTCTCTAGCGCTTTGAGATCGTACCCAACCAAACATTTCAGTGAAAAATGAAGTTTCCAAAATAGTATATAAACCCCACAAATTTTATAAACCAATTTTATTAATAAAAACATTTATTCAAAAATGTTTAAACAAAATTTAAAAAGGTTTAAAATTATTTAAAAATTCCCAAAAAATTATTAAAGCACCAATTAAAGGGGAATTAAACACACACTCAATTTAAGGCAATATTAACACATGTATGCACTTCTAATTGTGTGTTGTGTGATTCATTTTGTACCATCATTGATCTTTGAAGAGGATTAGAGAGTTAGGTTCTGAGGCTTTTTGGTTTCTAGGATGGACTACCAATTTTGTCAATATTTCCAAATTAGTTGAGCACTTATACAATGTAGACTTAAGCAAGTCAAAGGTATAAGGTGCTTCATTATCATGAAATCTTTTTTAAAAAATGGAATTAAGTGAGTCGTTCCAAGTGGTTGCAATGATTGAACAATGGACATCGTCTTGAAACGATTTCAAAAATTATTTGAAACATAAATGTAAAGAAATGGGGTTTGAGGACTTCATTGTGAAATTAAAGATTGAATAGGTTAATCGAGTATCCGAGAAGAAAATTGGAAATCCTATAGAATCCAAGCACATTTTGTGGAACAAGGGAAAAATAGCAAGAACAAGAAAAGTACGCGTGTATACCAAGGTGGTCCAAATAAAGGACCTAAAGGTGGTAAATTTAAAAAGTTAGATGGAAAATGATTTGTGTGACGAGTCAAGACATCGTGCTAAAGATTGTTGTAATAGAAAAAATCAGGAGAATAAGAAACATAAGCTAGCACAAGCCAATGTTAGTGAAGTTGAGAAAATTTATGATTATATTAATGATTTTATCCTTTAGACCATGGTTTCTGAAGTCAACATGGTGGGAAACACTAGCGAATAGTGGGTGGACATCAGGGCCATTCATTACATATGTTCTGACAAGAATATGATTACTCCCTTCCAACACTCTGATCGCGAGGAGAAACTTTTAATGGAAATTTCTTCTACTTTAAAGGTTGAAGGGAAAGAAAAAGTTATACTCAAGATGACTTTTGGAAAGGAACTTACTCTCAACGACGTGCTTCATATCCCAAATATTCAAAAGAAATTGGTTTCAGGATCATTGCTTAATAAGAAGGGATTTAAAGTTGTATTTGAATCTGAAAAATTTATTCTTAATAAAAGTGGTATTTATATGGGGAAAGGATATTTGAGCGATGGGCTCTTTAAACTCAATATAATGGCTGTAATACCTGTTAGTAATAATAAGAATGCATTTTTTTGCTTATTTGCTTTAGTCTTGTAATGTGTAGCATTATAAATTAGGTCATGTTAATTATGATACTATTCTTAGATTAATTAATTTATACTTAATACAAAAATTTCATATTGACTTAAATCCCACATGTGAAACGGGTGTGGAATCAAAGTTAAGTAAAACTTCTTTTAAAACTGTTGAAAGAAGTACAAAACCTCTTGAGTTTATCATAGTGATATATGTTATTTAAAATTTATACAAACGAGAGGTGGAAAAAAGTATTTTATTACTTTTATTTATTATTGCACAAAATATTATCATGTGTACTTGTTTAGAAGCAAGGGTGAGGCGGTAAATAATTTCGAACATTATAAACCTGAAGTTGAGAAATATTAAAGTAGTTAAGAGTGATAGAGGTGATGAATATGATTCCCCTTTTAAACAATCTAACGGGATTACGGAACGCAAAAACTGAACTCTAAAAGAGATGATGAATACTATGTTTATAAGTTCGGGTTAACCTCAGAACTTGTGGGGGGGAGCTTTGCTTTCTTCAAACTACCTTCTTAACAAAATGCCTCATAAGAAATCACAAAAAACACCATATGAATTGTGGAAAGGTCGAACACCTTCCTACAAATACCTCAAAGTGTGGAGGTGTCTTGCAAAGGCAGTGGTTCCTAATCCTAAAAGGATTAAGATTGGACAAAAATCCTTTAATTGCACATTTATTGGTTATATAATTAATAGTAGTGCATATAGATTTCTTGTACATAAATCTGAGATTCCTGATACACATATAAATAGTATAATTGAATCCAGGAATGTATATTTCTTCAAAGATATATTTTCCAATAAAAATAAAGTGGTTGATTCGAGTTCTTGCAAACGAACTTATGATACTGCATATAGCAATCATCAAAATAATATGAAAAATGAATATATTGAGAAAGATGATGACCTCGAACCTTGATGCAAAAAAAGGACAAAGGTTTCAAAGTTTTTTGGTCTATATTTTCTAACATATATGTTAGAAAGTGAGCTTAGAAACTTCGCAGAAACGATGTTAACTCCAGAAGACCCTTTTTTGGAAAGAGGCTATCAATAGTGAAATTGAATCCATCATGCAAAACTATATGTGGGAATTGGTTGAACTTCCACCAATAAGTAAACCTCTTGGATGCAAGTGGATATTCAAGAGAAAATTAACAGTCAATGGATAAATTGATAAATACAAAGCTAGACTTGTAGCAAAAGGATATAAACAAAAGGAAGAATTAGTTTACTTTGACACTTACTCCCCTATTACAAGAATAACATCCATTCGAATGTTAATAGATATTGCAGCATTACATAATCTTGAGATATATCAAACGGATGCAAAAAATGCCTTCTTAAATGGAGAACTAAAATGAAGAAATATACATGGAACAACCCTAAGGGTTTAAAGTTTTAGGAAACGAAAAGAAAATGTGTAAACTTGTTAAATCCTTTAACGGATTGAACAAGCACATGAACAATGGCATGAGAAATTTGACAATGTAATAATGTCAAATGGATTTAAAATAAACGAGCATGATAAATGTGTTTACGTTAAAAACACTACAAGTGGTTATGTCATTGTTTGTCTCTATGTAGATGATATGCTTATTATTGGAAATAATAAAGATCTTATTAAATCTACTAAGAAAATCTTGTCCAGTAAATTTGATATGAAAGATATGGGTATTGTCGATGTTATATTAGGAATTAAAATTTCTAAAACATCGGAAGAGCTTGTCTTGTTTCAATATCATTATATTGAGAAGATACTTGAAAAGTTCAATAAAGTTAGTGATAGCATCGCTAAAACACCTATTGACCCAAATCTTCATTTATATAAAAATACTAGAAATGGTGTATCTCAATTGAAATATTCTCGTATCATAGGCAGTTTTATGTATGTCATGAACTGCACTCATCCAGATATTGCTTACTCAGTTAGTCAATTGAGTCGGTATACAAGTAATCCAACTGAAAACCATTGGAAAGCCATAATAAGGGTTCTTAGATATCTAAGATATACTCTTAATAATGGATTGCACTACACTAGATATTTGGTTGTACTTGAAGTATACAATTATGCTAATTGGATATCTAATTCAAAGGATTCTAAATCCACATGTAGTTATGTATTTACACTTGTTAGTGCAGTGATGTCTTGGAAATCCTCAAAACAGACTGGCATTGCTAAGTCAACTATGGAGTCTGAATTTATAGCTTTACATAAATCTCGAGAAGAAACAGCATGGCTTCGAAACTTTTTAGAGGATATTCCAATGTGGCCAAAACCCGTGCCTGCAATTTGCATACATTGTGATAGTCAATTGACAATTGGCAGAGCACGGAGTCATATATATAATGATAAGTCTCGATATATACGTCGAAGACATAATACCGTTAAACAACTTCTCACTAAAGGAATAATTTTCATCGATTATATTAAGTCTAAGGAAAATATAGAGGATTCGTTAACCAAAGGGTTAAATAGAAAGCAAGTGTATAAATTATTGAGGAAAATAGGACTAAAGACTATAAAATAAAGAGTTGTCTTGATGGCAACCCTGTCTAGGTGATTGGAGATCCCAATATTTAGATTCAAAGGGGCAACCAAATCTTGACTAACCCTTTGAAAAGAGCACTGGTGAGTTTCAAACTCATACTCGTTCATATGATAAAAACAGTGTTTCCTACAATGTAAGTAAGGATAAGCTTAGCTTTTAATGACTCCTATGCTTTGAAAATTCAAGTGAGGTATAGCAGGATACTCTTAATTAGAAGTCACATATGTGAGTGTGAAGAGGAATCTTCTATAAGAAATTCGAAAGGCTGAAATTCTCAAAAGTACTCATGAAACCAAGAATTGTTCAGGGCCAAAATGAACACAACCGAAAGAACAACCATTGTTTGATAAATTAATGTGTGAAGTTTATTAACTTGATGTACACAAAACACTGAACAGTTCAAGACATTGCGTTCACTGATCAGTAAGTAAATTCGATAATCTCTCACTAGGAAAGATTCAAGGCCAAAAGTTATCTCTCCCAATACATGAATTTTTCTACAAAACTCTCTTAGTGTCTGCTGTAACACCCTTTTTTTATAATTGATTTATTTTAATTACATGGGAATTTTCTAGATTTTTTTTTTGATTTTGCATTTTTATTAATTAATTATGTTGGTTTTATGAATTGGAAACGAGAATTTCAATCGGTTTCAAAATCGGACTTAAAATTGATTTTTAAATGATTTTTAAATTTTATCCCTCAAGTCATTTTTAAGTCGTCAGTTTCAAAATTTCTGAGTGATCGATCGATCGACTCTAGGGGATCGATCGATCGACCCCTTCAGATTTCGTGCGCAGCAGATTTCTTTTTTTTGATGAATTTTATGATTTTAAAACTCTTCAACCTATTTATATAAATGGATTTCGGGGCTAGGTTTTTAAAAACACATATTCTACAAATCCTTGAGCAGCAGACTCTCTACTTTTCCATCATCTTCCACTTCCAAACCCTAGCCTCCATTAAAACCACTTTTTAAGCTCAGTTTTGAAGGCATAAACTAATTTGTCCCAAGTTGATTCAAGAGGAGTCTTTGATTCATTTTATAAGAGGAACGCAGATCTCTAATCAGTTTTTCTACATCTAATCACATGCATGTTTATCCTATTCATTTCCCTTAGTGTTATATGTCTTGATTGTAGCCTCCATTAAATTCATGTTTTTTAAAATAACTTATGAACGTAATTATTAAAGAAATAAATATTGGGACTGTTTTGCATGAAATATTAATATTACCTAACACTCATAACCTTATTGTTCTTTGGGTAGTGTTTGGGTCGCTGATTATGTTATGGGCATGCGCATGTAGAGGAGCCCTTAGAAAGTAAATTTTGTTATTTCATGGTAAAAACCTAGATTGATTTGGTTACTTGTGTTGGAAAATAATAATCATGATAGGACTTGAATGTAGTTGTCATTCTGAAAATCACAATATTTATGTGTCCTTGATTTCAACCATTTAATTAAAATTATTCAATTAGGAATTTAATGTTGTTATAAATTGTTAATTGTGCCACTTTATGGAAATATTATAATTTTGATATCTCGGGGACATTGGGTATTGTATGTAATTTATTTTCACCCTTTTTTATAGCACACTTGCTAGGTATGTGACTAGTAAGTAGGCCTTAGTATCGATTTATACTTTCTTGGTATGGAACTAGTTAGTGTGAGTCTATGGGGGTTATTTAATTTGGGGTGGGGGCTGATTTTCTTCATTATACCGTTGCTACGTTAGCCTAGGATTGGTGCCTAAGTGGAGTGAAATTTTTATAATCATCCTATACTTAGGATAAGACGAACTTGTGTTTGGGGACCCTTAGTTGGGACTAAGGAGTATTTTGAGGATTTTCACATCGCTTTTAAGGGTGGGGGAAATTAATTTAAATAATGAGTTTGAGAAATTTTGGAAATTTATACTACATGACTAAAATGGGTATTAATTTATTGGCGATATAATGTGTCGGGGACGAAAGTTTAAACGGGTCAGAGAACGATTTATGTCATGTCGTGTGTGAAATCTTGTCATATCGCGAGGATCGCAGGATAAAAACGAATCAGACGGCGACTTTGACAAGGAAAGATGTGTGGGTGGGAACCTTGTCATATCGCGAGGGCCGACAGTTTAAAACGGGCCAGTCAGCGGCTTTGACAAGGGGAAGTGTATCTTGGTAAATCATCTTCGCGGTTCATTTAATTAAATTTATCATTTTTGGGAACGTGGGTGAATTAAAATAATATTGGTGTGGCATATTTTAAAGAAACCTTGCGGGTAGTTAGTAATTTATTTTTGGCGATTAACTATCTTCGTAATTATAAGACTCCACTGTTATTATTGATATATATATAACACTATTGTCTGGGTTCAAGGACCATAATTGAGAGGAGTAGTCGGTATTCATGCTCGGGGCTTTGGCTCTGACACATGCGTTGACTAATCTTTTTCAGGAATAAATTCATAGTAGCTGCATATGATTTATTGGAGATCTTTTGGAGATGCAGTTGGAGTTATTTTATATTGCTTTAGTCGTTAGATTTTTCTCCTATTCCGTCTTATCTATTATGAGACTACCTTTGAGTTTTATTGGGCCATTCGGTTTTAAAGTTGCCTTGAGATTTCAGTTGGATTTTAATTATTTAGTTATTGAGATATTCGGAGATTGCATGCGATGGATTTTTATATTGCACTTTGGTGTTCTATCAGTTGGATGTTATTAGTATTTGGGATTGATTAAATTATATATCTTGTGGATTAAAATTTTATGTCTCATATCTGTTACATGCTAAGGAGGATATTTAATTTACTCGCACCCGACTCAGTTTTGGTGGCGGCCGACGCCAGAATTTAGCGGGGTGTGACATCTGCATAGTCAATTATGTTGATCCAACCAATTTTCATTCATGTGGGGGATTGTTAGAATTTATAGGTTTTATTTAAGTTGACAAAATCACATTTGGTCAACTTTAGGATCAATTTAATATAGGACACACATGTCTTTTGAGACGGTTCGAAGTGGTAACATGTTCTCTGCCGCAAGGAGTATAAAGTGATATACTCACATGCTTAAAATCATAAATTAATGAATAAGAAATTTTAGCTCAAAGTACCCACTTTGAACATGGAACTTGGTTGAATTGTTAATACTAAAGTCCTTGTCACACATAGGAAGAATGTGAAAAATGGGTGTAGTATAATATAATTCATTTTGGCTTAAAAGCTTGGTGCCCTTGGGGTATCCCAACTCTTTAAAGTAGTAATGACTTACATGGGCTTGAGTTGACTTCCAAGCTCACACGCGAATGCCGTCGCCGCCCGCCGGACTCGGGCTCGGGGGCTTTGGGAAAGTGTAATATTTTATAGCCAATTTCTATTGAGCTTTTTATTTTCGGTCCAAATTTTATTTTCATTTTTAATTGTTTTGTTTATATTCTGTTAGCAGTTAAATTCACTGTTAGTATAAATAAGTGGCTTGGGTCATTATTTTAAAATATTTTTTTTATGGGAAATAAATGCGTTCTAGTCAAGTCTGAGTTTATCATAATGTTGGTTCAAAAGTATCTTGTAATTTGAAGTGCTATTATTGCAAGGGTGATCGTTGTATCCTCAAAGATATTTGCCAAAGTCCGTTTAACACCAATTGCGGGACAATATCGTCTTAAGGTCAAAATGTTTAACATTTGCCTCAATAAAAAAAAATTGCATTTTTTATCCCTATTATTTTCATATAACGGGTGAGTGGCGCAATGCAAATTCGTTAAAAATGGGTGTGGGGAGGGAAACATTCTTGCGCCTGGACCAGGCAAACAAAAGTCGTGCGCCTGGCCTATGCGGCAAGTTAGCCATTGCACAAAAAATTATTTAAATATGGTGTGGGACGGACAACTGTTATCCTTCTGGTCATGGGGCGGACAACAGTTGTCCTTCTGATATGGGGCGGACAAATGTTTCCTGCCTCTGCCACTTAACAGGATCCGTTATCCCTCCTCTACACTTATGGGACGCTAAGCGGCTCCCCTCCAAATTATACAGATTATGCCGCCACTATGAGTCAAAAATCACCAAAGGATTCACAATGGGATTAGAGGACCCATTGTGGATGGCCTAACAAAGGTGGTTATATTCAATCGTTTGTCAAAGTATGTTCAACAGCGCCTTCATAGTTTACAAACTTAATTCCAACTTCTTTATTTATTTATTTATATAATGTTTTCTATAAAAAAAATATACATACATAAAAATAATATTTAATGAAGCAGATAAAAAATTCTTTTGAGGTCGGCCTACTTTTTTAGAGTATGATTCACTGTAAAAAAAACGTTGTAAATCCCGTGATCTTGTTATTTTTATACGACATCAATGTTTTTAAGCCAAAATGAATTATATCATTTTGGCGTACTTTTTAAACCAAGTCTATTGGCTCAGTGGTATAAGGCTGCCACTGTGATAGTCTTATGAGTGGATTGGGTTTAATCCCTAGCACTGTTAAAATAATATTTAGCCCCGCGAATGAAGATTAGTCGAGGTACGTGTAAACAGCCCGAACACCTCATGGTACGCTACAAAAAAAAATACACTTTTTAAAACACAATACTCTTTTCCCTGTCGATATTCACAATAATTTTGTAGCATCACATAGATCATGAATAAAACATAAGTGTCATTATTTTCCATTAGTGTAGCTGTGTAATTCCCAAGCCAACATGGTAGCTTGTAGTTTAAAAAACAGCTTTATAAACTCTAAAACCAAAATGTGATGGAACATCTAATGGCATCTAGCTCTAGCACATGCGTTGGACGTTGAAAATTGACATTTGAAAAGTGAAAAAGGAAAAAGTGCAAAAGTTAATTTTTTAAGTGCTTGGGACTCAAGTCTCACTCCTCCCCATATGTCACTGCTTAAATTTGCATGAGGTTAGTGACTTCAACTGTGCCTATGCTCAATCGTCAACTTGCTTTTAGATTGTCTACATAAATTTTTATTCTCAGGGGGTGGGCCATCTCAAAATTGAAAACATTGGGGTCAAAACAATAGTTAACGACGCCAAAGCAAGTATTTTTCTTTCACAACTAGGTATTGTTCGCAGTACAGTTAACTTCTGTGTACTTATACATTTATGAGTTAATGATATTCTTAAAATAATTTAAAATCTAAAAAAAAAGATTCTGCCTTTTCACAATAGGTCATGCCTAAAAACATAAAGGAGTAAAACACCATTGGCCCAAACTTTGGTATCATTTGTAATGTCTTCCTTCAAATTTTAAGTTTGACAAAATAAACTCCAAAGTATCTTAAGTTACCCAATTAAAATCTTCCATTGCGGAATCTGGACGGAAATTTAAGTTGTCTTTCCTAATTAGAAAATCATGCGAAAAAAATATCCCAAGTGTCTAATATATTAATGGCGTCTCTCAAATAAATTAACTACATAAAAATATCCAATTAATTAGTTACCTTTTTCTTTATAAAACATAATTATTTGTAATTTAAGAATATTTTCTAATAAAAACTTATTAAAAAAAATCCCACCATTACCACGCAACACGACCCACCCAAATCACACTAAACAACACCACCCACAACACCCTTAGCCATTGGACCAACACCACGTAACACAACCAATCGCACCCCCCCCCCCCCCCACCCCCACACCCACACATAACCAGCACAAGCCAAATACATCATCATAATAAAAAGTGATAATGAAACTTGAAGTCGAAATCTATTCGCGAGCGTGTATATGTCAAAAACAAAATTGAAATTGAAATTGCTGGTATTTTAAAAATAAAGTAAATACAATTGTATACACACACCAAATTAGTACATACATATATAATTGATCATCAGCGGGTAATCCATATCCCTCTCCCCCTTCATGTATATATCTATGTAACTGCGTGTGTGTGTGTATATATATATATATATATATATATATATATATATATATATATGTGTGTGTGTGTGTGTGTGTGTGTGTGTGTGTGGAGAGAGAGAGAGATGTGGATTGTGGGAATTGAGAGGGAGTGGTATTAAGGTTTGGGGAGTTAGTGGGATGAGTCTAATACTCTAGTGGTGAGTGGGAAGTGGTGGACAACGAGCGCTCTTTTGTTTGTATTATTTTTGTGTGAGTTAGAGTGAAACGGGGGCACTAAAAAAGATAAGAAATTATAATTTTAAGAATTTTTGTGTAATAAATTTTTGTTCGCATGTCAAAAATTGATAGGATATCTTTGAATGTTTTGCATGTCATTAATATATTAAATGCTAACAATGATTTCCGTCTATGAAGGGATGCCAACTCAAATTATCGACGTCCCCAAAATGGAGTTTGTCCCAAGGTTCCAACTACATAATGATATATTTTCAGAGTTCTATTTGACAAAAAATGAAATTTCGAGGAAGACTTTAAAAAGACCCTAAATTTTAGATTTTATGGTGCTCACCCGGGGGGAACATTTAACTAATTTTAAAGGTTTTAGGGTACAATTTAATATTATATGCCTAATAAATTTATAGCGTGACACACACACAGATATATATATATATATATATATATATATATATATATATATATATATATATATATATATATATATATATATATATATATATATATATATATATATATATGTGTGTGTGTGTGTGTGTGTGTGTGTGTGTGTGTGTGTGTATGTTTCCATTACGATTTATGGGAAAACCTTTAGTGTAAATACTAAGACACTAATGCACTCTACTAAAGTTCGCCTTAAGTAACTTCAACCCATGGGTAAAATGGCAATTAACACGATTTTCATGGTTGGTGAAACTCCAAGCCATTAGGTAAAATGAGTTTGAACTATTTTTCAAGAAGAGTATATATGACAAAGGGATGATGGCTCGTGATATAATGCTTATCCGAACAAGATGGTCGAAGAGAGGAGAGATCGAATAGCTGATAAAGGTACACGGATAACTAACGCCTAACCAAAAAGGGATTAATCCAAGGAATGTAGGATAGTCTATGCAACCTCATCAAGAGAAAAAACTCACTCCAAAGGTGATTTGTACAGGGATCGCCATTCACAACCACCGTGATAAGTTATGTCAACCCAGTAAAATTAAATTCACCTCTGATCACCCCCAGGCATGAGAGAACGTCTATAAAAGAAAATTTTCTCATTTCTCATTTTATTTTTACACTGCTAATCTGTGGAGTCTAAGCTATACTGCTAAAGAAGAAAGGAATAGAAATTTCTAAGACTGATCGGTGGATACCGAGGTAAGAGTTCATGTTGTGGACGGTGCTGGACTGCATCGTTTTCTATTAAAGATTTGAAAATATTTTCGAGTTATACTTAGTGGATCACTAAGTATTTTTTAAGTCGTCTTGTATCTGTCAATTCTGATATAATGTTGAGTTAAAGGTGCTGCCTGAAAGGAATTTTTCCTCAAATTCTTCTTCTGCTAATTTAGTTTAGATTTTGTCTTCATAATTTTATTGCATGTTCACTTTGAATTAAATCAAGATAAAATTTATAAAATGTGAATTTGTTTATTTGGACTAAAATACAAGTAATTATGTATATATCCCCTAACTTTTTTAAATTGGTGTCAGAGGAGGTTGTTTTAAATTATCGTGTGATTGTGATTTTTCTTAACTTCCTTTTGGATACTAATTTTTCAAATTGTTATCAGAACTAGCTACACTAATTTATTGTGTGATATTAAAATTTTGGATTATATTGATAATTTGTATAATAGGCTATATATTTTTTATGGGTCAAATTATGCATATTAGAAAGCTCGAATGAGATCGTCACTGAAGTCGATTGACGAGAGAGTCTATCTTGTTTTCTAAAGAGGATGGACACCATGCACCATAACTTATAACAATATCAAAAATCTTAAACCGATCATTACCTGGATAGAGGATGATTTTAAATGGAGTAATTTCAACTCCCATGGCTTAAGTGTAATTTTTGGAGCCATCATACTTGACGAGTTCTGCCACATCATGATGTGCATAACGTCTAAAGAAGCATGGGATAATCACGAGTGTACCAATGCTGTGAAAGCTTCTAAGTTATAAAATCTCACCACGCAGTCTGAAACAATCACTATTCTAAAATATGATACTTTTGATGAGTTTTATTCTATATTATCTGATATAGTCAATTCTAGTTTTAATAGGTGAAAGAATTCAGAGACGCGCATTGTAAAAAAGATTTTGGGATCCCTTTCATCCCCATTTTTCTCTAAGATTGTGATGCTTAATTCGTTGGGAATTTTAGATATGATTAAGTTAGAAGAACTCGTAGAGTCTTTCAAAATTATGAAATCGATGTGTTCTCTAAAATTAAAAAAAAGGATTGCTTTGAAAGCTCAATATAAAAAGAAAGAAGAGGTATCTTTTGACTTTGAATTTGATTTTGTTCTCTAAAATTGTTAATAAAGGAAATAATGTTCATGAGGATGATAAAGTTAGATGTTTTGAATGTGAGGGAAAATGACACAAAGCACATGAGTGTCCCACTAGGATAAAGAGTTGGGCAAAAGGCAAAGATATATACAAAGCCATTCTTAGTGATAATGACGTCGAGTCAGAGCATTATGAGGATGAATCACCACATGAACCATGCATTGCATTCATAACCAGTCATCTTAATAATTTAAGTTTGTCCCACACCAGTGAGGACATCTCAAAACGTGATAACCTCAATAATTTATTAAATCATTTTGGAGAGAGTGAAAGTGATGAGGAGAATTTGAGTGAGGAAAAATATGAGCTTCAACACGCCTACCGTGAACTTTACAAAGGGTCAATTGAGAAGAAAAACCAAAATTGAAGTTTAAATCTTAGTTTGTTTGATTTAGAGACGGAGGTTAAAGTTTTAAGAGCGTGTGAGGATTCGGTGTGTTAACTTAAGAAGTTAAAAACTTCTTTGTGTGATCAATTGATTGTGGAAGGTAGGGAGAAAATAGATTTGACCAACACTGTGGCTAGTCTAATGAGAGATCTTCAAGCTTTATTGGAGACTCATGAGAAACTTGAAGCCATTGTATTCCAACTTAAGAAATATTTCAAACATGCCCCGGAGGTCAAGGTCACTTTAGAGGATACATTTAAGATGGTTGGAGAGATATTCATTGGTCCCTCTTTAGGTATCAATGAGAGGCAAGGAATTGGTTATAATGGTTCATCCAATACCAATCTCACACCCAATTCAGTTCCTAAGTTTTTAAGGGATACTTATGGCCCTCATCCTAACCCCTAAGGAGACCTGATCCACCAAGAAGAGAGCGTCTTAAGCTTTTTCACCTAGGTAGACCCAAGTCAGTTTATTTGTGTTCCCATTGCAAATAAAGAGGTCACCTTAATAAATTTTTTTAAAGCTTGGAAGAGTTTCACAACCTCATGTTCCCCGATATGCTCATATACGAGTTCACACATAGGTTCCTGCATGCACTGCCACCCATGTTTTTACTCATGCGCCAACACATGATCATAGATATTTTGGGAGTTTTTTTAGAACAACTAGAGTTTTGGGTCAAAACTTTGCAAAGTTTGATGGAGGAATTCCAAAGGATGTCTATCCCCATTGAAAACACCTCCCGGGCCAATGATTAAGTCATGATTTTTATCTAATATAAAATAATTATTATGTTCATGTCATTTGTCCCTATTTTGTAGATTATATTTCTATTGTATTTTTATGTTTATATATGTTTATTTTATTTGGAAAATCTTGAAAATCTAAAAAGATTTTTCTTTTCTAAAAAAATGTTCAAAAAAAAATATTTTTGAAAAAGACCAAAATAATTTTATATTCGTTTTCCCACCATATATGGATATGCATTTAATATGTTCATATCACCTTTACATTTCATTCATTAATGTGAATTTTTCATGGGGTTTTGAGACATGGATTCATTTTCTTTAGTGTGTTTAATAATGTGTGGCTAGCATTTTATTGTTCATTAATGGTTACATTCTTCATGATATACTCTTTATCACCTTTATTGCACACATACATAGACTTTTTGAACATTACACTTGCTTATCATATGTCGAATACGGTGTTCTCATCTCAATACTTTTTAATAACGAATCAAATGTACTAGAGATAAATTGTGCTTATAAGAACCATTGCTCGAATTTAGTTTTGCAAAAAAATTGTTATATGTTAAGCAATGGAAAGAGGATACGAAACAGAAAAATTCTCAATGCATTAAAGCCACCATTTGTAGAAAAGTGCCTAAAAGATTAATGAAACACAAAAATAGAAGTGTCAGGGCCATTTTATTTCTTTGATGCTTCGATACATGTAAGCATTACACTACACCAAAAATATCAATCTGGCACGCTTGTACAAGAAGAATCTGGCACAGTTCTAAACCGTGCCAGAATCTGGCGCGATTTTGTTATAATTTGGCACCGCTTTAAACCGTGCCAAAATCAGACACTCATTTAAATCATCCCAAAATTATAAAGTTTATGAAAAAGATACTAAAAAATAAATTGAGTTTCAATTGGAGCCATCACGACTTCATTCCCGCTCACTTCTCCTCTCACTCTCTGCGAAATCATTCCCTCTACACAAACCCTTCAATTTTTGTTCCAAAATCCCAATGCTTCATCGACCCACTTCCCCCCCCCCCCAACACCACACACACACCGAGCTCTCTCTCGCTCGCGGTGACCTGCTGACCCGAATGGTTCCCCCGTCCCAACACCACACCGAGATCTCTCTCTCTAGCGGCGACCTGAATCAATTGATTTGATGTAAGAAAACATCAAACCCTCTCTCTCGCTCGCGGCGACCTGACCCGACCATAACTTTTCTCGAAAAAAAAATTCCACGTATAAGGTTTTCTTCCTGCTGTTCATATTTCTTTTTCATTCAAACATTTCCATGATTTACTTTTGTAGATTTGCATACATTTCGAGTTAAACTCGTTCTTGGGAGAAAAGAAAACCAGAACATACAAGGTGGAGGTAGAACTCTTTGTTTAGATCCGTTTTTGGGTATATATATATTGAGTCATTTTCTTTGCTAGTTAGTTTTAATGGATCTGTTTGGACAGAAAACATTAACCTGTTTGATTTGATAGTTCCTCTATAGTAATCGTTGATTTATTCTCAATGCTGGTTATTTCTTTGGATCTGTATAGAACTCATTTTTTTTAAGTTAGAGAAATACTATTGTGCCCAATTTTTGACCGAATTTCGGGTGACAAACTAACGTGCCGGCTTGTTATTGGTTGATTTATGGGGTTCGCGCCAGCGGGACTCCAAATCCAACCAATAAGAAGCCGACATGTCAGTTTGTCATCCAAAATTCGATCAAAAATTCAGCCTCCCTAGAAGTGCTCTTAAAGTTAACTAGATAACTTTTGTTTATTTTGTCATTATATTTAAAGAATATAAGTAATATTTTACTAAATACTAAAAATAATCTAAAAAAAATCAGTTCAATCTCTCCGCCATCGAACCCCCGGATATTGCCATTTAATTAGTCCCCCACTCTTTGCAACTCCTAGCTCTGCCCCTGCTTATATTGATATCTATTCATGACCTCTTAACAGGTTTGATTTTCCAAATCTATGTTCTAATTGAAAAAAACCTATTACGTTATATTTATGCTTCGTTGTTAGGAAATGAATATCTAGCTTAAAAGATTATTTTTCGTTCACTAAACTAATTTCATATTTTTCTAGAGATTTTGGGGACATAACTGCAAGAATAAGCAAGACAACTTTTAGGGGGGTTTCGCACTGGAGGTTTCGTACAAAATTTTGGGGGTTTTTCGAAGAGGAGGTTTCGTACTTACTTTTGGGGGTAACCAACTTTCATACTATTTAGTTGGTTACTTTCGTACTAACTCATTTCGTACTTGGAGGGACTAACGCATTCAGTTGAATCATGGAGGTTTCCTGATAGAAATACGGGTGTTGGGCAACTGATTTCTTCATACCTTTCAAACAAATCACAGTTGGATGATTGCACAAGTAGTCAACTATTTAGTGCAAATCGATGGGAGAATAGGTTTGTTCATTATCGTTTGCATCATATTCTATTGAACTTTGTTGAATTGCTTATGCAAACTTGATTATATATCTACAAAGTCATTGTCGACATGCTTATTCTTTTTATATAGATTGGGTTGTGATTCATGAATGTCCAAGATATTGTTAATCTGATAGTGAAACTCTTGGAATTGAAAACTAGGATAACTCACTCTACACCACTAATACAACATGGATAACATTAGAGCCTAAGTTGTTTTGTGTTCACTAAAATTATTCCCACTTAAAATTAAATCGTGCACCTAAAATTGACAAGATAAACCGAGTCATTGATGTCCTGCTTAAACCAACTCTTATGTTGATGCATTCATCAACATAAATTTTAAAAGTATTCACAGAAAAAAAATCATTTAAGTTTTCCAAGTACTAATGCTTTTTGATGATTTAAATAAAAAGGATATGAGTCCACAGATGCAATTACAGAGATCTTTCAGCTATGGACAAATGTTAGTGATTCATGACACAACATATTCGAATGAGAAGAACTACAGAGAAAGATGTTCTAAGATCTAATTCTATCTAAAAAATCAGAAGGAAAGTCCGAAGAGGTGTTAGGTATGACACAACAAGCAGTGATCATGAGTTTAGTATACTAATTCATAATTATTAGTTCCACGGATAGGAACATATTTTTTAATTCAAATGAAATAGTAAATACAGTCAAATAAAATTTAATCATTTATTTTCTTGACAAGAAATGTTTCCATTAGTAGGTTTCTGAAATTTTTGGTGTATTAAGATAAAAAGTGACCATAAATATGCCAGTCCAAACAAATACATATCCCCTGCTCTAGCATCCCTGTGAAAAAACCAAATGTTCTCTTTCAACATAACCTTCAATTACTTCTTCCTCAATGCACTCACTTGCCTTTTCGCACTGAACATCCAACAACTAATCTTTGTTCAAGTATAATCTTAGTGAGAGCCTTGTATTTTATGTGAGCTTTAATGATGCTTTTGTGAGTGTATCTCAAATTATTATACAAGTGAGGGTCTAATATGAAAGTTCAAATAATAATAAGGGTGAAAGTAAAAAAATTATACAATATTCGAACTCTTGTGCGTACAACATAGTTTGTTGATCTTTGTTTTCCTTGTGTAGATTGTATCGGCGATACACAAGAGGATGGAATCTGTAGGCTTCGTTCAAATCGAAACACCGATTCTATAGGTTTGTAAATTTCTTTATGTTCATGTATGATTGAGTCATCTTATGGTTATAGTTGTCTGATTAAAGGAGCTAGAAAGATTAGAAAACATACAACTTTAATAAAAAAAATATTTCCTTTTTGATAAATGAAAATTCTAATAATTGTAATGCAAACTTGGATAGAGCTTTACTACTAAAATCGTCAAAGGCACGTCTTTTGAGAATCAATGTTTTAAATCGCGGTCCCGTAGGGTTTCGCATTTTGGTTCCAAAATTGCGTCGTGCATCACACAAGAAAATTCGTGCATTCCAAATATATTGATATTTTCGCGTTGAATGGTGAAACTAAAATTAACCTCCAAATGGCCCCGTAAGGGGCACTAACACCTTGCACGGAACCAATGTAACTCGTAGGCACTGACCGCGTAGTCACGGGCCTCTCGATTTGAGAATATGACGATAATCTGAAAATATATAGCTTAGGCATAAAAACAAGCCATCGAAGGGTGAAAACCCAAACCAACCCCAAAATGGCCCCATAGGAGGCACTAACACCTCAAACGGCACCAATATTACTCGTAGGAACTGACCACGTAGTAACGGACCTCTCGGTTTGAGAATATGATGATAATTTTAAAATATATAGATTAGGCTTCGAAAATCCAAACCAAACCCTAAACAGCACCGTAAGAGTCACTAACACCTCGCATTGAACTAATGTAACTCGTAGGAGTTGACCATGTAGTCACAATTCGTGTAAGATTTTCGAGTTGAGAATATAATAATAATTGTAACTCGTATATGCAATAGTTTAGCTTGAGTAAGCTTTTTTTTATAAATTACTTGGTTACGAATATCATCTCTTTTTTGTATCCTTTTTTTTGCAGGAAAACATTTTATCAGTAGCTTTTATTCACGTCGAACACACGAAAAAGTCAATGGTTTACAACAAGGGTATTAGATATTTACTGTCGTTAATATTTCAGATTCTATTTTTTTGTGTTATGGTCGTGCGGGCTTTTGTAGTTTTATTATTAATTTTTATGGCCGTGCGGGCTTTTATAATTTTATTATTATATCTTATGGCCGTGCGGGCTTTATATTACGCAGGTTTTGTATTTGCAGGTTTAAGAATGTCCAGAAAGTAGAGGAAACTCAAGCCAATTTTTTTTGGTTTGTGAGACTTGTAATATTTTGAAGTGTGTATGTACATTAGTTTATCAACAACGTGCAAGATTCGTAATTTGTAAATTTTCTTGTTTTTAAATAATTAATTTTTTTTTCTTTGATTCAAAAATTTGGAACAGTTCAAAATCGTGCCAAAAATATATCAAATTTTGGCTCGGTGTTGAACTGTGCCAAATTTGATCAAAATGTACTCAATTTGGCACAGTTCAAAACTGTGCCAAAAGTGTGCTAGAAATATTAAATTCTGGCACGGTTTAAAAGTGTGCCAGAAGTGTTCCTGTTTGGCCAAATCTGACACACTTTTAAACCGTGCCAGAAGAAAAAGGCCATTTTGGAACACCTGATTTTGGCACAGTTCCAAACCATGCCAGATTTGATCTGGCACAGTTTTAAACCGTGCTAGATTGCTGTTTTTGGTGTAGTGTTATGACATTTTCGAAAATTTGAGAGTGAATTCTTAAATATGTAAAATTTTGAGTGTATTATATTGTATAAGATCAATGTGTTTGCATAATGGACTCTCTTGAAAAGCATTAAATAGTGTGGCCTTGTTGATTTAAAAAGCATTTAAATTCATGGCATGTTGCATAAGTCGAATCAATTTCATCTTGTTCAGCACTCTTAAATCTAAGGTTGAAATTTAGTTCTTTCTCTCAGAGGAGAAAATTTCATCTAGTTCAAACTCTTATGCCAAAGGTTGAAAATGAGTTCTTTCTTTAGAAGTATCTCATTGACTTCGTGTACCTATATTATGAATGTCTATGTTGATTTGCCTATGAAAAATGTTCACACAATTATATTTCGCTTCCATAATTCGGATATTTTAGTGTTATTCCATGGTGTGATGTATTTTTTACATATATCTACTTTTTATACATATGTTTTTCAACTTGAAAATTTAAAAAAAAAATAGCTAGTATGTATCTTTGCAATTTCATCGCATGTGCCTTAATGGTTATCTTTTTTATGATGCCTTTGCTTTTTCGGGTGTTCCTATTTGTCTATTATGACAAAAAGGGGTAGAAAAAATTGAAGAGGAGTTTATTTTATTTAAACTTGTACGCATCACGGTATTTCTTATGTCTCATGTGTGCCGGTCATTTTGCCTTGATGATGATTTCATAGACCACACAAGATGAAGATATTTCAGTTGAAGACTCATACATTTATGAATTTTTTATTCTTAGTGTTTTGTACTGAAATAGCCAAATGGGGAGATTTGTTAGATCAAAATATATAATTACTCATTTTATTTTTATTTGGCTTATCCTGTTATACCCACTTCACCTTCATGACCATTGTCGGATCTTCTAAAAGAAGAAACATTGGTGACATTTGCAAAGATTGAAGATCGTTCGTCATAACTTTAGCAGAAAAGTTATTAGATGGTTTGGTAAAGCTTTAAATTTACAAGGGGGGGGGGGGGGGGGGGGTTAAAGAGAGTTTTCGTATAAAGTTTTAAAATGTTTTAAAATGATTTTTAAAGTATTTTAAAAAACTCGCTAACTTGTTAGAACGAGTTTGACAAGTCATTACAATGAGTTACGTAGGGTCATTAAAACAAGTTTGACATGTCGTTCAAAGTTTCACTGAAAACTATTCGAACAAGACAGGGTTCATCGTTTGAACGAGGTTGAAGTTCGTTCGAACGAGGTTTGGTAGTTGTTTTTTATTTTCTGCATGTTGTTATTTAATGATGGATAAAATTTGGCACCGATTTATTAGGTGGTTTAAGAATGAACCAGATGAAATTCCTGTTTTATTTTTATGAAGGACTGATCACCCGGTATTTAAATAGGCGGGGTGTCACAGATGGTATCAGAGCATCAGGTTCTAGTGACCTTAGGATCTGTGCGACTTTTTACGTTTCAGCGTAGAGTTCTTTGGTATAGAGCCTTATTATAGGATTGTTGTATTCCTCTACGTATGCAACATACGTTCTCCTACTATTAATTATAGTTGATGTGATTCATATACGAATTTGGTTGGGCTTCGTACACCAAACAATATAGGGCGACCAACCGGGGTCGTTAGAAGGACTGCGGGAGGAGACGCTAAACAAAAGACATAGAGTACTCTGGAAATGGTGATCGTGATAGAAGTCACCATGATTATTGTTCAGGAAAGTGACAATAGGATAATCACTCTGGAAGCACTGCCATAAATAACAGTAGTGTAAATTCAGACTCACCCAATGTAGTTGACAATGGAGGGAGTCGGAGAAACTCTTTCAAAGAGCCATCTATAATAATTCGAGGAAGAAAGGAAGTGTGACATGCCAATGGAAGGAGATAATACAAAGCAATGGTGTAGGGTGGAGTGCAGCGACACCCGAGATTAAGTTTCGGGAAAAAAATGTACTCATAGGAGCAGCGTGGTAATGACGGGAGTCAGTCACCAGAATAGTGGAGAGATACATTAATAAAGGGAAATTTGACTGTGGTTGGACCGTAAGATCTTCCATATAATGTTCGGATAGATACGAAGGTAGTTTTGGAACTTATCACAAGTGGGTCAAATAGAGATTTATCCTGAGAGAGAAGTTGACTTGTTTAACGAACTTCGTACCCGATGAATGGGATATATGGAATAAATAGGGTCTGTAAGTTGATAATGGACTCGTGGGTAGAATGTACGAGCATAGATGGGAAATTTAGTTAGAGTTACCAGTACCGATGTCATCAAGGTAGTACATTTACAAGCTTATATCAATGCTTCCATGAGAAGAGAGCTAAGAAAGTTAGTTAATCTAGATGAAGGTCAATACTGGATTAATCGGTTCTAGTTAAGTACCATATGAGGGTGCACCCAGTAGGGGAACCATTGAAATGATTGAGATTAATGAAAGTCCTACGAAGTCACGGTGGATTCAGTCAAGGCCGTCAAGACCAACATCGAGTTCCATAGGTTTAACGGAACCAGAAAGGACAATAGGGGTATCAATTGGGGTCAAGACTACTAAGTTCAAGAGAAGAACACCCCGACATGGATAGTGGGGCCAGAGACAAAGGAATGGTACAAAAAGGTGTCTTATGTGTGAGAGTAGGGTTATTGGTGTTGAACTTGTCCACAACGGGAAAGTGAGACCTCTCAGATTGGAATATAGACGGGAACAGTGCTAGTAGGGCACAACAACAACCACAGGAGTGAGACTTCCGGCAAGGGAATATGACTAAGAGATTTAAGTTTGAAGGTTACCATCTCGAGAGTGGTGCGATCAGGAAGGAACAGAAGGGTTCTCAACAGAATCAGTAGCATTCCATTCCTCCCGACCGTCAGGGCTAAAGGAATGGCAAGGGAGGCTAGTAGGGCTAGGGACAGAAGAAAGAGAGCTTATATGACAGTTGTTACAGTTATGGAGATATGTACCAAAGAAAGAGGATTTTCCCCAAGCGAGGTAGGGGAAACTGCAACATGAGATTCTAGATATACAACCATTACAGCAGATCATGGGTCAGTTTCGGGATGAGAGTTATGCTCAGGATCTCATTGACCAGGCAAGGTAGATGGCAAAAAGAGAATTTTTTTGTCTCGATCTCATGAGTATAGGATAAATTCGGGTGACATGGGTGCATCACAATATATAATTTAACACATAAATTTACGAGTGAGTCAGATTTAGTGGGTACGTTGGCAGTGTCAGCCGTATCAGATATATATTTACCGTTAGGTAGCGGGGTTCTTTGGTATTTTCTGCGGGAAAGCCGGTGTGTACACTAAGAGGATGTTTGTATTGTGCAATTAGTTTTACTACTTTTAAGAATTATGAAAGTAGAGTTTATTATAATAATTTGTAGTGACTGGATATCAAGTATTTGAGCGGTAGTAGATTGTGTGATAAGATTATTGTGCTCATTATTCTAGGGCAAATATATTATTGTATTGTATCAGAGACTTTGGGGAGTATGTTGTCTTGTTATATTTGATCCCACTCAGTAGGGACGTTTACTGATGTGATTCAGGGTACCTCGTGTTCTTTTTCGAGCGGAGAGATATATCTCGTTATTTATATAGCACTAAGGACTTTAAATAGTGACAGTGCTATGTTGTATGTTGTCTTTAGTGACATGAGAATGAATGAGTATATTACTACATCAGAGACGTGAAATTTGGGAGTTTTGGTTTTGTACTGAGGGCCTAATGGATCTACACGACCGACAATGTTAGTTAATAGTGTATCGGGGTTGGTCCATTGTTTAGACTTCACTTTGCGAGACATACTAGGCATTAAACTTAGTGAACGTCAAGAGGTGGGAAATGTGTGGCCTTTAGGATATGGGTTAGTACCTTAATTATTATATGTGTATGAATTTATAACTGAGAGAAGACAATTATATGATGATTTAAGTCCAGAAGAGCCATATGATGTCGATGTGGAAAATAATTAAGTTGTGGATGGTAGAGTGGTTAAGTGTAACCCTATTTCATAGTCATGCCTGTAAGGCTTGATTTAAAACCAGTAGAATACGTTCAGTTGATTGGTACATAAATGCACGAGAAATAGGGTGTATGGGCACCCTAGTTAGTTAAGATTTTTAGTATCATTCACAAGGAGAAGACTTGAAGAAATATAAAATAAACATATATGCATGGGTAAATTAGAAGCATAACTAAAACGAGACAAAGAAACCGTAGTTACATTGTGAGCAAGTAGTGTTGCCAGAATCCGAAGAGTAGGCAGAAAGGGTTGATTAAAGTCTTGAAAAGTATAAGTAATGTACATTTTATATTTGTGAGGATAATCAGGAACTACTTTGAGCAGAAGAGTAAAATGATGAGAGTTAAGTCCTAACCAACTCTAGATATAAAAGTATGATAGAAATAGTCAGGTATAATTGCAAAATATCTCCCTCGAAGGGAGTATATGATTTAAAACTAAGAAGTTGGTATCTTAGGAAGAGGGGAACTTTTACAGAATAGAGAATGGTATAGCCGTTAGAATATCGTCCCAAATCGTGTTGGAATATTCTTGGGATAAGGGCAACTAGTTTCGTAGGCACCAAGGTGAAATGACAAGGAAAATGAAGAAAAACTTCAAAGTAAAGTTATTAGGGCGGATTGATCATGAGTTCAAATGGTAGAGTATAGATAGTTGGACTAAGAAATACCACTAGTCAAAGGGTACCAGGAACATCGTAATGTTCCAAATTTTAGAAGGACGTGGATATCGTGCAAGAAAGTATCTGAGACTGCAATTACTGAGATTATCCTAATTTCGAGTAATAAATTCCCTTGTAAGGGGGGGAATACATAATTATAACACCCCGTAAATTTTAATGATTTTTATATGGGAATTAATTAAATTAAAAGGGAAAATTAATTCGAATTAAAATAAATATTAATTAGCGTGATACGTATTGATATTTATTTGTATGAATTATATTGAGTATTACTTAGTGAACGAGTAATAAATTGATGAGAAAGTATTATAATTATCGTGAGTGAGAAATATGACAGTTACGGTAATTTAGTCAGGATGCGCGTGTGAGTCGTGTCGGGACTTAAAACGTTTGAAATAAAATGTGAATTATTTATGGGTCATTTAAATGGTTATTTCGAGTGCACCAGTGTGTTCGGAAAGGTTGAAACAGTCAGAAAAGTGTACCCAAGGGTATTGTTTGGGTCCCGGGATAATTTTAGACTAATCTGGCACCGTATAAGGGCATTTTAGTCATTTGGTAGCCTATGTTTAATAGATATACGAATTTACAAAGGTTATATCAGCTGGTAGATGGTAGATTCTAGGGTTAAGAGCTTAGAAAGACAATGGAGGCCATTAGAGAAGGAAGAGAGAGCATTCTTGGAGATCTAAAGAGGATCCTTGAAGTGTACTTTATTGTTCTTTCACCCTATAAACTTTGGATTGAGGATTAGAGGAGAAGACAAGCAATCCATCATCTTAGTCACAAAATCAGATCATACTCATAAGAGGCAAGTGTTTATTGTAATTTCTTTAGAAGTTATAATACCCATGTAGTGTAGGTTTGTATTTGATGATTTTAAATGAAGTTCTTGAAAAATTGATGAATTAAACACATGATCTTGGGTAGAATTACATGTAGATTGATCCCTATATGTAGAGGATACTAAATTAGATGATACGTGATGATTTAGATGGGAAAATCTGGGTTTTATGTTGAGTATAAATAAAGAACATGAAAATTTAGGGGGTTTGATGAGTAAATGATTTGATCTATTCTTGAGTAGAATTCATAATGTTTTAATGTTAAATTCACATTAGAAATCATCCTAGTATATGTATATGATGACGAAAAAGGTTATTTGTAAGTTTGGTGAAGAAACATGATGGTGGTGTTGAATAAAAATGGTGGAAACGCAAGAACTAAACGAAGAAGATGAATTGCTACTTTTCGAATCGATTCGACCCAAGGGCGAATCAATTTGGCCCTAGGACGAATCGATTCGGTTTGCCGAGATCTATTTTATTTCCCTTATTATGCCCTTAAAATATGATTTATATATGGGGAACTTTTGGGACATCCTTATAATGTACTGAGGGGTATATTGGACGACAGGAGTGAAAATAATAGCATAAAACTGTTTCTTTACTATGTTATTAACAAAATATTAAAGTTTAAGCAAACTCTGAATAAACTCTTTGATTGAAACTCTTTTCAAAAGAAGTCACAAAAGATGCGTGTAAACAGAATAAGTATGGATGTTAAATCCGGTAGTTGGTTACCTTAGGTTTTAAAAATAAAAACTTATACTACATCTGTAGTATGAAACCACTCATAAACAGTTAAGAAATATGCAAGCAAATTAACACCAGATTTTGACCTAGTAAAACCCCAAATTAGGGGAAACATCCACGTCTCCCTTCAAGGAGCAAAACAAAAAAATTCCACTAAAACAATCACAATATTACAAGTTACAGAACTAAGCATGCAAATCAAGATCCTAAATCTAAGTCAAGAAAATATACCTACACGAGTTACCCCACTCTCAAAGGCTTATGACTTGATTTTGATCTTCTTCCAATGGCTTCCTTGCTTTGTCCTTGCTTCCTGATTTCATGGGCACTACTAACACCAGATCCCTCAAAAGAACCGCTAATTCTAAGTGTTCGTATGAGAGTGAAAATGTACGTGATGTGAACTTATTGCAGAAATGCAACTCACACCTATCACAATAGTTATACAACAATCCTACGGATTTACAAGTCAACTATATGACATGCATGACTGATTCAAGTTATTTTTTAAAATCAAACTTCTTTTTAGATTAGATTTGATACCAGTCTTTTAAAAACAAGATATGAAATGTTTCAACCTTTATTTCTTTACAAATTTATTTCACAGTGAAACATAAAATGTTCAGATCTGAGAATATCTTGAAAGTCGTAGTCACTTTTTCAAATTAATTTGGAAGTCAGAGAGTGGCTCTTGAAATATAAGAATATAAAACAAAAGAACCACTAAAGATAAGATAGAAACCCTAAGTTTTTCGTGAAAAATGTTCTCAAGGAATATCTCACAATTTTGACAAAGAAATATGACATTTGTGTAGAGACAGGTTTCTTAAGAGAGATCTAAGTTAAAGAGTGTCTTCAACACGAACAAAACCTCAACCATAACTTTCAAAATCCTAAAATCTAACTACGAGGTTAGAATATTTATCATTTTTGAAACAAGAAAGTGTTTAGGTTTGTGTATGGAGGAAAACGTTTGGGTTTCATTCCAATAAATAAGTTATCTCTCCCTTCTCTTTTCTCTCTCTAGTTTTTCTCTTAAAATAAAACGAATTGAAAAAATTCTCAAACGTTAACACATGGTCCCTTTATAAACTAATCAAGAGAAGGTTCGAGAATGTCAAACCAAATTTACGGATGAGATTAGTTTTGAGTGGTTGACTCTCAATCTTAGGGTACAAAACAGGTGGTGAATATATGAACACTGATTGCTTATCTTGGATAGCACGGGGATTGTAAACAACACATGCAAATCGTAGATAATATAGAATCAAGGGTTGCGATTAACTCTTACATATAAGACACAGAGAAAACACAAATCACACCGATATAATGCTAACATGTGTATGGTTTGGATGAACTAACAAACGCGTGTTTTTGAACTTTTTAAAATAAAAATTTCTCCCCCAGAATTCTATTGCGCATTTGGATTTTACCTTGAACCAATTTTAGGAAAAATAATATTTATATTTTTAACCCCAAACATTTAAAATCGGATTTTAATTAATTTAGAAAAATCATTTTAAATGTTAACAAAATATTTTGAGTGATTTAAAAAAGTTGGTAAAACTCCTAAAAATTAGATAACCCTTGTGCACACATAATAACACATATATGCAATTATTGTGTCCTAATTGTGTGGGTTCTTGGGAGTAATACTTCCCTTTGAAGATCATAGATGTTCTTGGACTGATTCTTTATCTTGTAGCTTGAATTCTTTGAGAGAGAACAACTCTAAAAAATCTAATCCTATTTTGTCTTAATATTCAAACTACTTGAAACTGCTAATGGCTCAGACTCAAGTAAGTCAACCATATAGTGTGTTCTCAATCTCCCCCTTTGGATATTGGAGACAAAATTCCCTTGAGTAACCTATACTCATGGGTAAAAAGTAAAAATCCTAGATTTCCTATACTAAGAGTCTAACTACCCTTTCCCATCCTAGAACCGAAAATAATAGGAAATAAAATACATTACTTAACTATAATACAGACCAATACCCTAATAAATAGGACAAGTTATACAGTCGGGTATGAAAAATGTCTAAAAAGTGGCATATAAGTTGAGTTAGTACAAGATAATATATGATTTATAGGCCAGGTACTCAAGTTCTTCTCCCACAATTTTTCTCAAATATACAACGGGCTAAAAAGATATAAAACAGGAGAATATGAAATATGAATTCAACACAAACAATATCATAAATAAGGGTAGATACAAGGGTCTCCTACATTAAGTAGATGTTAGGAGGCGTCTTTTGTTATTAGAGAAACATCCATGCCCTAAATCCTCATAAAACAATAATTAGTGAGAAACTACCAAGGTTTTGATTGTTGTGTATAAGTGATTTATGTTAGAACTATCATACTTATTGCATTTCGAAGGTACTCAAATCTAATATTATCAAGAGGTTTTGTAAATAGATCAGCTAACTGTTTTTTAGTATTAAGATACTCATTGTCAAGTTCTTTAGATTCTACAAGATCACAAATAAGATGATGTGTTATTTTTATGTGCTTAGTTCACGAGTGTTGTACAGGATTCTTAGATATATTTATGTCACTCTGGTTATCGCAATACATAGTCAATTTTTCTTCAATGGTACCATAGTCACTAAGCATTTGTTTGATCCTTAGAAGTTCATAACAACAACTACCAGCTGTAATGTATTCTAACTCGACCGTAGATAGGGAGATACAACTTTATTTCTTACTACTCCAACCTACAAAATTATTTCCTACGTAATAGTACATGCCTGAAGTACTTTTACTATTTTCCGAACACCCTGCCCAATCGGCATCAGTGTATCCTATAATAGAATTCATGGTGTCCTTGGTATACCAAATACCATAATTTTGTGTAACCATAACATATTTAATTATTCGTTTGACGTCACCATGTGTGTTTCTTTGGGAGCTGGGAGCACATTGCTATCTAGCGAAGACACAGACAACAAAAGACATATTTGGTCAGGAAGAAGTAAGGTATATCAAACTCCCTATCATACTCCTACAAAGGATCGGGTCAATGGCTTTCCCCTTTTCTTCTTTAGATAATTTTGTTGACGTGCTCATAGGTGTACGTGCAGGTTTAGAGTATTCTAACCCAAATTTTTAATGAGATCAGAAGCATAATTAGATTGAGTTATGAATAGGCCATCATCAAATTGTTTTACTTGTAAACCTAAGAAATATTATAATTCTTCTATTATGGAGATCTGAAATTCAGAATGCATGATATCATAAAATTCTTTTACTTCCTTAGCGCAAGCAGATCCAAAAATGATATCATCAACATAAGCTTGGGCAGTTAAAACATGTTTGTTTGTCAACCTAATGGATAAGTCTGATCGTTTCCCCCTCGATTAAATCCGTGAGAGACTAAGAAGGTAGACAGTCGCTCATACCAAGCTATAGGAGCTTATTTCAAACCCTATAAGGCTTTATTAAGTCTAAAAATGTGATCAGGACATGTAGGATCGATAGAACCTTTAGGATGTTCTACGTAAACCTCCTCAGTTAGAATTCCATTTAAAAATGCAGACTTAACATCCATCTGAAAAAGTTTTAATTGTAAATGACATGGTATGGCTAAATGGAGACAAACTTACTCAAGACGAGTAACAAGAGCAAAAGTTTCGTCAAAGTCAATTCCATTTATCTATGAGTAACCTTGTACTACCAACCTAGCTTTATTTCAAATGACCTCCCCATTTTCATCAGTTTTGTTTTTCAAAATCCATCGAGTGCCAGTAACCTTCTTATTTTTTTGTCTAGGAACATGATACCAAACATTATGATTCTGAAACTGGACAAGCTCTTATTGCATAGAGTTGATCCCGAATGAGTCACAAAGGGCATCATTTACATTTTTTGGTTCTATAAGATAAACGACACATGCAAATTGAGCTTCCTTCCAAATTTGGGACTAGTTCTAACTGAATCGGAAGGATTACCAATGATATTTTTAATAGGATGGTCTTTAGAAACCCAAGTTGGTAGAAAAGGATTTTTAGGTGGAAGTAAATCAGTTACCTTCGGAGAATCAGGAGTAAAATTCATTTCTTCATCATTTAGGGCGACCGATTGACTGACACTACTCTTAGAATTGGTGTCATTTACAATTACATTAAAAGATTCCATAATGACTTTTGTTCGATAATTGAAAACACTAAAAGCCCTACTTGTTTGAGAATAACCAAGAAAGATTCTTTTCTCTACTCGGGTGTCAAACTTTGAAAGATATTCTATGTCTTCATAAATATAGCAAACACTACTGAAGGATTGAAAATATTTTAAGTTTTGGCTTTCTATGGGACCAAAGTTCATTTGAGGTTTGTTTGGAATTCTTCCAAAGGTATAAACGGTTGATAATATGACAAGCGATTTGTACGGCTTCAGCCTAAAAATACTTAGTCAAATTCTTTGTGTGTATCATCACCCTAGCCATCTCTTGTAAGGTCCTATTTTTTCGTTTAACAATACCATTCTGCTGAGGTGTCTTAGGCGTACTAAATTCTTTGTGAGTCCTGTGATCGCGCGGTCAGTTCCTACGAGATACATTGGTCCCGTGATAGGTGTTGGTTCCATTCACGGGGCCGTTCGGGGGTTATTTCGGGTTTTCACCCACTAACGCCATGTTTTGCTTAAGTCCCGATATCTTTAAATTATCATCGTATTCTTAAACTGGGAGTCCCGTGATCATGCGGTAAGTTCCAATGAGTTACACTGATCTCGTGCGAGGTGTTGGTACCACTCAGGGGACCGTTTGGGGGCTGTTTTGGGTTTTCACCATCAAATGTCATGTTTTAAACCTAAGTCTAGAAATATGCAAATTATTGTCATATTCTCAAATCAGGAGTTTCTTGATCGCGCGGTCAGTTCCTACGAGTGAGATTGGTCCCGTGTGAGGTGTTGGTGCCAATCACGGGGCCGTTCGGAGGCTGTTTCGAGTTTTCACCCACTAACACCATGTTTTGCTTAAGTCCTGATATTTTTAAATTATCATCGTATTCTCAAACCGAGAGTCCCGTGATCGCATTATAAGTTCATACGAGTTACATTGGTGTCGTGCGAGGTGTTGGTGCCACTCACGGGGCCGTTCGGGGGCTATTTCGGGTTTTTACCCACTAACGCCATGTTTTTATGCCTAAGTCTAGAAATGTGCAAATTATCATCATTTTATCAAATTGGGAGTCTCGTGATCACGCGATCAGTTCCTACGAGTTACATTGATCCCGTGCGAGGTGTTGGTGCCACTCACGGGGCCGTTCGGGGGCTGTTTTGGGTTTTCACCCGTTAACGCCATATTTTAAGCTTCAGTCTAGAAATATGCAAATTATCATCGTATTCTCAAACCGGGAGTCCCATGATTGCGCGATCAGTTCCTCCGAGTAACATTGGTCCCGAGTGAGGTGTTGGTGGCACTCACGGGGCCATTCGGGGGCTGTTTTAGGTTTTTACCTTCTAAAGCCATATTTTTATGCCTAAGTTTAGAAAAATGCAAATTATCATCGTATTCTCAAACTCAGAGTCCCGCGATCGCGCGATCAGCTTCTACGAGTTACATTGGTCCCGTGCGAGGTGTTGGTGCCACTCAGAGGGGCGTTCGGGGGCTGTTTTGGATTTTCACCGGTTAACGTCATGTTTTTAAGCTGAAGTCCAGAAATATGCAAATTATTATAGTATTATCAAATCGGGAGTCCCGTGATCGCACGGTCAGTTATTATGAGTCACATTGGTCCCGTGCGAGGTGTTGGGGCACTCACGGGGTCGTTCGGGGGTTGTTTTGGATTTTCAACCACTAATGCCATGTTTTGCTCAAGTCCTGATATTTTTAAATTATCATCATATTCTCAAATTAGGTGTCCCGTGACTGCGCGGCCAATTCCTTCGGGTTACATTGGTCCCGTGCGAGGTGTTGGTCCCACTCATGGAGCCGTTCAGGGGCTATTTTGGGTTTTCACCCACTAATGCCATATTTTTAAGCCTAAGTCTATAAATATGCAAATTATCATCGTATTCTCAAACCGGGGGTCCCATGCTCGCGCGGCCAGTTCCTACGAGTTACATTGGTCCCGTTCGAGGTGTTATTGCCTCTCACGGGACCATTCGGGGGTTGTTTTGGGGTTTCGCCCTCTAATGCCATTTTTAAAGCCTAAGTGTAGATATTTTAAAATTATCGTCATATTCTAAAACCGGGGGTCCCATGATTGCGTCGTCAGTCCCTATGAGTTACATTGGTCCTGTGCAAGGTGTTGGTGCCTCTAATGGGACCATTCGGGGGTTATTTCGGGATTTCTCCTTCTAATGCCATTTTTTAAGCCTAAGTCCTAATATATGCAAATTATCCTCGTACTATAATAATGGAGGTCTTGTGAACATGCGGTCAGTTCGTACGAGTTATATTGGTCCCGTGCGAGGTGTTGGTGCCTCTTACGAGACCATTCGGGGGCTATTTTGGGGTTTCTTCCTCTAATGCCATTTTTTAAGCCTAAGTATAGAAATATGCAAATTATCATCGTATTCTCAAACCAGGAGTCCCATGATCACGCAGTCAGTTCCTACGAGTTACATTGGTGCCACTCACGGGCCGTTCAGAGGTTATTTCGGGTTTTCACCCACTAATGCCATGTTTTTCTTAAGTCCTGATATTTTTAAGTTATCGTTGTATTCTGAAATTGGGAGTCCTCTGATCACGTGGTAAGTTCTGACGAGTTATATTAGTCCCGTACGGGGTGTTGGTGCCACTCACGGGGCCGTTCGGGGGTTGTTTTGGTTTTCACCTGCTAACGCAATGTTTTTATGCATAAGTCTAGAAATAGGCAAATTGTCATCGTATTCTCAAACCGGTAGTCCTGTGATTGCGCGGTCAGTTCCTATGAGTTACATTGGTCCCGAGCGAAGTGTTGGTGCCACTCACGGGGCCGTTCGGGGGCTGTTTTGGGTTTTCACCCACTAACGCCATGTTTTTAAGCTTAAGTCTAGAAATACGCAAATTATCATCGTATTCTCAAACCGGGAGTCCCGTTATTATGCGGTCAGTTCCTAGGAGTTACATCGGTCCCGTGCGAGGTGTTGGTCCCACTCACGGGGCCGTTCGACGATTGTTTCGAGTTTTTAGCCACTAATGTCATGTTTTACTAAAGTCCTTATATTTTTAAACTATCATCGTATTCTCAAATCGGGAGTCCCATGACTGCGCAGCCAGTTCCTACGAGTTACATTGGTCCCGTGCGACTTATTGGTGCCACTCACAGGGCTATTGGGGGGCTATTTCCAGTTTTCCCCCACTAACGCCATGTTTTGCTTAAGTCATGCTATTTTTAAATTATTGTCGTATTCTCAAATCGGGAGTCCCGTGACTGCGTGGATAGTTCCTATGAGTTACATTGGCCCCGTGCGAGGTGTTGGTGCCACTCTTGGGGCCGTTCAGGCGTTGTTTCGGGTTTTAACCCCCTAACGCCATGTTTTTAAGCCTAACTCTAGAAATATACAAATTATCATCATATTCTCAAATTGGTAGTCCCGTGATTGCAGGGTTAGTTCCTATGAGCTACATTGGTCCTGTGAGAGGTGTTGGTGCCACTCACGAGGCCGTTCGGGGGTTATTTCGAGTTTACACCCACTAACACCATGTTTTTAAGCCTAAGTCTATAAATATGCAAATTATCGTCGTATTCTCAAACCGGTAGTCCCGTGATCGCGCGGTCATTTCTTACAAGTTACATTGGTCCCATGAGAGGTGTTGGTACCACTATTGGCGCCGTTCGGGGGCTATTTCGGGTTTTCACCTACTAACGCCATGTTTTTAAGCCTAAGACTATAAATATAGAAATTATCATCATATTCTCAAACCGGGAGTCCCATGATCGCGCGATCAATTCCTACAAGTTACATTTGTCTTGTGAGAGGTGTTGGTACCACTCATGGGGCCGTTCGGGTTTGTCTCGGGTTTACACCCACTAACGCCATGTTTTTAAGCCTTAATCTAGAAATATGCAAATTATCGTCATATTCTCAAATCTGGAGTCCCATAATTGTACGATCAGTTCATACAAGTTACATTGGTCCCGTGTGAGGTGTTGGTGCCAGTCACGGGGCCGTTCGATTTTTCACCCACTAAAACCATGTTTTGCTTAAGTCCTGCTTTTTTAATTTTCATCGTATTCTCAAACTGGGAGTCCCATGATCGTGTAGTAAGTTCTTACGAGTTACATTGGTGTCGTGCGAGGTGTTGGTTCCACTCACGGGGCCGTTTGGGGGTTATTTTGGGTTTACACCCACTAACGCCGTGTTTTTAAGCCTAAGTCTATAAATATGCAAATTATCATTGTATTCTCAAACTGAGAGTCCTGTGATCACACGGTCATTTCCTACGAGTTATATAGGTCCCGTGCAAGGTGTTGGTGCCACTCACAGGGCCGTTCAGATGCTGTTTTAGGTTTTCACCCGCTAACGCCATGTCTTTAAGCTTAAGTCTGGAAATATGTAAATTATCATCGTATTCTAAAATCGGGAGTCTCATGATCGCGCGGTCAGTTCCTAAGAGTTATATTGGTCCCGTGAGAGGTGTTGGTACCACTCTCGAGGCCGTTCGGGGGTTGTTTTGGATTTTCACCTACTAACGCCATGTTTTTAGCCTAAGTCTAGAAATATACAAATTATCTTCGTATTCTCAAATCGGGAGTCTCATGATCGTGCGGTCCGTTCCTACGAGTTACATTGGTCCTGCGAGAGGTGTTGGTTCTAGTCACAGGGCCGTTCGGGGGTTATTTCAGGTTTACACCCACCAATGCCGTGTTTTTAAGCCTAACCCTTGAAATATACAAATTATCGTCTTATTCTCAAACTGAGAGTCCCGTGATCGCACAGTCTATTCCTACGAGTTATATTGGTCCTGTGAGAGATGTTGGTGCCACTCAAGGGGCCGTTCGGGGGCTATTTCGGGTTTTCCCCACTAACGCCATGTTTTGCTTAAGTCCTAGTTTTTTAAATTATCATCGTATTCTCAAATAGAGTGTTTCGTAATCGTGCAGTAAGTTCCTACGAGTTACATTGGCCCCGTATGAGGTGTTGGTGCCCCTCACAGGGCCGTTTGCGGGATGTTTCGGGTTTTCACTCACTAACATGTTTTTAAGCCTATGTCTATAGATATGTAAACTGTCATTGTTTAATCAAACTGAGAGTCCTGTGATCGCGCAGTCAGTTCCTACGAGTTACATTGGTCCCGTGCAAGGTGTTGGTGACACTCACCGGGCCGTTCGGATACTATTTTGGGTTTTCACCCGCTAACGCCATGTTTTTAAGCTTAAGTCTAGAAATAAGCAAATTATCATCGTATTCTCAAACCGGGAGTCCCGTGTTCGTACGGTCAGTTCCTACGAGTTACATTGGTCCCGAGCGAGGTGTTGGTGCCACTCACGGGACTGTTTGAGGTTTACACCTTCTAATGCCATATTTTTAAGCTTAAGTCTAGAAATATACAAATTATCGTCGTATTCTCAAATCGAGAGTCCCGTTATCGCGTGATCAAGTCCTACGAGTTACATTGGTCCTGTGAGAGGTGTTGGTACCAGTCACGGGGCTATTCGGGGGTTGTTTCAGGTTTACACCCACTAACACCATGTTTTTAGGCCTAAGTCTAGAAATATACAAATTATCATCGTATTCTCAAATCGGGAGTCTCGTGATCGCGCGGTCTGTTCCTACGGGCTACATTAATCCTGTGAGAGGTCTTGGTGCCACTCAGGGGGGCCGTTTGGGGGCTATTTTGGGTTTTCACCCACTAACGCCATATTTTGCCTAAGTCCTATTTTTTTAAATTATCGTCGTATTCTCAAACCAATAGTTCTATAATCGCGCAGTAAGTTACTAGGAGTTACATTGGCCATGTGCGAGGTATTGGTGCCACTCATAGGGCCGTTCGGGGGCTGTTTCGGGTTTTCACCCATTAACGCCATATTTTTAAGCCTAAGTCTAGAAATACGAAAAGTATCAATGTTTTCTCAAACCGGGAGTCCCGTGATCGCGCAGTGAGTTCCTACGAGTTACATTGGTCCCATCCAAGGTGTTGGTGCCACTCACGGGGTTGTTCGGATACTGTTTTGGGTTTTCACCCACTATGGCCATACTTTTAAACCTAAGTTTAGAAACAAGCAAATTATCATTGTATTCTCAAACTGGGAGTCCCATGATTGCTAGGTCAGTTCCTACGAGTTACATTGGTCCCGAGTGAGGTGTTGGTGCCACTCATGGGGCTGTTCAGGGGCTGTTTCAGTTTTTTACCTTCTAACGCCATATTCTTATGCCTAAGTCCAGAAATATGCAAATTATCGTCGCATTATCAAACTCGGAATCCCGTGAACGCATGGTAAGTTCCTACGAGTTAGATTGGTCCCGTGAGAGGTGTTGGTACCACTCTCGGGGCCGTACGGGGGTTATTTCGGGTTTTCACCTACTAATGCCATGTTTTTAAGCCTAAGTCTAGAAATATACAAATTATTATTGTATTCTCAAACCGGGAGTCCCGTGATCATGCAGATAGTTCCTATGAGTTATATTGTTCACGTGAGAGGTGTTGGTGCCACTCATGGGGCCATTCGGGGGTTGTTTCAGGTTTACACCCGCTAACGCCATGTTTTTAAGCCTAAGTACAGAAATATGCAAGTTATTGTCGTATTCCCAAATCGAGAGTCCCATGATCACGCGGTGTGTTCCTACGAGTTACATTGGTCCTGTGAGAGGTGTTGGTGCCACTCCGGGGGCCTTTCGGGGGGGGGCTATTTTGGGTTTTCAAATACTAACGCCATGTTTTGCTTAAGTCCTGGTTTTTAAATTATCGTCAAATTCTCAAATCGAGAGTTCCGTAATCGCGCAGTAAGTTCCTACGAGTTACATTGGCCCCGTGCGAGGTGTTGGTGCCACTCACAGGGCCATTCGGGGGCTATTTCAAGTTTTCACCCACTAACGCCATGTTTTTAAGCCCAAGTCTAGAAATATGCAAAATATCATAGTTTTCTCAAATCGGGAGTCCCGTGATCACGCATTCAGTTCCTACGAGTTACATTGGTCCCGTGCAAGGTGTTAGTGCCACTCACTGGGCTATTCGGATGCTGTTTTGTATTTTCACCCGCTAACGCCATATTTTTAAGCCTAAGTCTAGAAATATGCAAGTTATTATTGTATTCTCAAACCGGGAGTCTCGTGATTATGCAGTCAGTTCCTACGAGTTACATTGGTCCCGAGCGAGGTGTTAGTGCCACTCACGGGCTCGTTAGGGGGCTATTTTAGGTTTTTACCTTCTAACGCCATGTTTCCCTAAGTCTAGAAATATGCAAATTATCATCGCATTATCAAACTTGGGATGCTATGAATGCGTGGTAAGATCCTTCGAGTTAGATTTGTCCCATGCGAGGTGTTGGTGCCACTCAAGGAGCCATTCGGGGGCTGTTTCGAGCTTTCACCCACCATCGCCATGTTTTTATGCCTAACTCCATAAATATACAAATTATCGTTGTATTCTCAAATCGAGAGTCCCGAGATCACACGGTCAGTTCCTACGAGTTACATTAGTCCCGCGCGAGGTGTGGGAGCCACTCACAGGACCGTTCGGGGGTTATTTCAGGTTTACACCCACTAGAAATATGCAAATTATCATCGTATTTTCAAACCAGGAGTCCCGTGATCACGCGGTCAGTTCCTACGAGTTACATTGGTCCCGTGAGAGGGGTTGGTACCACTCTCGGGGCCGTTCAGGGGTTATTTCGGGTTTTCACCTACTAATGCTATGTTTTTAAGCCTAATTCTATAAATATACAAATTATCGTCATATTCCCAAATCCGGAGTCCCATGATCACGCGGTTAGTTCCTACGAGTTACATTGGCCCTAGGAGAGGTGGTGCTGCCACTCGCGGGGCTGTTCGAGGGTTGTTTCAGGTTTACACCCACTAACACCATGTTTTTAAGCCTAAGTCTCGAAATGTGCAAATCATCGTCGTATTCTCAACTTAAGAGTCCCGTGATCGCGCGGTGTGTTACTATGAGTTATATTGGTCTTTTGAGAGGTGTTGGTGCCACTCAAGGGGTCGTTCGGTGGCTGTTTCGGGTTTTCACCTACTAACGCCATGCTTTGCTTAAGTCCTGGTTTTTTAAATTATCATCGTATTCTCAAATCGAGTTACATTGGCCCCGTGCGAGGTGTTGGTGCCGCTCACAGGGTCATTCGGGGGCTATTCGGGTTTTCACCCACTAACGCCATGTTTTTAAGCCTAAGTCTAGAAATATGCAAACTATCGTTATTTTCTCAAACCGAGAGTCCTGTGATCGCGCGGTCAGTTACTACGAGTTACATTGGTCCCGTGCAAGGTGTTGGTGCCTCTCATGGAGCCGTTTGGATGTTGTTTTGGGTTTTCACCCGCTAACACCATATTTTTAATCTTAAGTCTAGAAATATGCAAATTATCTGCATATTCTCAAATTGGGAGTCCCGTGATTGCTTGGTCTGTTACTACGAGTTACATTGGTCCCGTGATAGGTGTTGGTACCACTCTTAGGGCCGTTCGGGAGTTGTTTCGGGTTTTCACCTACTAACGCCATATTTTTTAGCCTAAGTTTAGAAATATACAAATTATCGTCGTATTCTCAAACCCGGAGTCTCATGATCGCGCGGTCAGTTCTTACGAGTTACATTGGTCCTGTGAGAGGTGTTTGTGCCACTTACCAGGCCGTTCGTGGGATGTTTCAGGTTTACACCCACAAACGCCATGTTTTTAAGCCAAAGTCTAGAAATATGCAAATTATCGTCGTATTCTCAGACCGGGAGTCCCGTGATCGCGTGGTCTGTTCCTACGAGTTGCATTGGTCCTGTTAGAGGTGTTGGTGCCACTCAGGGCGTCGTTTGGGTTTTCACCCACTAACGCCATGTTTTGCTTAAGTCCTGGTTTTTTAAATTATCATCGTATTCTCAAATTGAGAGTTTCATAATTACACAGTAAATTCCTACAAGTTATATTGGCCCCGTGCGAGCTGTTGGTACCACTCACAGGGCCGTTCGGAGCCTGTTTCAGGTTTTCACCCACTAACACCATGTTTTAAGCCTAAGTCTAGAAATATGCAAACAATCATTGTTTTCTCAAACTGGGAGTCCCGTGATCGTGCAGTTAGTTCCTACGAGTTACATTGGTCCCATGCAAGGTGTTGGTGCCTCTCACGGAGTTGTTCGGATGCTGTTTTGGGTTTTCATCCGCTAACGCCATATTTTTAAGCCTAAGTCTAGAAATATGCAAATTGTTGTCGTATTCTCAAATCAGGAGTTCCATGATTGCGCGATCAGTTCCTACGAGTTACATTGGTCCCGAGCAAGGTGTTGGTGCCACTCTAGGGGCCATTCGGGGGCTGTTTCAGGTTTTTACCTCCTAAGGCCATGTTTTTATGCCTAAGTCTAGAAATATGGAAATTATCGTCGCATTATCAAACTCAGAATCCCGTGAATGCGTGGTAAGTTCCTACGAGTTAGATTGGTTCTGTGTGAGGTGTTGGTGCCACTCACGGGGCCGTTCGGGGGTTGTTTCGGTATTTCACCCACTATCGCCATGTTTTTATGCCTAACTCTAGAAATATTAAAATTATCGTCGTATTCTCAAATCAGGAGTCTCGAGATCACGCGGTCAGTTCCTACGAGTTACATTGGTCCCGTGCGAGGTGTTGGTGCCACTCACGGAGCCGTTCGGGGGGGATGTTTCAAGTTTTCACCCACCAACGCCATGTTTTTATGACTACGTCTAGAAATATACAAATTATCGTCGTATTATCAAATCTGGAGTCCCGATATCACGCGGTTACTTCCTACGAGTTACATTGGTCTCGTGCGAGGTGTGGGTGCCACTCTCGGGGCCGTTCGGGGGTTGTTTCAGGTTTACACCCACTAACGCCATGTTTTTAAGCCTAAGTCTAGAAATATATAAATTATCATCGTATTCTCAAACTGAGAGTCCCGTGATCGCGCGGTCATTTCCGACGAGTTAGATTGGTCCCGTGAGAGGTGTTGGTACCACTCTCGGGGCAGTTCGGGGGTTGTTTCAGGTTTTCACCTACTAACGCCATGTTTTTAAGCCTAAGTCTAGAAATATACAAATTATCATCATATTCTCAAACCGGGAGTCCCGTGATCACGCGGTTAATTCCTACGAGTTACATTGGTCCTGTGATAGGTGTTGGTACCACTCTCGGGGCCGTTCGGGGGTTGTTTCAGGTTTACACCCACTAACGCCATGTTTTTAAGCCTAAGTATAGAAATATGCAAATTATCGTTATATTCTCAAACCGAGAGTCCCGTGATCACGCGATCTGTTCCTACGAGTTACATTGGTCCTGTGAGAGGTGTTGGTGTCACTCAGGGGGCCGTTCGGGGGTTATTTTGGGTTTTCACCCACTAATGCCATGTTTTGCTTAAGTATTGATTTTTTAAATTATCATCATATTCTCAAACCGAGAGTTTCATAATCGCGCAGTAAGTTCCAACGAGTTATATTGGCCCCGTGCGAGGTGTTAGTGCCACTCACAGGGCCGTTCGGGGGCTGGTTCATTTTTCCATCCACTAACGCCATGTTTTTTAGCCTAAGTCTCGAAATATACAAACTATCATTGTTTTATCAAACCGGGAGTCCCGTGACCGCGCGGTCTGTTCCTATGAGTTATATTGGTCCCGTGCGAGGTGTTGGTACATCTCACGGGGTCGTTCGGATGATGTTTTGGGTTTTCACCCGCTAACGCCTTGTTTTTAAGCTTAACTCTAGAAATATGCATATTATTGTCGTATTCTCAAATTGGAGGTCTCGTGATTGCGTGGTCAGTTCCTACAAGTTACATTGGTCTCGAGCGAGGTGATGGTGCCACTTTTGGGGGCTATTTCGGGTTTTTACCTTCTAACGCCATGTTTTTATGCCTAAGTCTAGATATATGCTAATTATCGTCGCATTATCAAACTCAAAATCCCGTGATCATACGGTAAGTTCCAACAAGTTAGATTGATCCCGTGCGACGTGTTGGTGCCACTCCCGGTGCCATTCGGGGGATTTTTCTGGCTTTCACCCACTAACGCCATATTTTTATGCCTAACTCAAGAAATATGCAAATTATCATCATATTCTCAAATCGGGAGTCCCGTGATCGTGCGGTCTATTTCTACGAGTTACATTGGTCCCGTGCGAGGTGTTGGTGCCACTCACGGAGCCGTTCGGGGCTGTTTTGGGTTTTCACCCACTAACACCATATTTTTAAGCCTAAGTATAGAAATATGAAAATTATCATCGTATTCTCACGGCGGGACTCCCATGATCACGCGGTTAGTTCCTACAAGTTACATTGGTCCCGTGCGAGGTGTCGGTGCCACTCACGGGGCCGTTCGAGAGCTATTTCGGGTTTTCACTCACTAACGCCATGTTTTTAAGCCTAAGTCTAGAAATATAAAAATTATCGTCTTATTCTCAAATCGGGAGTCCCGTGATCATGCGGTCAGTTCTTATGAGTTTTATTGGTCCCGTAAGAAGTGTTGGAGACACTCAGGGGGCCGTTCAGAGGTTGTTTCGGGTTTTCACCCACTAAGGCCATGTTTGGAAACCTAAGTTTAGAAATATACAAATTATCGTCATATTCTCAAACCGGGGTTCCCGTGATCAAGCGGTCAGTTGCTACGAGTTACATTGGTCCTGTGAGAGGTGTTGGTACCACTCATGGGGCCGTTCGGGGGTTATTTCGGGTTTACACTCACTAACACCATGTTTTTAAGCCTAAGTCTAGAAATATGCAAATTATCATCGTATTCTCCAACCAGGAGTCCCGTGATCGCGCGGTCAGTTTCTACGAGTTACATTGGTCCTGTGAGAGTTGTTGATGCCACTCGGGGGGCCGTTCGGGAGTTGTTTCGAGTTTTCACCCAATAAGGCCATGTTTTTCTTAAGTCCTGGTACTTTTAAATTAACGTCGTATTCTCAAACTGAGAGTCCCGTGATCGTTCAGTAAGTTCCTACGAGTTACAACTGCCCCGTACGAGGTGTTGGTGCCACTCACGGGGCCGTTTGGGGGCTATTTCGGGTTTTCACCCACTAACGCCATGTTTTTAAGCCTAAGTCTAGAAATATGCAAACTATCATTGTTTTCTCAAATCGGGAGTCCCGTGATCACGCGGTCAGTTCCTACGAGTTACATTGTTCCCGTGCGAGGTGTTGGTGCCACTCAGGGGGATTTCGGATGTTGTTTTGGATTTTCACTCGCAATTGCCATGTTTTTAAGCTCAAGTCTAGAAATATACAATTTATCATCGTATTCTCAGATCGGGAGTCCCGTGATTGCGCGGTCTGTTCCTACGAGTTACATTGGTCTTCTAACGCCATGTTTTTATGACTAAGTCTATAAATATGCAAATTAGTTTTGCATTCTCAAACCTAGAATCCCGTGATTGCTCGGTAAGTTCCTACGAGTTAGATTGGTCCCGTGCGAGGTGTTGGTGCCACTCACGGGGCCGTTCGGGAGCTGTTTCGGACTTTCACCCACTAAAGCCTTGTTTTTATGCCTAACTCTAAAAATATGCAAATTATATTCGTATTCTCAAATCGGGAGTCCCGAGATCACGCGGTCAATTCCAACGATTTACATTGGTCCCGTTCGAGGTGTTGGTACCACTTACGGAGCCGTTCGGGGGCTCTTTCGGGTTTTCACCCACTAACGCCATATTTTTAAGCCTAAGTGTAGAAATATGGAAAATATCATTATATTCTCACACCGGGAATCCCTTGATCACGCGGTCAGTTCCTTTGAGTTACATTGGTCCCGTGCGAGGTGTTAGTGCCACTCACGGGGCAGTTCGGGGGATATTTCGGGTTTTCACCCACTAACGCCATGTTTTTAAGCCTAAGTCTAGAAATATATAAATTATCATCGTATTCTCATATCGAGGGTCTCGTGATCATGCTATCAGTTTGTTCAAGTTACAATTGTCCCGTACGAGGTGTTGGTGCCTCTTCCGGGACCGTTCATGGTTGTTTTGGGGTTTTGCCATCTAATGTCATTTTTAAAGCCCAAGTCTAGATATTTTAAAATTATCATCATATTCTCAAACTGGGAGTCCCGTGATTGTGTCATCAGTCCCTACGAGTTATATTGGTCTTGTGCGAGGTGTTGGTGCCTCTCACAGGATCGTTCAGGGGTTATTTCTGTATTTTGCCTTCTAATGTCATTTCTAAAGCCTATGTCCTGATATATTCAAATTATCCTCATACTCTCAAACTGGGGGTGTTGTGATCATGCAGTAAGTTCGTACGAGTTACATTGGTCCCGTGCAAGGTGTTGGTGCCTCTCATGGGACGATTCGGGGGTTATTTCGGGGTTTCGCCCTCTAATGCCATTTTTCAAGCCTAAGTCTATATATTTTGAAATTATAATCGTATTATCAAATCAGGAGTCACGTGGTCAGTTCCTACGAGTTACATTGGTCCCCTACGAGGTGTTAGTTCCTCTCATGGGACCGTTTTCTGGGTTATTTCTGGATTTTGCCCTCGAATGCCATTTTTTAAGCGTAAGTACTGATATATGCAAATTATCCTCGTACTCTCAAACCGAGGGTCCCGTGATCGCGCTATCAGTTACTACGAGTTACATTGGTCCCGTGCGAGGTGTTAGTGCCTCTCATGGGACTGTTCGGGGGTTGTTTCGGGGTTACGTACATCTAATGCCATTTTTTAAGCCTAAGTCTATATATTTCAAATTATCATCCTATTCTCAAATGGGGGGTCTCGTTATCCCACAGTCAGTTTCTACGAGTTACATTGGTCCCGTGCGAGGTGTTGGTGCCTCTTACGGGACCGTTCTGGGGTTATTTCGGGGTTTCTCCCTCTAATGCCATTTTTTAAGCTTAAGTTATGATATTTTCAAATTATCGTCATATTCTCAAATCGGGATTACCGTTATTGCGCAGTTAGTCCCTACGAGTTACATTGGTCCCGTGCGAGGTGTGGGTGCCTCTCACGGGACCGTTCAGGGGTTATTTCGGGCTTTCGCCCTCTAATACCATTTCTTAAGCTTAACTCGTCATATTTTCAAATTATTATCGTATTCTCAAATCGAGAGCGTCGTGACTGCGCGGTCAGTTCCTATGAGTTCCATTGGTCCCATGCGAAGTATTGGTACCTTTTAGGGGCCAAACGGGGGTTGTTTCAGTTTTTCACCCTCTAACCGCATGTTTTTAAGCCTAAGTCTAGATATTTTCAAATTATCATCGTATTCTCAAATTGGGAGTCCCGTGATTGCACTGTCAGTCCCTACGAGGTGTTGGTGCACTTCACAAGGCCATTCGGGGGTTGTTTTGGGTTTCGCCCTCTAATGCCATTTTTTAAGCCTAAGTCTTCATATTTTTAAATTATCATCTTATTCTCAAACCGGGAGTCCTGTGATCGCGTGATTAGTTCCTACGAGTTACATTGGTCCTATGCGAGATGTTGGTACCTCTCACGAGACTGTTCAAGGGTTGTTTCATGGTTTCGCCCTATAATGCCATATTTTTAAACCTAAGTCTAGACATTTTCAAATTATCATCGCATTCTCAAACCGGGAGTCTAAAATATTTTCAACATATTATCCAACAATCAAACCCATAATTATCCCGTACTCCTTCTAACACACTATCCAACAACAAGCCAACGACTAATAATTATCCAACAGCCAAACCAAATAAAACCAATAATTATCCCGTACTCCTTCTATCATCTAAAAGATTTAATAGACAATGCATATCAATTATATAACTACTTTAGTTAAAGTAAAGAGTACCTGCTATGTAATGAAGAACTGGCATGCAATTGGTTATATCTACAATATGTAAACAATGTGTAATGAAGAAGTGGTATGTAAAATTAAATAAAGTACCTCACCAAACCCCTGAAGAATTATTTGTTTCCTATAATATGTCTTAGGTTTACACAAATACATACAAATTGAAAACTGAAAATGTTGGAATAAAGCATACTAGATTGAAATGTTTTTCACAGGGGTAGGTATGGTGAAAACTGAAAATGTTATTGAAACACACATACATATAAGTTGAATAAAACATACTAGATTGAAATGTTTTTCACAGTTTCCCTCAATTATTGGCAACCAAAAGAGAGAAAATTATTAGAACTGGTCTATCTGAACTCATAATAGAAGCGAAATGAAAGTTAAATTCACCATTAAGCACATTCCCATACAAGTTATCCAAGACAATTACGTGAAGAACCTTGTACATACACGCTTTTGGGCCACCAGAAAAGGATGCAAAGACAACTGGGCGTGGTCTAAACTTTAGCTCATTTGTAAGAGTTATTACTAAACCTTAAAAATCATTCAACATTCACCCAGAATCTACTTTAGTTTCAATAGATAAAAAATGGAAATAAGAGTGCCAGAATTATTTTAGATATTGCATTATTGTTTACCTACTACCAAATTTTTTTTTACCAAAGCTGCTCTGATAGGGATGTCAATTATTTTGCTTTGTCGGGAAAAGATCTATGAAAACGAAAAATTGCACTAAATCGCTGAAAGTGCTCTTGTAAAAGATTAAGATCATCCGAAAAATGCCATCACTGCTAGCTTCTATATTTTCCCTCATTTTACTACCATTATTGATAAGATTATATTATATATATATTTATGAGCACATCCAAATAAAAGGAATTTCAAAAATGAAAAGTTGTCTTCACTTTTTTGGTACAAAAGAAGATATATTATGAACATATATTTATATTTATGAACACGTATTTATAAACACATCCAAAAAACTTAGATTTGTCTGAGTTTGAGGCCCCTTAGTGACGATATACCTCATTGAAGTACAGATTCATTCAAATGGATTTGAAGAAATTTCACCAGACAATATTAACCCAATATCAACCCCTTGCATATACTTAATCTTAATCACATGAATAGAAATAAGCAAAAAGATGGGGCAAATTTGCTTATCGGGGGAATTAGCGTGCAGAAGATGATGGAGACGATGGAGGAAACGCCCGTGCATATGAAACGATGCATCGTAAAGCTTTCTATGAATTGTGAGGGTTGTGAAAGAATTCATCATTTTTAAAGCTTTACAACATGCAATATCAAATCCCTATGTTTGTGTCTAACATGATCAGTGATGTAAAGTTGAGAATAAACTTCTTCATGGTTTTAATTAAAAACAAAATCTGGGAAATTCAAATTAGCCATTTTGTCTAAAAATTAAAGCCCGTGTTTAAATGCATTGCAATTCTTGTTGGAAATTACCCATAATATAGTTGAAACCTTTTAGCCTCAAAAACTGTAAATAACTAATTGCATATAAGAATGATACTAAATATATAAAGGACTCAATACAAATTACCAATTTCAATTGGACATGTTACTGGATTATTTTTCACTTGGGCGATACAATAGATACTAAGAGATCGTACTTAGAGTATCCACTATTCAAAAACTTAAAACATGAATCCACATCCAAAAAAAATCAGAACCAAGGGCAAGAGTGTATTGAGCTAGATTAGACTACAACAACTTAAAAGGATAAAAAATCACTAATGTGATTTTTACGTACCTGAACAATAAGTGCCAAATAGGAGTGAAATATTTACGCACGTATTGCTGATACAGAGCATTAAAATCATTTTTTTTTCAAAAATATAATTGACTCTAGCATACACCTGCCATATTATAAAAAAACAATTATAAGCACAAGTTGCCAACTAAAAAAAAATTATACACCTGCCATATTATTAAAAAAACAAATATAAAAAACAAATTTTGGCAATAATTTTACATTTATCGTTGAATTCAAATTAGGGCACCAAATCAACATGTAACAATTGATCCAAATTGTTCAAAATCGTATTGTTAGATTTGTCTAAATATTTTTGAACACAGTAATACCAAATACGATTTATGTTCTCAATACCTAACAATCATTTTGAGCAAAAATCATTTTGAAATTAGGCACCACAAATATTTAATACATCAGGGCAACACATAAAAAACCAAAAACAGAAATTAAAGTATATGTATCTGTATCTCATCAAACAAAAATCAAAACAAATCTGTATGATTGTATCTCATAAAATAGAAATAAAAAAACCAATAACCCTCATTCACATATATGTATCTCATCAAACAAATCAAAATAGAAATTAAAGTAAGGTAACCTCACTTGTGGCAGCAGGGGTCTATTGATAGCAGGTGGCATCGTCGTCGGTAGTAGAGAGAGAGAAAAGCCATCAGTCTTTGATGAAAGAGAGAACACATAGCTTCACTTTAATGAGAGAGAGAGAATTGGGCAAATGAAAATGAAAAGGGGCAAATGGAAATGAAAATCAAGCGCCTCTTTTCCTTTTTTTTAGGAATTACATGGTAACGGCCATCAGCCGTGACCCGCCATCGCAACCCATAAGCTTATTTCTTCTACGTGAATGACCAATGGTCACGAAATACAGTCGTGACCCCCATGCTCGACCAATATCAGACCTTGAATTGAAGGATAGCCAAGGCCCATAGTCGTGACCCACAATAAGAATTGGTCATCGCCCCCAGTCGTGACCCCATATGTGTATGTTTTCTCCTTCGTCATGCCTATGGTCACGGTCCAAGTCCGTGACCCATCCGTGATAAGCTTGGAGGGAATTTTGGAACGGATTTGGTGCCAAGATGGTCACGACCTGGTCACGGTCTAAGTTCGTGACCCATAGTGGTCATGGATTTGGGTCGTGATCACTTCCAAAGCATCCATGACTCAGTGTGGTAATGAATATGGTCAAGCCAAAAATTGAGATGGTCACGGACCAAGTTCGCGACCAGCGGGTCACGAACTTGTGCCGTGACCAACTGGGCATTACCATTCGCAGGATTTGGTGTACTGAAAGACCACAGACATGATTAAAAGAATTCTTGATTTTTAGTAATCCTCTAACTATATCTTGGGAACTTAACCTTCAAAGATTACCAAAAATTTTATGTCCCAATTGATTATGCCATAGATCAGCATCATCTAATATCTCAACTTGATAAGATTCAGACTTAGGAATGACTATGTAATAGTCATCCTCATTTATGTTTCCTGATAAAATATGGTTCCCTGTTTCATCCACAATTTTGCGATCGGTTTTTGAAAATGTAACCGTCTGATTGGAGTAAAAAAATTTAGATATGCTTAGCAAGTTCGCCTAAAGACCTTTAACTAGAAGAACTTCATTTAGTTTGCGGACACCTTCCTCACATAATGTTCCCTTACCTATGATCTTAGATGAAACTCTATTACCAAACACAACACAACCTCCACAGAAGTCTGTTTTGTTTGTCAATTTTGTTTGAACTCCAGTCATATTTTTAAAACATTCGTAGTGAAGGTACCAACCAGATGAAGTACGTTGTTCCTTAAAAGCAGATATGATAATATTGCACTTGAGATGGGGTGACAAGTCATCTTTTCTAATCAAAATAGGCCTTATTTTTAAATTTTTATTAGCCTTTGATTTACAAACGTTTTGTTGTGTCTTTCTAAATGGTTTCTTCATAGTTTTAGATCCTCCCTTCTTTTTATAGTTAGAGTTATTAGAGGTCTATATTGGGAGAGTATAAGTATTCTTAGTTTTTCTATAATAGTTAAAATTTTGAAAATTAAGTGTATACAATCTCTTTTGAAAACATTCGGCAATGGTGTGGCCATAGACATCACAGTTCAAACAGTACTAGTGTGTGGAGGACTTGACTTTATTACTAAAGTATTTAAATATAGGTTTGGCCTTATTAGGTATGGTTTTCCAAGTGTCATTGGTCATAGGTCTTTGACGTTGGTCCCTAACAAGAGGACATACATAGTTAGCTTAACCATTAGATGTAGGCTATTGAATACAATCACTTTGTTTTGCCTTAGAGACATTTTTATAACAATTTTCTTTCTAAGTATTTTGAAAATTCTGGCTTTGTCTGACAAAAGTAACATTTTCAGGAGAAACAATCTTATTGCTAACAATCTTTTCTCTAAAACCTAGGCCAGATTTGTATTCAAAATCAAATTTACTTCTTACAACAATTTCTTCGTAGGTTTTCAATTGAGTTTCAAAATTTAAACATATTTTAAAAACATTTGAAGTTTTTTGTTTTGATTCTTAAAGATCAATTAGAATAGATTTATATATTTTCTCTAAAACATAGTTTTTCTCAGAGAGGCCTTTGTTTTTTAAAGAAAACTCTTTTGATTCAGTCTCATGGGTAACATATTGAGCTGCTAATTCCTCAGCATTCTTCCTAATAGTCTAGTTAAGCAAGTCAATGCGTTCATTTAATAGCTTCACCATTTTATCAAGACAGGTATTTTTCTTAAGTGTTTTCATTTATAACTCTTGAAGATCTGGAAGATCGTCATCAAACTCACTAAGTGCATCGTGTGTAGTGCCTCCTATAGCACTCATTACTTCTATGGAACTCAGACACACATTTGGTTCATCGACATTCTTCTCATTTTGACACACTCATATGCCATCATTATCAGATTTATTTTCATCATCAATAGGCACAATACTATCTCTAGCAATCAAAACAGCAATATCAATAGGCATAGCAGACTCATGAGTAGGCAAGCATTCAATATCATCATTGTACATAATTTTAGAAAAGAATGAAATATAAAACTCATCATTTTGGGTTAACTCAGTTTCATCTAAATTAGAATCACTATAGTCGTCCCATGTCTTACAGATGTTATCCCTATTATTGTTGTTTAAATTAGTTTTCCATCTATTAGCATAGTGTCCCATTCTACCACATTTATGACACATCACATCGTTTACTTCGATAATAGGTTTATTTTTGTCACGGTACTATTTGTCATAGTGCCTATCATGAGGTCTGTGATTTTAGGGGATCTAGCCTTGATCTTATTTAAAGGATATAACATTTCCGAATTTGATTATCTTTTTGAAATGGTTGCTCATCAGAGTTGTTTGATTATCAAGATGATCCAAATCACAGTCATCATTTAAGTCAAAGTCAAACTCTAATGGACTCATTTTAGGAACTGACATTTTAGATGAAAACACAACATTAGAACTAGTAAATCTCTTGTTTTAGACCGTCAATTGCTTCTTAAATTCTAACTCCATCCCTACAACCCTTAATTTGTTACTTTGCAATTCAAGGGTTAGGTTTGGGTCATCCATTTCTTCTATAGCATATTATTTGTTGTCAAATTTAGAAGGTAATAATCTAAGAATTTTTTGAACAAGCTCTTTTCTGTTATAAGTTATACCATTAGCATGCAATTTAGTGAAGATATCAGTTAACCTTATGTAGAAATCATCAAACGATTCATTATCATCCATTATCAGTATATTATATTGTTGGACTAGAATTTAGGTCTTTCCAGCCTTAACACATTCATCACCCTCATGAACAGCGACTAGAGTGTCCCAGACCTCTTTAGAAGTAAAGCAAATAGATATTCTTTTAAACTCATGCTCATTAATTGACATAATGATAGCATTCTTTCCCCTATTATTATCCAGAGATAATTTTTCTCATCTTTAGTGAATTCGCAAAGACTTTTCTTAACTCTTGTAGGATTGGTTTCATACAAAGGCTTAGTAGATATGTGTAACCATTTTCAATCATTTCCCAAACGTCATCACCAAGTGTTCCTTGAATGAAAGCAACCATACGCACTTTACAGTAGGATAAGTTGTTTCCATCAAAGAGAGGTGGACTTCAGAGGTTACCTAACTTCTCAAATATTTCATCCATATTAGAAAATATTTTTAAAACAATTTCTGGAGTTTTAGGATCAAAATAAATTTTGATAAACCCGCTCTGGTGCCACTTGAAAATAATAGTATAAAACTATTTATTTACTATGTTATTAACAAAATGTTAAAGTTTATGCAAACTCCGAATAAACTCTTTGATTGAAGCTCTTTTCAAAAGAAGTCACACAAGATGTGTGTAAATAGATTAAGTATGGATGGTAAATATGGTACCTGGTTACCTTAGGTTTTAAAAATAAAAACCTATACTATGTCTTTAGTATGAAACCACTCATATACAGTTAAGAAATATGCAAGTAAACTAACACCAGATTTTAACGTGGTAAAACCTCAAATTAAGGGAAACATCCACGACTCCCTCTACGGAGCAAAACATAAAAATTCCCCTAAAACAATCACAATATTACAAGTTACAACACTAAGTATGTAAATTAATATCCTAAATTTAAGTCAAGAAAATATACCTACACGAGTTACTCCACTCTCAAAGGCTTCTAACTTGGTTTTGATCTTCCTCTAGTAGCTTCCTTGCTTTGTCCGTGTTTCCTGATTCCAGTGGCTCTACCAACACCAGATCTCTCAAAAGAACCACTAATTATAACTGTTCGTGTGGGAGTGAAAGTGGACGTGATGTGAACTAAATATACAAGTTCAACTCAAACCTCTCAGAACAGTTATACAACAAGTCCTACGAATTTATAAGTCAATTATTTGACATTCAGTACTGATTCAAGTTATTTTTTAAAATCAGACTTGTTTTGAGATCAGATCTGATACCAGTCTTTTAAAAACAAGATCTGAAATGTTTAAACCTTTATTTCTTTACAAATTTATTTCACAAAATGTGAAATATATCCAGTGAAACATAAACATTCAGACCCGCGAATATCTTGAAAGTCAAAGTCTTTTTTTTTAAAATAATTTTAAAGTCGGAGAGTGGCCCTTGAAAGATAATAAGAATATAAAACAAAAGAATCACTAGAGATAGACAAAAAATCTTAGTTTTTCGTGAAAAATGTTTCTCATGGCAAATCTCACAATTTCTACATTAAAAATATGAGATATGCGTAGAGACAGGTTTCCTAAGAGAGATATAAGTTGAAAAGTGTCTTCAACATGAACAAACCCTCAACCAGAACTTTCAGAACCCTAAAACCTAGCTACGAGATTACAATAATTCTTGCTTTTGAAACAAGAAAGTGTTTAGGTTTGTGTATGGAGGAAAACGTTTGGGTTTAACTCAAACGGATAGGTTTTATGTCCCTTATGTTTTCTCTCTCTTTCTCTCTCTAGTTTTTCTCTCAAAATGAGACGAATTGAAAAACTTCTCAAACGTTAACACAAGGTCTCTTTATAGACTGATCAAGATAAGGATCGAGAATGTCAAACCAAATTTACGGTTCAGATTAGTTTTCACTAGTTGACACCCAATCAAAGGGTGAAAAATAAACGGTGAATAGATGAAGCTGGGATTAACTCTTACATATATAACATAGAGAAAACACAAATCACATCGATATAATGCTAACACATGTATGGTCTGGATGAACTAACATACGCGTATTTTTAAACTTTTTAAAATAGTAATTCCTCCCCCAGAATTCTCTAGCGCATTTGGATTCTATCCTAAACCAATTTTTGGAAAAACAATATTTATATTTCAAACCCCAAACATTTAAAATCACAATTTAATTAAATTAGAAAAATCCTTTTAAATGTTAAAAAAATATTTTAAGTGATTTAAAAAAGTTGGAAATTTTTTTAAAAATTACAAATCCCTTGTTCACACATAATAACATATATATATATGCAATGATTGTGTCCTAATTGTGTGGGTTCTTGATAGTAATACTTCCCTTTGAAGATCATATGAGGTTCTTAGACTGATTCTTCATCTTATAGCTTGCATTATTTGAGAGAGAGCAACTCTAAAAAATCTAATCCTATTTTGTCTTAATATCTAAACTAGTTGGAACTCTTATATGGCACAGACTCAAGTAAGTTAACCATACAGTGTGTTCTCAAGGAGGACTATGATTGGGTTGTGACTTAGTCTAAATGAGAGACTTAAGGCGAGGATTAATTGGGATTAAATCGAAAGGTAATTTATTCGAGAGCATGAGGAAGATTTGCGAGGATTTCAAATAGATGTATTATATTTACCACTAAAACGAGTGAATTAACTACTGAAGTAACGTAAGGGGGTAACCAGGGCCCTTCGAATTGAGAATAATACTCGAGAGTTCTCGATAGAGGGTTAAAATTGTAAATGGATAAGTACGATAAGTATTCGATATATATATATATATATATATACTACGTACGAATGATATTTATAGGTTGAGTGTACACCTATATGGACTATATTATAGGTTGAGTAAATATCTATACATATTGTATTATAGGTGGAATATGTAACTATACTTATGATAATTATAGGTTGTGTGTATACCTACAAGGATAATATTTATAGGTTGTTTGTATAACTATACGGATTATATTTATAGGTTGTGTGTATTCCCATATGCGGCATATGGATAGGTTGTGTGTATGCCTATTATGTGCTTTCTTATGTATGTGAACATACCTACGCTGCCTGATATATGGAGGTTTTCTCGCAGAGGGAGATATCACCTTGACGATTCTTGTGAGGTCTGGATTTGTGCCCCAGAATATGGAACTTAGGGCAGCTCACTATGTGTGTGTATTAGTGTGGCTGACATGTCGTTTGGGTACGTTAGGTATGTGCATAGCCCAAAGGATTGGAACCATATTTGCCTCCTTTGTGTGTTGATTTATTTTGGGTTCGAGGATACATGTCGAACCAATAGTCCATGATTGAGTACGAGAGGTACATGGACTTAATAGCAGAGTCTGCATATTCGCACCGCAGTTCTTAGCCCGAGGATACTGGAGTTATGTATATAGATTGGGTGACATATCTATACATGCATGTGTATTTCCCTACTTGTGTATGAAATTAGTAACTGCATATAACGTATATCTAAATGTGATGTAATTTAGAGATATTCTACCTAGTGTGTGATGGAAATAAAGTTAGATAGCGTATGTCTAAAAGAATATTTAAGTAGAGAAACTTAATGAAATGATTTAACGATAACATAACTGAGATGTTAATTATGGTTCATAATAAAATATGTGACATGTTAAATATTAGTGTACGATAACGTACTGTTGGGGCGGTACGGAGAAAGTTAAAGAGATATTTAACTAAGGACTTAGTGAGTAAAGATGGAAGAATGTGGGGTACTGTATCGACAGTATTGGAGGGCTAAACGTGTTAGTGGTCTGATGGTTATTGGTGAGACATAGATGGGCTGGGTAGCTAGGTAGATGACGTTAGGTGTGCACATTAGTTAAGAGGTGAGGAGCTCAAGGGAATGTGCGTTGAACTAACATGTGTCATCAATAACTGATTTTAAACTGTGATAAGTACTTTCTAAATGTTTTCAAAATAATTTGGGCTCTGACCTATCTTGCAAAATATTTTCAAAACCTTTTAGGTGTCCAGCCACAAAGATGCCAATATTAATATTTGTTCTAGGGATGCGTAGCTGCGGCACGTGTGGATGCTTGCAGGATTTGGACTAGAATCTTCAGTTTCTTCATTCCTAGAGTAGGACACATGTTCAGTTATTCCATTTGGGCATGTCTTCAGCTATTTCCTTCATTCAGTTTATCAGACTTTGTATTTGTGAACTCCGTTTATTTTAGTAGATTTTAGTTGGACATTGTATTGGCAACAGATGGTTTATTCGGTATTATCTTATTCAGTATTTATCTTGTGATGGATTTATATTACTACTGTATGGATGGTTTGATAAATGTTTTTATTTTTCGCATGTTGTAATTTAATGAAAGATAAAATTTGGCACCGATTTTTTTAAAACGTAGGTGGTTAGCAATTTAAAGAGTTTTTGATAGTGATGCTAAGAATGAACCATATGGGATTCCTATTTTATTTTTATGAAGGACTGATCAATCGTCATTTAAGTAGGCGGGGGTGTTATAGTGCGATCTTTGTGGGACTTGAGAGAATCACTACTAAAGAAGACGAAGGTCGCATGCGAGAGATTCAGCGTGTTTTATTTCACTCATAAGAATGTAAGTTGCGATTTACACACTTTATTAGTGAAATAAAAGGTTTTTCCCTATGTTTTTTTTCCTGAAATATTATGTTAAATGATTTTGTGGTTGCATGATGTATTGCTTAATATCTTGCACAACATTGTTGCATGTTTTAGGGTTTAAAGGAATTGATTTTTTAATGGGTTATCATCTAATTAAATAAGTTTACTCCATTAGAGAATAGCGCACGCTCGATGAGTTTAAAGGAAATGGTCAATTGAAGTGGCCAATAAAGTTAAAACTCCCACGAGAGGAAGAGATAAGAATCAATTTTGCGAGTTTCACAAAGATCACAGGCATAAGACAAAATATTGCCTAGATTTGAAGAATGAAACCTTACACGAGGAATAAAGATCATAAAAGATCTCAGGAGAACAATGATGAGGAAGATGCAGACCTCCCTGCAAGGTCCAAGGTTCCACTCAAAGAACATAATATGATTTCTCTGTCGTGTAGTTTCATAGTAAGAGGGGATGCGGGTGGAGGTGATGGGTCGGATTAAATAAAGACATGACTTAATGAAGCAAGAGCTTGTAAATATGTAAACATGATGATAGTAACAAACGTTCCGCCTCAAAAGGTCATTAAGGATCGAATGATAATAAGATTCTCTCGAGACAGCCTCTCAGGGTTATTATATCCTCATGATGACCCACTGGTAACATATATGATGGTCCACAACAAGAATGTGAGGATAATTATGGTAGAAAATGGGAGCTCGATGGATGTACTTTTCATTAACTACTTCCAAAGACTGAAATTTTCCTAAGAAAATTACAAGCATATCATCCATTAATCGGATTTTCAGATGATAAGGTATACCCATTGGGAATAATAGAGATATAAGTTGTTATTAGAATGTGGCCGACCTATATAACTAAGGCGATAAGATTCTTTTTCCTTAATAAAAAATATCATCCACCTATAATATTATTTTTGGAAGAGTCTGTCTGAAGAAATTTGAGGATATATCCTCAACTATTCATTAATGCCTAAAGTTCCCCATTAGTAATGATGTGGGAGGCGAAGGAGAACTAGGAGGATGCACATGAATGCTACAATACTTCAATCGATGAGAAAGAAAGGAGGAAGTTAGATCAAACTTATCAGACCAAGACATCATATCCTCAAGATGGATATACTTTAGTAACTAGAGAATCAATTAAGAAAAGAGAACCATCAATCATAGAGAGTGAGAATCCTAAAAGGAAATCCTACATCGTCTCGTCCCTAAATTCCATCCTTAAGAAGCAATTGGCTGACTTCCTATGAGCTTAAAAACACATTTTTTTTCATGGAACCATTAAGACATTCAAATAATTTATCTAACCATCATTAGTCATGAGTTTAACATAGTTAAGGAATCAAAACTGGTAAAGCAAAAGCGATGGGTATTCTCGAAAGAGAAAAACCCAACAATTCAAAAAAAAGTGGTCAAGATGAAGAAAGATGACTTCATTAAAGATGTGATGTGGCTCGAATGGCTAGCAAACGTACAAATGATACCAAAGAAAAATGATAAATTTTGAATGTGTGCAGACTTCATGATCTTAAATAAGGCGCGTCTTAAGGATTATATCATTTCTCGCGAATTGAACAGCTGGTGGATGCCACGACTGAGCACGAACTACTGAGCTTCATGGATGCTTATTTTGGTTATAACCAGATTAAAATGAAGCTAGAGAACAAAGAAAATACCTTCTTCATCGCTAGTTGAGGTATTTTTATTATAATCACTACACCAAAATACATAAAATGTCACTCTTCACCGACTAACATTAGCACGATCAAAAATCGTAACAAAAAAACACACGTTTGTTTTCACGGCCATTGACAATGACACGATCGTAACAAACCTTATCACGGTCATGTCATAGTCAATGACCGTGACAACATTATTAATATAATATCAGGGAAAAGCCAAAACCTTTTCCCCTTCCCACCAAAACTCCCTCTCCTTTTCTCAGGTCCATGATTCTCTCTCTCTCTTTGATTGTAGGTACTCTCTCTCTCTCTCTCTCTCTCCGATTTCAAACACGCACCACACACAGAAACACACATAGTAAACACACCACATATAAACACACACACACCACATATAAACACACACACACCACACATAAACACACACAGATAAACCATTTAAAATATAAAAATTACAAAAATCACATGTAATTTATGTCTGTTATTGTGTGTGTGTGTGTGTGTGTGTGTGTGTGTGTGTGTGTGTTATTCTATGTGTATGCGCGTGTGTGTATTGTGTTTTACCTTTTTATTATGTGTGTGTGTGTGTGTTATTATTGGTTTATTGGGTTTAATTTATGTGGCATTTGGTATAAGAAATTTATAATTATCAACAATTCGAATTGGGTTTAATTTCGCATTATTATTTGAATTTTGTTTGGGATATTTTGAATTGTTATTGGCTGGTGAATTTGAACATTTATATAGCCATTGAGTTAGTTGACCCTAGGCATTTCTAACACTTAGGGTTGTGATATTACTATTTGGTATCCAAAAATTATGATTATTAACAATTCGAATTGGCATTTGAACATCTAGGTGGACACTGGTTGACCCAAAATGTTAGAAATGCTTATACATAGCAATAATGTGGTGGGAAGTATAAATTTTTTAACATCAATTAAAAGTAGGGTAAAATTATACATAGCAATAACCCAAATCATACAGTCAATATGTATAAGCCTCTTAAGTTACAAATACAACGTATAGATACTAGACTTCTAGATCACATGCATACGCATTCAATATCCCTTAGAACCGTTCATGAGTCATTATTCCAATAAGGAGATCTCTCAAATTATCCCGTTTAGACAGTTTGAGACAACATAAGGTCTGTATAATAATATACTTAGTGGTTTACACTTGTTACTTCGGGGGGAAGTTCTGTTGTCGTCTCTTAATGTTCTCTGGGTATATTACTAGATGATGCAGTGCTAAGTGTTATTTCAAATGATAAATTGAAATGGTACGAACACTTGCAAATCTATGTCGTGTACTTAGAAAATTATGGGGATATGCTGGCGAATTTTGCTCAAATTGGAATAGTGTGGATGTGCTGCTAAGTATATTACAGAAATATGATGTCTTGAATAGGGTAGGATCACTCACCCTTTAAAGGAGATGGAGGAGATTTTGTTTTTATAATATCAATGATGTTTTAAGAACAATAAGTTTTGCCACATAAATTTTGCATTCACTGTTGGTAAAAAAGGCAAAATTAGTGAAGACAATGGATCAACTAACCTTTTTGTCGCTTAAAAACTTCATTCATCCATTATTAGTGTAATATAAATATTTTACTATAATAAATATGTAAAATAAGTAACAAGGTGTTATTATATATGAGGGTTTGCCTGACCCAAACCAAACAAGGTCCATGGACAGTTGGTTTTTCAAAGGAAAGTTTGAGGATTCGGGACTGTTACCATTTTAGACTGGATTCCTCAAATAAAAACGCATGACAACAAATTAAATGAATAAGAAAATGATACTTATTGCAAATCATCTTCTAACAATTAAAATTTTCCTTATAAATTTAATGTAGTTATAAGAATTGTTGATATTAAAAGTTCATTGTGATCAAACTGGTTAATAAATTACCACTTGTATGACATCAGAAGAGAGTATAGAGAGAACCCCCAAAGACTAGTGATAAAAATGCATATGTAAAATTAATTTGTTGGGACTTCATATGCATTTTTATCCCAAAAAATTAATTATTACACTTCATATAGTTTGTCTGGAAACGGCGTGACATGAATTTTGAAGACAGTGAATTTAGGATGTGGGTGTCACACGAAGTGATTCTAATGAGAATGTGTCATATTAAATTACACATTGCAAGAAAGCTTTAAAACTAACCTAGTTAATTTATATATAATCTCATATCTTAAAGACGGGTGATGCAACATCAAGGCTTTCTTATCTAGCCACTGGAACCTTTTTATGGCATACGATTATAAAAAGTATCAATTGAATGTTTATGTATTCGGTGAAAGGGGGTACGAGAAAAATACAATTGTACAGAACTTGGTCACTTCATACAAGACTCTTACTTATTTTTGAGCGACCACGAAAGATAAAAATATCGTTGAACCTGAAATGACTTACTATGATGTCATTCGGAATATATTTGAATTGGACTATATAAGCTTCAAAGAGGTTGTGCTTAACTCTGATTGGGTAAGAGTTGAGGATAAAAATGCTTGTAAAGTTTATCCTGATAACCATTTGATCATGGTTGACTTGTCCAAGTTGAAGAGCAACAGGCTCCTAAGCAATGAGTAGTTTGTTTGTGCTTTTCAAAAGGTCTAGCAAGTGTTTTACTTAGATTATATAAAGAACGAGTCGTGCTCAAATATTCTACATGTGCCAAATCATCTAACTAGTAGTGTGGATGACTTGGTTGCTCCTACCAAATATCAAACCATTTTAGATGATAATCCGAATTTGAAATAATTTTTAGATTTGTAATAAGTATTTCAATTATTTGAAACAATGCTTAGTTTGGTATGTGGTCATGGATTTGTATTCTTATAACGTATTTAACTTGCATTCTTCCAGTACTTTATATCACTCGGACGATAGTTTAATGCTTTTATTCATTTGGATTTTATCAATTTTTGTGGATTTGAAATCAAAATTGGTTGGTTGGTTAGTGAATATGTTAATTTGGATTTTAATTAGTTTAAGCATTAATTCAAAGTCCGTGACATGACCCGAATTTGAAACAAATTTTAGATTTGTAATCAGTATTCGAATTATTTAAAACAGTGCTTAGTTTTTGTATACACCCCATTCTAGACCGTCCTAAGCACCTCCTTAGGTCCCTAGCACTCACCCATCAACCTCAAACCCTGGGTCATACTTCGGATACTGATCTAGAGGCTATCGAGCGCCCCAGAGTCCCATTTGACTCCGGTGAACTCTCTCATCCGAGAAAAACCTCAATGAATCTTCAAAGTGATATGAATACCCTTTCCAATGGTATATCCCATATGCAAATCGGACTTACGATTCAGACAGATGATCCATTTTACTTTTGAAAACTGATCTAGAGGCCACCGAACAATCTCGAGCCCCGAGTTGACCCCAATAAACTATCTCTCATGAGTGGAAGCTTAATTAATCTTTGAAGGGATCTGAATTCCCTTTCCAACGGTCCGTCCTATGCATAAATTGGACTTACAGTTTAGATGAACGATCCCTTTTACCTCAAAAACTTATATGGAGGCCACCGGGCGCTCTCATGCTCCGTTTGACTCCTGTAAACTATTCAGTTCGAACGAGATTGAATGAATCTTTAAAGGGATTTGATTACACTTTCCACTAGTCTGACCCATATGCGAATCAGCCTTACAATACGGATAAATGACCCATTTTACTCTCAAGGGTCATCGGGTGATTCCAGGCCCCGTTTGACCAAAGTAAACTCTCTGACCCAAACTAGATTGAATGAATCTTAGAAGGGCTCTGAATATCCTCTACATTGGTCTCACCAGTGCATAAATCAACCTTATGGTGCAGACAAAGGACCCATTTTACTCTGAAGGGTGAACGGGTGGATTCAAGCCCCGTTTGACTAAGGTCAACTCTCTGAATCAGACGAGACTAATTGAATCTTCTAAGAGATCTAAATACCCTTTCCAATGATCCACCCCATGCGTGATTATGTCTTATAGTTCGAACAAATGGTCCGTTTTTCTTTAAAAAATTCCTATCTAATGACTAATCTATGCCTAGGATGACGTCATAATCCTTCATATCTAACACTAAAAGGTTTGTCGCTAGACACAATCTCCCAATCATAATATCCACACACTTACATATCGAGTGTATAAGGGACCCACTACCCATCGGTGACTCAACACACATAACATGAGTGTCGACTGTCTCTAAAAGGCCGACTGCTCGTACAAATCTAGTAGCAATAAAAGAGTGTGTCGCACCCATGTCAAACAGAATATTACCCTCATCCCCATGGATAGGAAACATACTCGCGACTACCAGCGGTGACGGAGGTGCTGGCTGAAAAATCACATCCCGAATGTTATACACACATCTGTAGTGCATCTGGACCAGCTGCTACTGTGGGGCCTATGCTAGTGCTGGGGCTAACGGCGCCTGCTACCCCTGTTGGGCACCCTATTGTTGTGTCCTATCTCCCTATGGACAAGTCCTATATTTGTGTCCCTGATGGAAAAAAATGAAACACTGCCCCTGGAACTATCTCTGTGCTTGGCCCTGCTGGCCCTCAAGTTGGACCTGACAGCCTTGGCCCTGTTGGCCTCCCCCTTGGTTCCCTTGGCCCTAAGAAACCTACTGCTGGGAACCCTATTATCCCTTCCTATCAAATCGATGTAGTCCATACCTAAATCTCTTGGCAGAGTTCCCCTGTCGAGAATCCTGCCCCTGGTGATCCGATATCTGCTGCTGTCACTACCCCCATTTGCCATGCCCAGCTGGCTGGGTTCACCTCTCTTGCTTCCCTTCACATGGAAGCAATGATCCTGACAGTGCACTAAAGCGGCGTTGACGATGTCTATATAAGTGAATAGTGTTGGGTTATCGATCAAATATTGTGTGATCTTCCAGGTCAAACCATCTATAAACTTGGACTTTTTTCGCTCCTCGTTGCTCACCTCGTCTGCCACGAAATTAGCCAGGCGGGTGAACTCATCCTCATAGTCAGTCACTGATCCATCACCCTGAACCACCTCACTAAATTTCTTCCTCATTTCTGACTCTACGGCAGGCGGTAAGTACTTGCAGTCAAACCGTACCCAAAACTCAGAAATCGTCATCAAGACCCTCTCGTTTGTGGTAGTAACTGACTCCCACCACTAAAAAGTTGTTCCCGACAAATGAAAAGTAGCAAGAATCTGCTTATGAATCTCGGTACACTCAAGTATGCGCATATGGCACTGAATGTTCTTCTTCCAATTGCAAGCCTCCACCACATCAGTACTACCCTGAAACTCGGGTAGATGGCCCTTCTGAAAGGTCTCCCTAACTCTCTACCAAGAAGGTGGTCCTGTCGAGGCCTGAACTGTTGGTGCCACTAGAGACTATGCCTAGGGCTGAGGAAAATGGGCTACCATGGCCCTCATGGCTGTCTCAACTCCTAAGCCACTATCACTGCCATCTGAGTAGTAAAAATTAGCTCTAGTGAGGGGTGGTGGTACATGTGGCTCCTGATGGGCCTCCCTCACCTCTTCCCTAGCCTCAGCCCTCTCTGCTCGTTGTTTTTTAGGTGGCATCAAAAAACAAATCGAATTGTATAAGTACACAGTTTATACAAAATCCAATAGTAGAAGTACGATATCTTAAGCACGCAAAAACAAATGCAACAGTCCTAAAATAGGGCTCTATATCAAAAGGACGTAATGCTGAAATCGTAGTAAGCTGCTCAGATCCTAAGAACACTAGAACCTGATGCTCTGATACCATCTGTGACACCCTGCCTAATTACATCCCGAATGATCAGTCCTAAATTAAATTAAAATAGGTTTCTCAGTTGGCTCATTCTTTGCATCACTATCGAAAACTTTTAAATTACTAATCTCCTAAGTGAAATTAGACCGGTGTCAAATTTTATCTTTCATTAACTCAAGACAATTTACTCATGAGTAAGTAATAGATAATCATTCACAATAAACTATGAATCAAACCATGTAGCATTATATAAAGGATAAAATCTTACCGAGTCAACATTCGGCTAAAAATCCAAAGCTGCTAAATAAAACCAACATAATCCAAAATTGAAATATGAAATAAAGAAATTGGACAACATGTCCCAATAGAGAGTACTATAATGAGATCATACACTAGATCTGAATAGATTAAGCGTCTATGCAAAATCCTGCCAGCCTCCACGAAACTGCACCTACGAGTCCCTTGGACAAAATCTTCAAGTCTGGCGTCCATGTGGCTGGACACCTAAAAGATTTTCAAAATATTTTTATAGCAAGAGTTAGTACTCAAAACGTTTTGAAAATATTTTTTGCAAGGGATTATCACAATAAAATGTGTTATTGATTATACATATTAAGATTTCGTGTACACTCTCTTGAGTTACCTCACCCCTCATCTGTTGTGCACCCCTAACGTCTTGTACCTAGCCTATCTAGATATACTACTCAAGCTAACTGAACTATAGTATTCAACTGAATTCATCTATCCGACTAAGTTCCCATTCCGCCGACTTAGTACGTACTAGTAACCATATCTCATGATTTATATACTTAGATAACTGTTTACGCCTTGTTATCTTTCACCATTTTATAATTAAGTCTTTTTACTTAATTTGCTTTTAGATGTATTCGCGGCATCTCATTATCTAATAACTCGCACAAGTAGATTATTAATACAATATATACTTCACATAGCATATACTTATAATTCATTCATTAATAAATATGTCATATTAACACACATCAAGGAATATTGGTTCGGAATGGTCCATCGACACCAAGTAAGAGTTTGGTTCGGAATGTCACCTCGACCCCAAATGTATTTCATGTAGTTGTTCGGAAAATCGACTCGACCCCACTAATGAAACTTTATACATATATTGGTTCGGAACTCTTTCGTCATGACCCCAACTTTCTATTTCCATATATTAGTTATGAATCCTACCTCGACCCGAATATAGGCAATTATACTTTAGGTATTCTCTTCACATAAGTATCTATATAATTCAGTAGGTATAAACACAACCTAAAATAATGTTCGTACGTAATATTTTCACTTTGATATTCATCGTACTTATTTATTTACGATTTATCTCACTATCGTATTTTAATTTGAGTATTCACACAAATATAAGGTCCCTAGTTACCCCTCCATTCATTTTAGTAATTAAGATATCTCTAAACTACTGGTATACTCCTTCGGATGACGTTTACTCTCTCTGTAACCCAAATCCCAAATTCCCAACGCACTATTCTATCGCTTTACCCTCGTTGGTCCATCTCTTCGAATCTTGCACTCAATGATTATAACGAAACCCCACTATGATCCTACTGGTCTTCCCTCAATCCCTACATAGGTGCAATATCATCCCTAAGGTTCCCTCCAAGCATTGGCAAATGATTAGAACTCAACCAACAAAAGAACCCAGAATCAGCCTGGGTCGATCGACCGACCAGGATCATCGATCGATCGACTCCATCGATCGATCGACATTCAAGGGTCGATTGATCGATCGAACATGTGCGGGTGTAGTTCGTCTTCTTCGTGCATTTTCTCACCATTCCCAAGTATCCAATTTACATGATAACACACCAAACTTGAAACCAATGATTTCTACCCATTCCTACATACTCTAGGATGATTTCCAACTAATTAAATATCATAAATCCTCACAAATTTAGCCCAGAATAATTCAAATCCTCTAATTATTCAAGAACCCTAAAAATATGTTCTTCCATATCATAAACCCAACTTTCATTCGTATTACCAATCATAGTTCCTCTGATTTTTCAATCCTCTATAGATATAAATCTAACTACATGTTATTTCTACCCAAACATGTAATAAATTAACTCTTTTTCTCCAAGAATATTAACCAAAACCAATTATTCATAAATCCTATGCATGGATATTATAACTCAAAATAATTTTCAAATAACCACTTGCCTTGTTTAGAGATGATCTGATTTCGTGATTGTTGCTGGTGAATGATTGTCTTTCTCCTACAATCTTCCTTCCCATCTAGTTTGTGGTGAAAGAATTCTTTAAATCCTTCATCAATTCTTCCTAAGGCTTGAGAATGATCCCTCTTCTCTCTCTAATGGCTCTCCTTTATGTCATGAGGTTTCTAACTCTAACCCCACTTTTAATTAGCTGATAAAACACTCCAAAATTCTTAGGTCCCTTACCCCCATCTGCCAAAAGACTAACACGCCCTCGTACGGTCCTGGTTTAGCCCAAAAGTGCCCCGGTAGCCGGCTAGTACCCCCGGGTGTACTATTTTGACCAATTCAGCCCTTTCAGAATCATTTGTGACCTCCAAATTATCATTTGAGTCACCAAAAAATATTTTTCCTATCTCATCCTCAATTTAGTCTACATGTGATACTCGGTTGAGGTATAATCAAGCACATCCATATCTCTCGCTATGTCATACAAATTAACTATCAACATTTACTATTCACACCTAGTAAATTTGAATCATAATACTAATCAGTATCTATCTCTCGATTAATATTTAATAATCACAATTATTATTTACGCTTAATAATTATAATTATCATTAAATCATATTAAATTACTCTACTCACGTAATTTAAATTAAAACATATGTTCTATTTAATTACCCAATTAATTAAATTTTAAATACATAGAAATACGGGGTATTACAACTGTTGAATGGCAACCCCAGGACCCTGCCTATCGACAGTTTGTCTAGGGTTCCATGCCTATAGGTAGTTCAAGGACCATGCCGATCGACACCCCCTTTTGCCCTATAAATAGAGGCCATGACCTCACTTTGAAGGACACACCTCAGGAGACCTGAACATTCCTCTCAGCAATTAAGAGGAATTACCTCAAATTCAAAATTGTTCTTTTCTAAAAACCCCATATGCCACATTCCTTCCTTCATTTTCATACTCTTTTGATTAAATTTCCACCCACATCCTCAAGCCACCATCACTTCACCTTGAGATCAATTCATCTATAAGAAAGATCTACTTCAAGTCATAATAAGGTCATCCATTTCTTCCTCTTTGTCTTTAAATTTAATTTTTCATTAGTTACTTCATTTTCTCTTTAGTATATTATTTCATTACATCACACATCTTAATTATAAGTTTTATTTTTAGTATTGGCATATATTTTATTTTCATAGAAAAACCCAAAAATAAGAAAAAAGAGGGTTCACTCGTAAATTCCAAAAGGAAATTTACCATCACAAGTTCTCATACTAAAACACCTTTTCTCTACACATACACATATTATAAAATGCCATATTGGATTTATGGGCTAAACCCCACCTCATATTATTTTTTAACTATGTGGTCTTTTATGATCCCGAATTAAGTATTATTTTTTAACTATGTGGACTTTGATGCCCCTAGATTAAGTAGGCGCCTTAGGTAAATCTCTCAAATCGAGTCCTCCTACCTACATTTGTTATTCTATTCTCATATATTCATGATATATACATTTTATGTGCTTTTTTGCTTGTGTCTTATCCGATATACGCAATGGTTCTTTCATAACGATTTGTGAATCGACCAAAACTTACATTATATTTTTTATTACTATTTTTGGAACACTACTAAGGATGACCTCACTCTGCCTTTATCCATGACGCGAGTCGAGCGATTCCCTCCTCCATTTATATTATTCACATAAGCACAATCATTACGGAGTTCTATAGGAGAAGATTAAAACATGCCTAGAAGAGACTGAAAGGGTGGGATGGGTACCTAACACCTTCCCATTCCATAACTTTGCCCTCAAACTCTTGAACTACTTGGTTTCGCAAGCATCAGTATTCTCCTTGATGCCTTTATCTCGAGGTGGCAACATTTTTTTTGCCTATTTTGTGAAAAATAGGCTAGCGAATCTATCTTTACATATCACCCCACGTCGACGACGACCGAGCACACCTATAATGTACGCATTCCCGTGCACATGCCGAAAAAGGAAAAGAGGTGTTAAGGAAGGAGGGATCCACCTCTGGAGACCCCGAGCCCCGATAATGTGATGGCCATAGTGTAAACTCTGTTGGGGACTTCTATTAGAGGGTTAGACTCTATTTTTTTATGAGCATTATTCTTTTCTATACGTGTGCATATGAACCTACCTCTATGTTCCCTTTTATCCTCTATTTGCCTTTTTGTATATATCTCTCTCATGCATATGTCACTTTCCACTCACTTGTACACTTCACGCACTTATATATACTCTCCATATATGCTTCACACACTTACACTTAACTTTACTTTACTCTCACATGCTTCATACACCAGTTAGAATATCCATGCTTAGGCTTCACTAGCACACAACCACACTTCCTACACTTGTATATATGCTCACTTGCACATGTCACACACCACTTGTAGTTGATCCATGCTTAGGTTCACTACCACACATGCTCACTTGTGTATACTCCCATGTCAGATACTCACTCACGTGTATCCATGCGTAGTATAATTTCCATGCAAGATATACTTATATATGCTCCCCATTTAATGTAGTTTTCCTTTTACTTATCATACAAATAAAAAATGATAAAAATTCTCTCTTTCCATAATATATTGCTTAAGACTCATGCATTTTTGCACACTACATCACCAAGAGCATGGTTATTGACCAAAATTTTGTCCCGTACTGGGGGTTCACTTTGTAATGGGTGCTGGACCTGCGGTTTGCAGTTAGCCTAAGTGATATGACTATCACCTTCTATTGGCCTCGTACCTTTGATGTATATCCAATGGTTCCCCCACGTCGTACCACTTGATCGAACTCATAACGAGAGGTATATAGTAGGGAACTCATTCACGTACATTGAGTATATCTAATTCTCTTTCACTCGTACTATCCGCCCAAGGTATATAATGAATTAATTCATGTACACTCAGGTATATCAAATGGCTTGTCCATACGTACCAAATAATTATTTCCCTTATAGGCAAGAAGTATATCGTGGAAGTCATGCCAAGGGGGAAACCATTCCAATAACCCAACAATTGCATGAATCTCATATAGATGTCAAACCTAGGACACTCATATTTATTTTGTCGGTTACCATGTGAAACTCTATTAAAATCCTGTGTTGGGATGCCGCCCTAATTTTTGCACAATTTTGTCTCCTTTCAAAACAGGCCCCATCCGTGAGCCTGGCAACAAGTTAAATCGTGATTTACATATATTTTTAAACCTAATATAAGTAAGACATTTTTTCTGCATTTAGGCAAACCTAATACAAGTGAGAACCTAATAATAACATTAATATTAATCGTTTTGAGATTCCTATCCCGAACCCTTGGACCTTACCCAGTCAAGGGTCAACCTGCCAGTACCCACAGATCCAAAGGAGGGGTAATTAAAAGAGGTTAAGGAAGACCTTAAGATTTTGTCGAAGAAGTTTGACCAGGTCAAGATATCAGGGAACTACATGGACTACACCCATATGTCTCCCTATCCCCAAGCCAGACTACCAGAGATGTTCAAGATTCCATACATAGAGAAGTTCGGGGGAAGCGGATACCCAATTGTTCACCTTCGAAGATATTATCGAGCCATGACTCTCCTTGGTGGCCTTGAAGAGATAATGGACCGGATTTTCCAATAGACCCCAAAAAAATGTACCCTTCGTTGGTTTCTATCCCTTGACGAATCCAGAATCTATAGTTGGGAGGATGTCGCACGAGAATTCATGTCACAGTCAAATACAATGAGGAACTAGAGGTTATGCGCCGAGATCTGGATATTCTTAAGTGGAACCCAGTGGAAACAATTAGTAGCTTCATAGGAAGGTGGAGAGAGAAAGTTGCAATCGTGACCAACAGACCCTCTGAGGAGGAACAAGTTAGTATAGTGAATAAAAACTTCTTACCGCATATCTGAGCATCCATGGGTGGACATTACTACCCACACTTCGGAGCACTCCGAGAAGATAGCATAGAAATTGAGGAAGATGTTGCCAAAGTCGAATTCGAGAAAAAGAAAGTAATAGGATAATTCATTCCCCGAAAATATGAGAAACCCGCTAGTGCTATAGTCTCAACCATCAGCATCTCCCAACCACCTCTTGGGCATCCTAAAGTCACCCAACCCACCCAAGAAAGAATACATTGAGTGCCATGTTACCTTGTCAAATGTTTACCAAGCCTTACTGAGATAAAACCTCATCAAACCCTTGGACCCTCATCCATTACCGAATTCACTCCCTAAATTTTTTAAAGACAATGCCCGTTGTGATTTCCACCATTCTGCCAGCCATACTACCAACCAGTGCTTCTATCTTCAGAATGTGATCCAAGGTTTAATTGATCGGGGTATCATCGCCTTACAAGCCAATCCTAAACGCAAAACCACTCATAACCCACTTCTCACCCGTGAAAATCCATCTTTATGGAGAATGACCTAGAATTTGACCCATCTGCCTAAATTATGACTAGTAAAGCACCCATTATACCCATAATTTCAACCAAATGGCTTCAAGTCTGCCCATATTTTCTCCTACACCCTACCTGCTTCACCAACCAAGATTTGTGACTCCTCACAAGGGCTTGTATTAATGTTCGTACCCGATATGAAGGGAAAGATATGGAGTTACCAGCTGCTTTGAATCAACTCTTGTAGTTCAAGCTAAAATTTCCAACTGAGATGACCATCGATCATCACAAATTCAGTGGTTTGTTAATGGAAGCTCAAAAATGGGCTTGGGAATCAAATAATTGGGTGGTTCTCATTGATGAAGTGAGTCTAGATGATATAGTGCGGATTATGGCCGATATGTTTCGATAAATAAGTGAAATTTATAGTATTGATGAGCTACTCACCGCTTTAAAGCTTCAGGGATGGTTGGTCCCTTCAGTCCTACACTACCCCATTGAGTGGTGGGATCTGTACAATGAAGTCGTAGAGGTCCTTAAATGCATTGATTTCTCTTGGCAAGAGGATATAGTCACCACTAGATGGAGAGATGACTTTTACAACTCAGATGATAAGACTAGTCGGGAAGACACCAGTCTAGTATCCAATTATGCGGGATAATACGCTTCGAAGATCTGTTGGGGGAAATCAACAAGGTGTCCATTGGGCCAGAAATAGATGAAGACGTGAGTTTCAAGTTGTTCCCTACCTTAGTAAATTATAAAACTAGATCAGGTAGTCACTATGAAGATCTGAATCCTCATGCGACCCATAAGGATAAAGGAAAAGGAGTTATTGAAGAACTTCCCGTGCTAGATATGACCATCGAAGAAAGTAAAGTCCTTGACCAACTCAAGAAAACCCAAACCAGCATCACCTTATGGGGGATTTTTATATCCTCCCAGTTGCATCGCAATGCTTTCATAAGACTTCTCATCGGGACTACAATCTCTCTTTCCATTACTCCTAAAGAAGCCGTGAAAATGGTTGGATCCTTAACTTCTAATAGACTCCTCTCCTTTTTTGAGGCAAAGATACCAAAGATTGACCCTCGTCATAATTATTCCTTAAACATCTCCGTTAAAGTGTTGGGAAAGATAGTCCCTCACTCCCTTGTTGATGACGGATATGCCCTTAACGTTTTCCCTCTCAGAACCATTAATTGCTCGGTTTTGAAAGTTGGTGATCTCACTCCCACTTTTGTAGCTATGCATGCTTACGATAATACCCGTCGAGAGGTAATGGGGTCCATGTAACTCATAATATTGTATGGCTCTATCAATCCTATCATTGGGTTCTAGATTGTTGGCATACCGTCATATTTCAACTGTATTTTTGGTCGTCCATGGCTCCATAGTATCTGAGGGGTATCATCTTCTCTTCATTAGAAATTGAAATTATTCGCCAATGGCCAGGTTATCACCATCTTGGGGGATGATGTCAGTGCAGACACCTCCAATACTAGTAACTCGGTATTACATATCCACAATGGTATGAATGACATCCTCCTCTCGGGCTTCAGAGTTAATCTACTTCCTCTTCAAACATGAGATTATTTCAAAGACCAGGTATGTTCGAAACATAACCCTCGCGGCAACGTCAATGTGATTCAAATATTCAAGAACATGCACTTCATGCTCGAAATTTGGCTAGGATGACACCAGTAAGGAATCCTTGAGCCCATAGTCTTGAAGGAGTCCTTTCCCCTATGTGACCTAGGCTACCAACCCTCCCCAGAAGAACTCAAATCCCTTCGATGAGCACGACTGAAAAGAAGCTTAGAATAAGGAAAGACTATATCGAGAGACACTTTGAATGGAAGGTTTATCAAGGAAGGCAAATATTTCACTTTCTACGACTTCCCCGAACCATGGTATGACCAAATTGGTAAGAAGATGAAATCGGTGTTAGAAATATTCTTTCAAGATAGCAACGCCGCAGATTGCCAGCATGAAGTTCAACCCCTCACTAAGAAAATCATGACAGTTACAAAGGAAAATAATTCCAAGGACTCATTCAACCTGCTGATACTCGGGCTGAGTCTCTGCATGATCCTTTCAGATGCAGAGACATCGGATTTGTCTACTCAAATCATAGCTGCTGACATGCCTATCCTCAACTGGAATGCCATGCATGTCTAGCTTGTCCAGATTCAAGCCGACCCTGTTGTTAACCCTATCCAAATCTCATCATTTGATGTTGTTGTTTCCTTTTCTAATATCAATGTAACTGAGACCTCGTTTGGCAATATTCTCAATGTTGTTTCCCTGAGAATGAAATAAAAAAATATTTTGAGTATCTTATTGTGCCTTAAATTAATTATCTTAATTCTAATTAAACTCTTGATGATGATGATTTTGTAAATGAATAATTCTTAATTGATCTAAATAAGGAAAATAACAAATAACATAACTGCATTTAAATTAATGATGATGAAATTGTTATTATGAATCTCAGTTCTAGTAGCCGTTATCCTGAGATTAGGATAGGGCCCACCCTTAACGAGCAAAAGCGTACACAATTCAAAGAACTGCTAAAGGAATTTGTGGACGTCTTTTCATGTTCCTACAATTATATGTCCGGTATCGATCCAGAAATATCTCAACACGAGATCCCAACATTCCCAAAATGTAAACCAGTTAAACAGAAGCTACAAAAGCTCTGCACCAAATAGTCGCTCAAAATTAAAGAAGAAGTGGTTAAGCAACTGAACATAGGTTCATTCACATACTCGGATATCCTTCATGGCTCGCCAACATTGTCCCTATGCGGAAATTAGAAGGGAAAGTTCGAGTGTGCATCGACTATCGGGATTTAAACAAAGCAAACCCAAAGGATGATTACCCATTACCCAACATCGATATGATCGCAGACAACACGACTAGCCACGCCCTCAAGTCATTTATCGATGGATTTTTTGGATACAATAAGATCAAGATGTACCCCAGCCATCATGAGAAAATCGCCTTTATCTCCCTACGGGGAACCTTCTGCTACACTATCATGCAGTTCGAACTTAAGAACGCCGGGGCCACCTACCAGAGTGCTGCCATAACCATCCTGCATAACCTTATCCACAAAGAGGTCAAGGTCTATGTGGATGCTATGATCATTAAATCTAAGACTCAGGAAGGTCTTATTCTCGCCCTGCAAAAGTTTTTGAGCGACTACGATAATACCAGATCCCGTTATAACCACTAAAATTCATTTTGGGCATCACAAATGGAAAACTCTTAGGATTCATGGTCAATTTGAAGGGAATCGAAGCATACCCTGATAAAAGCCATACGTAAGATTCCACCACCATAGACAAGTAGTAGGAAGTACGAGGATTCCTAGGAAAATTATAGTACATCAGTCGGTTCATCTGCCAATTGACTTCAATCTGTGAACCCATTTTTAATCTTCTCTAGAAAGATTCTACCAAAGTCTGGAATAAGGGTTTACAATATGCCTTTTACAGAATCAAGCAATACCTTACCCAACCTCTGGTGCTTATGCCTCAGTAGCCAGGTCTTTCGCTCCTATTATACTTGATCGTGATAGACACTATAGTAGGGGCTTTTCTAGCCTAATACATTAAATAATCCCTAATGGAAATTAAAAAATTATCTGGGTACGAAGTCATCTACACAACTATAGAGAAATCATGTGTTTCCCTGGCTTGGTTTACGCAGAAGTTACGACCTTACATGATCACCTTCCTCATCACACTTGTGTCCCATATTCATCCCATAATATACTTTCTAGAAAAGTCCGTTCTATCTAGCCGAATGGCCCAATGGTTGATGTTGTTACTCAAGTTCGATATTATGCACGTTACACAGAAAGCTATAAACCGGAGAGCCATTTCCGATCACCTTGCTAATTACCTCATGGAAGAAGCAATGTTTGGGTCTCTAAATTCTCAGACAAAGATATTCTCTCACCTCTCGAGAGGACCTCAAATGGTAGATGATCTTTGATTGAGCTACCAACAAGAAAGGATACGGCATTGGGATACTCCTAATCGCCCCTGATGGGTCTCACACTCCAATTGTTATCAATCTATATTTTCCTTGAACTAATAATATGATCGAGTATGAATAATGCATGGTAGCCTCAAGATCTCCCTCCAAAAATGAATTTAGCACCTACACATATACATATACTCTGCCCTTATCGTAGGGAAAATCTTTAAAAAATGGAAAGTCAAAGATAAAAAGATTGTACCCTTCCATGCCCACCTAGAAGAACTGGTCTCTCAGTTTAATGATGTCACCTTACACTACTTGCCCCGTGAAAAGAAAAGCCTGGCAGATGCCCTAGTCACCCTGGCCTCCATAGTTGACATGCCTAAGGGAATAATAATGGCCCCTTTTATGGTTTAAAAACAAGATAAGCCCGCCCACTTCTACTACATTGAACTCATTCCCGAGGAAGATTCTGATATGGTCGAGTTATAGTACTATGAGATTTGTCCACTAATTAAACATGGTAAGTATCCTAAAGATGCAGATAAGAAAGATTGTGCGATCCTTCCCAAATTGGTCGCCCAGCACATCCTCTGCGATAAAGCATTGTCTGAGAAAAACTTCAATGGGACCCACTTGCATTGCATTGCAGGGGCTGATGTTGAATAAATGATACAAAACATCTTGAGTGGGGAATGCGAGCCCCTCATGAACGGTCACATGTTTGCCAAAAAGATCATCCATCAAGGGTACAATTGTACGACAATAGTTCAAGACTACACTGCCTTTGTTCGAAGATGACTCAAATATCAATAATTTTTCAATCTCCAACACTTACCTCCCCGTGAGATATACAACATGACCTCTCCCTGGCCCTTCTTCACCTAGGACATCGACATCATATGGAATGTTACTCCCAAAGCTTTAAATGGTCACGAATTCATCCAGGTCTCCATTAATTACTTCACAAATGGGTCGAAGCTGAGTCATACACAGTATTAAATGCCAAGAAAGTGGCCAAGTTTATCATAAAGAACACACATAGGACATATTTAACAAAAAAATCATCCATTTCAACCCATCCTATATTTCCAAAAAGGAAAGTTAAATAACACATAGGACACATTTACATGCATTACAGTGGGGTGTGTGTGTGTGTGTTACATTATTTCTAAATTTTTTAAAATATTTTTTGGGAATTATTAAACATTTTAAATTGTTTTTTTAACATTTAATAATTTGAAATTAAAATGTTTTGCGGTTATAAATTGGATTATTAACTCCCTTAATAAACTTCCTAGATCGAAACCAAAATCGGCACAAAATATTGGGGTACCAAATGGGATTTTCTAAAGTTCAAAAATATGCGTTTGATTTCCTGTTATAGCTTAACATGCGGTTGTCTCTAGTTGGTCCGAGCTATGTTTCTTTTATCACATAACTTGGATACCATCTCAGCCCTTGGATTAGATGTTATCAACGATCTGCATTTCTTATTACTTAATCCATATGAGACTTTATAGAGCCAATAAGACTCAGAGATTGTACGGTTCCTTTATGACCCTTAGAAATGAATTCTAAATGTTAGATTAATCTCATATGTCCATTTTCCTTCAATGTTCGAGATCCTTCCTCACCTACTATAAATACAACCCATCATTGAGGCTTTAAAAGACTTTTGGCAGTCGTCCCATTTAAGAGAAAAAGATAGAGTAGAGAGAAGAGAGAGAAAAGAGAAAGGGGAGAGAGAGAGAGAGAAAACCAAAAAAAAATTAGAGAGAAATCTTTGTAGGTTTTCCCTTACCAAACTAGAAAACTAGAAAACTAGAAAACTAGAAAACTAGAAATCTTTGTAGGTTTTCCCTTACCCATCTGTATATATACAAAACTAGAAAACTAATACACTTGAGTGTTTATAAATTTGAGGTTTTCTTTAAGGTATTTTGGGGTTTGGATGTTTGAAGAAATTCTTCAAAATAATCTCTCTTAGGAACACGAATCTCTAAGTGTTTCTCATATTTCTTTCAATGAATACTGAGAAACACATCTGAGATACATTTCATGTATATTTTAGTGTTTCTATACCTTCTCTAGTTTGGATCTTATATTTTACTGCTAATTTGTTTAGATCCTTGCTCTCTTATTTCAATTTCTTGAAAAAGAAACTTCGATTTCAATCTGATTTTTAGATTTGAATGTTTTTGTCCAAAAAATAGAGTTTTACAGTTTGTGAAACCATTTTGTAAATAAATAAGTTCTTGAGACTTAGATTTGATTTTTAGAAGATTTAAAAATTCAGATCTAAAATTTTATTTCGATATTCGAAGTTTGATTTTCTTGTAAACTGAACATTCGAATGTTTTATATAATTTTTGTAAATTCATAGGACCATTTGTATAATCTCTAAAGAGCGAAATGAGTTGCATACTACATTTAGACACTCAGCGGTCACAATATACTCTCACACGAACACTTAGAAAAAGTGTTATTCCTTTTGAGAGATCTTTTTTAATTGAGTCCATTAAAGCAAGGAGCGAGGAGTCAAAGCAAAGAAACTGCCAGGGAGATCAAAGCTAGAATCGGAATACCGTGGAGGAGCTTTTCACTCATTTAGTTATATTTATGTTCTTTATCCTAGGATCTTGTGTTGCACGTGTAGGTGCTTGTAACTCTTGTATAGTTGTTTATAGTGGATTTTTTTTGTTGTGGCGTAGAGGTCAGCGTGGAGGTTCCCTCAGCGTGGAGTTACTCCTTTAGTTCTTAATTTCTTGCATGGTTTGGTTTCGTTACGAAGAACTAGTGTAGGTTTTTTATTTAAAACCTAAGGTAATCATGCTACCAAGTCTAACATCAAACTTAATCTATTTTATATACATTTTGTGTTTTATGATATCAAAAAGGAGTTTCATAAACGAGTTTGTCTTCGGAGTGTACTTAATCTTTAACATTGTGTTAAAAACATAGTGAAGGATTTTCAAGTGGTATCAGAGCAAGTTTATCAAAACATTTTTCATCGTGAATGTCCAGAAACTGCTTTTTGAAATCTTATTCTAAAAAAATAGATAAGAGATTTGAGAAGCTAAATAACCTGTCCCGTCCACCCCTCTTTGATGGACACAATTTTCCTTACAAGAAAATAAGGATGATTGTATTCATCCAAGGGACTTTGGGTGATGATGTGTGGGACATGATTGAAAATGGATACCAACTAAGCCTTTGTTTGAAACCAACACTACAAGAGTTAAGAAAAATCTCAGTGAGTTTACCAAAGAAGAAAAAAAGATGTCACTTTACAATAATAAAGGAAAGAACTACATCTTTATGTCCATAAATGAGCATGAATTTTAATGTATATCTATTTGCTCCACTTCCAAGGAAGTCTAGGACAAAGTCGTCACCGCCCATGAGGGTGATGAACATGTTAAGGCTAGGAAAACTAAGACGTTAGTCCAGCAATACAATTCTCTTATTATGGATGAGAATGAGTCATTTGATGATTTTTATATAAAATTAATTGATATTGTCACAAAGTTGCATGTAAATGGGATAACATATGATAGAAAGGAGATAGTGCTTCAAATCTTACAATTCTTACCTGCTAAATTTGACAATAAAATATATACCATAGAAGAGATGGATGGCCCTAACTTGACTCCGAAATTACTCAGTAGTAAACTAAGAATAGTAGAGATGGATTAGAGTATAAAAACCAAATGACCGCACAGAATAAACGATCCTCTGGATCTAATGTAGTTTTCTCATATAGAGTGATTGTCCCTAAAGTGAACCCACTGGACTTTAACATCGACTTTAGTGAGTATTCTGATTTGGATAATCTGGATAACCAGATTACTCTTATGAGCAAACAATTTAAGAAAATCGTTAAGTTTAGAACTCTGTGGCATCTAAACAAGGAAAACCTGGTTATGAAAATCATCAAAATCACATACCTCATGACAAAAACGATGACAAACAAACCAATGACAACAATAGGTCTAAAACTGATAATTGCCACATCAATGTCATCATTGTTGTAAAATGGGGCACTTTGCTACTAAATGTAGAGTTAACTTGAATAATAACAATAAAGTTAGGGATAATATGTGCAAAACTTGGGACGACTCAAATGATTCTGATGAAGATGAAGTTGATTCAATCAACATTGATGAATCAGCATGTCCTTTTATGCCAAGATCATATATTCTGATGATAATGAATGTTTACTTATTGATGAATGTATTATGCCTGTTGATGTTTATATCATTCCTGATAGTGATATTATTGTATCTATTTCTGTTGACAATGTAAATAAATTTAGGTTACGGGTGAGTCAAAGTGAAAACATTGTTGACTAATTGAACGTGTGTGTGAGTTCCACTACATAAAATGAAATAATGGGGGACTCTGCACACACTTCACTTAACGAGTCCAATGATGACCTACCTGATATTTAAGAGTTGTACACCAAAACTTTTAAAAAGAGTGCCAAACTAGATAAGATGGTAAAGTAATTGACTAAACATGTTTAACAACTTAGTAAAACTATTCGAAAGAATGCATAAAATAACATTGCATAATGCATTGCTCGCGAGACAGAGACAAAAGAGTTTTTGTTAAAATTAAAAGACCTATCTGAGAAAAATATTGTCTTAAAGTAAAGGAATAAGGTGCTTTAATTGAATTGGAAAAATCCAAACATAAAGTTTCAAATGTTTTAAAAAATGTTTACATTTTAATACTCAAGATAAAACCTATGAATAGATAGTTATAGGAAGTAAAATGGATTCTTAAGATAAATATAGCCTAGGTTTTTAAGTAAAAATTTTGACCAGCAAAACAATTGTCTCTCTTGAAAATGTTATTTTTGTAAAAGAATACCAAACGATTAGAAAACCTCATAATGGATTTTTTCTTGTTAATATCTCTAAAGCAATGAAAAATAAGTGTAATCAACAGCCAAAACCTAATGAAAAAGCTAAGTATGTATGTGCGTCTACAAGAGACCTCGGATAAACCACTAAGACTTGTGGTAATTGGACTAGTGTGTCTTACATGACCGAACCTATCTTTAAGGACTTAAGTGATAGAGTCAAGCCTACTTTGCATCAGTATTTCTCCTATTGCGATGTCTATGGGCACCCTATTACCGAGGGTTTTCAAAAAAGGTTGTGTACACCTACCTATAAAAACCTTAACTATGCACGAAAGAGTAAGAATATGTATGTTCTCCCAAAATAGACCACACAAAACTCTAACTATAAGAGAGAGGGGCCTAAAACTGAGAAGAACCCATATAAAAAGACCCGCCAGACCTTTTCTAAATCAAGGGCTAAGATTTTTTTTCAAACCAGGACCATTTGGATTACATAAGACGACATGTTACCCTAGCTCAAGTGCAATGTGGTGACAATTGCTTTTAAGGCATAATGCACCTCAGCTGGTTGGTACTTGGATTTCAGTTATTCCAAACACATGCCCGGGGACGAAATGAAATTGACAAATAAGATAGACTTCCTTGGAGGTAGTGTTCTGTTTAGCGATGGTGTTTCATCCCAAATCATTGGTAACGGAACACTATGTGAATAAGGGCTCCCTGATCTAAATGATGTCCTACTTGTTAAAGGTATTAAGGCTACCTACTAAGTATATCATAATTTTTTATTCCAACTGTTACCTTCCCTAAAACCAATTGCAAAATTTTGAATCAAGTGAAAGTGCGAGCTTTTCTAAATCAAAGCTCTGATACCAATTTGTAGAACCCCGAATTTTGATTTTCTCAATTAAAACATTTAATAATTTCCTTTTATATAAACTCGATGCGGAAGCGGTGTGATGGTTCAACTTTAAAACAACAAATTTTAATTTCTTAAAACAAATTAAAATTAAACCAAGTGAAGTAAAATTAATCAATTAATATATTCACTTAAACCAATTAATTAATCCAAGTCCTAGAATTTGCCTAAGTCATATTTATCAATATTAGCAAATTAGGCGAAACCAAGTTTTACCAAATGACTTGAATTAAATAAACTTTACCCAATATATAATTTAGCACCAAATTAAATTGAGTGTGATAATTTAAACCAAATTTTATCTTGATTTATCCTAAGCATGCGTTCTAAATTGTTATGCAAGATAAAATAAATCCATCACACTACGCCGCGATGTACGAGGAAAAACCCAAGATGAGAAAAAACCTCGGACGGCCCTAGCCACAAATTCACTAGATACGGAATTACAATTACAAGACAGATAGACTTACAACGCACGACTCGATCCCTCTCAAGCCTCGACGCTTCTTCTTGTAGAACCTCTTCCTAGCGAATAACCTTGGAACACCACCGCGGTCTCGGAATCCACCGATAGGACTTTATATGGTCATCGTCACCCGAGCAAGGAGCCTTTCTCCAAGTGGGTAGAATCGCAACAAAACGTCTTCTTCTTTGATGGATGTAGAAGCAAACCAAAACTTCTCTTTGAAACGGAAGAGATAAACCGGTGCCAAACTCCAAGCAATTGATATGTATATATGTGAACTTGTATAAACAATATGGATGTAAAACTAGAGTGATAAAATATTTTCTCTTGAAAAACAGCACTCAAAACTTGAACATTTTCCTTTAAACAATTTTAGCTCTCAAACTCTCTCTAAGAGATGGAATGGAATGGAAAAGTTAGGAAAAGTTAGATTGGAAAATTTTCTTCCCGCACATATTAAAGTCTGAAAAAATTGGTTAAAAACTAAGTGGGGAAGTGGGTGAAAAACTGCCAAAAAATTGCCAAAAATTGTTCCCGCCTGGCATCTCGTTCGAACGAGACTTCTAACGACGTTCCAGATTGAACTCGTTAGAATCTCGTTGGATATCTCCTTCGAACATAAGGTTCGTTCGAACGACATATCGAACGACATTCCAGTGGCCTAATATGGGAACTCGTTGGCAGGTTCGTTCGAACGATTCTATCGAACGAAAAACCAGAAAGTTTGAATATTCTTGTTTAAGCCCAGAAAACTTTATAAACATTTATTTAAAGTTTTAATTAATTCTTTCTTAAAACAAAACGCAGTTTTTATAAAACCTAACACCCAATAAACTTGTTCCAAGCTCCTATATATATAATATTGCATTCATACCTTGGGAGCATGGAACTATGGTTGATGACGTAGAAACGAGGCACGCAAACCGGCATATTTGATGAAGCTTTATACTCTTTGCCACTACGTCTTCAACAAACACTTCATAGGCTTGAGAGTATTACAATTACACACTATCCTATGAATAAATGTTTTTGTCCGGAATTGAGCCAACACAATATATGGACTCAATTGGAAATTTGTGTCCTTACAAATCTCCCCCTTTGGCTATTCCGGGACAAAAACCAAACAAAAATTCTAAAGGGCCGTCAAGCTCACTAGACTCAAAACATAACGCACCCAAACTTGACTCAACCCAAGGATCAAACACTTTGCCATTGAAAGATGTCGTTTTAGAAGAATTCCTGCACACTTAAGCAAACTCATCAAATGCATAGGGAATATCAAAGTATAAGCAAGTAATTAATTACTCTCCCTAAATTAATTCTCCCTTTTATCAAACAAATGACATACTTAGAAAGACGTCTCCCCCTAAGATAAATCTCCCCCAAACGAGGATACGATAATAATAGGATAAGATACCATTTCTCCCCCTATCATTTTCTCCCCCTTTTTGTTCAGGAATAGGCAAAGGATAAAGAACTAATAAACACGTTGAAGCTTAAAGTGTTAAGACATTAAAGCACATGAGCAACAAAATCATAACTAATCCAAGATAGATACCAATAATGAAGTTTAAGCTTGGATGGACTAGAAAGCAAGGAAAAGACAAAAAAATATCATATATATATATATATATATATATATATATATATATATATATATATATATATATATACTAGAAATATACCAATAGAGTACTTGCATATATATATAGATATAAACACACACATGACACAAAATACAATAAGTTTGCACACTCGTATGGCAAAAATGTGTCATATGGAAACGGAAGTGTAGGGGTGTGAACCAGCAACAATTAAATTTAGACCCAAACACTTAATAAACATTCACGGAGTTCTCATTTGATTGCAAACTTCATCACATTTAAATATAACCTCATGTGACAATATAGATTGAACTCAATGAACAAACATACACAATGCATACAAGCCTAGCATATTGATGATTCTACAAACCAATAGAGTCATGACATGAAATACGCAACTAGGATAAACGGACATTGTGCAAACCGTTGATATACCATCCAATCTCCCTCAATATGCATTTATATTAAATTTGAATGAATATATCAATCAAACATAGGCCTTGGGAATTTTATTTTCTATTAATGCCATATTTTCTGTTTTTAGGCCTTTGGACCACGTATTTCTTTTAGGTCCATTCAAAACAGTGGCTTACAATCGCAAAGGATCACTAAGTCCTTTCGGAGCCCTTTCCCGTGCACATTTTTATTTATCATGTTTTCATTTTTCACACAACTCTCACGTGCAACGGATTTTGACATGCACTAGTCCTCCTAAGTCACAAATATGTAGATGACAAGAATGGTAGGTTAACACCTCACATAGCTCAAATATACATATGAAGTTTAAAATTTCAAAAGAGCTCGTGCATGTGTGTATAGAGGCATATAAAAATAGAATCCATTTAAACAATACAAAATCCAACTACTCCATATAAAACATGGTAAAGAACATTTTAAGGATTGAAAATTTAAACCAAAAGTTCTAGCCACGTGGGAGCGTAAAAGATGGGATTCAAACACAAATATATGCCACATAAAGTGTGTCAAACTAAAATACACACAAAATAAAATCTTTTTAAGTTTTTGATATTGTTAACCAAAAATAAAGATATATACTCAAAAAAATAAACAAAAATCATTTGTATTTTTCATTAAGCTTAAATGAAATAAATAAAACACAAATGATAAACAAAAATCTTTTTATATTTTTCAATTAATTCAAACACAAAATATAATACAAAAAGATAAACAAGTCATACTTTCTAGCATATGATATGAAATGAGGCAATGACCAGAAAATGACTAAACATGCATACATCTAGCAATGATAAATAATATGAAGCACAAAAAGCTAGAGTATGCATAAAACACTAACACATTCAACCTTTAAATTTAGCAAGGGAGGTTTCAAGTGATAGTAAATGAGAATCAACAAATCTTGTATCTAGCGCATTTAATAATGATTTCCTAACCCATATAGATTTATATTTAACATGATGGGGATTAGGAAATAATGAAATGCTAGATAAAGATTTCCTTGGACTTATTTTAAGATCAAAACAAAATGACCTAAGGTGACCTTTCCTACCACAATGCAAGCATGTGTAAACACGAGGAATGTTACCTAAGGTGTGACCCTTTTTAAAGACCTTGGACAAAGTTGACCCTCTAAAACAAACAATGGTTTTAGCTTTAGCAATGGAAGAATTTGAGCATGATGTGCTAGAACCATTAGAACTACTACTAGAGTCTTGAGAATCATTTTTCAATTTTAAAATTTCGAACTCAAGTAATAAATTAGACTCCTCAAAATTATGGGACTCCTTCTTTAAATTTTCAATAATTCCTAGAAGGTTAAAACGCTCTCCTTCAATATGAGAAAACTTGTCCCTAAGAGTCTTTTCACGATTTTCACTCTCTTTCTTGGACTTTTCTAAAATATCAAAATTTGAATGTAAGTCCATGAGCTTTTCACGAAAAATATCTTTTTGAGATAAGGAGATTTGCAAAGACTCAATGTGAGCTTTAAAACAAGAATTTTCATTTTCAAGAAATTTAATTCTTTTTACAAATCTCAAATTTAATTCCTTTAAATTTTCGTTACATTTGTTAAGCCCATTTAATTCCTCTCGAAAATCAAAATTTTTATTTTCATTAAAATTGGACAAATTTTCATTAAGACGTCCCATTGAGAGAAAAAAATATGAGAGTGATAAAAAATTGAACCACCTAAAAAGGTAAGGAAATACAAAAAGCCGAAAAAACGGATCTTTAACGCGATAACTTAGCGCTCCGGCTCTGATACCAAATTGAAGATGCGAGCTTTTCTAAATCAAAGCTCTGATACCAATTTGAAAGTGCGAGCTTTTCTAAATCAAAGCTCTGATACCAATTTGAAAGTGCGAGCTTTTCTAAATCAATGCTCTGATACCAATTTGTAGAACCCCGGATTTTGATTTTCTCAATTAAAACATTTAATAATTTCCTTTTATATAAACTCGATGCGGAAGCGGTGTGATGGTTCAACTTTAAAACAACAAATTTTAATTTCTTAAAACAAATTAAAATTAAACCAAGTGAAGTAAAATTAATCAATTAATATATTCACTTAAACCAATTAATTAATCCAAGTCCTAGAATTTGCCTAAGTCATATTTATCAATATTAGCAAATTAGGCGAAACCAAATTTTACCAAATGACTTGAATTAAATAAACTTTACCCAATATATAATTTAGCACCAAATTAAATTGAGTGTGATAGTTTAAACCAAATTTTATCTTGATTTATCCTAAGCATGCGTTCTAAATTGTTATGCAAGATAAAATAAATCAATCACACTATGCCGCGATGTACGAGGAAAAACCCAATATGGGAAAAAACCTCGGACGGCCCTAGCCACAAAATCACTAGATACGGAATTACAATTACAAGACAGATAGACTTACAACGCACGACTCGATCCCTCTCAAGCCTCGACGCTTCTTCTTGTAGACACCTCTTCCTAGCGAATAACCTTGGAACACCACCGCGGTCTCGGAATCCACCGATAGGACTTTATATGGTCATCGTCACCCGAGCAAGGAGCCTTTATCCAAGTGGGTATAATTGCAACAAAACGTCTTCTTCTTTGATGGATGTAGAAGCAAACCAAAACTTCTCTTTGAAACGGAAGAGATAAACTGGTGCCAAACTCCAAGCAATTGATATGTATATATGTGAACTTGGATAAACAATATGGGTGTAAAACTAGAGTGATAAAATATTTTCTCTTGAAAAACAGCACTCAAAACTTGAACATTTTCCTTTAAACAATTTTAGCTCTCAAACTCTCTCTAAGAGATGGAATGGAATGAAAAAGTTAGGAAAAGTTAGATTGGAAAATTTTCTTCCCGCACATATTAAAGTCTGAAAAAGTTGGTTAAAAACTAAGTGGGGAAGTGGGTGAAAAACTGCCAAAAAACTGCCAAAAACTGTTCCCGCCTGGCATCTCGTTCGAACGACATTTCGTTCGAACGAAATTCTTGTTCGAACGAGACTTCTAACGACGTTCCAGATTGAACTCGTTAGAATCTCGTTGGATATCTCGTTCGAACATAAGGTTCGTTCGAACGACATATCGAACGACATTCCAGTGGCTTAATATGGGAACTCGTTGGCAGGTTCGTTCGAACGACATTTTCGTTCGAATGACAATTCGTTCGAACGACTCTATCGAACGAAAAACCAGAAAGTTTGAATATTCTTGTTTAAGCCCAGAAAACTTTATAAACATTTATTTAAAGTTTTAATTAATTCTTTCTTAAAACAAAATGCAGTTTTTATAAAACCTAACACCCAATAAACTTGTTCCAAGCTCCTATATATATAATATTTCATTCATACCTTGGGAGCGTGGAACTATGGTTGATGACGTAGAAACGAGGCACGCAAACCGGCATATTTGATGAAGCTTTATACTCTTTGCCACTACGTCTTCAACAAACACTTCATAGGCTTGAGAGTATTACAATTACACATTATCCTATGAATAAATATTTTTGTCCGAAATTGAGCCAACACAATATATGGACTCAATTGGAAATTTGTGTCCTTACATCAAAAGAGTAACCGTATCCTTTTAGGAAACAGAACTACGGATAACTGTTACATAGTGATTCCAAAGATTGGATCTTGTAATGTTTCCAAATTATAGGATTCTGATTTCTAGCACAACAGATTAGGACACACAAATTTTGATAACTTTCGTAGGGTAAGCTCCTAAGAAATAATTAGAGGATTGCCTAAAATCAAAAATACTTTCAATTCTGTTTGGGGTCCTGTCAAGTGGGGAAGATGATCAAATATTCTCATAAGAAGGTTAAAGATATTTTAACCTCAAAACATCTTGAACTAATCCACATGAACCTTATGTGTCCTTTTAGAACTGTGAGCCTATGTGGTAACATTAATATTCTCTTTATGGTGGATGATTTCACAAGATTTACTTGGGTCGCTTTTATGAAAAATAAATCTGATACCTCCCATAAGTTCTTAAAAATTCTTTTAAAAACTGAAAACTTAAAGAATACCCAAGTATGTCACATAAGAAGTGACAGAGGTGGAGAGTTCAAAGACTTAGGTGTCACAGAATATTGTGTAAATAATGGATATAAACACGAGTTTAGTGCACCTTAACAACATGGCATTGCTGAATGTAAAAATAAGACCGTACAAAAGATGGTTAAACGCAAAAAGTCATCTCAAATACTTTTGGTTAAGGCTGTACAAACTGCATGTCACATTATTAACCGTGTATACCTCAGGAAAAATACTAAAAAGACGGGATATGAACTATGGTACAATAAGAAGCCTAACTTGAAGTACTTTAATACTTTGGGGAGTTTTTGTTATGTCTGCAAACATCGTGAGAACCTTTCAAAATTTGATACCTGGGGTGATAAAGCCATTTTTTGGGGTTATTCCCAAACAATTAAGGCTTAGCATGTTTATAATTTGCGTACCAAGGTCATTATGGAGTTTATTAATGTCACTGTAAATGACACTAGTGCAGAGAGTAATGACAGTCAAATAGTGGTCCTGGATGAGTCTGAAATAATGTTTACCCCTGACTCTCCTGAGATAGCTGATTCACTACCACCTAAGAGCCATGAGGTACCAAATAGGGTTTCTAAAGACCACCCTCTTGAAAAGGTTATTAGTAACTCATCTGAGCCAGTGTGAACGAGATCCCAACTTCAACAAGTGGATACATTTGCATATTTTATTTATTTAATAAATACACAAATTGTAAATGATGCCCTATGTGACTCCTTCTGGATTAATGTTATACAAGAAGAGCTTGTCTAGTTTCACAGTCATGATGTTTGGTATCTCGTCCCATGTCCTGAAGACAAGAAGGTTATTGGAACCCGTTGGATTTTTGAAAAAAAAACTGACGAGAATGAGATATTAATTAGAAACAAGGCAGGGTTAGTGGCGCAAGGATATTATCAGGTAGAGGGAATTGATTTTGACGAGACTTTTGCTCCAGTCATAGGACTAGAGTCTTTTCGTCTCCTCCTTACCATATCGTGTCATTTGCAATTCAAACTTTTTTAAATGGACGTCAAGTCAACAATATTGAACAGCATTTTTATAGGGGAAGTATATGTAGAACATCCAAAGGGCTTAGTAGATCCCTCTCACCCTAACCATGCCTATAGACTTAAGAAGGCTTTGTATGCCTTAAGAAAGCTCCTAAAGCCTAGTATGAGCGTTTCTTAACCTTTTTAGTCAATAAAGGGTTTGATCATAGTGGCAACGATCAGACATTGTTTGTTACGAAGATAGAACACCATGTCTTGACTGCACAAGTTTACGTCGACGATATCATATTTGGTTTCACCTCCATTAATCAAGTAAAAGACTCTTCTGATATAATGCATGCTGGATTCTTAATATCATTAATGGGGGAATTACATTACTTCTTAGGATTACAAGTTAAATAGCTTAGTTATCCTATTTATAACACAATCTAAATACGTTAGTGATCTCGTTAAAAAGTTTGGGCTTGATAATTCTAAAATAACATGTACACCCATGAACACGTTCATGAAAATATCTAAAGAAGAAAATGGGAAAGACGTTGAACCGACTTTATATAGAAGAATGATAGGGAGCTTATTATACCTCACTTCAACTAGACCAGATATTTCCTTTAATAATTAAGTCTGTGCACGATATCAATGCGCACTTGAAGAAAGTCATATGTTGTGTTTAAAACGAATAATTAAATACGTTAAAGGCACAATAAATTTTGGCATATGGTACACAAAAGACACTACTAGCTTTATAGTTGGCTACACTGATGCCAACTGGGCAGGATGTTCAAATGAAAGTAAAAGCATGTCTACTGCCTATTACTATGTCGGAAACAATCATGTAGGATGGAGTAGTAAAAACCAGAATTGTATATTTCTTTAAAATGTTGAATCCGAATATATAGTTGCGGGTAGTTGATGTGCCCAACTTTTATGGATCAAGAAAATGCTTAGTGACTATGGTATCATCGAAGATAAATTGACCATATATTGTGATAATTCGAGTGCCATTAATATATCTAAGAATATGGTACAACACTCACGAACTAAGCACATTAAGATTATTCATTACTTTATTCGTGAACTTGTTGAATCTAAGGAACTCTATATCGAATATATTAACACTGAAAAACAGTTGGCTGGCCTGTTTACTAAACATTTGGATAATGTTAGGTTTGAATCACTTAGGAAAGCCATGGGGATGATCGTGCTAACATAGTATATTCTGCATATTTGTCATAACCTCAGTATTTTCACGCTTATAATTGGTTTTAAAGGATTTAGGGTACAGTTATTTCACAAATGACAAAAGACACCTCCTTCATCTTGTAAAAGTAGGAGACCCTTGATCTGCCCTTGATTTATGACATCATTTGTGTACAATAACTCTTTATATATCCCTGATTTTATATATCTTTTGCCTCGTTGTCTATTTGAGAAAAATTGGGGGAGAAGAACTTGAGTAATGTATTTAGGTTTTATTATCTTATCTTATCTTGATTCAACTAATATTCCCATCAAGTGTTTTATTTCAGGCATTCTCTTTACAGACCCGTTGTACAATTTTACCAAATCAGGGTAATGGTTTGTAAATAATTGAGTTATATATTTTTTTTTCTCTTATTTTTCGGTTCTAGGATGGGAATGGGTAGATTAGCTCTTTTTTATAGGAATCTAGGGTTTTAATTTTTTTACCTACGAGTACAGATTACTGAAGAGAATTTTGTCTCCAATATCCAAATGGGGAGACTGAGAACACACTATATGGTCGACTTACTTGAGTCTATACCATATAGGAGTCCCAACAAGTTTGGATATGTCAAAAAAATTTAAAAGATTTTTTTTGAGAAATCTTCTCCATGGTACTGCAAGCCTTCAACAACAAATCATCCAGTGAAAGCCATCCTATATTGCTAAAAAGGAAGTTAAACAACACACGCAGGACACATTTACATGAACTGCATTGGTGCGTGTGTCAAAATATTTTTAGATATTTTTTGGGAATTATTAAACATTTTAAATTGATTTTTAAACATTTAATAATTTGAATTAAAATGTTTTGGGGTTAAAAATTGGTTATTAATTCCCTTAATAAACTTCCTAGGTTGAAACCAAAACCGTCACAAAATATTGGGTTACCAAATGGGATTTTCTATAGTTCAAAAACACGCCTTTGATTTCCTATTATAGATCAACACGTGGTTGTCTCTGGTTGGTCCGAGTTGTGTTTCTTTTGTCTCACATAACTTCGATACCATCTCAACCCTCAAACTAGATGTCATCAATGATCTGCATGTCTTATTACTTAATCTATGTGAGACTTGAGAGAGACAATGAGACTGAGAGATTGTGCGGTTACTTTGTGGCCCTTAGATTTGAATTATAAACGTTATATTAATCTTAGTCGTCTATTTGCCTTCGATGTTCTAGATCCTCCCTCACCTAATATAAATACAACCCATTGTTGAGGCTTTAAAAGACTTTTGGCAGTTGTCCCATTTGAGAGGAAAAAAAGAGAGGAAAGAGGAGAGAGAGAGAGAGAGAGAGAGAGAGAGAGAGAGAGAGATTCTTAGGTTTTCCCTTACCAAACACTTACACAGTTGGATATACAAAACCAAAAATACTATACACGTGAGTGTTTAGAAATTTTAGGTTTTCTTTGAGGGTTTTGGGGTTTGGACGTTTGAAGACACTCTTCAAACATAATCTCTCTTAAGAACACGAATCTCTAAGTGTTTCTCATATTTATTTCCAGAAATTATAAGAAACACATCTCAGATACATTTCACGTATATTTTAGTGTTTCTATACCTTCTTTAGTTTAGATATTATATTTTACTGCTTATTTGTTTAGATCCATACTCTCTGGTTTTGATTTCTTGAAAAATAAACTTCGATTTCCATATGATTTTTAGATCTAAAAGTTTTTGTCAATAAAATAGAGTTTTACAGTTTGTGAAACCTATTATGCATATAAATAAGTTCTTTAGATTTCAATCTACTTTTTAAAGGATTTAAAACTTCAGTTTTAAATTTCATTTTGATATTCGAAGTTTGATTTTCTTGTAAATTGAACAGTTGCGTGTCGTAGAGAATTGTTGTAAATTCATATGAATGTTTGTATAATCTCTAAAGAGCGAAGTGATATTCATACTGCATGTAGACACTTCACAGTCACAATACACTTTCACACGAACACTTAGAAAAAATGTTGTTACTTTTGAGAAATCTTGTTTGACTGAGTCCATCAAAGCAAGGATAACGGAGTCAAAGCAAATAAACTACCAAGGAGATCAAAGCCAAATCAGAATACCAGGAGGAGGTTTTCTCTCATTTAGGTATATTTTTGTTCTTTAGCCTAGGATCTTGTATTGCATGTTTATGTGCTTATAACTCCTATATATTTGTTTGTAGTGAATTTTTCTATTGTGGCGTAGAGGTCACCATGGATGTTCCCTCATATTTGAGGTTTTACCACGTTAAAAATCACTGTGTTAACTTACTACTTTAGTTCTTAATTTCTTGCATGGATTGGTTTCGATACAAAGAATTAGTATAGATTTTTATTTAAAACCTAAGGTAATCAAGATGCCAAGTCTAACATCTAACTTAAATTTATTTTATACACATATTGTGTTTTAAGATATCAAAAAGGAGTTTCCTAAACGAGTTAGTTTTCGGAGTTTACTTAATCTTTAAGTTTATGTTAAAAACTTAGTGATTGATTTTCATTTTGACCGTGAAATTATTCTATTTAATTGTTTAATATAGTAAACCATACACTCCCAGAATAACTGTAAATTGTTATGTGCAAATCCAATTAGTTGAAACCTCATCTAAACCAATCAACCACTATCACATCATATAAATAAATTAATTACTTAGCATTTATCTCTACATCTTCTCTATAAAATACTATCACGTAGAATATTTCCATCCACATAAATAACATTATGTACACACAATAATTTCCTTTTTCAAGATGTTTTCACTCTAAAATATTATTTTCTTCTTTAAAAAGACTTTTCCTAAAAGATTAACTAAATACTTCACATAGTTTAAAAACCATTAATAATTTATTGTTAGTTTGATTAAAAGGGAATTTAAAAACAACGTATTTTATCAACTTAGTTAATATATCAAAAATTAAATTGAGAAATCAAAGCAAGGGTTAATTGAAAATAATGATTAATAGTTATATTTTATGGTATGATAATATATATATATAAAGTGAACATTTTAATGAACATTAAAAAAAACAACTAAGAACCAATTAATTGAATTTTCTATATTATAATTGGTCTGCACCCGCTGCAATAGCCCACATATTTTTTAATATACACACGTGTCCAACCTCACCCCCACCCCTCACAAAACCCACTTCAATACCACCTAAACTTCCATTTACCCACCTGCTTAAAAACCCACTTCAATAACTGATTTTCCTGGTTGGATGATGATCATTGTTGCCTCATTTGGCTTGCGATGGTGTGACTCCCTTCCCGACGATGATGAACTGGTTGTTGTCTCGCCAATAACGACAACGACTTCGTTTTGACGTTTGTTTTTGGGTTCTTATTTAATTGGTTCAAGGGTTTATTGGTCATGTTCGATTTGGATGATTCTAGCTTGAGTTTAATCGATTTGATTACTGGGATTTTTTGCCTATCGAATTTGTTCTTTTTGGTAGAGGTGGTACTTTCCAGTGGTCGGTCAGGCATGTGTTTACACTGGTTGGTTGCTTCCTCTGACCTAGCTGATCGTTGTTGATTTCGACTTCATTTTAGTTGTTTGCTATTGTTGTGTACCTGGTTGATGCCTTTTGGGGAATTGGAGATTCTATCCTATTGTGTCTTCCACTACACGTGGTGGTTCCGGTGGCCAGTCAGGCCTTTCTTTGGGTGTATACCCGGGTTGGCGTTTAGGCCCGATGGTTCACCGTGTTACGCTCATCAATTTTGGAGTTGATTTTGGAGATAGGGGATTAAAGGGAGGTTGTCGGCTGGGTGGTGTTGCTGGTGGTAAAGGGAAGGTGTATTAAAAAATATATGGGTCCATTGTCGTAGGCACGGACCAATTACAACATAGAAATTACAATTAATTGGTTGTTAGGTATTTTTTGTTAATGTTTATTAAAATGTTCATTTTTTAGCATTCACTTTTGAACTCTCTCTCTCTCTCTCTCTCTCTCTCTCTCTCTCTCTCTCTCTCTCTATATATATATATATATATATATATATATATATATATAGCGAGAATAAATAATTTAAGAATTTCTAAATTAAATTAAATTTGAATTATGAATACCTTGTGTAATTATTTTATTTTCCATGTGGCATTCCATAATATCATATATTGGGAATGTCTTTGCCAGATATATGACCAAAACATGATCCATCATAAATTGTTATTGAAGAATTTGAATGAAGCTAGTCTAAGTGTTTTGATTGGATGATCGATGATACTTTATAGTTCGATTTCAAAAATTAAAATGTTTGGGGTTCAAGATTAATGTATAAAATGACCTTAAAGTTAATAAATTATGTTTAAAATAACTATCGTTGCCCAAATACAAAAGGTCATGGAATAACACTCCTATCACATAGTCTTTATGCAAATTTTTACAAGGTTCGCTTTGGTTTTTACCTACTTTTGTCAACACCATAATTTCCCCCCACTCAAGCTCAGTTTTTTTCTCTTCTTGTCCATATTTATCTTCGCCTTTCCATCGCTGGAACATTTTTCAAACATATCGGCTATAAGTTCTTTAGTTTTACTTCAAGGCATACTCTTATATCGGTGGATATCCCTTGGACATGTTCTTAACAAATATCAATTCTATTTGGTTATGCTTTTTTCAATTTCAGTTTTCCATCACATTAGTCCCCCTTGATTTCCTTCAACCACATAGTCATTTGTACTAGTTTATCCTTTGTGAATTCTATCAGCATTCTTTTTGGAGTTACATTTTCTTGTTGGAAGGATTACATATCTAGATTAGTGATTTGTAAAGATGTTTGGATGTTCATGTAGCTACCAGTGCTTCTATTTTCTGACTTTTTTCGAAGTATTTACAGTTTAAGCCTTTAGATTGACTCATGGTAACGTTGTATGTGTTCTTACTAGTGTCTTTTTTATTTTCTTTCTTTGGTTGGTTTGGATGTGTTTCAAAATTTATTTCTTTTTCCTTTTGATTTCACTTTCTTCAAGGCTTGTAAATGGAGCTAAGCGATCCCGAAGCCCGTCAGTTCAACCCGCTAAATTCAGGGCGAGATTGAGCCAAAATTTCAACCTTGAATTTTATTAGGGTCGAGCTTGAGCTACATGTGTTGGAGCATGAATTGGGCCCGAAGCCAAAAAATTATTTTATACACATACACACACACACACACACACACACACACACACACACAAACACTGAGTGTGTATGTGTACATGACTTTAGTCCCTAAACTATCTTCCTAGTTTTTAAATGGTCTCCAATCTTTTATTTACCTCAACTTAGTACCTAAACTATATCACTTATGTCACAATGGGGAGTCCGTCCACCTGCCCCATTAAAATTTGATAGAATAATGTTAAATAGCCACTTTACCCTCATTTAACAGACATGTCACCCCTTCCACCCCTCCTCTCTCTCTCTCTCTCTATCACACACACACACACACACACATGCACGCACAGACACACTTCATTTCTCTCTCATTTATCACGCACAATACACACACACACACACACACACACACACACACACACATATATATATATATATATATACAAAGAGAGAGAGAGAGAGACTCATGTACATACCAAGTTTACATACCGATTTTAAAAAAAATAGTGTTAATGCCAAATATTAAATTCAAACGTGGGATGGTTCACACAATCTTCCAAATTTTAAAATTAAAATGAAATTTGACCAATATTTAAATTTTCTCTTAAAAAATTCAATTCAATTTCCAAGGTCAAACAAACCAAACATGAAATTCGCCAAATTAACTAAATCGACTAAAATTAAATTAAACTAAACTTTAACCAAATTAAATTAGCACCAAATTTGAATGACAATACGAACGAAGCTTCGAACGAGATGGCAGAAAAATAAAAACGTTTGAAACCTCATTCAAACGACCAGGGAACTCGTTCGAATGAGACTGGAATGTCGTTCGAACGATTTTACGGGAAAAAAATATTTTTTTCAAAAAATAAAAATAAAAGAAATATTTTAAACTTAGTTTAGAAAACAAATTGACACCCAATAAAAATGAATCCAATGCTCTCTCTCTCTCTCTCTCTCTCTCTCTCTCTCTCTCTCTCTCTCTATATATATATATATATATATATATATATATATATATATATATATATCATATGCATTAATACATTTAGAGACCATGAAAAACTTGAAAGGTTGATGACGTTAAACATGGCACGAAAACTGGCAATGATTATATCTTCAATTTAGGCTTGGCCACTAATTCTTTTCCTCAAATGTCATAGGCTTTAAAGTCATAAACTTCTATCCTATGACTCAAATAGTTTTGTCTGGAATTAAGCCAACACTTACAAATTGACTCAATTGAAAATTTGTCCTTACAAATCTCCCCCTTTGGCTATTCCGGGACAAAACCAAAATAAAAATAATATGGACCGTCAAGCTCATCTAATACGACATAATCCCACCTAAAAATAAAAAATACAGACGCTTGACTGACACATAGTTGAGAATCTTTGCTTGCTTAAGATGAAAATCTGTACACTTAAACACACCATCAAACGCATAGAAAATATAATAATATAAAGTGTATTATTAAATTCTCCCCCTTTGTCTAACATTGTTTACCCAAAAAAGGACCTCTCTCCCTAAGATAGATCTTCCCAAACTAAAGGTTTGGATATCACCTCTCCCCCTTTTTATTCAGGAATAGACAAAGGTTAAAATGTATATAATAACTCATTTCTCCTCAATTAAAACAAATTCTCCCCCTAAATGCAACAAGGGATAAACATAATGGAAAACAAGTATATTATGCAATGGTGTATAGAGTTACAAGAACAATAAAGTAACATGGTAATAAAAGAGCAACCAATACAAGCATAGATACTTTATCAATAAGAAGAATACATGGACTAGATAGTATGGCAAAGACTCAATAACAAATGATGCCATATATATACATATGCAAAAGATACCAATGAAACGCAAGCACGTATATATAGGTATAAACACTACACAAGACAGAAAATACAATAAGTTTTCCACACTTATATGGCATAAATGTGTCTAACGAAATATGTGGGAAACGGAGTGAAGGGTGTGAACTAGAGACAAAAGAATTATGATCCAATCACTTAAAAATGTTCAAGGAGTTCTATTTTATCGTAAAAACTTTATTAAATATATATTTATCCTCATGTGACAAGATAAAGTGAACTCAAAGAACAAATAAGCATAATGTATACAAGCCTAGAATTTTGATAATTATACAAACCAATAGAGTCATGACAAAATAAGCATAACTAGGATACATTATCATTGTGCAAACCCGTTGATATTTTCATCCAAACTCCCTTAAAAATAATAATTATTTTCTTTTCTTTTGAATGAATATATCAAACTAAATTATGTTGGCCTTGGCTAATTTTTATAATGCCACGCTTTTTTAGGCCCTTGCCATCGGTGTCTTTCACGCAAAGGAGATTTTCTCCTTCCGTAGCCTTTTTCGTGCACTCTCATATATATTTTCTATACAATTCAACCAAATCTCACGTGTAATAGTTCTTACATGCACAATTTCTCCATAATCATAAAAATATGTAGATGACAAAATTGATAGGAGAACATCTCACTTAGCTCAAATATACCTGTGGAGTTAAAGTTCAAAGAGTTCGTGCATGTGTCTGAAAGGTACATAAAAATAGAATCCTTTAAGCAACTCAAAATAAAAATTCTCCCTGCAAGCATGGTAAAGAACAATTTAAGAATTGAAATTCATAACCAAAAGTTCTAGACACACGAAAGCAGGGGAATGATATAGGATTCAAACACAAGTATATGCCATAAAAATATGTAAAACTCAAATATACATTAAAAAACTCTTTTAGTTTTTCAAATTTTCAACCAACCAAAAAATAAATCTAACTGAAAAGACAAACAAAATCTTTTTGTATTTTTCAAATAATACCTAAAAAATGAAAGAAATAAAATATAAAAGATACACATGTTGTAATTCCAATAAATTATATATGATGAAGCATAGACTAGACTATGAGAAAAAAACATACATCTAGCAAGAATCTATCAGGAAGAAAAAAAGTTAGTTTATGTAAACAACGTTAAAACAATCAACCTTTAGATTTAGCAATGGAGGAATCATGTGCAAGCAAATGAGAATCATAAAGCCTGTTATGTAAAGTCCCCAAATTGTATCTCCTAACCCATATGAGTGAAACGTAACACTCTCGGGATTTGTTAATCTTGGTAACTCTAACCTTGGACTTCCTACGGCCATTTCTATGGTCAAAACAAAACTAGCTAAGGTGACACTTCCAACCACAATGTGTGCATGTGTAGACACAGTGAGAAGCATTACCTAAGGATTGACCTATTCTAGTGGTCCTAGACGATTCTCTCAAAATTATGGTTTTGTCTTTATTAGAAAAATCATTTTGAGTATCGAAGTCAATACTACACATGTCATCTTTGATTTGGGCGATGCCTAAGATTTTATCTAATTTCTCCTACCTATACTCCAAATTAAATTTGATCCGACTTGAGTCTCTCAATTTCTCTTCAAGCTCCACTATTTTAGACTCAATTAAACTTCTACTCTCTTCAAACTTAATAAGATATTTATCCATAGTCTCTATTAAAACTCGAACACTATCTCTCTGACCTTAAATATACTCAAGCTTCTCTCGAAGAGTTCTCTCACATGCTTTAAGATCTTCAATTAAAACACTTTCATCATTAGATATGTCACGTTCTATCATTTTTACTTTCAACTTCAAGTTTTCCCTTTTTAATTTCAACTACTCCGCATATAACTCAGGAAAGGCAACTTGAAGTTAACTCTCCCCCACTTCTTCTTCATTATCACTCTCTTCTCCACTCTCTTTACCATCAAACTATGGCTTTAAAAAAAATGGCCTCGGAAGTGTCATATATTAAGTTATCATCAACTAAAGATTTTACACTATCACTAACATGACTATCCATGAACGTAGTAAAATTATGCTCAATGGGGAATCGCGTCCTTCTTCCGGTTCACTAACACTAAGGGTGGCATTATATAAAATCGGTTTCTTGCCCTCCTTCCTTAGTTTAGCAGGACACTTGAATGCCCTATGACCATAACCCTCACAACCGTAACATCTATTCAACTAACACCTTTTAATATCTTCATTACAATTTTGGGGAGTTTCTCGGCATTATTAAACTTAGACTTTTCAAATTTTTTATAATCATTTTCAATATTTTCTTTATTTAATTTTAAGAAATTTTCTAAACTTCCTAGCAAACATAGTCATATCATCGGAGTCGATATCAAATTCATCATCTGAAACAGGTGTTTCCTCCTTCCAGGCTTTTAAAGTGATGACCTTAACTTTCTTATTCTCATCCTTGGAGGGAAACATGTTAAGTTCATAGGTTTGTAAGTCACCTAAAAGCTCTTTAAGTTTCGTAGAGTTTAAAGTGCCTAAAGAATTTAAAACGGTCACCTTTGGAATAATTTATCGAGTAATGACCTCAAAATTTTCTTTATGACACAATTGTAGGGTATCTTTTCTCCCAAATTAAAGCATGAATTCACAATATCATACAATCTCGCATAGAATAATCAAAAGTCTCATTTTCTAACATCTTAATGGTTTCAAATTTAGTGGTGATGTTTTCGAATTTAAAAGCTTTAACGACACTTGTACCTTCATGGGTTAGTTGGAGTATATACCATGCCTCCTTAGACGTTTCACACGTTTTAATCTGGCAAAACTCATCTGGTATGACTGCACTAAAAAGAGAATTTAAACCTCTAGAATTAAAAATGCAAGTTTAAGCTCATTATCACTCCATCTTTCTGCGGGTTTAGGTTCATGAACCTCTCCTTCGAGACATGTTGGTGGGTACCACCCTTTAACAACCGATTACCAAACTCGCTCATCTAATGATTTAAGTTCCGACTTCATATGCGGTTTCCAATACGCATAGTTGCAATCATAAAAAAAAAATATTTGAAAAAGGTATATTTTCCATATTTAAACACAAAAATGATCTTAACACAATAAATTAGTGTTCCCGCTCTGATACCAATCGGTGAATGTCAAATATTAAATTCAAATGTGGGATGGTTCACACAACCTTCCAATTTTTAAAATTAAAATGAAATTAAAAAAATATTTAGATTTTCTCTTAAACAAAATTAATTCAAGTTCCAAATTAGGCCAAACAAACCAAACATGAATTTTCCCGAATTAATTAAACCGATTGGAATTAAATTAAACTAAACTTTACCAAAATTGAATTAACACCAAATTACACCATCGTTGTGATTAAACCAATTTTTATCTTTTTAAACTTAAGCATGTATCTAGATTTTTTTGCAAGATAAAAATGAACACAGCCACAACTCTGCGTTGTACGAGGAAAATCCACATTGATAAAAACCTCGGATGACCCAATCACAAGTCAACTAGATATGGTTTTACAAAAGACATGACAGAAAGTCTTACTCAACAGCCTAACGCCCTCGCAAGCCTTGACGCTTCTTCATTCTTCTACCTCCGCCTAGTCGACAACTCGAGAATCCACCTTCATCTTAGAGTCCACCGATGGGGCATGGCTACTGTCAACACACAAACACACGAAATTCCCCTCCATATGCACACCACTAACAACAAAATAGAATCCTCTGTAGTAAATTTTCTCCTTTTGGATAGAGAATGATACCCGATGCCAAAATGATGATCTTAAAGAAAAAAAAAAAAAATATATATATATATATATATAGGGAGAGAATCACTAGTGGACCTAAAAAGTAGACTTTTTAATGGACCTTAACAAAAAAACACCTAACAACCCACTAATTTTAATTCCTTTGCTATAATTGGTCCGCGCCAGCAGTAACAGACACGCGTGTGACCCGAGACCCCCTTACCCCCACCCCCACCCCACCCCACCCCCACTCCCACTATGGCAGACCACTAGTTAAAAAAATTCCACTGGCGCGAACCAATTACAACAAAGGAATTAATATTAATGGGTTGTTAAGTATTTTTTTGTTAAGGTCCTTAAAAAGTCCACTGTTTAAGTCCACTTGTGATCCTCTCCCTATATATATATTGGTACTTGAATCAAAATAAATTATTGTGTGTAATCTAGCTTTTGTTTGAAGAAGAATTCATTTGGGAATCACAAAAACTAAAGGACATTTGGATTTGGATTTGGACTTATGATCTAAAAAACTTGTTAAAACTCTCTTAAGGTATCCAAAAGTCTCTCAAAAAAATGTACTCTCATAGTACTAATAATGGTGGGAATGTAGTGGGAGGTTGAAAGTGAAAACTGCTCAAAAACTATCAATTTTTGGCAAAACTGACACGGTCGATTGAACGAATTTCGATCTTGTTAGAACGAGATTGCAGTAGATAATGTCATTTGTACGACAATACGAACGAAACTTCGAATGAGATTGCAAAAAAATAAAACATTTGAAACCTCATTCGAATGACTTGGGGAACTCGTTCGAAGGGGACTGAAATATCATTGGAGCGACTTTACAGAAATTATTTGTCTTCAAAAAATAAAAATAAAAGAAATATTTTAAACTTAGAGTAGAAAACAAAATGACACACAATTAAAATAAATTCAAGGCTCTATATATATCATATGCATTCATACCTTTAAAGAACAAGGAAAACTTAAAAGGCTAATGACGTTAAACATGGCACGAAAATCGACAATGATGATATCTTCAGTTTAGGCTTGGCCGCTACGTCTTCAACTCAAACGTCATAGGCTTAAAGGTCACAAACTTTTATCCTACGACTTAAATAGTTTTGTCTGGAATTAACCAACACTTACAAATTGACTCAATTGGAAATTTGTACTTACAAATAGTATAAACATTATTTTTCAGTTGAATTTTTTTATATGGTATTTAAACATTTCAATGGACCCGCCTAAAAAAAATCATCGCAAATAACTTTTTTTGCTATTTTTAAAATTTTAGTCAAACTTTCTCAACTTTTAAAGTGCTTTAAAAGTTGTAAAAGTTTGACCAATTTTTTAAAATAGAGAAAAAGAGTTATTTTGAGTTCTTTTTCTTATATGGGTCCCTTGAAATATTTAAATATCACATTAAAAAATTTAACTTAAAAATATTTTTTTAATATTTTATTAAATTAGGTTTGCGCTAGCAAGTGTGTAAACTTGGTATGTATGAGAATCTGTCTACACACACACACACACACACACAATAGTGCTCTAGTGCATACCTCTCGAATTCTATAATAATTGTGAACTGATTGTGTGGCGCAATTTTAAATAACTCTTTCATACTACTTTATAAATAATTTTATATAACCTCGAAATTATATATGACAAAAAAAACCGATTTTTTTTGTAAAAAGTTTTTATAACCTCAAAATTTTATATAAATGAAAACTGATTTTTTTATAAAACAATTTTTTCAAACTTTTTCATAATAGTATTTTATAACCTCTAAGTTTTATAAGTCTAAAACATATATTTTTTTTATAAACATTTTTTTATAATCTCTAAATTTTATATGACTAAAAACTAATGTTTTATAAAACAATTTTTGCATTAATAACATTTTTTTACAACCTCTAAATGTTTATGACTAAAAATACTATTTTTTTTATAAAACAATTTTTTTCATACTTTTTTCTAACCTATAAATTTTATATAACTTAAAAAAAAATGATAAAATCAAAAAAATTCACACTTTTTTAATAAACAACTTTTAGAACCTCTAAATTTCATATGATTAAAAAACTAATTTTTGATAAAACAAATTTTTATAACCTTTATATATATATATATATAGGGGTTGATAGGTTCTTAACACAACCACACATAACAAAATGGGTGCAAACGTGAGGGGAGGGGGTATGCTTTTTAAATCTCAGTTGCTTATTTTGTTTTAGGAATATTATTTGATGGACTTCGCACCATCTTTCGTATCCTTGTCTCTTCTTTGGTTTCCACCCTATAATGAATAATACATCATTGATTTTATGTTTAAATCTCACATCACTCCCCCTTTATTTCTTTCAAACATTTAGTAATTTGTAGTAGATTAGCCCTTGATTGTTAAAAGGATTATATGTCTAAATCAGTGACTTGTAGATATGTTTGGATGTTGATATGGTTACTGATGGCTCCTATTTTTTATGAATTTTCTCGAATTATTCACGATTTAAGCCTTTAGGTCAACTCATGGTATTAAATGTGTATGTGTTCCGATTACATTACACCAAAACATCTCAATACACATGGTTTTGAACCATGCCTAATTTGATTTGGTACGATTCTAAACCATGCCAAATTAGTGAGTACCAAAAATTTTGGCAGGGTTCTAAACTGTTCCAAATTAAAGTCAAACCGTACCAAAATTGAGATCAATGTCCACCATCTTAGCGAATCGGTCACGCTTTTAGCATGTCTTGAAACCGTGCTAATTTATAGTACATGTCACAATTTTTTCCATCCAATTATTAATCTCTAGATTGTCCATGTGTCCAAAATATGTTTTAACATGTGTCCATTATTATTTATTTAAAAAAGTGAATTTGGGTCACTTTAAGCATGGTTTATAACCATGTCAAATTTTAATTTATATTATAAAAAATAAAATGAAATATGCACCCCAACCCAATTTAACTTCAATTATAGTACCACAAGAGAATCACCCCAACCCCTCAAAGCCCCCTCCCCTAACACACACCACTGCAACTAAATTGCTAAATAATATTGTAAGTCTTAATACTTTTTAAAAAATCGACAGAGTTTTCTTTATTTTTTTACCATTCTAAAAATGCCCACTACTATAAAACCAATTAAACTTAAATTTAACGTATAACAATGAGACGCAATCTTGCCTGGCCATAAACGTCATACATGTATAAAAATATACTATAGCGTTAAATCAACGAGTTAGTTTGGATTTTTTTCCTTTTTGCTTTAAATTTATTCTACTGTGTAGTGGTGGTTACATTTGTAATTTTTTGGGGGATGATAACCCACAATAAAAGAAGTAATTAGAGATTAGATCCTTAAACAATTATGAATGTAGTGAAATAATAGATAATACTATAAGTATGAGGTTCAGGAGGTAAATTTTCTTATGTCCATCGGGAAGGAAGGGAGACTGGTTTATTATGTAGGATGAACAATGGCGATTGGAGTGTTAGGGTTTCTAGCTATGAGTCCAAGTCACCACCTATAGGTTACGATCAATTCTCTCATAATGGGTGAGGTCGCTTTATAATCTTAAGGATCATACTTATCTAGGTCTCTCCGTGTTCAACTTAATCATAGGTCATAGAGTCATATAAGAACTAGCCTTCCAAACTGCCATTGTGATCTTCCAAGATCTGGACTCACCTCAATTTATTTTCGGGATCACCTAATATCATGGTGATTCAATATCATGGTCGTCAGATATCCATCACATGGTATCCACAAGACACGGTTTTGGCCATTGTTCCTTCAATTGTCCCCAAGATTAGGGTGATCAGACAACATAATGCTCTCCCCTTGTTTAATTTGTTTGCTACATGTTTTAAAATAGTTATTTGGATACGTTCTCAAACTTGTACATGCATGTTCCTTGGCCCACGCGATTGAATTCCATTCATTACTCTATGAATAATTCTTTACGTACTTCCCCCTTTGGACCACGCGACCCTCCATTAATTCCCTAGGTAATGATGACGCGTGAGCTCGTGGATGCTTATCCTAAATGACGAACGGCGATTGATCTGACTGGAGGCAAAAGTTATAAGTCCCTTAAGGCCTTATATCTCATCATTTCGATGGATGTCTTGTAACAGTCAGGCCAAACAAAGTGCCATTGCGAGGAAGAAGAAGCTTATCACTCTTAGGGAAAAAGAGGCCTTGGAGTTGGATCACTAGTGTAAGGAGGCCGATTGAGTAAAGAAAATGAGGATGGATAAGAACTAGTAAGGTGCTCTGCCTTCCCCAAATACTTCTCCCAGATGACCTGTGACGATTAAGAACCTCAATAGTGGCAAATGGGATGGTCAACGACCCCTCCTTCTCAATGGAAAAGGGCTCGCCTTGGGAGATATCCTTTCATAAAGGAAAAAATCCAGTAACATAGGCCTATTTGGCCCATTGGGATTTAAAGGTAGCTTTATTTTTCCCCCAGGAAGTGATGTCATCGTCTGACAAGCTTGACCTGAGGGGCTTATCCTTGGAGAGGTTGATCATGGAAGGCTTGCGGAACAGCATCTTGGTAAATCATTAAAACCTTATTTTGAGGTGTGCCAAATCTTGCTTCTAAGTTTTTTCTCTTTTTTTGTGCAAAGCATGCATGTTTCTTAGGAACTACCTGGCCGAGTTGATCTCCATCGGAAGAACAACGATTACTAACAAAGTCCAATTCTTCCCTGAAGGGCAATCTCATCATCAAATGTAATTAGGTTAATGATCTAAAAAAAAGTTTAAGGTTGAGGTGGATGATAAGAAAAAAATGGTGGAGGAAGCCGAGAGGACTCAAAATATACTCAGAAGGGTGGACACCAAACTTTCTAAGTTGAAAACGTCATTTCAATGCAAGGCCCTACAAAATCATATCCTCTAGAGGCAAAAATGTGCGATGGAGCGGTCCCGGGAGGACAATATAGAAAAAAGCCAATAATGAATGATATGAGGCGGCCATTTTGGAGGTCGCCACACAGATGGACTACTATGATTCCTTTAGTTTTAACGAGGGATGGATAACATCCCGTAGAGAGGTAATGTATGTGAGGGAGTATCTACTTATGTTGAATATCCAATCTTAGTTGATCCCGTGACAGACCTTCAGCTGTTAATCCTCCAACCCAGATCACTGTCGATCAGTCTACTCCTCCTATTACGTATGTTCTAGTGGGGGCTACCTCTGATCTATCAACTCGGGATGCTAGGGTATCCACATATCAATTCAGACTACCTTCCGTCACTGATCAATCTTTCCCCAACTCTTGTTTTTTTTATCTCATGTAATTTTTATTTTAACTTTTAGTGGTTGTTTTTATAGGCCTATGGCCATTTTGATTATATCAATGAAAAGTATTTAACGCTACTTTATTAACTCACTTTACATTTTCCTTTCACACATGGCATGTTTGGTAGTTTGTTTTTCTAATCAAGCCTTAGCAAAAATATGTTAGTAGAACGTGTTTGACTATTTCAAGTTAGTTTGATCGTTCATACGCATGTCAATCACACCAACTATTATTAGTTAGTTTGATCATCCATTACCGATAGGTGCCCTCGATAGGGATACCAATTTCTCTTGAAACCGTAAATATTGCTTAGCTCCCATTTGAATAGACTAACTTGGTGGGTTTAGTGCCAGGTCTTAGGTCACTAACTTGTTTTATGTTATACCACTACATATGTGGGTTTGATACCTAACGCAGGTGACCAACTTATGTCTAAGTTGTACCACCCATTTCCTAAGTGGGGTTTTACCTCTTCTAGGACGACCAATAAAACTTTGGTTGTACCATTTTCAGGTGGATGTAGTTCTAGGTCTTATAAGACTAACTTATTCCTAAGTCCTACCACTGTTTGAGTGGGCATGATGCGAAACGTAAACAACCAACTTACGTCTAAGTTATACCACCCAATTCCTAAGTAGGGTTTTTCCTCATCTAAGATGGCCAAACAAACTTTAGTTGTACCACCATTTTCTAGAGCGTTTAGTTCCAGGTTCTCAGGCGACCAACTTGTTCTAAGTGATATCATTACTTGAGTGGGTTTAAATAAAAGGAAGGCTTGAGACAACTATTTTGAGTAATTTTAATATCTGTTAATAATTTTGTTATGCATAAGGAAAGAAAAATAACATCTTTAACTTCCTCCTAATGATAAAACTTTCTAATGGTCACGACATTCCATGACCTTTGAATTATTCTTCCATCCAATTGTTCTAAATGTTAGTATCCTCTACCCCTTTGAGACTAATCAGTATGGTCCTTTCAAGTTCGTTGCAAGTTTCCCATCTAATGGTTTCTTTACTGCACGTATCACCTTTCTGAGGACCAAATTACCAACCTGGAACTCTCTTCCCTTGACATTTTTATCATTTTTTGCCATCTTTTTTTGGTAGGTGGCCAAATGTATCATAGCTTTCTCCCTTGTTTCTTCGTCCAGATCCAATTCATGAGTTATTCAATCATTATTATGGACATCTTCAAAGATCTCTCTCCAAAGCATTATAATTCTGATCTCCAAAGGGATGATAAGTTTTGTTCCATAGACAAGGAAGCATAAAGTTTCATTTGTTGTCTTTCTTAATTTTGTCCTGTACACCCAAAGAACAGAGGGAATCTCATCCACCCATCATCCTTTAGCATTCTCTAATCGTCAATCGATTCTTGATAGCAGAGTTTTATTGGTTATTTCTACCTGTCTATTGCACTGGGTAAGACTACCAAAGCATAGGGGATTCTGACTCCTTGTTCTGCATAAAAATCACGAAAGGAGTCATTGTCAAACTGCGTCCCTATTCGATAACCAGCGCTCTAAGGATTCTAAATTGTGTGATGAGATTCCTCCAAATGAATCTCTTGCCATTTGCTTCTCAGATGTGGGTAGGTGGTTCAACATCAACTCACTTCATAAAGTAGTTGATCGAAGTTATTAGATATCTTTGATTCACTGGTGAGGTAGTCAATGGGCTTAATAGGTTCATGCCTCCACTGAGCAAAAGGCCATGGAATGGTGAGGGAATTAAGGTCTCCCCTAGGTTACATTATACATGCCCCAAAAATCGACACATGGCATACTTTTGCATGAAAGGTCACTAATATCCTAGAGATATTTCCTTATAGAAGTGTGATCTCCCACCTGTGCGTGCTCCATAGCTGCCCTCGAGAATTTTTCTTAGGATCCACTCCACTCTATTTGTATGAACATACTTTAGTAAAGGAACACCTGAATGATCCTCGATATAATTTCCCTTGGAGTTAAGGCAAAACCTAGCTGACCTAATCCTTAACTTGGGTGCCTCTTTACCGTCTAGGAACAGCTCACCGGTTCTTAAGTAGGATAAGATGGGATCCATCTAAGAAGGGGCAAAATCACTTAGAATGCGCAAAGATCTAGATTTTGTTCTTCAATGCATGGGTGATATAGGTATTCCACTTCGATCGTCCTTCTTAGGTAGGTATTAATTATTAAAGTTAAGGTGGAAATATCATCTGCATGGCTCTTATCGCTCCATGTAAGATGTTCCATTGTGAAAGATTCAAACTGTTAAATAAGACCTCTTTCTTTATTCCTGCAAGAAATTATTATGGGATCCCCTACTTTATATTCTCCATTAAGATGGTTCGCGATCAGTCTAGAGTCACAATATACATCAATGAGATGAGAACCTAGGTTGATCTCCCTATAGAGACAATATACCATGGCCTCAACTTTACCTTGTTATTTGAGCCTTTGAATTCTAATCTAATGGCTTGCTCAATAATGATTCCTTCTGGTGTCACAAAGACTATCCTAACTTATGTGCCCCTCTCATTTGACATGTTATCCTTGGAGATCTTCTAATATTCTTCATTCTTTCTAACTGCAAATGATTTTGGGATGGGATTTGACTGCTCGTCCTCGCCTCTTGGTGATATTAAAATTTCTTCTACATATGTAAAAACAATTTATCTAGGATTGTTCATAGTATAGCTTTAGGCTAGTTTGACGTATCTCGTTACAAATCATCACACACCGTCAAGACGAACTGAACTCAAGCATCTCAAAGTTTAAAGACTTCTCGACATCCTGATGAGGTATAAAATAATTTTGAGTTTGAATTAATTTACATAATTATATTTTGGGATGTTTACTCTTTATCAAAACTGAACAGGGTTTTTAAGTTTCAAAAATATATTTTCTGAGTTTACAGTAGGTGTACTTTCATATTTCATTTTAGTCGTTCAAATGACATCCCCCTGTCACATATCTAGGTTGTTCGAAGCCTGTGTTCCAATGAGCATCAAACGAAGCCTTATGTTTTGATTTTTTCTACGTCATTATAAGCGAGATCACATGTCGTTCGAAAGAGATCAACATCTCATTTGAAGGACTATGAATTATCGTTCGAGTGAAGCGCCACCGTAAGTTTTATATAAATACATGTTTCGGGGTCAGAAAATTTAAGACTTTTGCCAGATTCGTTTCTGCATCACTTTTGCAAAAGTTCTTCACTTTTTGTGTTGCAAAAACACTGTTTAATTCACAAACAAACATACTGAATATTTAGTTTTATGAATTCATTTAAACCCTAGAAATTTTTTTATACTTTCATACACCTTTGTGGGCAAGTCAATTCCATGGTTGACTTGAGATACTTGAGGGGATTCACTGCAAAAGACAAAGGCTGAGGCTGAAAGAGGACTATGATTTTGTGATTCTTGCGAGGATCATAGTTGTGGATGAAGGTCACCTATAGGAGATTCATCTACTATAGATTCCTTTATAAAGTTTGTAAGTTACGATTTGTAAATTTTATAAAGTGAATAAAAGGTTTTTCCCTGAGGGGATTTGTCTTGAGACTTTGACTTTTTTTAATGCTTTATTTGATTTATGCTTTAAATCATGTAGTTGCATGTTCAAAGGATAAAGGATTAAAATTTGTGTTCGTACCAACTTTCTCAAATTGGTATCAGAACTTCCCTAAGTTTACAAGTTGGTATTAGAGCAGGTTGCTCCAAGTTATCGAGTGATTCTGATTTTTTTAAACTCACTAAACATGTGTAGAGGGGATTTGAAGGTAATCTTGAGATTAGGGATAATTTCTTAATTGGCAAAAGTGTTTGAGATTAAGCAACTGAAGCAGCTCAAGAGCGGCAACTCAGCAAGGCAGCTTAGCGTGGCAACTCATACTTTGGCTTGTTGTATTATTCATATTGTATTTCTATTTATGTTGATTATAAACTATAATAGTTATAATGTTGTAACGAGAATAATAATGAGTTTCAGTGTGAGGTGAAATGGTACTCGCGAGGGACCACGCTTGGCAGGGCCTGGGAGAGCATTCATGCTCTACAGAATGACCTCACCGTGGGAAATTTAGAGGGACATGGTTCGGAGGATTGAGAAGTGAGGTACCGTTTGGGCTTGTCCTGACCATCTTAGATACACCTGGTAAAACACCGAAGGACCCTGACCATGGAACCTCGGGCGGTACAACTTAAAGTTCCATCGGGCGTTGAGTTGTGAACCTAACATCCCTCTACTTAATGTCACATCTACTGTAGGTGATGTCACTAGCTAGCTAAACAATGTCAGACCTGCACTTGAGTAAACCACCATGGTATTTGGGGCTGTCAGGCAGTTGGTGAGCCACCTCTGCAACAACAGCCCCCCTGACACACAGCGATTAGGCAAAAGGCATGTCTTGGCATTTAATGTTGATGACGTGGAGATAACTAGTGCATCAGGCATTTAATGTTGTGACATAAAGTATGACGGATGTCTTTCATAGTCTTAAATGACTGAGTTGCCTCGGGGGTGGTGTGGGGGGTTATTTAAGGACCCCAGCCACCTTTGAGGAGGGAAGGATCTTTTGAGAGTTCAGGACTTATTGCTAGAGAGAAAATACACATGAGAGAGAGTTATTGCAAACCAGAGGGTTTACTCACTCACCATTGTTATTTATTACGAAGCTTTTAATACTTGACAGAGATGCTTGAGGGTGTTGAGTGTGTTTCTACCTGCCTACCAAGGTGTATCTAGGGTGCTTACTTCACTCACCCTTTAGCTAAGTTACTTATAAAGTTCATTACTATCTTCTGAGTTATACACGAGAGATTTGTGAGTTTAAACTGAGTTTATCTTCATTGGGTTTGAATTTGTGTGTCCTATCATTAATCCAAAGCTTTGGCCAATTAGCTTATCATTACCATACTCGAATAGGGGTTACGCCTCCATTTATAATCTAAAGTACCATCTTACAACATGAATTTTTGGTTACTCTCTGTGTTTTGGGTGGTTGTTTATTCATATTTCTTGTTTATCTTTCTCTCTATGGATTCTATGAGTTTTGATGAATTAAATCTTTTGAATTTGAAGTTGCAAAAAGAATTGAAATCCTTGAAGAAGAAAATTATCATTTTAAAAATGTTATTGAATATTCGCAAACATTTCAAAATCAAAGAGATATCTGTCGTGAGAAGTTTGTTGCTATGACTTTAAATCTTTAAAATTATCCAAGTAAGAAAGTGAGAGTAGAGTCCTTATTTTAGAGAAAGAATTAAAGGACGTTAGAAATTTTAGGGTTTGTGTCTGTGCCAATGAGGATTAAAATAATTTGATTAATGATTTTAAATCACGTGAGAAGACTCTTAGGGATAAGTTTTCTTCATTGAGGGGGAGAGAGATAACCTTATAGGAATGATTGAACATATAAATAAGGAGTGCCTAAAATTGGAAGAGTTAATTCTTTTCTTGAGTCTAAAATTTTGATGTTAAAAAAAAATTAAAGACTTGAGTAGTTGATCGAGTGGAAAACCGATCGTCCGTGTAAATACGCTAGTCGTTGTTATCGGCTTCCAACCACAATACAAAAACTTAAACTGTAACTACACTCTTGCAGAATATAGTGGCTAGTCTGGGTATCGAATCCTCAGGGAACTAGGACGAGTGAACGTGACGACGTTGGATAGACAGAGAAATCCTAACTCTAACTCTAAAGAAAAAGAAAAATTGATTTGGTTTTTAGATTGATTACAGCTAAATGCAATAATGAGAATAAGAACAGATGCAACTATACTAATCTACCTAACTTATGAGTGAAAAATAGTTTGAAACTTTTTATTTAAATGATGAGAAAAATAGGACGGGAATACAATCCCCCAACCCTAGTGTAGTGCGGATATAATACTAATCTTGAATTTATCTGATTGATTTGACCCGGAATTTAGTACTTCCAAGCATTACGTATACGAGGTTCAAGCCCGCGTCATACTTAATCTGAGGATGAGTAAATTAGTATCGCGATAGTAGCACTCGAATTGCACTCTAAAACATCACAAGTACCCGGAGGCAAACGAGATATAAAGATCTACAATCGTTGTGAAACTACGCAATACGATCAAGGTCAATCATTAAATTTGGTGGATTAATTTTATACACACGCACTAATACATCAGGCTGGGTTCATGCATCCCGGCCTTGGGAAATCTAGCCTAACATGTTGAAAAGAATGGAAACAAGGATTAATGTGCAGGAACTCATAATTACTCTAAAGAAAATAGTAATTAGATGCAGAAAAGAGTTGGAACTAAAAATTACTCACTAAAATTATCCAAGCAATAAGTGAAACAATGAAAGAAATAGATACTCACAGAAATCACTGAATAAAATCTTCAATCCTTGAAATAAATCTGAAAATCTTAACTAAGCTAGGGTTTCTGGAAAAGAAGAGGAAAAACCTACTAATTCTCCGTGTCTATAACAATACTAAATCGGGTCTTTTATACCCTACAACAATATCGGAAGTCAGTTGCACTAGGAGTCTTTTTAGGAAGAGAAAATATTTTCAAATCTCGAAGACCGGACCGGTCCGGGGCTTAGGCGGACCGGTCTGCCCCCAAGGCGGATCGACTCTTTTTATTTTGGGGCGGACCGGTTCTTTTTATTTTTGCCTCCTTCGGTTTGCATGCTATCCGGGGTCTTCTAGAGTGTGGCAAGGCGGACCGGTCCGGGGTAGGGGCAGACCGGTCCGGCTATTTGACTTTTTGGTTCCTCTTTGACTGCTCATAACTTTTGTTCCGGGATTCCGATTGAGGTGTCGTTTCTTCCTTTGTGCTCGTGAATGAGATGTCTTCAACTTCTCTTTAGGTACCTCATCCGAATTCCGTGTAGAAATTATGCTTTTGCCCTTGAGACTTTTCCTTCTTTCTTTCTTGATTCTATCGATTTCCTTCTTTCGTTTCTTGACATCAAATACCTGCAAAATCACTAAAAAATACCAGAAACTCGGTGTACTCATTAGGATCAGTCAGTAGCACAGTTATGAGATAAATCCAACTCAATTATGTTGTTCGAGGTGCTAAAAGTAACTAAATCAAGGGATAAATTAGGAAGAATTTATGCCTAATCAAACCCCCCTAACTTAGAACTTTGCGCGTCCCGAGCAATGTAAAAGAATCCTAGCGTGGCTCAAATCTTTGAAAATCATTTTATTGGTATAAAATATCTTTTTCGCGGGCAAGCGATTGCATTTAGCGTATGCAACAAGCCTTTAAACCCATAGGTCACCCTAGTAGGACGAGTTGTGTCTCGTGAGGGTTTGCAGTGAATATACCCACAAAATTCGACTCAAATAGAATTCAAAATATGCAAAAATTGTGCAATTCAAACTTTTCCAGAAAATAGTCATCATCAAGTCATATGTACAAGTCTCAAATCATAGTGCGTGTGTGCGAAGCTGGAAATATAACCGCCAATTTCCACCGATTGATCATTACGTTACTTATCCGAAAATTCATTTTGATTTCAATTTCTCACGGAATGCTCTCACAAACGAATCTCTCGAATTATGGCTATTCTCTCGGTATGCGTGATATAAAGAGTAAATATAATGGATGCAAAGTCACGCATACAAGTAGAATGAGGAAAATTATAGAATGATAGGATCTCGTCAATGGGTTATGGTTTTAAAAACGGGAACATTGCCTCTTTTTCGCGCATTCAATCTCTTATATTATCTTTTGGTGTATTAGCTCTCCACGCGGTAACCAATTTCGCAATTTAGACTCGGTTAGAACTTTTTCGGGTTTTAAGGTATATGGGGTAAAATGACAATTGTCGGGAAGGTTGGAATTGGAAAAGTCATTAATGATGTCCATTTGTGCTTTTTTTGGGCTATTGCTCATTTTTTTTTCTTCTTTTTCTCTAAATTTTTTTTTCTTTTCTTTTCTTGCTATTTTTGTTGAGCATATTTATTTTGTTTTCTTGCCCCTTTTTATGCACTTTCCGAACTTAAATTCTAAATTTTCTGATTTTTCACAATTCCGGCTATTTGGTTTTTTTGGGTTATCAAACGAAAGGGACAATTTGTTTGGCTCAAATTGGGTTACAAAAGGGGTAATTTTTTACTACTTTTTCTGGCCAATATTTTTGGGTGACAAACGAGGGCCTACTTCATTGCCCAAAATGCCACTTGCGTTACCATATGCGCTTCGAGATGAATTTAAGTTTAGAGATCAATTTGGCACGTTTTTTCAAAGCACACATTTTTCAAAACATATCAAAATGAAAGGATTGAGATCCTTGACAACTTTTTAGGCGCTGAAAAGAACTTTGAGTTAACAATTAACTCGGATTGATTTAAAAACTCATAAAAAGTGATAGGCTCGAATCTCACCGGGTTTGTTAATCTCCACACTTATTCGTTAAGTCGTCAATTTTCGCTCAATTTCCATCTTTGGTCAATTTTGGCTTTGTGTACATTGAATGTTTACAACTTGAGACTTTAAACCGACTTTCAATGATATTTTTGCAAAATTTGAATTCCAATTTTTATTTATTTCGAACAAAAATATTTTTGGGTTTTTCAAAATTTTATGATTTTTTTGAAAATTTCTGGGCATTTTGGCAAATTTGTGAAGTTTTAGAAATACGCACTTGTGACCCCCCCTAACTTAGACTTTTGCATTGTCCTCAAGCAAAAAGGACTAAAATCTAAATAAGGCAAAATAATAACTGCAATAAATAAAATAAACAAATGGGAAAAATGCAGCAAGACACTATATGACACTCATGTATGACTCAAAAATACACTAACAATCACCCCATACGCGTCGGGGGTGTGACCACCTCTCATCTCTCCACGAACTCACCCGACCCCACTCGCGGGGTTCGATGCTCTCCTCGTTTCTCCCTTCCTAGGGTTATAATCCAACAATCGGAACAAATTGGGACCCCGCCCATAGATAAAGGATAGACCGGGAGACTCATCGTGACTAATTGGAAAGGGATCCTCATGATGCTGGCTCACAGTGTGGTCTGCGTGCGCTGACTCGGAGGGAACACCTAGGTTTCGTTCAATTTTTAAGATGCATGGGTCGGGCTCTAAGTCAGATGAACCACAACTTTTCTCCTCACTTGCCTTCGGGGCCTCTAGTGTTGTGGGTGGATTGTCACAACGAAGGAATTCATCAATTTTTTCTTTCAATTCACTTTCGTCTAAGTGACTACATGAATCCAATAGGGATTGGCCTTCAATAGTAATACTTTCATCCACCTGCCCGAATTCTCTTTCAAATTCTTCCATGCTCATGTCTCCTAGTTCTCTCTCTCGAGTAGTGCCTACATCCTCTCTTACTTGATCGATCTCCAACTCCACCAGTTTTCTCTCTTCTAACCCCTCTCTCTCTCTTTCAATTGCGGTCACCTCTCCCCCACTTTTCTCTCATTGTCACAACTACCACTATTACTTGATGAAATAAGGCACACCCTAATGGCTCTCTCTTGTGGGACCCCTCATTCACATGGCTCGACACTAAATAGGACCCTAGGGCATCTCCACAATCATTTTCCTCAAAGTACTTCCCTACAATCTCGTCTATGAAGCTCACCGCGTGAAGGTCATCTTCTTCCCCCGTATGTTGGGCGACATGGAAGATGTTGGTCTCTAAGGTCATGTTCCCAAAGGTGAGTTGCATTCTCCCATTCCGAGTATTGATGATTGCGTTAGCCGTAGCTAAGAAAGGGCGCCCAAGGATGATGGGAACATGGTTGCTCGAGTTAAAGGAGGGCTCCGTGTCCCAAAGGACAAAGTCTATCGGGAAGTAGAAAGTGTCAACTTGGACGATCACGTCCTCGACTATGCCTCTTCGGATCTTCACGGTTCGATCCATTAATTGGAGAGTAACCTTTGTGGGCTTGAGGTCGCCCAAGTCAAGTTGCCTATAGATAGAGTAAGGGAGGATATTTACACTTGCTCCCAAATCAAGTAAGGCTTTTTCGATTTTGTTTTCTCCAATGATGCAGGAAATGGTGGGTGCACCGGGATCTTTGAATTTAGGTGGGAGATCATTGAGTAGAATGGAGCTCACATTCTGTGCTAGAAAGACATTTTTCTTTACCTTCATCTTTCCCTTTACCGTCAACAAATCTTTAATGACTTTTCCATAAGCTGGAATTTTCTTAATGGCATCGAGGAAAGGTAAATTCAACTTAACTTGTTTTATCACATCTAGCACGTCATCACGTGGGTTTCCTTTATGGGAAGGAATTAGCTTTTGAGGAAACGGTGCCGCGGTGGGTGGTTTCACTACGACCTCAAGCTCACTAGTGTCGTCTTTATCACTCTCATTCAAGGGGACATCTTCGGCCTCTTTCGTGCTGGGAGAAATCTCCTTGTCTTTAGGTACGTCTCGTAGGGGAGGTGACAAGTCAACTACTCTCCCACTACGTAGAGTGGTAATTGCGCTACATTGCTCAAGATGGTCATGGGGTGTCGAGCTAACACTAGTTTGACCTTGGAGAGGTCTTTGGCCCTGGGCGGGAAACTTTCCCTTCTCTTGGATACTCCACGATGATGGCAACTGTGAAATGTTTGCATTCATGTCATTCATCATGCGCTCATGCCTAGCGTTAGTTGCAGTCTGGGTATTGATAAAGTGGTTGATAGTATCCTCGAGACTTCTCCGCAGTGGCGGGATATAATTTCCTTGAGGTGGCGGTGCTTGCACATGTCCTTTCATATGTGGAGCGTGTTGAAAGTGTTGTGGTGGAGGAGGGGCAACATGCGAAGGAGGGTTCATTGCGGCATGTTGTTGCCCATAGCTAAAACCGGGATGATTTTTCCATGAAGGGTTGTAGGAATTCCCCTGCGGGGCACCAAAATTACCCTTAAAACCTCCTACACCACTAACTTGCTCTTGAAGCATTGCTTTGGAGGCGGGTATCGTCGGGCATTCCTCAGTTGAATGTCCCGCCTCGCAAATAGCACACACCTTTACGACTAGGTTTGGAATGGGTCCAGCTGGTCCTTTCCCATATATCTCGCACAGATCTCGAAATCCTATCTCAAGAGTCTCTAATCGGCTATCCATCATAGAATTCTTATCTACATGGAATAGGCCGGATGCTGACGGAGTGGTGGTCGCTTGTTTATTTCGATTTTCAGTGTTGGGATCAGAAGTCTCCCAGGATTGGGTAGTCTCGGCGACATACCTCAAGTGAAGCTCAGCATCCTGGGCATCTAAATCGATAAACGGACCACTTCCCATTGTTTCAACAAGTTATTTGGAGTTAAGATTCAACCCATTATTGATAAAAGAGATGACTTACGCTGAATCAAATCCATGATGGGGCCATAAAGCAACTAACTCGTTGAAACGTTCATAACATCGATGGAATGGCTCATTTTCATCTTGTCTGAATGCTTGAATTTGAGCCTTTATGGAGATTGTTCGATGTGGTGGGAAGAATTTCTTGAGAAATTTTGACTGTAGCTCATTCCAGGATGGAATCGAGCTTGGAGGTAAAGACCATAGTCAAGCCTTAGCTTTATCTTTGAGCGAGAAAGGGAAGAGTTTGAGGCGGATTACCTCTTGTGTGCAGGTTTGATCATTGAGAGTATCACACACGTCCTCAAATTCCCTAATATGGAGGTATGGCTTTTCAGAATCCATACCGTGGTAATGCGGTGGCATCTGGATCATCCCATTTTTGAAACGGAATTGCCCGGCATTATACGGGAGTATAATGCATCCCGGAGTGACAGTACGCTCGGGATATAAAAATTCTCTAATCGAACGGTATGGGGGCTCTTCCTCACCGGCGGGTGCACTGCCGTGTTGTGACATCTCTCCCTCACTTATTGACTCGGTGTTCTCACTGGGCGTGCTCGAAGTGTGTCCTAAGAAGGAAAAGGGAGTGTTATCGAAGACTGAGTGCGACGGTGTGGGAGGTGGGATCCAGAACTGTGGGGCGTTTGGAGTGTGGGGACTATCAGGATTATACTCAACAATTGGATTTTCGTGAATGTTGGTTGGAGTATTATGGGGTGTGGGAGTGGTTTCAGAATTTTGCATTAAGCTTAGGAGAGATGATGATGAATCTTTTTGTGGTTTTTTTATTTTTTTTATTTTATTTTTTATTTATTTTTTTTTAAAGATTTTTGGTCAAAGCTTTGGGTGGACTCAATCTAATCCTAAGTCTACCTAGTTCCCCGGCAACGGCGCCATTTTGATCGAGTGGAAAACCGAGCGTCCATGTAAATACGCTAGTCGTTGTTATCGGCTTCCAACCACAATACAAAAACCTAAACTGTAACTACACTCTTGCGGATTATAGTGGCTAGTCTGGGTATTGAATCCTCAGGGAACTAGGACGAGTGAACGTGACGACGTTGGATAGACAGAGAAATCCTAACTCTAACTCTAAAGAAAAAGAAAAATTGATTTGGTTTTTAGATTGATTACAGCTAAATGCAATAATGAGAATAAGAAAAGATGCAACTATACTAATCTACCTAACTTATGAGTGAAAAATAGTCTGAAACTTTTTATTTAAATGATGAGAAAAATAGGACGGGAATACAATCCCCCAACCCTAGTGTAGTGCGGATATAATACTAATCTTGAATTTATCTGATTGATTTGACCCGGAATTTAGTACTCCCAAGCATTACGTATACGAGGTTCAAGCCCGCGTCATACTTAATCTGAGGATGAGTAAATTAGTATCGCGATAGTAGCACTCGAATTGCACTCTAAATCATCACGAGTACCCAGAGGCAAACGAGATATAAAGATTTACAATCGTTGTGCAACTATGCAATACGATCAAGGTCAATCATTAAATTTGGTGGATTAATTTTATACACACGCACTAATACATTAGGCTGGGTTCATGCATCCCGACCTTGGGAAATCTAGCCTAACATGTTGAAAAGAATGGAAACAAGGATTAATGTGCAGGAACTCATAATTACTCTAAAGAAAATAGTAATTAGATGCAGAAAAGAGTTGGAACTAAAAATTACTCACTAAAATTATCCAAGCAATAAGTGAAACAATGAAAGAAATAGATACTCACAGAAATCACGGAATAAAATCTTCAATCCTTGAAATAAATCTGAAAATCTTAACTAAGCTAGGGTTTCTGGAAATGAAGAGGAAAAACCTACTAATTCTCCGTGTCTATAACAATACTAAATCGGGTCTTATATACCCTACAACAATATCGGAAGTCAGTTGCACTAGGAGTCTTTTTAGGAAGAGAAAAGATTTTCAAACCTCGAAGATCGGACCGGTCCAGGGCTTAGGCGGACCGGTCTGCCCCCAAGGCGGATCGACTCTTTTTATTTTGGGGTGGACCGATTCTTTTTATTTTTGCCTCCTTCGGTTTGCATGAGATCCGGGGTCTTCTGGAGTGTGGCAAGGCGGACCGGTCCGGTTATTTGACTTTTTGGTTCCTCTTTGATTGCTCATAACTTTTGTTCCGGGATTCCGATTGAGGTGCCGTTTCTTCCTTTGTGCTCGTGAATGTGATGTCTTCAACTTCTCTTTAGGTACCTCATCCGAATTCCGTGTAGAAATTACGCTTTTGCCCTTGATACTTTTCCTTCTTTCTTTCTTGATTCTACCGATTTCCTTCTTTCGTTTCTTGACATCAAATACCTGCAAAATCACTACAAAATACCAGAAACTCTGTGTACTCATTAGGATCAGTCAGTAGCACAGTTATGAGATAAATCTAACTCAATTACGTTGTTCGAGGTGCTAAAAGTAACTAAATCAAAGGATAAATTAGGAAGAATTTATGCTTAATCAGTAGTGTGTGTAGTAATGGTAGTGGCTCACATATTTATAGTGTTTCCAATGTTAAATCCAAGATCATAGTTTGTTTTAGAGGGTCAACCAAATCTAATGACGTTAGAAAAGCTCATCCCAGAGGTAACATTCCTCCCGCTTACACATATTTACATAGTGATAGGAAAGGTCACCTTAGACATTTTTGCTTTGACATTGGAAGAGGTCTTAGGAAAATTAAGCATAGCGTCACGTCGGTTCCCATAACCCCACGAGTTACGTATACACCTATTCGGGTGAGGAAATTAGTTGTGGAGACGCTAAATGTTGAGTTGGTTTATTATCACATGCTTGCACATGATGCCACACTTGCTATATCTTATGGATGATTGCTTACATGATTTTGTTTGTCATACTCTAATTCTGCCTCATGATATATGGTTTCTAATGTTATGACATGTGTATCTTTTGTATTATATTCTTCTTTTATTAGGTCATATTTAAAAAATACAAAAAATCTCATATTTTCATAAAATTTTAGAAAAATACAAAATTATTTTTGGTTTTGGTGTATTTTAGTTTTACACATTTGATGTGGAATATTGGTGTATTTGAATCCAATTAACTACGCGATATTCATGTGTCTAGGACATTTGGTTATGACTTTAGATACTTAGATTAATCTTATCCATGTTTATGGAGTTGTTTCGAACTTGACTTGCGTTATGGATTCGACTTTGTATATGCCTCCACACACACATGCACGAGCTTATTGGATTTTAACTTTATGATGTATATCCGAGATTGGTGAGATGTTCTCCCATTAATTTTGCCATCTACATATGTATTTGACTATGGGAGATTTGTGAATATAAGAACCGTTGCCCGTGAGAGTTTGTTTAATATTAAAAAATGTGAGTGAACACAGGAAAGGACTACGAGAGGCAAGCGAACTCGTCGTGAAAGCCATCATTTGAAAAGAGACAAAGAAAAAATAATGGCAATAAAAAAAGAGAAAATATGCCAAAAAGGGGCCAAAATAGTTTAGTTTGATTGATCATTCAAAAGAAATCACTTCCAAAGAAAAGAAAAGAAAATAATGAAATATGATCATTATTATCTTTTGAGGGACTTCAGTTGAATATCAATGAGTTTGCGCAATGATACCTAGTTATGCTTATTTTTTCGTGTCGCTATTGATTTGTAGAATCATCAATATTCTAGTCTTATGTGCATTATGCTTACTTTGTTCATTAAGTTCAACTTTATTTGTCACCTGAGGTAAAAGCTTAGTTTGACCAAGTTTTGCGGTCAATTATAACTTCTTGAACATATTTGAGTGTTTGGGTTATAATTCTTTTGTTACTCGTTCACATCCATGCATTTCATCCTAAATATTAAGACACGTCGATACTATGCGAGTGTGTAATTCTTATGTGTTTTGTGTCATGTTTTGTGGTCGCTTATACCTATATATGTGTGTTAGATTTTCTTCGATATATTTTGCATATATTATATATGGAATTGTGTAGTATTTTTGTGTATTTCACATTTTTTTGGAAAAATTAAAAAAAATTCAAAAAAAGTTTGTTGTTTGCCTTTGAGATGATCATTACACATGCTTGATTTATATATTTTTGTGATGATATCTTATCTTCATATTCATGATGCTTTGCTTTAAAGTTCATGGTTTTTTGTTCATTGTCTATTTCGGATAAAAACAAAGGGGCAGAGCAAATTAAAATGAGTTTGAATTATGGGAGAGAGTTTATTTACGAGTTTTACTTTATTTATGAGTTTTACTTTGAATTATGGGGGACCCACTCAGGTCGCGATCCTCATGAGCAAGTTTTATGAGTTTTTACAAACCCCGGTAGCTTCAACCATGCTAGGAGGATTGGAGGCTAATGCCTTTGTAACACCAGGGGTAGCTCCAACGGCCCCGCCAGGTGCAGGTGTCGCAGGGACGGTCCCGGCAAGCATACCCTCCGTTGTGAATCCATCAGTTGGAGACGAAGGAGTTTCAATGGCCCCAACTGTAACGTTTGTTCCAGCTCCAATGAGCATTCAACCCATGGCCCCGTTACTTGTTTCTCCGGTAATATCCCCCATGGAGGAGATGAGAAAGGAGATGCAAAAGGAGATGCTAAAATTCATGCAGGCTTCCTCGTAATCTGCAGGCGAGGTAGCTTCGGTTTTTGATGACTTTTGAACACCGTATCCCTAGGAATACAACGATAAGCCCTATTCGAAGGAATATATTCCCCCTATTTTTGAAAAATACACGGGAAAGGGTGGAAACCCGAAGGAGCATATTAAGCACTTTATTGAACATTTGGGGGCGCATTGTAACAATAAAAGGCTTAGGTTGAGGGAGTTCTCTAAATCCTTGACCCATAAAGCATATACCTGGTATTCCCATTTGGATCCCAACAGCGTTTCTACATGGGAAGAGATGCACGTGTTGTTTGTTCAGAAGTTCTTTCTGGCGGAAGATGAGTTTACTTTGACTTAACTGGGTAAGGAGAAGAAAAGACCTAGGGAAGTAGTGGTGGCCTATGTTTGAAGGTTCAGGGAAAGATCCCTCGACGTGAGGGAGGAGGCCAGAGAATCCAAAACATTACAGATATGCACTGAGGGGCTGCCTCCTGAGTACATCAGCCATCTCATCAATGAGACGCGCGAGGGGACTTTTGCGGAATTCTTAAAAGCAGCGAGAAATATCTCTTTGGTGGTGCGACCCAATCCGGTAGTGGTTCCCATGATGTTCAGGCAGCCGAAGAACCCACGGGGGGCAGGTCTCAGACCCCACGGGTAGAATACACCGAGAGGGAAGATAGGGGCAAAGCACCGAAGAGGGGCAATAAGAGGAAGTTCGGAAGAGACGGGAAGACCCACCACTATTGCCTTGTATAGTGGAAGAAGCTGTCAACTGTTACAACACGATGGTCCAAGGGGGAACGATCTATAAGCCAAAGGATGCTCCCGCTGAGAATCCCGATGCGGTAACGAAGGCGGATCCAAAGTATTTCCAAGTTCATAGGAGGATCCAGCATCCAACAGAAATTTGCTTCACACTGAGAAGAATTATTGACAAATATATAAAGGTAGGGACGTTGCAAATCCCTCCATAGGACGTCAATAACAACCCACTACCAGTACATGGGGCCAATCTCGTGGTGGCCTATGATGAAGAAGTAGAGAGAAGAGATATAGATGAGTATGAGGAAGCTTTGGAGATTTATACCAAGGGAATGGCTAATGTCGTGTTGGCTTACGATGAAGCAAGCACCAAGGATGTGGAGGAGGTATATGGTGTCGAAGGTGAAGAGGTAAACCCAACCATAGAATATTTGGCAGTTTCAAAATCCCCGAAGTTCACTTGGTTCTTCGAACAAGTGGGGATTCCAAAGGAGAGTAGGTTGGAGATAACCCTGGAAATACTTGATATTTCAAGGAAAAATGCGGTCCCTTCGCTGAGATGGAAGGGACCCATGGCCAGGTTGGTAAGGAGGTTTCTATTAGAAGTAACCTTCAGCGATGCAGATAAGGTTGTAAGGTTCCCTCACAACAGGTCGTTACATGTGACTGTCAGTGTTAACGGAGTTAGCTTTGCAAGGACTCTCATGGATGTGGTAGCTTCCATCAATATCATACCAATTAACTCCTTTTACGCAGCTAATATTCCAGAAGAAAGGTTGGTCCCCATGCCTTTGGTAATTTCGGGGTATGATAACCAATCCTCCAAATCCATTGGGTATGTTAATGTGGGGATTGTGATGGGGAATTTGAGTTCCCATATAAAATTTCACGTAATAGAGAGTAAAACTTTCTATCATCTGCTAATAGGGAGGGTGTGGATGCATAACCAAGGGCTAGTTCCTTCTACGTACCACCATTGCGCTAAGGCGAATATCAAGGGGACAGAGGTGACTATCAGGGCTACAAAGAGGCCCTTCGCTATTGAGGAATCTCACTTGGTGGACGCAGTATTTTATACTGAGTTGGAAGAAGATGTCTGGGTCCTAACAAGGAAGATGGAGGGAGCATGGGTTCCCTCGATCAAAGAAAGGATGGGGCCCGTGAATGAGCAAAGTAAGGAGGTTGCAAGTAGCACGAAGGTAATAGCCGAAGAGGCTCACCAGGTGGTCCCTCGGCCCCAAGGCATCTCGAAGCAGCTTAGAGATAGGATGAGGCTCAGAGCGGATCCGATGGAGCATGAGGTCCAACGACAAAGCGTGCTGAGTCGGTTCTCAGGAAAAAGAGTGGTCGATGCGTCTAAAGAGAAGAAGAGGAAAGCAGTCGTCGCTACCAGCAGACAATGCAAGAAAGTCATTACCGAAGAAGGAAAGGTAGTGTATCGATTGTAACAGTGTGAGCGGGTGGCCAAGGAAGCTGATGACGAGGTTGACCCGATATATGAATGCTTTTTGGTTGATCAACGGGGACAATGCATGGTGATAGACAATTCCAGCATACAGAAATTTGTGGAGGACGTCGCCGAAGAACTAGAATACATGACGGATCAACAAAAGCCACAGGCACAAGAGCTAAAGCAGTTAAACCTGGAAAAAGAAGGGGAGGACCCGAGGCCCATCTTCATCTCTAAGGATCTCAGCAAAGAGAAACGAGGGGCCTTGGTGGAGTTGATTCAAGAGTTTATAGACGTCTTCGCGTGGAAGTACACAGAAATGGAAGGGCTGGACGAGGAAGTAAGCTATCAAAAATTGAACGTGATGCCTTCAGCCATTCTAGTAAAACAGGCAATGAGAACGTACAAGCCTGAGCTGGATTTGAAGATCAAGGAAGAGGTTCAATGATACTAACAACAGGGTTCATCAAGCCGATACAACACCCGATCTGGCAGTCTAGTATTATCCTAGTAGGGAAGAAAGATAAAAACCAAATAAGGATCTGCGTGGACTTTATAGATTTAAACAGAGCTTGCCCCAAAGATGAGTTCCCTCTGCCCACCATCAATATCCTAATAGATGCAACGGCAGATCATGAGATGTATAGCTTCATGGATGGGTACGTGGGGTAAACCAGATCAAGATGGACCCCACGGATGCAGAAAAGACAATATTCAGAACCCCGTTGGGTAACTTCATGTACAGGGTGATGCCGTTTGTGCTCAAGAAAGCTGGGCCGACTTACCAGAGAACAATGATGGCCATTTTCCATGACTTCTTTCATAAGTTTATGGAATTCTATATGGATGACTTGGTCATCAAGTCGAGGAAGGAGGAGTCTCACCTGAGCGATTTGAGGAAGGTGTTTTCCCATTGCAAGAAGTTTAAATTAAATATGAATCCGCTGAAGTGCATTTTTGGGGTGAAAAGTGGGAAATTCCTAGGCTTTGTGGTTGATCGACAAGGGGTGCAGATGGACCAGGACAAATAGCGAGCAATCTTGGAAATGCCATGTCCGAGAACGGCGAAAGAGCTGAAGAGTTTCCTTGGTAAAGTCTCCTACCTTAGGAGATTTGTGCCTGGCTTAGTCGAAATAGCACACCCACTGATGCAGCTGCTGCTAGGGAACACGAAGTTCGAATGTGAGGCAATTCACCAGGAGTCTCTTGACGGACTGAAGAAGCTGCTCATTTCACCACAGACCATGGTTCCACCAAAGACAGGAATACCGTTGCAATTGTCTTTCACATCCACCACGAGGTCCGTGGGAGCTTTCATGGCACAAGAGATTGGGGGGCAAGAACGGCCAGTTTATTACCTCAGCAGGATCATCCATGGGCCAGAAGTCAGATACAGTAGCCTAGAAAGGCATTGTTTAGCCTTAGTATTCGTAGCGCAAAAACTTAGACATTATATGCTGTCTTTTACAATTCATATTGTAACGAGATGTGATCCCATTAGGTATTTGCTTGCAAGAACTATATTGATTGGCAGGGCAGCTAGATGGTTCCTTATCCTCTCAGAATATGACTTAAAGTGTGTGGTTCCTCGCGCAATCAAAAGCCAGGCGTACACAGATCTATTGACTATTTTCCCTTCAGGAACGTTTGAGCCCCCCAAAGAAATCATCCCAGGAGACGACTTGCAGGCCAATCACCTAGATACAACAGATGAAGAATGGACAATGCAGTTCGATGGGTCATTGGCAGAAAAGAAAGGAGGAGCAGGGGTTATTCTTTCTAAAGGAATGGAGGAGATTTGCCTTTCTTATAAGTTAGATTTCCCTTGCTCTAACAACGAGGCAGAATATGAAGCATTGGTGTTGGGATTGCTAGAGGCTCTTCGAAGAGGGATCCGTTAACTTTGCATCGAGGGGGATTCAATCTTGGTAGTTCAACAAGTGAATGGAGAATACGCAATGAAACATATGAGCCTAGCACCATACAGAACGATCATTTAGAGGCTCCTTGGCCTGTTCCATCGAACCAAGATCAAGAGGCAGCCCAGAACGATGAACTGTCACCCGGATGCCTATACCACCATTGCCCAAAAGATGATTATGAGGATTGATACAACTATTGTCGTGATTCAACGAAGAACAGCTCCTTCGATGGTACAGTCAATTCTACCGATGGAAGAGGATACGGACTGGAGGGGAGAGATTAAGAGACAACTGGAGTCTGGGGAAGGAACGATGGGGCTCAAAGAATTAGCCCAGTACTTTCTAAACCAGGGAAACCTTTACTTCAGAAATGCCGGAGGATGGCTGTCAAGGTGCATCGGCCTAGAAGAAGCAGGGCAGAGATTAAAAAAAATGCACGAAGAACACTGTGAACCGACTGAGATCCCCATTTATAGAAAAATTTAAAGAGAAGGATATTTTTGGCCGAGCATGAAGCAGGTTGCGGTCGAGTTACAACGAAAGTGCGATAAATGCCAGTTATTTTTCAAAGCAGTAGAATGTCACTTTGTGGAGACTCAACCTGACTGGAGACAGCCCTATATTGACTTCATTAAAGATGGAGTTATCCCAACTGAGAAAATTAACGTGATGGGGCTCCGGCGAAGAGCCCTGAGATTCTACGTACAGGGGGGCAGCTTTATAGAAGAGGATACTTCAACAGGCCGTTGAGTGGCATCACGAAGGAAGAGGTGGCCGAGCTTCTCAAACAGGCACATGATCCAGCTCATATAGGAGGGGCCAAGTTGTACGACCAGTTGATGACTTTGGGGTACTATTGGCCAACGATGGAGAAATATTATGCTGAGTTCGTTAGAAAGTGCAGGGTTTGTCAGCTTCATGGAAATATGATCCATGCACTGTTAGTGGACTTACACTCCCTAGCAACGCCTTATCCTTTTCACACTTGGACGTTCGACCTGGTAGGGGCAATACACCCTTCTTTGAGGGGGAGGATATGGATCCTAGTAGCAATGGAGTGTTTCACAAAGTGGGCCGAGGCGATACCACTGAGAAGGGCAACAACAGGAGTAGTGAGTAACTTCATCAGGGAATACATCATTTGCCATTTTGGGATCCCAAAGGTTATCCTTTCAGATAATGGAACCCCTTTCGTCAATTCAAAGGTAACAATGCTCATGGATAAATACTCCATTGTCCATCACACTTCGACGGTGGCATACCCAAAGGGGAACGATCAAGCCGAAGCAACTAACAAGACTTTGGTCAATATCTTGGCTAAAATAATGGAGGATTTCCCCGGATCATGGGATGACAAAATACAAGCCGTTTTATGGGCCTATCAGACGACTAAGAGGAAGCCTATAAGGTATTCGCAATTCTCTCTTATTTACAGGGCTGAGGTGATTCTCCTAGTAGAGTTAGAAGTTTCCTCGGCTTGATATGCTTTGTGAAGTAGCATGCTCCCTCAGAATAGACACGTGCAGTTGGAAGCGTTGGACAAACACAGAGATAATGCGATGCAACACTTTCAAATGTATACGAGACAGCTCTCCAGGGCATATGATAACATGGTGAGGCCAAGGAAATTCGTGGAGGGGGATCTCGTATTAAAGGCAGCAGTTAAACATATTAGGGGGCTTCCTCTACCTAAGTTTTCAGCGAATTGGGAGGGACCTTTCATCATAAAGGAGGCTCATGACTCAGGTTATTGCTTAATTTCTAAGATAGAAGAAGACATGCCATTTAAGATTAACAACAAATGGTTGAAGGTCTATCACGTGTAAGCAATTATGTTTGGGGCCACCGATGTACTTAACTGTTATGAATATACGAGTTCATTTTTGTTTTATGCACGTTCTCTTTATGTTAATTCAAGTAGAGATGAAAGAACCACAGAACATATTTCACAATCTATGTAAACAGTTATAACATAAAGAAATGGCATGGGAATAAGTATCTTTTTCCATTCATATACTTTGGGGCATTACAAAATTACGAGCTATCGCCCAAGAATTATATGAGAAGAAGGGAAAATACATATACAAAAACTCATTAACCCATGATGAACCACAAATCTGGGGAGGAGAAAAAATCTCCAAGAAGGCTCGAAGAAGATTCTAAGCAAGACCTTTGGGCATTAATAGAAACTTCCAACCTAGTATGTGCTTGCGTACGTTCGATAAGAAGTTTTTCTCGCTTTAGCTTTGCCAAACACAGAGATTCTTTAAGGTCATCCACCTCCTTGTCAATGGCTCCGAGAAGAGGTACTAGCTCTGCCAGCTTGGCTTCCTCGGCCCTCTGATCCTCCTGATGTTTTTATAAGAGCTCCCTTTGGTTGTCCAACCGCTGGCTCTTCAAAGTCTTCAAGTGTGCGATGAGCCAGTCAAAACAGAACCCGTCATGACCCAACTCCCTCAGATAGCCCAAGAACTGATTGAGGAGTGGCCTAGTCACGTTCGCAGTTGGAGTATTGGCGATTTCAGCAATAACGGTGGCCATGCCTTGGAGCCTATGACTCATAACTGTGATGTTTGAACGGAGGCAGTCCACCGTAAAGGTCTTAGGATGACAGCTCACAAGTTTCTCAATGGCCAAATGGTGGTTGGCAAGCATTTGGGGAGAACGTTAGAGCACCATCAGGCGGAAAGTGGGAGGAGCGAAGTCGGGCAGATGAAGCTAGCGCCCAGATTCGCTCTTCGCATCAGCACCTATCATGGAACCTTGATCATTATGGCTAGATCCTTTGGAGGAGACAGGTTCACGATGAGGCGAGGTAATAGGCGAAGGAACTGGTGGAGAATCCTCCCGAGCAACCTGAAAATATCCAGAGGAAATACAGAGTTAGGGAAAAATCTTAACAAACGTTTTCGTTGTTAAGTCACCAATATAGGTGGAGTTTATGAAAATCTTAACAAGTGTTTTCGTTGTTAAGTCACCATTATAGGCGGAGTTTATGGGAAATCTTAACAAGTATTTTCATTGTTAAGTCACCGTTATAGGTTAAGTTTATTAAAAATCTTAACAAGTGTTTGCATTGTTAAGTCACCGTTATAGGTGGAGTTTGTGAAAAATCTTAACAAGTGTTTGCGCTGTTAAGTCCCCATTATAGGTGGAGTTTGTGAAAAAAATCTTAACAAGTGTTTGCGTTGTTAAGTCACCGTTATAGGTGGAGCTTATGGAAAAACCTTAACAAGTGTTTTTGTTGTTAAGTCACCGTTATACGTGGAGTTTGTGAAAAAAATCTTAACAAGTGTTTGCGTTGTTAACTCACCGTTATAGGTGAAGTTTACAAAAAAATCATAAACAAATGTTTTCATTGATGAAGTCACCTATATAGGTGGAGTTTGAGAAACTGAGAAATACATAGAAATTAGAAAAGTACCTTAACAGCAGGAGCGAGATTAGTAGTTACCACGGGAGCCATAATGCTAGAAACCATGGGAGGCGGGATCGTTACCTCAGCGACTTTAACGGAGCCTTCGGCTGCAGAAGCCTCAAAGGTAGGCACACTCCCCTCGCCAGAATAGAGTATTATGGCCAACACGGGCGCATCATCCAAAGGAGATGTTGGACCTTCGAGAGATGCCCCAACGAGAGCAGCTGCTCCAACCTGGGTCTGAGAAGGGATAAGGTCGCTCAGCGCAAAAGGTGAAGAAAGACTTGGAGAGAGCTACAAATGTAAATACAAATGTTAGATGAAAGGAGTAATCGTAAAGGGATAAGAGACAGAAATGCACTTATCTTACCCCCATTATGGCACTAAAGAGAGGAACTACAGTAATGGGCCTTGACAATACAGGAGGAAGGAGAATGTTAGCTATCAGTGACGCCACTTCCACCTACAGTAGCCCAACAGGTTAGAATTGATAAATAAGCCAATGGGATAAATAAAAGATGTAAGGCTCGAGAAGATATTTACCTGTGGGATACTCTCTTCGATCACAACCAGGGGCAGAAAGACCTCCCGCCCCGAGGGCAACTCAGGGGAAGCTGGAACAGGTGCCTCGGGCTGGCCAACCAACTCAGCAGCACCCACGGTGGCATTTCTAGCCTGGTGGGAGGATGAATGGCGCGAATAAGTAAGGCTTATTAACAGAGAGCATGGAAGGGCGGCAGTGGCTGAAGGAGTACCGCAATGTCCCCCTACAAAATGACTCACTGGGGGACTGGGGGGACTAGGAGGACTGACCTTCACTTTTTCAACTCCCTGCATCAAAGATAAGAGGCAATAAGTAAAGCCGCTATGTCAAGAAAATAAGAACGATAAATACAGAATGTAGATATACCTCAGATCCGGAGGGAGAACGAGAGGGTATGACCACCGGTGAACGTGGCGAGGGGGCAGCAACTGAAAGAACTGGGGAGGAGGGCTCCTCATGTGTCTGTTTCCTCTGGGACTTAGTACCCAGGGTTTTCTTCTGGAGCTCGTTACACCATCAGCTTCAGGTACCTTAGACCTTCTTCTCCTTTTTGCTGGGGGCTCACTAGGATTGACCACGATTGTGGGTAACGTACCAGGAGGAGGAATGGGGACTGCTCGCCGTTGGAATTTAGCATTTATTCGGGCAACTTCAGCCTCCACCCACCTTCTCAGCTCTTCAACTATTTTCGGAGACATGGAAGGGGGAACAGTGGCAATTGGGAATGCCTTCAATGGAGTTTGCATTTAAGCTTTGGCCTTAGCCTTATTAGACTGGGACTTCCTGGCTTTCTTAGCATGTGGCTCAGAAGCCCCTTCTCCCTTGGCAACTTCGGCCGTGAGGACAGATGGTTTGGGGGTCGCAGTAGCTTTGGGTTTCGGGGTAGCAGTTGGGATCATTGGACAATGAGGGGGTAGTTCATGAGGAGACTCCTTAATGGTTTTACTTAAGGGAAACTCAACCCCAACCACGGAGTTCCCCTTTAGACTGAGCTTAGAAGAAGAAAAGGAAAGGACTGGGGGATATTTAGGGGGGGCTGGATGTACTCATGAATCATGGCCAACTGCTCCAGATGGAACTTCATGGCAAAGGATATAGATACGTCTCCCTTCCTAGTAGCACTCGGAAGGATGACACGCCCATCAATGGTGGATGTCACACCAAGCACCGCAGTGGCAATGTAGAAGGTGCATGCCTCAATGAAGGTGGCCTTGGAATGGTTATTCTAGAACACAGGTCGAGGTTCCCCCTGGTCGAACCCAAATTACCTGCTGCATCTATCAGGTTTGTAAGGCTCAGAAGTATATCCCCATTCAGTATAAGATGGAAGGAACCCCGAGGTGAAAAGAAGCACTACGACTACAATCGGGTTAAATCTGATCGTTGTGGCTGCAGAAGGAAAGAAGTCCCAACTATAGGCAAAAGTGGATTCATTATATGGCCTCATTATGAAGGAGTCTAGGTGGTCAAAAACCTCCATTATTTCCTTTTGGCTTTGCTTCTTGTGGAAACACAGGAAGCGTGGGGACTTAATACCTTCGCTCACGGGCAGAGAAACTGAGTTTGCAGTGATAACAGGAAAGCGGGGATAGAGGAAGCCCATCAATATGATGGTGTTGGTGAAATTCCCCAAGTTGTAACGGCCCAGTGATCGCTCCATGTCAATATGGGTTCCATCCAACCAGGTGTAGAGGGACCCCAAGGCGATGGCGGCCAGAGGTAGGTTAAATCCTCTGGCCAAACGAACAGAAATGTTTCTGGGCTGATCGTTGGGCTATTCAGTCAGAAAAAGCGTGAAAAAAGTACGAGTATGTAGGCTCGTAGTTCCAGGGAGGTACCTCTACCACGGCCCGTTACATCGTTAGCATCCTTCGACGTCGGAGCTTCGAAAAAATAGTTGATAAGAGGGGGAAATGTGGCTTTATTTGAGGAACCGGTGCAACTGTGGCAGATTCGATCCAACTCAACGCGATCAGCAGCCTCTTCGTCATCTAGAGGCTCGTCGTGGTAGGTGAACTCACCCATGGGCTCAAACCCAAGGAGTTCACAGACGTCCTCCAGTGTAACGGTGAATTCCCCCCACGCAACAAAAAAGGTGTGAGTTATGGTGTTCCATCGGGAAACTAGCACTTGTAACGTTGCGTTGTGCTTCGAGAGTGTGAACACCCCAAACCAGTATGCGCGATGAAGGCCAACCTTGGCAAGAGCAGTGGCGTGGGAGCTCTGCATGTGTGTGGGCCAAGTAATAAAATGGGCTGATGACCCCCCAGGTGCTTCAAAGTCGATCTGGGAATAGATAAAGTCACCACGATCCAGGCAAAAACACAGAGTTCCCTTTGGTGGAAGATATCACCACTTCAACGAATCCACTTCTTCATCACCCAATAATAATGGATCGAACTTGGATGAGAAATGGCAGGTCTTTCATGCCTCAGAAAATTTATCACCTTCTTCAAATATGGGTGCCCTAAGATAGAAGCATGGTAGCTCTTGACGAGCAGCATCCAGGGCAGCGCCACTTAGGTCGGTGGCAACGCCAACAGCGATAGAGGGGCAACCTGGCTCAGTGGTGGTAACAACCTTGGAATTACTGGAAGAAGCCATGAGAGCGCGGTGATGAATGATATAGCTGCGCAAGAAGGGTTAAGAACAGGACGGGAGAAGCACAACCGTAGGGGGTGGTGCAAAAGATGAAAGAGGGAGGAGACTGAGCAACGAATGGGGCAACAATGGAGGTCGCACAGAGTTCGCACAAAGATCTCTCTCTGAAGCAATATGAAAGCGTGAAGAAGAAGAAGGAAAGAGAAAGTTTTGAAATAAAGAGATGTTTGAAACTTTTAAACCCTTTTAACAACCTGTCGTTTGAGTTTCCCACCATCGCACATGCAAAGGCCGCCTATAATCATTTCAAATGAACACATGGTAATTCGGGAAGGGTCTCGACAGCTGAAAAGACAGCTTTACGTCGAATATGAAGTGACATCTGGGGAATAGAAAGGTTTGCCTTCCTGACCAAGTTAATATTTTGGTGCCAAATTGGTTCCAGACTTATCCATCAACGCCTAACGGTAAACATGTCCCAACGATTCAAAAAAGTTACGGTGTCCCCTCGCCACATGTCCAAACGTTGTTTAAAGGGTGATTCAGTTACATCAGGAAGAATTTTTTCTTTTTCCAACACACCGAAGCATCATAAGGGAGAATTTTACTTACCAGGAGTCCAAACGAGTATTTGAGAAGGTTAGTAAGCCTTTCGGAATAATTTCAAATAGTAAAACTAGAACATTTGAGGCCCAACATGAGGAAAAAGTGGTGATGCCCCTTCGCCCAAGCCCCAATGATAATGGCGCTTCGGCTCAGGTACATCGGGGAGAATTTTACTTTTTTTAAGAGATTATATCGCTGCAGTTCTAACGAGGGAAAGAAGGCCAGAATTTTTTCACGCAAAGAAGGTTCATCGAATTGAGAAGTTTCGTGCAGACATTTTTTTTCCCAACAAATCTCTCCACGAAGGGGCAAATGTAGAGGGGGCTTGAAGGTAATCCTGAGATTAGGTATAATTCCTTAATTGTCAAAAGTGTCTGAGATTAAACAACCGACGCAGCTCAAGCGTTGCAACTCAAGCACCGCAACTGAGCAAGGCAGCTTGGCGTTGCAACTCATACTTTGGCTTGTTGTATTAGTCATATTATATTACTATTTATGTTGATTATAAGATATAACGGTTGTAATGTTGTAACGATAATAATAATGCATTTTAGTGTGAGGTCAAATGATACTCGCAAGGGACCAGGCTTGGCAGGGCCTGGGAGAGCTTTCATGCTCTACCGAATGACCTCACCGTGGGAACATTAGAAGGACTTGGTTTGGAGGATTGAGAAGTGAGGCACCGTTTGGGCTTGTCCTGACCATCTTAGATACACCTGGTAAAACACCGAAGGACCCTAAACGTGGAACCTCGGGCGGAGCAGCTTGGAGTTCCATCGTGCGTTGAGCTGTGAACCAAACATCCCTCTACTTAATGTCACATCTACTGTAAGTGATGTCACTAGCCAGCTAAACAATGTCAGACCTACACTTGAGTAAACCACCGTGGTATTTGGGGCTGTCAGGCAGTTGGTGAGCCACCTCTGCGACAACAACCCCCCTGACACACAGTGGTTAGGCAAAATGCATGTCTTGACATTTAATGTTTATGACGTGGAGACAACTAGTGCATCAGGCATTTAATGTTATGACATAAAGTATGATGGATGTCTTTCATAGTCTTAAATGACTGAGTTGCCTCGGGGGTGGTGTGGGGGGATATTTAAGGACCCCAACCACCTTTGAGGAGGGGAGGATCTTTTGAGAGTTTAGGACTTATTGCTAGAGAGAGAATACACATCAGAGAGAGTTATTGAAAACTAGAGGGTTTACTCACTCACCATTGTTATTTATTACAAAGCTTTTAATACTTGACAGAGATGCTTGAGGGTGTTTGGTGTGTTTCTACCTGCCTACCAAGGTGTATCTAGGGTGCTTACTTCTCTCTCCCTTTAGCTAAGTTACTTTTAAAGTTCATTACTATATTCTGAGTTATACACGAGAGATTTGTTAGTTTAAACTGAGTTTATCTTCATTGGGTTTGTGTTTGTGGGTCCTATCATTAATCCAAAGCTTTGTCCAATTAGCTTATCATTACCATACTCGAATAGGGGTTACGCCTCCATCTATAATCTAAAGTACCCTCTTACAACATGAATTTTTGGGTACTCTCTGTGCTTTGGGTGGTTGTTTATTCATATCTCTTGTTTATCTTTGTTTCGATGGATTCTATGAGTTTTGATGAATTAAATCTTTTGAATTTGAAGTTGCAAAAAGAATTGAAATTCTTGAAGAAGAAAATTATCATTTTAAAAATGTTATTGAATATTTGCAAACATTTCAAAATCAAAGAGATATCTGTCATGAGAAGTTTATTCCTATGACTTTAAATATTTAAAATTGTCCAAGGAAGAAAGTGAAAGTAGAGTCCTTATTTTAGAGAAAGAATCAAAGGACGTTAGAAATTTTAGGGTTTGTGTTTGTGCCAATGAGGATTAAAATAATTTGATTAATGATTTTAAAGCACGTGAGAAGACTCTTAGGGATAAGTTTTCTTCATTGAGGGGGAGCGAGATAACCTTATAGAAATGATTGAACATATGAATAAGGAGTCCCTAAAATTGGAAGAGTTAATTCTTTTCTTGAGTCTAAAATTTTGATGTTAAAAAAAAATTAAAGACTTGAATAGTGTGTGTAGTAATGGTAGTGGCTCACATATTTATAGCGTTTCCAATATTAAATCTAAGGTAATAGTTTGTTTTAGAGGGTCAACCAAATCTAATGACATTAGAAAAGGTCATCCCATAGGTAACATTCCTTCCGCTTACACATATTTACATAGTGGTAGGAAAGGTCACCTTAGACATTTTTGTTTTGACCTTGGAAAAGATCTTAGGAAAATTAAGCGTAGCGTCACGTCGGTTCCCATAACCCTCGAGTTACATATACACCTATTTGGGTGAGGAAATTAGTTGTGGAGACGCTAAATGTTGGGTTGGTTGATTATCACACGCTTTCACATGATGCCACACTTGCTATATCTTATGGATGATTGCTTACATGATTTTGTTTGTCATAATCTAATTGCGCTTCATGATATATGGTTTTTAATGTTATGACATGTGTATCTTTTGTATTATATTCTTCTTTTATTGATTCAAATTTAACAAATACAAAAATCTTATATTTTCATAAAATTTTAGAAAAATACAAAATTATTTTTGGTTTTGGTGTATTTTAGTTTTACACGTGTGGAATATTGGTGTGTTTGAATCCAATTAACTATGCAATTTTCGTGTGTCTAGGACATTTGGTTATGACTTTAGATACTTAGATTTATCTTATCCATGTTTATGGAGTTGTTTCGAACTTGACTTGCGTTATGGATTCGACTTTGTATATGCCTCCACACACACATACACGAGCTTATTGGATTTGAACTTTATGATGTATATTCGAGATTGGTGAGATGTTCTCCTATCAATTTTGTCATCTACATATTTAATTGACTATAGGAGATTTGTGAATATAAGAACCGTTGCCCGTGAGAGTTTGTTTAATATTAAAAAATGTGAGTGAACACAGGAAAGGACTGCGAGAGGCAAGTGAAATCATCGTGAAAGCCACCGTTTGAAAAGAGACCAAGAAAAAATAATGTCAATAAAAAGAGAAAATATGCCAAAAAGGGGCCAAAATAGTTTAGTTTGATTGACCATTCAAAAGAAATCACTTCCAAATAAAAGAAAAGAAGATAATGAAATATGATCATTATTATCTTTTGAGGGAGTTTAGTTGAAGATCAATGAGTTTGCGCAATGATACCTAGTTTTCCTTATTTTGTCGTGCCGCTATTGATTTGTAGAATCATCAATCTTCTGGGCTTATGTGCATTGTGCTTATTTTTTTCATTAAGTTCAACTTTATTTGTCACCTGAGGTAAAAGTTTGGTTTGACCAAGTTTCGCAGTCAATTATAACTTCTTGAACATATTTAAGTATTTGGTTTATAATTCTTTTGTTACTCATTCACACCCATTCATTTCATCCCAAATATTTAGACACATCGATACTATGCGACTGTGTAATGCTTATGTGTTTTGTGTCATGTTTTGTGGTTGTTTATACCTATATATGTGTGTCGAATTTGCTTCGATACATTTTGTATAAATTATATATGGAATTGTGCAGTTTTTTTGTGTGTTTCACATTTTTTTGGAAAAATTAAAATTTTTTCAGAAATAGTTTGTTATTTGCCTTTGAGATGATCATTACACATGCTTGATTTATATCTTTTTGTGATGATATCTTATCTTCATATTCATGATGCTTTGCTTTAAAGTTCATGATTTTCCGTTCATTGTATATTTCGGATAAAAACAAAGGGGCAGAGGAAATTAAAATGAGTTTGAATTATGGGGGAGAGTTTATTTATGAGTTTTACTTTGTTTCAAACTCAACACGTCACAAGGGTATATATATTTTTTGTCTCATGGTGTAGATATTTAAAGAGGAATTCAAGACACACGGTTTTAGAAAAATTTTATCGATAGGGATGAAGAAGAAGTTTGAAGACAAAGAGACTTCTGCCATTCCGTTCTAGGGTTGGGAAGGGTATTAATAGTCTTGTCACAAGATATTTTGATTTTAATTTGGTGTTCAGTCATGTTTGTTTATTTTATACTAGAATATTCATAGGGGGAGATTATTAAGAACAATTTATATAGGATTGTTCATAGCATAGCTTTAGGCTAGTTTAGCGTATCCCGTTACAAATCGTCATGCACCGTCAAGACGAACAACAACTCAAGCATCTCCAACTTTGAAGACTTCCCGAAATCCTGATGAGGTATAAAAAAATAGAGTTTGAATTAATTTACGGGATTATATTTTGGGATGTTTACTTTTTATCAAAAACGAACAGGGATTTTTATTTTGGAAAATATGTTTTATTAGTTTACCATAGTCGAACTTTTATATTTCATTGCAGTCATTCAAATGGCATCCCCATGTCTTTCAAATGACATATATAGGTCGTTCGAAGCCTGTGTTACAATGAGCATCAAATGAAGCCTTCTGTTTTGATTTTTCTTACGTTGTTAGAAGCGAGATTAGATCTCATTCGAATGAGATCAACATCTCGTTTGAACGACTCAGCATTATCATTCGAATGACACGTCGTCTTAATTTTTGTATAAATACCAGTTTCGCGTTCATAACATTTAAGACTTTTCCCAGATTCATTTCTGCAAAACCTTTACGAAAGTTCTTCACTTTTTGTTTTACAAAAACACTGTTTTATTCACAAACAAACATCCTGAATATTTGGTTTTGTGAATTCATTTAAACCTTAGAAAGTTTTGTATGCTTTCATATACCTTTGTAGAGAAGTTATCTCCATGGATGACTTGTGATACCTGGGGGAACTCACTACTAAAGGCAAAGGATGTGGCTGAAGGATGACATCGATTTTATGATTCTTTTGAGGATCATAGTTCTGGATGAAGGTCACGTGCGAGAGATTCGTCTACTGTAGATTTCTTTATAAAGTTTGTAAGTTGCGATTTGTAAATTTTATAAAGTGAATAAAAGGTTGTCCTAAGGGTATTTTTCCTGAAACTTTACCCTTATTAAATGCTTTGCTTATTTTATGTTTTGAATCACATTGTTGCATGTTCTAGGGATAAAGAATTAAAAATTATATTCGGACCAGCTTTCTCAAATTGATATCAGATCTTCCTTGTGTTTGCAACATATTCTAATAAGAATTGACCCTTGATCGATGTCCTAGGTTCATACCTAATGTCAAACTGGGCCAGCTTTAGGGACCACTTGGTCATATTATTTGAGAGATCGCCCGTCTTGAGTGCATCTTTCAAAGGATATGTTGTGGGGACGATAATTGTATGAGCATCAAAGTAGTGCCTCAGTTTCCTAGATGCGATCACCAATGCCAGAACTAATTTCCTAATAGGCATGTATTTGATTTCCGTCTCAAGGAGAGTATGGCTAACATAATAGACCGGCCTTTACTCCCCATCATGTAAATAAACTAGTGTAGTGCTAGTTGGTGCTCTGAGATAACTAAGTAGAGGTACAAATCTTCCTTATCTAGGGATGGCAATGGGTCGATTCGGGGTCGGGTTTTAACTCCCCGTCGTCGTCCCCATTAGAAAAATCATTTCCCCGTCCCCGCCCCATTCCCCATTATAACGGGTTCGGGGATCCCCGTTCCCCGTTATAACGGGTTCGGGGATCCCCGCGGGGAACCCGTTTTGATTTTTTTATTTATATATTTCAACTCCTCTTTAGGCACCTAAGTAAAAGTTACTTTCAAATTACATCTCAATTAGAAAATGATTAAACACAAGTAAAGTGCAACTCCAAAATCTCCAACATAGTTAATAGTTTTAGAACATAACATACAACGAACATTGTTTCATCATCAACATAACAAATAACAACAACTAGTAGCGTATTAAGTCACTAACAAAATAACAAATAAAATAACAAACAAAATAAATTAGCAATATAGTTGATTGGGATCCCCCGATTACGTTGGAATCTCCTTTGATGTAGATCAACAATCTGTTAAAATCAACTAAAATTATCTGAAAAAAATAATCTGAAAAAAAAATCTACCTAGTAAATCAGATTCAGCCCTATACCTATTGTTACAATCTCAAACATCTTGAATACATCTTGAAATTTCCATATTACATATTAATTCTTGAATACATCTTGAAATTTCCATATTACATCTTGAAAAAAAATGTAATATGGAATTAACGATTTAATATGGAAAAAAATGAATACATCTTGAATTTCCATATTACATATTGTAATATGGAATATGGGAAAAAATGCTTACAGATTACATCAGTGTCATGAAAAAAAATGAATACATCTTGAAAAAAAAATGAATACATCTTGTAATATGTAAGAATTTTTTTATGTAGATCTTGTAATATTACATATAATTTTTAATATGGAAAAAAATGAATTAACGATTTGATTTTTATGTAGATCTTGTAATATTACATCTAATGTGGAAAAAAATGATTACATCTTGTAATATGAAAAAAACAAATGCTTACAGATACAGAGTGAGGGTCGTTGTTAAATTATTGTTGCTGTTAGTATCAAAGCAGGAGGGAGGGTTGTTGTTGTATAGAGGGAGTGAGGGAGGGATGAAGTTAGGTGTGAGGAGAGCGCGACAGCGGCGGCGTGAGAGTGAGAGAGCGGCTTCGTGAGAGTGAGAGAGCGGCAGCGTGAGTGATAGCCGCTGTCCAACAGCGGCGGCTACTGCTAAGGGACTGAGGAGAGCGAGGGAGTGAGGAGAGCGAGGGGGAGTGAGGGAGGGATGAAGTGAGGGACTGAGGGAGGGAGTGACGAGTGAGCCTGAGGGAATAAGAGCGGCTGCTGCTTTGCCAATCTTATCTAATACATACATTTCCACAGCTAGGGTTTTTGGCTTATCTAATTTTTATAATATAAATATATATTTTTTATTATACATTAATAATTCGGGTATCCCCGTGGAGACCCGAGGGTATACCCGAAACCGACCTGAAACTTTTCGGGGATTTTTTTCACTCCCCGAACCCGATCCGATACTCGATTTTTCGGGGATTTTTTTTCGGATATCCGCGGGGACCCGAAATTTTCGGGGAAATTGCTATCCCTATCCCTATCTTTGGGGGCTGATATTATGGGAGGAGTTACTAAGTACTGTCTAATTTCTTCCAAAACTTGATCACAATCCTAAGTCCAGATGGTGGGCCTTGTTTTTATTAACGCCTGGAAGAACGGTCGGTTCTTATCCGAGGACCTTGACATAAAGCGATTTAGAGCATCTATAATTCCAGTTATGAATGGATGTCCTTAATACTAGATGGATTTATAATATCTTGCAGAGATTTGATTTGATTTGGATTCACCATTATACATCTCTAGGTTACTAAAAACCTAGGAGATTTATTTGATCTAACTCCAAAGACGCACTTTGAGGCGTTGAACTTTATCTTGTATTCTCTGTTAATCTTGACGGTCTTCGTGAGGTCTTTGATATGATCGTCCACTTGTTTGCTTTTAATGAGCATATTGTTAATATATACTTCCATGTTCACTACACCAAAATCAGGAATCTCGAATGGTTTAAAACTGTGCCAGATCAAATTCGGCACGGTTTTGAACTATGCCAGAATCAAGTGTTCCAAAATGGCTATTTTTTTTTGCACGGCTTAAAAGTGTGCCAGATCTGACCAAACAGGAACACTTCCAGCATACTTTTAAACCGTGGCAGAATTTGGTATTTCTGGCACGGTTTTGGCACAGTTTTGGCACAGTTTTGAACTGTGCCAGATTAAGCACATTTTGATAAACTTTTGACACATTTTAAAACCGTGCCAAAATTTGATACACTTTTGACACGGTTTTGAACTGTGCCTAATTTTTGGATAAAAGAAAAAAAATTAATTATTTGAAAACAAAAAAATTTACATATTGCAAATCTTGCACGTTGTTGATAAACTAATGTACATACAAACTTCAAAATATTACAAGTCTTTAGTAGTTCACAGACCAAAAAAATTGGGCAGAGTTTCCTCTATTTTCTGGACATTATAAAACCTGCTAATACAAAACCTGCGTAATATAAAGCCCGCACGGCCACAAAATATAACAATAAACTTAAAAAAGCCCGCAAAGCCAAAAAAGTTAACAACCATAACACAAAAAATAGAATCATGAATATTAACGACATTAAATAAATAAACCCCTTGTTGTAAACCATTGACTTCTCCGTGTGTTCCACGTGAACACATGCTAACGATAAAATGTTATCCTGCAAAAAAAATGGGATACAAAAAGAGACGATATGAGTAACCAAGTAATTTATAAAAAAAAGCTTACTCAAGCTAAAAAATTACATATAGGAGTTGCAATTATTATTATATTCTCAAATTAAAAATCTTACACGAATTATGACTACATGGTCAGCTCCTACGAGTTACATTAGTTCAATGCGACGTGTTAGTGACTCTTACGGTGCAGTTTAGGGTTTGATTTGGATTTTCACCCCTTAACGGCTTGTTTCGAAGCCTAATCTATATATTTTAAAATTATCATCACATTCTCAAACCGAGAGGCCCGTTACTATGCGGTCAGTTCATACGAGTAACATTGGTCCCGAGTAAGGTGTTATTGCCTCTTATCGGTCCGTTTGGAGGCTGGTTTGGGTTTTCACCCTCAATCGACTTATTTTTAAGCCTAATCTACATATTTCCAAATTATTGTCAAATTCTCAAATCGGGAGACCCGTGACTACGCGGTCAGTTTTTACAAGTTACATTGGTCTCGTGTGAGGTGTTCGTGCTTCTTACGGGGTCGTTTGGCAGATGGTTTGGGTTTTCACCCTCAAACGACTTGTTTTTAAGCCTAATCTAGATATTTCCAAATTATCTCCATATTCTCAAATTAGGAGATCCGCGACAGCGCATTGATTATACGCAAATATTGTGTATTTTATCCCTCGAACCTACGCATTTTAGCTCCATCGGGTATCTTATTCCCTATATTTTTGCCCTTTAACCAGACAACCTCGGATTTCTATGTTAACATGCTTTGCAGGGGTTAATTGAGCTTTTGTAGGTATTTGGATGCTACGTAGGAAGTTCGGACGCATTCCGGCTAATTTTTATACACAATCGCACGTTCAAGGGCATTTTAGTCATTTCACAGCTTGGGCACCTGGCCCAACATCTTCACGGAAGTTGTAGCCCTCCTCGCAAGCTCCGCGTGTCCGTAAATAGTACGCTATTCTGATCCCTAATGAAGAAGTTACGGGATTTTTAGCGGAAGAGAAATCCATTGAAACCAAAACAGCAAGCAGCTTGAAGCAACCCTGCTTGATCGATCGATCGAGCCTTCGGATATTGCCTTCGAGCTGAAATAGTGGGCTTAGTTTTCAACAATCGATCGATCGATCAAAGGGATCGATCGATCGATTCCCTATTTTCTGAGATATTTTCCCTTTTATTTTCTTTCTTCTTTATTTTTCTCCCAACTTACTGTATAAGGGATTTTTGTTATGATAAATTTATATTGAAATATAATTCATTTTAGATAGTTTAGGTTAGGTTTTAGGGGTTTGAGAGCTCGTTTCTTCTTCCTCACTTGGTTTGACACCCATTTGGTTTTGTAAGTTGTACTTTCATCTTCCCTCTCCATCAACATAGTGTGTATTTCCTTAATTCTTGCTTTGTAGTTAATTTACATGCTTTCATAATTAGGTTTACATGCTTTCTTTCCTTGCTTTCTAGTGTAGTTTCATTGCCTTTATTTACCGCGTTTTTAATATACTTTCTAGATAAGTTAGTCTAGGTTGTGCCGGATTGAACTCATTCCGGGTTGACATGTTGCTTTGCTTTGGTGATGGAGTTTACGCATCTATTTTGGGTGCATTGTCCTAGTTATTATGCCTAGGGGATTTGATGGGGCATATCATGTATGTTCCGTGCTTAAGACCTTGCGTGCATAATTTTCGGGGTATTTTTTGACGTCAAAATCGTAATAGGCTTTTATGCGAATTTAGGGACGTGACAACCCTTGGTTCAATTAACTGTCAAAATGAGACGCATTTGTAATAACTCGTTGACCCATGTAACCATTTTATACTAATTAACTCGGGTGAGGGATATTCGATGCAACCTACAGTTTTTACTCGCTTTGTTAATCTAGCTTTATTTTCCCACGCCTAGATTAAATATTTCTCTTTTTGCATATTTTCCATTTTGTCATATTCATCTTTTACACTTTTATTTTAGAAGTATGTAACCAATTAAATTCTAGCAACTCGTCTCTGTGGATTTTTGATACCCGACTTACCGCTACACTTATATCGCAAGTGCAGTCGTAATTTAGGTTTTTGTATTGAGGCGGTGAACAGAAAACAATGATTAACGTTTTGACGCTGTAACAACCCGTGATTTTGGAGACTGGGAAATTAAATTTTCGGGAAAATAAAATTTTATTAAATTGGAGAATTTTAAAATTTGGGAATTAAGGTCCAAAAATAGAGAACATGTCAAAGTATTCCGGATGATGATTTTGAGGGTACCATCGATCCCGGAAGGGTCGAGATAGTCAAAATGACTGTCATTGGGTTTTATTTCGGCTCCGGAATGTTTTTTAAGTCGATTTGACTCGAATTGGAGTAAACGAGTCATTTAAAGTGTGTATTAACATTTAAAATTGGGTTTAATGTTTTAAGGGATTTAAGAGGCTTACGGATCAAGCCTTCTCATTTGAGAGAAAGAGAGAAGAAGCCCTAAAGGGAGAAAGAATAAGAAAAGAAGAGAGAGAGGAAGAAAAGCTTGGAGATTCCGGCTCAAACACGACATTGTGGATGATCCAACCTCTACAAAATCGAGGCAAGTGTTTAATCTTGCTAAATAAGTCATTTGTGTATTTCATTTCATAATTTGTGGGTTAAAGAAATGGATTTTGGGTATTAATATAAAAACCTAAATTTTTGGGTTTAATCTTGAAATCTATGTTTAAAGAATGGGTTTAATGGTGTAGATATGGTTGGGAGCAACTTTGGGTTGATTTATTGGTTTAGAATCATGTTGTGATGAAGGTTTAGGGGTTAGAAGAGAAATTTTAGGGTTTAGAATTCGTGGGTTTCTATGAAGAAGAAGAACCCTTCAAATTCTGCAGACCCGAATCGATTCGCCCCTTAAGCGAATCGATTCGGCTTATGCAAATTGGCAGGTGTGCATTGATCCAATCGATTCGGACCCAAGGCGAATCGATTCGTCCTGAGACAGAATCCCAGGTCTTTGGACCCAAATCGATAAGCCTTGGAGGCCGAATCAATTCGCTGGGCTGAATTGATTCGAAAACAGGGCTGTTTTATGGAGTATTCCTAGGATAATTTCAAACCCTTTTTGGTTGGGTTTATTGTTTTGGGACATGATTATATGATGAAAGAAAGATTTTTTGGAGACTTGGTAAAAGTTTCTTGCATGATGGGATCGCGGGTACTTTTCAAGTTATTTTGGGGGACTTATATCCATATAAATTGGAGAGGGTCATATCGATATAGGGGGGAATCTCAATGAGAATGGGAGTCCTAACTAGGGTTCATAAGTGGGCCTAATTATGATGTAAGGATTGGGTTCCTTTCAAGAGAGTGGTGAGCGTATGATATGAAATTGTAGGCCGAGTGTGGTGCCGATCCTTATGATAAATAGGATTCTATTGAGATTAAGGTTTGGGGACCGAAGAGTGAGAGGGGCCACGTATCCTTAGAAATGTTTAAATTAAGGAACAATCGGTAATCCAACCGGAGTAAGGGGTTCATATGATCAATCGAACATTAGGTGAAATTGGGAACGATTTGGATCGTACTATCAACTAGAATAAGTGGTAGCATAATTTATAGTCAGGATAGTTTATACATAATTTAGTGGAAGTAACCATTGAGATTCCAACACTTGAAATGAAGTCGGGATAAGTTGAGGTTTGTAGACTATTAGTCATGTATATGCCAATGGTCAAATATTACTAGAGATAATTATGTACTTTTGAATATAGAGGAGATGTGTAGTGATGGTTTCCTACACTAAACTTTGGGCGATAACCCAAATGTTGAATATAAACATATATTTTTGGGAGACTATTCATCATAGGAAAAATGGATGAATATTCTTCAAGTGAGGGATCGTATTCACATATCGAGGTAGATTAAATGAGTTTGGGGTGACGGCTAGTATATTAAGGATTATGTATACTTATAGCCGAGTTTATATATCTTATACATAAGAACGAGAAATAGTTTATATATATATATATATATATATATATATATATATATATATATATATATATATATATATATCTGTGTGTGTGTGTGTGTGTGTGTGTGTGTGTGTGTGGATATGTGGATATATATCTGTATAGATATGAATATATGGATATATTTATGTTGTGAATATCTAAACCTTATGTGATGGTTTAATCATATGATGGGATCATATGGATGTATATATATTGTGCATGAGAACAATATATATACTTATGTGGTTAAGCATACCCCGCTCATGCTATCATTGGGAAGTTTCCGCGCAGAGGGTGAGCATCCTGGCACAAGGAGCAGGGTGTGGATATTCCCCAGGTCATAGTCGTCCAATGTGTTATTATGTGATATGCATTTCTTTTGGGGTGGGACGTGGTGGGTATGTCTCGTCTCATTGACCGATTAGGAGCTATGACCGCTTCCCGGGACGTCGTGTGTGTGTTTAGCCCCAATGTCGATGATATTGAGCCCGACCGTGGTCCCCAGGATGGTATGTGAGTAATTCCCTGGAAGATGATAGCATGGTGCAGTTTATCGGCGATATATATAGCCAGGTATATTATGTGCATGGCCATTGTACATCATATGTGGTATGTACACTTGGCTATGGGAATGGATGGTTGTATATATATATATGGTTAGGATAAATGCCTATATATATATATATATATATATATATATATATATATCCTATAGGTGAAAGGATATGGAATCTCTATGGAGTACATCTTGGATGATTAGGGTGTAGTGGATTATTGAGGGTTGATGTATCACATTTAAGGAATATTTCGGTTACATCATCCCAAGGATATTATTGGAGATTTTGGGTTGTTCTTCTATGGTAATCTAAATTTAGTAGTTATGATTGTAGAATTGTATGTATGGCATAATGGATCTCTAGGATCGACATTGTCAAGGAGTAGTGTAACGGGGGGGTTCCTTGTTTGGATTTCGCTTTGCGAGATGCCCCACGCACGAAACGTAGTGCAATGTCGAGATTGGAGAGAAATTTTGTCATTAATAATCTGTATGCATGTTATTCTGAAATTAAATCATATGATTCAACCCAAATGTGTATGGGTAACGTATTAAGAATTATAATTGATTAAATTATAAATCGGAATCCATTAAGCCTAGTATGGCATATATGTTTGTAAAAACAATTAAGTGTGTTTAGAAAGAGTTTGATTCTTTGTATATGATAGGAAGGAAGATCTCGTGGGCATAGGTTGTGCCTATGGTAAGTTAGGTTGTCCTTATAGGTGGGGTAACTTAACTAAGATTTCAGGACGCGAATAGGTGCGCGCCGCTAGATGAGAGGTGAGTTGGGGTTTCACGAGAGTGCGATTCCACTTTAATTATGAAATAAGTGCATTTATATTTATTATGCACGGTTAACACACTTGCTAAATATTTTCACAACTTGGGCTCTGACCCCTTTACTTTTCTCTCTTGCGTGTATATCATATATACTATTACAGGTGTCCTACTGCATGGATGCCGGATGCCCTCTATCCAGAGTCTTGGGAGCTGTGACAGGTGCGGACTGTTGCGGGACTTAGATTGTAGTCGCTTCCTACTTCTTAAAAAATCTAGGTCGGATTCAAGTTGTATATCGGGTTTATACCCAAGGGATATTTATAAATGTTTATATTTATTCCATTTCAATTATTGTATTGTTTGTGACCCGACAACTTATTCGGGTTGATCTCTTTCTGGCATATTCATTTGTAGTTATTCATTTCATTTATCATATTTCTTGTATGCATCTTTCTTTTCTTTTTTAGTAGCTTATAGCGTTGGTTTGTTGTCTGTTCTATGTTTTATTTAATTTTAACATCTCGCTTATATGATACCGGGTAGTTAATCGTATATTTTAGTATTGCCAGGTGATGTTGAGACTGAGCCATCAGAAACTCCCGATTTAATATAGTATAGGGCTAGCCACCCGTTATTATTTTAAGCGGGGTGTTACAGATGGTATCAGAGCATCAGGTTCTAGAGTCTTTAGGATCTGTGCGGGTTTTCTACGTTCTTCCGTTAACGTTTTTGATATAAAGCCCTATTATTAGGATTGTTGTGTTCACTGCGTTTATTTTCTTCTGTGAAGCGTATTCACTTGAACGACGTTCTGATAACAGTTGATCTCGTTTCAGACGTCGCCTAGATTATGTCGTCAAGGAAAGGACAAGATTAGAGATACAATACCCATAACAGATTTTGGGTACGCTTTGATTGGAGGTATTCATTTTCCTCGATTCAGGCGGAGATAAGAAAGAGGACTCTAGCAGTGGTTCAGGGTGTCCCATCGATGGTTGAGTAAGAAAGGGGAATTTACTCGAATGGTAAATCTTGAACTTAGTAAGGTAAGTCTGAGGAGAGGTATATAGTGTAGTCCTTGGGAGGTTTAGATTGAGAAACCTATCAACTTTTGTTAGGAAGCCTCGTGATGCTGACTTATACCGGTGGAAAGTAGGTGGCATTGACAAATTGTTAAGGGTGTCGTCTTTATTTAAGAGGGCGTAAGAAATTTGGAGACTCAGGTTCGTTGAGTAGGACTGATAGAGTTTTCAGTAGTCGCAATAGCGTTGTCCTTCAAAATGGTTAGGAAGGATTTTGAGGAAGATGTTTCTCTTGTGGAGAAATAGGTTTAGGAGTAATGATTGTCTTGGAATAAGTAGAGGACCCTGAGTTGAGATTCAAGGACGAGGTGAAACCATTGGATTGTGGAAGTATAAGGTAGAATACCTTTCTTTGGGTTTAAGTCACACTTTATGCGATGTCGAGAACGTCGTGCGTAAGGTATGATGAGTAGTAGCCGCTACACCGTTAGGGTGTATAAAAAATTTCCTTGGGGGAAGGAGTGGGAAATTACGGCCTTCGTATGGAATCTTTTGAGACAATAGATCGTCTTGAGAGGAGATAGTCGAGAGTTATAATATTGAATTCCGGAAGTGCGGAATGTCGAGGTTTGTTGAGTAGTGGTTATAAGACTATTATCTTATGGATAGGTTCGGGCATGTAATTATAGTGTTCCAATGAGGGAAGGACTTACTTGTAAGTAATGCTTTGGTGTGATATAAAGGATGTGTATGACTGAGAGGTTCAGAGTTTGGTAGATTTATGTTGAGCAGATAATTTAGCTCATAGTTGTGCTAGTTTTGAGAACTAGGTATTGGTTAGAGTGTTGTATTTGTTGAGGCCTTGTGTCCTAAACATAAGGTGTTTGTTTGGCGTGTCGAAAGACGCGAAATTGATTTATATTATACTGTTGTATAGGCTTTCGGGAAATATCTAAAATAAGAAAATCTTTTATAAAACCTTAACTCTGGTTCAACTAATCTCAATCCCCGACCTAGTTACACAGTAGTGTATTGGGAGGGTTCCTTGTTTGGATTTCGCTTGCGAGACCTCCCCCGCATGAAGGTAGCTAGTGTCAAGAATTGAGGAGAGTTCAACCATGGGAAATTTCAAACTTCTATATATTTAATAGTTTGATATAGATTATATTGCTGAGAGTTATATTATGATTTCATTCTAATGGAGCCTGATTATAATTCTGCGAGTGGAGCTCAGGTACGGGGTGTATGGGCACCCCGGGTAGTTAGTTTGTTTTAAAAATCTATATGGTTCGACGTGAGAACTAGAAAGGATCGATATAATGATCCTGAGGGTTGATGTAAGGAGTAGATGAGATTGAGGTCCTAGGCATATCTAAAATTTCGCGGGCGAAATTTTTGTAAGGGGGGAAGTATGTAACAACCCGTGATTTTGGAGACTGAGAAATTAAATTTTTGGGAAAATAAAATTTAATTAAATTGGAGAATTTTAAAATTTGGGAATTGAGATCCAAAAATAGAGAACATTTCAAAGTATTCCGAATGATGATTTTGAGGGTACCATCGATCCCGGAAGGGTCGAGATAGTCAAAATGACTTTCATTGGGTTTTATTTCGACTCCAGAATATTTTTAAGTCAGTTTGACTCGAATTGGAGTAAACGAGTCATTTAAAGTGTTTATTAACATTTAAAATTGGGTTTAATGTTTTAAGGGATTTAATAGGCTTACGAATTAAGCCTTCTCATTTGAGAGAAAGAGAGAAAAAGCCCTAGAGGGAGAAAGAAGAAGAAAAGAAGAGAGAGACGAAGAAAAGCTTGGAGATTCCGGCCCAAACACGACATTGAGGACGATCCAACCTCTACAAAATCGAGGCAAGTGTTTAATCTTGCTAAGTAAGCCATTTTTGTATTTCATTCCATAATTTGTGGGTTAAAGAAATGGATTTTGCCTATTAATATCAAAACCTAAATTTTTGGGTTTAATCTTGAAATCTATGTTTAAAGAATGGGTTTAATGGTGTAGAAATGGTTGGGAGCAACTTTGGGTTGATTTATTGGTTTAGAATCATGTTGTGATGAAGTTTTGGGGGTTAGAAGAGAAATTTTAGGGTTTAGAATTCGTGGGTTTCTATGAAGAAGAACCCTTCAAATTCTGCAGACCCGAATCGATTCGCCCCTTAAGCGAATCGATTCGGCTTAGGCAAATTGGCAGGTCTGCATTGACCGAATCGATTCGGACTCAAGGCGAATCGATTCAGCCTGAGACAGAAGCCCAGGTCTTTGGACCCGAATCAATTCGCCTCGGAGGCCGAACCGATTCGCTGGGCCGAATCGATTAGCAATAGGGCCGAATCGATTCGGAAACAGGGCTGTTTTATGGAGTTTTCCTAGGATGATTTCAAACCATTTATGGTTGGGTTAATTATTTTGGGACATGATTATATGATGAAAGAAAGATGTTTTGGAGACTTAGTAAAAGTTTCTCGCATGATGGGACCGCGGGTACTTTTCAAGTTATTTTGGGGGACTTATATCAATATAAATTGGAGAGGGTCATACCGATATAGGGGGGAATCTCATTGAGAATGGGAGTCCTAATTAGGGGTCATAAGTGGGCCTAATTATGATGTAAGTATTGGGGTCCTTTCAAGAGAGTGGTGAGAGTACGATATGAAATTGTAGGCTGAGTGTGGTGCCGAATCCTTATGATAAATAGGATTCTATTGAGATTAAGGTTTGGGGAATGAAAAGTGAGAGGGGTCACGTATCCTTAGAAACGTTTAAATTAAGGAACAATCGGTAACCCAACCGGAGTAAGGGGTTCATATGATCAATCGAACCGTAGGTGAAATTGGGAACGATTTGGATCGTACTATCAACTAGAATAAGTGGTAGCATAAATTCTAGTCAGGATAGTCTATACATCATTGAGTGGAAGCAACCATTGGGATTTCAACACGTGAAATGAAGTTGGGATAAGTTGAGGTTTGTAGACTATTAGTCATGTATATGCCAATGGTCAAATAGTACTAGAGATAATTATGTACTTTTGAATATAGAGGAGATGTGTAGTGATGGTTTCCTACACTAAACTTTGGGTGATAACCCAAATGCTGAATATAAACATATATTTTTGGGAGACTATTCATCATAGGAAAAATGGATCAATATGCTTCAAGTGAGGGATCGTATTCACATATCGAGGTAGATTAAATGAGTTTGAGGTGACGGCTAGTCTATTGAGGATTATGTATACTTATAGCCGAGTTTATATATCTTATACATATGAACAAGAAATAGTTTGTCTATCTATCTATCTATCTATATATATATATATATATATATATATATATATGTGTGTGTGTGTGTGTGTGTGTGTGGATATATATCTGTATAGATATGAATATATGGATATATTTATCTTGTGAATATCTAAACCTTATGTGATGGCTTAATCATATGATGGGATCATATGTATGTATATATATTGTGCATGAGAACGATATATATACTTATGTGGTTAAGCATACCCCACTCATGCTATCATTGGGAAGTTTTCGCGGAGAGGGTGAGCATCCTGGCTCAAGGAGAAGGGTGTCGATATTCCCCAGGTCATAGTCGTCCATTGTGTTATTATGTGATATGCATTTCTTTTAGGGTGGGACGTGGTGGTTATGTCGCGTCTCATTGACCGGTCAGGAGCTATGACCGCTTCCCGGGACGTCGTGTGTGTGTTTGTTCCCGATGTCGGTGATATTGAGTCCGACCGTGGTCCCCGGGATGGTATGTGAGTAATGCCCTGGAAGATAATAGCATGGTGCAGTTTATCGGCGATATATATAGCCGGGTATATTATGTGCATGGCCATTGTACATCATATGTGGTATGTACACTTGGCTATGGGAATGGATGATTGTATATATATCCTATAGGTGAAAGGATATGGAATCTCTATGGAGTACATCTTGGATGATTAGGGTGTACTGGATTATTGGGGGTTGATGTATCGCATTTAAGGAATATTTCGGTTACATCGTCCCAAGGATATTATTGGAGATTTTGGGTTGTTCTTATATAGTAATCTAAATTTAGTAGTTGTGATTGTAGAATTGTATGTATGGCACAATGGATCTCTAGGATCGACATTGTCAAGGAGTAGTGTAACGGGGGGGTTCCTTGTTTGGATTTCGCTTTACGAGATGCCCCGCGCACGAAACGTAGTGCAATGTTGAGATTGGAGAGAAGTTTTGTCATTAATAATCTGTATGCATGTTATTTTGAAATTAAATCATATGATTCAACCCAAATGTGTATGGGTAACGTATTAAGAATTATACTTGATTAAATTATAAACCGGAATCCATTATTCCTAGTATGGCATATATGTTTGTAAAAACAATTAAGTGTGTTTAGAAAGAGTTGGATTCTTGGGATATGATAGGAAGGCAGATCTCGTGGGTATTGGCTGTGCCTATGGTAAGTTAGGTTGTCCTTAGACGTGGGGTAACTTAACTAAGATTTCAGGATGCGAATAGGTGCGCGCCGTTAGATGAGAGCTGAGTTGGGGTTTCACGAGAGTGCGATTCCACTTTAATTATGAAATAAGTGCATTTATATTTATTATGCACGGTTAACACACTTGCTAAATATTTTCACAACTCGGGCTCTGACCCGTTTACTTTTCTCTCCTGCGTGTATATACATATATACTATTACAGGTGTCCTACCGCATGGATGCCGGATGCCCTCTATCCAGAGTCTTGGGAGCCATGACAGGTGCGGGCTGTTGCGAGACTTAGATTGTAGTCGCTTCCTACTTCTTGAAAAATCTAGCTAGGATTAAAGTTGTATATCGGGTTTATACCCAAGGGATATTTATAAATGTTTATATTTATTCCATTTCAGTTATTGTATTGTCTGTGACCCGACAGCTTATTCGGGTTTATCTCTTTCTGGCATATTCATTTGTAGTTATTCATTTCATTTGTCATAGTTCTTGTATGCATCTTTCTTTTCTTTGTTAGTAGCTTATAGCGCTGGTTTGTTGTATGTTATATGTTTTATTTAATTTTTACATCTCGCTTATATGATATCGGGTAGTTAGTCGTATATTTTAGTACTGCCAGTTGATGTGGAGACTGAGCCATCTGAAACTCCTGATTTAATGTAGTATAGGGCTGGCCACCCGTTATTATTTTAAGCGGGGTGTTACAGACGCGACGCTACTTTTCACCCTTGATCAAAATGGCGTCGTTTCCAGGGATGAATTTGTTTTAGAATTTATTTGATTTAGTATTTCGTAGTATTTTCTTTCTATTTGTATTATTTGCTAATATTTTTGTAGGACTTCTTTATTTGAGCACCTAGAAACGCTTGAATTTCCCGTGTGCATCTACTTTGTGGAATTCTCCACTTCGAGCAATTTTTGGGGTAAGCATATCTTATTCCAATTCTATCGGTAATCATTATGATAATTCTCAAAATCCCCATACTCCTTTGACTTTTGGTCAGTACTTAGAATCCTAAAAATTGCAACATCTAAAATGACTTTGGTCGAGTATTACAAAAGTCAAGCTTTGGAGTGCGTGTATTTTGAGGAGGAGGATAATGATTTTGGGCCTCTAATTTCTTATAATAGGAATTTTGAAACGAATTGCAATAGTTTTCAAAATTCCTATAATAATAAGTTTAACTTTAGTGCCGATAATAATTTTCAAACTCCTTATTTTCGAGAATTCGGACCTCGGCATATGACTTTCTATGCGGGTTTGCTCATGCTTGAGAACGAGAGGTATAAAGAACGTTATCGGGAAGAAAATCGTTGTTGGGAGCAAGACTTAGATTTATTATCCGAATTCGACGACGATTTCTCTTCCTAGACTTTTGAAGTTGAGGAATGTTTTGAACCAATTGAGGACTTTGTGCCTAATTGGAACAAACCATTCGTCACTTGGCCCATTTTTAATAGAAAATGAAAGTGAGGATGAAACGGATGTAGTATCCATTTGCAATGAGATGATTTCTTCTTTGGATCCCAAAGAAGAAAGTTTCATTGAAAATGATCCTATCTCTTTTGAAATTCCAACTTTAAGCGATGATAACTCATCTCTTGAGTTTGAATTTCTTTCCTCCCCATTTTCATTTTCTGTTATCACGCCGTCACAAGTACCCGATGAATCAGTATCGAACTTTAAAACGTTCAACCCTTTCACCGGCGAGGAATACTTGCTCGAGTTGCTTTCCATGAAGGCATCTTTGTCCTCGTGTGCTCCACCTCCCATTCCGCTTGCTAAATCTTTGGGAGAATTTTCTACTTTTCTCGGTCCCCACATGTTTTTGTCATCTATTCAATCCAAATCCCCCATCGTCCCTCTAAAACTTTTAATTGACGATGGTTCCTTTCTTCCGCCTTACACATGGCTTACGTTGTTCAAACGGAATTCATATTTTCCGAAAGGCATGCTTGAGTGTGAGGGTACACCGGTTATCCTCCAAAGTCAAATCATTTTTGCGATGGACCCTCAGCTATTTAGACTTATAGTGTACAGTTAGTGTGAAGCCTAAATAGTAGGTTGTATATAGTTAGCTCTTTATTCTTTCTTTTTACCTTTTCTCTCCTTTTTAATTTATTCTAGTGTAATTAGTTAACTTTTTGTTATTTGTTTTGGCTATGCTCGGTACTAACTTGTTTTGTAGAATCTTTGGACTTGTACTTTTTGAAGATCGCTCCATTTTGGGTAATATCGCTATTTTCCTCTCTTTAACTTGGTTCTTAATTCACATTGAGGACAATGTCAGGTTTTAAGCTAGGGGGTGTGGGATATTCTATCCATTCATTGGTAGTGTCCATGTTTTTGCTCACATGTTAGTTACTTAGTATCCTTTTCTTAGAAAATTCAAAAATTTCAAAAAGATTTTCTTTCTTTTTTCTCCTTTATTGGGCATTTTGCCTTTGTTTCCGATGATAAATTTCAATAATTGTCCGATCCAATAGACAACTCAATGATGCATATTCTCGATTTTCGAAGTTAATAGACTTTAGTCCTCTAATCATTGATGTTATGAATAACTTCATGAATTAAACTTTAATCCCATGAGCACATGCGTTTTTCTTGCTTTAATGATTTGGTTTAAGATTTTTATAACTCGGTAATATTTTGTTGCATTGTATATACTTACACCGAGTAAGCTTTGTACCTTTCGTCGTTTGTGAGTGTATACATTATTCTTTCCTCTTCGAAAACGTTACAGTCATTGGTAACCTCTCTATTCTTTCATTTGATCGTTTATTAATTGAGTTCTTTCTTGAAACGTATTACTTGAGCAAGATTTTAAAAGTTTGTTTTGACTCGAGAATTGCGTAAACTTTAGGAAATGATCATAGGCAATCTTTGTTATATCACCCATATTAGCTTTAACCTCACCTTATATGTTTCCCCTCGTTAACCCCCTTTGAGCCTGAATATAGTCTTTCGTTTCATTACCTAAAATCCCATAACCAACTCCAAATTGGAGTTATATACCATACATATTACCTTACATGCCTTTGTTTGGAATGTTACTTGGGATTCAATGATGTTGTATGCTGTGGTTGCAATTTGAGCATGAAAAGAGTGAGAAAATAATGGTGAAAGAAGTGAAAAAGAAAAAGAGAAAAGTAGAAAATAAAAGAAAACAAAAGAAAAAGTGAGAAAAAGAAGAAAAGAAAAATAAAGGGAAATTTGTATATATTGTTTATAGTGATTCAATAAGCTTTGATTTTTCTCTCGATTGATATATGTAATGCTTGTTTGGATGTTACTTGTCCAATTTTTTTATTGCCCACTTTTTCCCATTATCCCGAGTGTCATCCCCAAACACTTTGAATCCGTATATACATCCCTTTCATTTCGTACCCTAGCCTAGCCTACATTACAATCTTATTAAAGTCCTATGTGATCTTAAGTAGATGTAATTCAAAGGTTTAAATAGTTTTGATAATCTATGAAAATGAATTTCGCCTCTTTTATATGTGCGATATCTTTCATTGAGATTACAATTTTTATTTCCTATATAGCATTCTTCAATTATGACATGTGCGCGGCCTAGTTTCCCTTTACATTTACTCATTATGTCCGCATGTCCCATGTGTTACCTCCCTGTTTCAAGTGAATTCATTTGATGAGGGTAATGCCCGGTGAGGATTTGAATATATGCACGCGTTGATGTTTATTATTCGATTTATTTAAGTTTTAGCCAAATCACACTTTGCATGTCCTCGCTCCCCTCCCACATTTTAAGGTTTCAGTTCAATGAGGTGCATTTTATAATGTTAATAACTACGGACTTCTCATGTGAATTCTTTGCTATGCTAATAACATGTTGAAATCTTATTCGTATTGTTTAGTTTGTCGCATGCTTGATTGGGCTTATTTTGAGGAAACTGTATGATGTTTGTGGGTTTCATCCCTGAAAACCCTCACGAGATGACACTCATCCACTAGGGTAACCTAGGGGTTTAAAGGCTTATTACATATGCTAAATGCAATCGTTTGCCCGCGAAAGTGGCCTTATCTTTTTATTGCTTTCTTATCCCATTTTTGTACCTATCTCTTGTTTTTGGTTTACTTGTTGTTCTTATTGCATCTTATTTAATTACTAGGGAACAGCAATGTGTAAGTTAGGGGGTGTGATTATACACAAATATTGCGTAATTCATCCCTCGAACCTACGTATTTTAGCCCCCTCGGGTATCTTATTCCCTATATTTATGCTCGTTAATCAGACAACCTTGGATTTCTATGTTAACATTCTTTGCAGGGGTTAACTGAGCTTTTATAGGTACTTGGATGCTAAGTATGAAGTTCGGACGCATTCCAGCTAATTTTCGTACGCAGACGCACGTTCAAAGGAATTTTAGTCAATCCATAGCTTGGGCACCTGGCCCAACATCTTCATGGAAGTTATATCCCTCCTCGCAAGCTTTGCGTGGCCGAGAATGGTGCGCGATTCCGATCTGTAACGAAGAAGTTACGGGATTTTTAGCTAAAGAGAAATCCATTCAAACTAAAATAGCACGCAGCTTGAAGCAGTCCTGCTTGATCGATCAATGAATCAAAAGGATCGATCGATCGAGCCTTCAGATATTTCCTTCAAGCTGAGACAGTGGGCTTAGTTTTCAACAATCGATCGATCGATCAAAGGGATCGATCGATCGATCGATCAAAGGGATCGATCGATCGATTCCCTGTTTTCTGAGATATTTTCCCTTTTATTTTCTTTTTTCTTTATTTTTCTCCCAACTTACTGTATAAGGGATTATTGTTGTAATAAATTTATATTGAGATATAATTCATTTTAGATGGTTTAGGTTAGGTTTTGGGGGTTTGAGAGCTCATTTCTTCTTCCTCACTTGGTTTGACACCCATTTGGTTTTGTAAGTTATACTTTCATCTTCCCTCTCCATTAATATAGTGTGTATTTCCTTAATTCTTGCTTTGTAGTTAATTTACATGCTTTCATAATTAGGTTTACATGGTTTCTTTTCTTTCTTTATAGTGTAGTTTCATTGCGTTTATTTACCGCATTTTTAATATGCTTTCTAGCTAAGTTAGTCTAGGTTTTGTCGGATTGAACTCATTCCAGGTTGACGTGTTGCTTTGATTTGGTGATGGAGTTTACGGGTCTATTTTATGTGCGTTGTCCTAGTTATTATGCATAGGGGATTTGACGGGGCATATCATGTATGTTCTGTCCTTACGACCTTGTGTGCGTAATTTCCGTGGTATTTGTTGACGCCAAAATCGTATTAGGCTTTTATACGAATTTAGGGGCGTGACAACCCTTGGTTCAATTAACTGTCGAAACAAGACGCATGTGTAATAACTCATCGACCTATGTAACCATTTTATACTAATTAACTCGGGTGAGGGATATTCGATGCAACCTATAATTTTTACTCGCTTTGTTAATCTAGATTTATTTTCCCACGCCTAGATTAAATATTTCCCTTTTTGCATCTTTTCCTTTTTGTTCATATTCATATTTTACACTTTTATTTTAGAAGTATTAATCCAATTAAATTCAAGCAACTTGTCTCTATGGATTTTCGATACCCAACTTATCGCTACACTTGTATCGCAATTGCAGTCATAATTTAGGTTTTTGTATTGAGGCGGTGAACAGAAAAAAATGATTAGTGTTTTGACACGACGCTACTTTTCACCCTTGATCATGCGGTCAGTTCCTACTAGTTCCATTAGTCCCGTGCGAGGTGTCCGTGCCTCTTATAGGGCCGTTTGGGGGCTGGTTTGGGTTTTCACCCTTTAACTACTTATTTTTAAGGCTAATTTAGATATTTTCAAATTATCATCATATTCTGAAACCGGAAGACCCGTGACTACGCGGTCAGTTCCTACAAGTTACATTAGTCCCGTGCGAGGTGTTCGTACCTCTTACGGGACGGTTTGGGGGCTGGTTTGGGTTTTCACCTTCAAACGGCTTGTTTTTAATCCTAATCTAGACATTTCCAAATTATCGTCATATTCTAAAATCAGGAGACCCGCGAATACGCGGTCAGTTTCTACAAGTTACATTGGTCCCATGCGAGGTTTTCGTACCTCTTATGGGGTTATTTGGCAACTAGTTTGGGTTTTCACCCTCAAACGGCTTATTTTTAAGCCTAATCTAGATCTTCCAAATTATCGCCATATTTTCAAACCGGGAGATCCGAGATTACGCGGTCAGTTCCAACAAGTTACATAGGTCCCGTGTGAGGTGTTCGTGCCTCTCACGGGCCGTTTGGCTGTTGGTTTTGGTTTTCACCCTTAAACGGCTTGTTTTTAAGCCTAATCTAGATATTTCCAAATTATCTTCATACTCTCGAATCAGGAGGCCCGCAATTATGCGGTCAGTTCCTACAAGTTACATAGATCCCGTGCGAGGTGTTCGTGCCTCTCACGGGGCCGTTCGGCTACTGGTTTGGGTTTTCACCCTCAAATGGCTTGTTTTTAAGCCTAATCTTGATTTTTCAAATTATCATCATATTCTCAAATCAGGAGACCCGCAATTACGCGGTCAGTTCCTACAAGTTGCATTGGTCCCGTGTGAGGTGTTCGTGCCTCTTATGGGGCCATTTAGGGGATGGTTTGGATTTTCACCCTTTAACTGCTTGTTTTTAAGCCTAAATTAGATATTTTCAAATTATCGTCATATTCTCAAATCAGGAGACCCGTGACTACACGGTTAGTTCCTACAAGTTACATTGGTCTCATGCGAGGTGTTCGTGCCTCTTACGGGGCTGTTTGGGGGCCTGTTTAGGTTTTCACCCTTTAATTGCTTATTTTTAAGCCTAATTTAGATATTTATAAATTATCATCATATTCTCAAATCGGGAGACCCTTGACTACGCGGTTAGTTCCAACAAGTTACATTAATCCCGTGCGAAGTTTTCGTGCCTCTTACGGGGTCGTTTGGTGGCTGGTTTGGGTTTTCACCCTCAAACGGTTTGTTTTTAAGCCTAATCTAGACATTTTCAAATTATCATCATATTCTTAAACTGGGAGACCGGCGACTACGCTGTCAATTACTATAAGTAGCATTGGTCCCGTGCGAGGTGTTCGTACCTCTTACGGGGCCATTTGGCGGCTGGTTTGGGTTTTCACCCTCAAACGGCTTATTTTTAAGCCTATTCTAGATATTTACAAATTATTGTCATATTAACAAACTGGGAGACCCGTGACTACGCGGTCAGTTCCTACAAGTTACATTGGTCTCGTATGAGGTGTTCGTGCCTCTTACAGGGCTGTTTGGTGGTTATTTGTATTTTCACCCTCAAACGGCTTATTTTTAAGACTAATCTAGATATTTACAAATTATCATTATATTCTCAAATCGGGAGACCCGCGACTGCACAATCACTTCCTACAAGTTATATTGGTCTCGTGCGAGGTGTTCGTGCCTCTTACGAGGCCGTTTGGCGGCTGGTTTGGGTTTTCACCCTCAAACGGCTTGTTTTTAAGCCTAATCTAGATATTTCCAAATAATCATCATATTCTCAAATCGGGAGACCCGCGACTACGCGATTAGTTACTACAAGTTACATTGGTCCCGTGCGAGGTGTTCATGCCTCTTACGGGGTCGTTTGGGGGCTGGTTTTAAGTGCTTATTGTTAAGCCTATTTAGATATTTTAAAATTATCATCATATTCTCAAATCGGGAGACCCGTGACTATGCGGTCAGTTCCTACAAGTTACATTGGTCCCGCGCGAGTTGTTCGTGCCTCTTACGGGACCGTTTGGTGGCTGGTTTGGGTTTCACCCTCAAACGGCTTATTTTTAAGCCTAATCTAAACATTTCCAAATTATCGTCATATTCTCAAATCGAGAGACCCGCAACTACGCGGTCAATTACTACAAGATACATTGGTCCCGTGCGAGGTGTTCGTGCCTCTTATGGGTCTTTTTGGCGATTGGTTTGGGTTTTCACCCTCAAACGGCTTGTTTTTAAGCCTAATCTAGATATTTCCAAATTATCATCATATTCTCAAACGGGGAGACCCACGATTACGCGATTAGTTCCTACAAGTTCATAGGTCCCGTGTGAGGTGTTCGTGCCTCTTACAGGGTCGTTTAGCTGCTGCTTTGGATTTTCACCCTCAAACGGCTTGTTTTTAAGCCTAATCTAGATATTTCCAAATTATTGTCATATTCTCAAATCGAGAGATCCGCAATTACGCGGTCAGTTCCTACAAGTTACATTGGTTCCGTGTGAGGTATTCGTGCCTCTTATGGGGCCATTTGGGGGCTGGTTTGGGTTTTCACCCTTTAACTCCATATTTTTAAGCCTAATTTAGATATTTTCAAATTATCATCATATTCTCAAATCGGGAGACCCGTGACTACGCGGTCAGTTCCTACAAGTTACATTAGTCCCGTGCGAGGTGTTTGTGCCTTTTACGGGGCCGTTTGGGGGCTGGTTTGGGTTTTCACCCTTTAAGTGCTGGTTTTTAAGCCTAATTTAGATATTTTCAAATTATCATCATATTCTCAAATCGGGAGACCGCAGCTACGCGGTTAGTTCCTACAAGTTACATTGGTTCCGTGCGAGGTGTTCGTGCCTCTTACGAGGCCGTTTGGGGGCTGGTGTGGGTTTTCATCCTTTAATTGTTTATTTTTAAGCCTAATTTAGATATTTTCAAATTATCGTCATATTGTTAAACCGGGAGACCCGTGACTACACGGTCAGTTTCTACAAGTTACATTGATCCCGTGTGAGGTGTTCGTGCCTCTTACGGGGTCGTTTGGTGGCTGGTTTGGATTTTCACCCTCAAATGGCTTGTTTTTAAGCTTAATCTAAACATTTCCAAATTATCATCATATTCTCAAACCGGGAGAACCGTGACTACACAGTTAGTTCCTAAAGTTACATTGGTCCCGTGCGAGGTGTTCGTGCCTCTTACGGGGCTGTTTGGGGGCTGGTTTTGGATTTTTCCTATTTAACGACTTGTTTTTAAGCCTAATCTAGATATTTCAAGTTTGCATTACAATTATTAGCTTTTTCATGTCTAGTAAATGATTTTTTTATTAAACATGTGTGTTTTCTTATCTTTCTAGCTCCTTTAATTATACAACTATAACCACAAGATGAATCAATCGAACATGAACATAAAGAAATTTACAAACCTGTAGAACCAGTGTGTCGATTTCAATAAAGTTTACAGATTCCATCGTCTATCGTATCTTTGGTACAATCTACATAAGGAAAACATTAATCAACATATGAATAATTTTTTTGCTTTCACCCTCAATAACATTTGAACTTTCATATTACACCCTCACTTATACAATAATTTGAGATACACTCACAAAAGCATCAAAAAATTGGTTGGTTGAATAAAGTACGCGTACCTCCATTATACCTGCTTGAATAAAATATGCGAAACATCCATAGTTATGCAATGATCCATTTAGGATTCCACTGTTAAGGGCAAACCATGAGTCATATTTGTTTTATAAGCACGACATATCCTATTTATATAATAGTTTATATAACCCCTATTTATAAACAGGGGCATATCTTAAATGCTCAAAGGTGAAACATGTTCATGCGAAAACTATTTGCGAAAACTATTTATGAACTATTTAGAGCGTATCCTATTCTTGAAACATGGATTTTGTATGCAACACAAATAATACCATAACCCCGTGTTTCATACAAAACCAAATACGTGTTATCAGAGTCCTACATGCCTAAAGGCATTTCATTAGAGAAAAACTTTAACTCCGTCAAGAATTTAAGAAAACATAGTGTAAATAAATAATTAACTCGACAAATTTCATATTCACCCAACTCATAAAAAAGCTTCACCAAACCCCCAAGCTCCAACCCCGTTCGCCGCATTACTCTTAATAACCAAACCACTTATTTCTCTATCTGTATATAACTCTCTCTCTCTTTCACACACACACACACGCACACACGTGCACAAAGACACACATTGCTCATATTCAATTTATTAAATTGGCTACTTTGGAACAAATCCAATAAGCTGATGTTTAACTAAAAAATAACCTAAACTCAACTAAACCTAACAAAGTATAAGTACTAATAAAACAAATAGGAAGTAATTCTTACAATTTGCAATGCCACTTTTGCACTGATCCCTCGCCTTCAGCCATGCTCCTCCCCTGTATGTAAATAAATCCAAATATGAGACATAAGTTTATGAACAAAACTAAAAACACACTAAAGTTAGGCCCCACTTCAACTGACGTGTCTCTTTTCTATAATCCAAGAATCACACAAATGTCTCACCAAGGCATACAATGGTGCAATATGTAGGCATTTTTCCGCACACTCGCACGACTTAAATCTTATCCCGTATTATATACAGTCCTATGAAAATAAAAGAGCACAAAATCTTAATAACAATAAAACCAAGTCAAATGTAATAAGGTATGTACAATACTAATAGAAAATACACAGCTATTGAACATGAATACTAATGTTCAATAGCTATGTCTTTTGTATTTAATGTTCAGTACTAATGGTATACAGAATAATTATATACATGAATACTAATTAGAGTTGCTGGCCAAACATTCAGACGATGGCATTGAAAGATAGAAATTCAAAGATCAAAGTGATTAGATAATAAATTGTAAATATAGCCTTTTGCATGTTCGGATACATCATACTGAATAAATATAGCCTTTTACATGATGGATGATAATATAATTATTATTTTGGTTGTCCTTAATGTTTCCTTTTAGTTTTCGATGATGTTTGTTTCCTCGCTTCTAGTTTAATCGCTCAATCTCATGATGGACCAAATTTGGTGCTCGGGATTGATGTATCCGAACATGCAAAATCTACCTGCTTAGATGTTCCCTAAGCCATTAATTGGGTTTTCAAATAAATATCGGGAAGAATAAGAATTTAATTAGTTGAAGGTCTGACCTCGATGGATGTTTAGGATTTGGTTCTCTTTGGAAGCCAAGAACGCTAACCTGGGGGCCGAGTGGAAAAGGTCGAGTAAGGTCTACGCAATTTTGAGGTGACCAATAAATCATTATATAAGAGGTTCGTTAGGCTCAGGTACCAATTTAGAAAGCAACCTCACCAAGCCTGGATAGTTCGTTACGATGAAGGGATGATAAATGCTCTTATCCATTTAAAAAACATTAAGTCTCAATTAGTAAGATTTACTTGGAGATATATTATTAGTAAAAAATGAAGACAATTACATTTGCATACCTCTCGGATAAAAGCTCTGCGTCATCCATAGCATGCAGATCCAAAACCCCAACTCCAAAATCCCCCCTGAAGTCAGACGAATAAAGACCATCCGACGTAGAAAACCCAATGGAACTTTGGGCAGTAGGAGTATATGGTTCAGAACCAGATTCACCATTAAAATTGAGATTTCTCATTAGTTTGAAAAGCCTTTGTTTCTCTTCAACAGATTGTGCTCCATAACCCTTTAAGAAGTATAAAAAATTGCTCCATCAATCATTACCCAGACAAAATACAGAATGCACATATAACTCCACAAAATCTTACATAACAAGATAAAAATAACTGACATAACCAACAATATACAGAGTAGGGTTTCATTTCATGTCAAAAATCAAATGTGGAATCGATGTGGGTATCACGAAACAGGTAAAACTCAATTCAAACACCTAGTACAATGCAATATCATCATCCAACAAATGGGCATTTCTATGAATATAAATTAATACCTGTAGAAGGATATTGGGCAGAAGACGTTGATCAATCCCAATGGAAGCCAAAGGCGAGGCCAGGTGCTGTAATACCGCAGATTGGAGCCACCTGGCCATGACCTCATCTCCAGCATCGCTCGAGGGAACAGAACTACGGATTGAACTTCCAATGGGGTAATCATCTTCTCTAACCCATTTTGTCGACCCTAGCCTCCACTACCACAATGCTCTCACCCTCTCTACAAACAACTAACCCCAAATCCTAATAAACACCCAGCCCAAATTGAAAGAAGAAACCCTCTGCTCAAAAATCAAGTCAAATCAAACACTTATCTCCATGGTTGGGCAATTGAGGTTCATCTTGAGAGAGAGAGAGAGAGAGAGAGAGACGAGACCAAAAAAATAGGTCGTGTGAGGGATAGAGACGAGAGGGAGGAGAGACGAGCGGGAGAGCTAATTGAGAGAGGAGAGAGAGCAGGAGACAAAAATTTGGAAGGATGAATATTATTTTTTAGACTATTTATATTTTAGTTAAGTGTACTTAGTTTTGGTACACTTTTAAATAGTGCAAAATTTTGGCACAGTTTTAAAATGTGCCAGATTATCATTAAACCGTACCAGAATTTGGCACAGTTTTAAGCTGTGTCAGATTTTTAATATTAAGGTGTGCCAAATTGTTATTTTTGGTGTAGTGGTTAGAGACGATCTTCTTCTTGAATATTTTGGTCGCAAGATGTTGATAGTTTTATCATGCATTCTTCAAATCGAAAGGCATTGCCTTATAGCAGTAAAGTCCCAAAGTTGTGGTAAATTAGGTTTTTTCCTAATCTAGGCTGAACAGAGGTATTTGGTGGTAACCTGAGTATGCATTCATGAAGCTCAGGAGTTAATGTTTAGTCGTGGAATCTATGAGTTGATCTATTTTTGGTAATCAAAAGCTATTTTTTAGGAAGTGCCTATTGGGGTCGGTGAAGTCTATGCATATTGTCCACTCATCTCCCTTCTTTATGACAAAAAATGTTTAGAAACCTAATTTGGAAATTGGACTTCTCTGATGGAGTTGGCCTGAAGTAGGTTATTAACCACAATCTTTATGACTTTCACATTATCTGGGGCCAGCTTCTGGTCATCTAATTGATCGGCTTGACAGTTAGATCTATGCGCAGTCAGTGACAAGTGATTTTTTTATTTTAATCCTAAAAGGTCATATGGTTGCCATGAAAAGATATCTGCATTGGTTCTAAGAAAATGAGCGAGATAATCTGCTCTACCCTTGGGTAACTAGGATCTAATGAGGAAAGTCTTTTTTGGCTGTGATGAATCCAAATAAACAAAAATGAGTTCTTCCATCACGCGTTCGTCGGGAGCTAATCGAGTTTCTTCTACTCTGGATGAGCTCCTTTCGGTTGCTACTTAGGTTGGTCATCCTCTGAATCATCATCATCTTGACTTTTCTTGGACTGATTTTGTCTTGCTTTGATGGCCGATACGAAACAACTACAACCTCCTACTTGATCTCCCCAATCCACCACCCTTGGTCACTCCAAAACTTTAGGTTTGGGTGGAAGGAAGGTGGTACAACTCTCATATTGTGATGCTGTACTCTACCCTTTATGGCATTGTAGGGTGAGTCCAGCTGGATGATATGGAATTTAACCTCATTTGTTGAGTCATGCTTGACTAGTAGCTTGATATTCCCTAGGGGTCTCGATATCTCCATTAAAGCTAATCAGTGGCCCTACGTTAGTATCAAGGTCCTTGATGCTGAAGTCGATCTTATAGAGCACTATTAAGTACATGATATCTCCACCAGTATTCTTCTCACATCAAAGTTTACAATTTACAGAGTGAGGACTAGGGCATTCTTATTTGGAAAATTCACACTGACTTGATCGTTGTCAATGAGCACAATATCTAGGTCAATGTCAATATCTTGTGTCTCCCTCTTAGAAAGGAAAGGATTAGATAAGTCTAAATGGAAATCATGTTAAATATTAGTAGTGATTCTCACTCTCACGCTAAGATTCTTGTTAATGTGCTGATTTGGATCGATACATCCATGAATGGATGCAACCAGACTTATTAGGGGAAGAGCCTCGTCTCCTTCTTAACTTCATTGATCTTTGTCAAAACTTTTAACTTTGTTGCACTAATGTGATCCTTGAGGTGTCCTCATTGAACGACTCCTCTATATGAATCTTAAATATTTTGTAATTTTTCATAAGTTGCTTATGATCACAGTGATAAGTGCACTTGAGGTTGGCATCCCTATCATTAGGTTCACCGGCTAACGTAGGAGGCCTTTTAAAGTAGGCCTTATCCTTGATCTATGTGATAAATTATAGATGGGCTCTTTGAAGATTTTTTTCAAGGTCTTGTCATTGTTCTCATTAGTCTAAGACCTGGGCGACCCCTAGAGATTTCATTCTTGAATCCCTTCTTGGCAGAACAAGGTTGATTTCTCCCTTGGGGACTTCTTAGGTTCACTCTTCTTCTGATCAGCCGAGCATCTGCATTGATGAGCTCGTCATCCACCTTGGCATACATCTCAATACGGGACATGAGATCGTGCATCATAGAGGTCGATTTCTTCGTTAAGGACTAGTAAAGATCGTCAGATCTTTCCAGATCAAAATTAAACGAAGAAAGAGCTGACTTATCATTGCAATTTCCAATCTCATTGTACATCTCCTAGTACCTCTCTGTGTACTTCTTGTGGAACTCTCCCTCTCTCTTCTTAAGAGAGATCAGTGAATCAAACTCCTTGATTACCTTACATCTGGTGATAAATCGGGACGTGAATCATCCATGTCTCTTAAAGAGAAGATCAATTTGGGGGATAATTTCTCAAACCACTTCAGACAAATTTCCCCTAGAGTAGTTGAGAACAATCGACACATTAGGGTGTCGTAATGATTTTAAAGAGATATGGATTGTCGATAGTGCTTGATGTGATGGGCGGGATTTTCCTTCCCATCATATGTTACACCTTTGGCATGGAGATCTTCTTGGTTAGTTCTAATGACACTATTTTCTAAATAAAGGGGGATGAAGAACCATGCCCCAATGCCTTTTTAGTTAGATCCTTGGGAGTCCGAGACGGATTAGGATTCAATCTCCCTTCCAACTCTTTCAGATGAGCTCCCTAATCGTCACTTCTTACTATCTTTAGGTGTGCCCCTAGATGGGAAGGTTCACTAATTTGTGCTTACTTAGTAGGATACAACTAATGGTGACTACAGTTGACGTAATTTCTCTAAGACAATAGTTGTCACGCTGTTAGTTGCGATGAATCGTGTGAGGGCCCTTTGAATGAGAGGCCCTCCCAGTTTGATATGATCCGGAATTTTTCGGAGAGCGAGGTCTTCTCCAGCGGCGCTCCTAGGTATGGAAATCAGATTTGCTATCTTCTGATTATTAGGTTAATTACCTCCTCAGACATGCGATTTCCTGATCATGTGTAACACCCCGCCTAATTAAATACCGGGTGATCCGTCCTTTATTAAATTAAAAACCAGGTGAATGGTTGGTTCATTCTCAGCATCACTGTCGCAAAATAATATTTCCAATTTGAACACCCTAAATAATTAAGCTAAGTGTCAAAACCATTTAAAACCTCATTTTTCCTTTATTAAATACCAATATGAAAACCTTTTTAATAATAACAGTTTGAGAGTCACATAAATAAAAGGATAACAGTAACTACACTACCATTTAAACCATCTAGATAAACCAAACCAAATTATGAACTATAAATGAAATCGTTCTGATAAGAGTTAACTCCCGAGGAGTACTGAACGCTGGAACTATCACAAATCTCTGACAAATCCAACTGGAATACAAAATCGGGCGACACATGCCCTAACTATGAAGATCTAAAGTAGGAACTGATTCAATGACGAAGTCGTCTAAAGCAAGGGCCTACAACTTTCATCTAGTGTGCACTCCTACCGTACCTCTAGGACATCCTACTTATAGTTCCCAAGCTAACTAGATTAACCACATGTATCCATTCTTTATAGCCCAAATTATTCCCACGTATTAACCTTATAATACATATAATGATGTTATAAACATATATATATATATATATCCATTTAGATTCAACATGGATAAGTCCCTTATTAATTCAATTCAACTAAGTGTTTTCATACATAACTATCTTACATTTCTACTTTAGCCACATAGTAGATATCATAACATGTATATATATATACTCACTATATTATATATATACTATACTGCACCCCGAGACACAGCTGCGGTGATGCATTACTCTGCTCTCTTGTCCCAATACATCACATCATTGTATAGGGGACTATAGGTTCGGTAAAGATTTCTCGAACCACAAATATCAAATCACAATTAATTGGAGGCGAACATAGTTCTCATACCCACGGGTCACGCACATACCAACGTTCCCATAGTCAGCGTACTTATCAACTCACCGATAAGTCTTTCATAGTCCTATGTTCTCGAGCGACAAATCAAAAATCCCATGGATTCATCAGGATATGACTTCCCTCAAGCGCAAGCCTCCCGTCGATAACAAGTAAGCTAGGTATGTAATACACAGATACATAATATATGCACAATCACAAAGTCATACATATAAATATTCATATTTTCCAAATTAGGTTCGCCCACGACCCATAATTATTATTATCCATTCTCAACACAAATTTTACTCAATTATTTCTCATAACGGATTCGTCTCTTTTATTCTCATTTATTATTTACTTCGTTCTTACCTATCATCTCTCGAAGTATTCTTTCTCACTAAGTATAAATTTCAGTAGGTATACCCTCATTTACCTTCTAGTCTAAATCTTTCACGAGTCTCAATCTTTTAGTAAACGTACGCACAATTCCCAAAGTATAAATAACTCCCCGTTGACCCAAAATTTCATCTCATATTAATTTCACTCAACGGAGTCTACTTAGACCCTATTAGTCATCTTCATAACCCATTATACTCTATCAATGATGATCAAGGGTTCCTACGCATTTTAACTGGACTAAACAAAAAGGGGAAAATATGCAATTTTCCAGGAGGGGTCGATCGATCGAGGAATGGGGTCGATCGATCGATCATCGATCGATCGATGCTCTTGGTCGATTGGTCGATCAAGCAGTTCTTGCCTAGTTTGCTGCAGTATTCAACCTACGGGTTCAACCATTCTAACCCCTCCAAACCTCTATAATTTCATTCCAAACTCCCATCAAAGTAATCCAAGTGTATAAGCAATGTACATAAATAAGTTATAACGTAACGACATCAATAAATCCTCAACGAATCAATCAAAAAGGGGTTAAATCTCAAATCTCTTTATAAAACCAAATTTTGCATGAATAATCACCACCCTCTATTTTAATGAAGATTTTCTTCCCAAATATAATAATAAATTCATGGGTAATCCTCTACATATGATCAAGATTTTAGACTACATGGGTTCTCCCTACAACACATATAAATTCTCTTCCAAAACATATAATTCTTCAATTAAAACTTATGATTTTCATTCTTAGACTAACATGGAAGGTATATTAACTTGGAAATTAGCAAGATAGATACTTGCCTCGGATTCAAGGGTCTGATTTTTTGATGAAAAATATATGGTTGCGTTCCTCGTCGGGCGATCTACGTTTTGTTGGTGGTGGCGATGAAATCGGCTGAGTTCTAGGCCTTGGATTGCTTGAAGACTCTTCACCTTCTTCTCAAATCTCTTCACCTTCTTCTCTAATCACTTCACCTTCTTCTCTAATGGCTGGCTTATGCTTTGTGTTTGTTAACCCCAAGAGACAACTCCAAATGGCTAATAAATACTAAGAAAATTCGTGGGTTTAATTACCCAAAAATACCAAATGTCTAAAATACCCTCCCGGGGTGTCAATTAGGCCTAAAAACGCCCCAAGACCCAAACTAAACCCTCGAGTACACTTTTTTTACTATCTCGACCCTTCCGGATACTTTGGGACACTCAAAACGACTATACGGATGACTTATAATTTATTCACTTTAATAATAATAATTTAGTCCGGACACGACACTGGCGCGTCCCGAATCAAATTTCCATAATTGCCATTTTATTCACTCGTGACAGCTTTAATAAAATCAATCTCATATATTACTTTACTCATCCAGTAATATTCAACAAATTTCCAGTAATTACTAACTCACATCACGCTAGTAAATATAAAAAAATAATTTTCGTATTAATATTAAATTAATACCTCAAATTAAATTTAATAAATCTCCAATTTTAAAAGCCATAAAAATACGGGGTATTACATCATGATCGTCCAGTCTTTCCTCATAAATGTTGGCGAGATGGGAAGCAACAATTCTTTCTAGTCGCTCGATCAAATGTGCGCGACATCGACAAATGGGTCCTAATCTCCCGAGAGATTTCTCCTGGACCTAAAATGTTACGATAAAGAAGGGATCTTAACAGTAGTGTGGTCCCTCCTCATGACACGTATTTTAGCTTCCACGTGGCTCCTCACGTATGTGTGGTGAGATTGATTTTCACTTATGATACTTATTGGTCTAATGACTTTGATAATGGTGAAAAGTTTGAGTTTTCTACAAACGACGCCAAATTATAGGAGATGTTAACCCACAATAAAAGCAGTAATTAGAGATTATCACCTTAAACAATTATGAATGAAGTGAAAGAATAGATAATACTAAATGTACATGGCTCGATAGGGAGATCTGCCTACGTCCATAAGAAAGGGAAGGAGAGTAGTTTATTATGCAGGAAGAATAATGACGATTGGAGTGTTAGGGTTTATAGCTAAGAGTCCAAGTCATCACATGCAGGTTACAATCAATCCTCTCATAATGGGCAAGATCTTCTTTATTTATAAGCTTATGGATCCTACTTATCTAGGTCTCTTCATGTTCATCTTAATTATGGGTCATAAATTCCTATAAGGACTGGTCCTCTAACCTACTAGTGTGATCTTCCAAGATTTGAACTCGTCTCCCTTTATTTTTGTAGTCTCCTAATATCGTGATCTTCCAAAATCCGTCGCATGGTATCTATGTGATACAATTTTGGCCATTCTCCACCCAGTAATATAATTTGATATGTTAAAAAAAACGATGCATATATACAACGAGTTTGGGATAACTTACTTCAAGGGTTATTTTAGATTGTTTAGTTTTCTTTTTTATGCACAAAAAATAAGTTATTGTATTATGAATGTGTATTCAATCAATAAGCTATGACATATAAGCATAATTGGCCTAACCCTTCGAGTGGGAATCCGTGCACTTTAATTATTTTATGTTGCTAGTTAACTAAAATTCACCTTTTACAAACATTAATATTTTAAACCCAAATGTTGACAACATTTTCATTGGTTGAGCTCAATAGAGATATGTATTATCACATTAATAAAAGATACTCATTCTGTCATAAATTAAAAGTTTTTTTTCCTTTTTGGTCTATCGTACATAAATGATAAAACTAGGTGAGATTTCAAAGTGACTTGTCTCAACAATATTGATATAGCGTCGGGCAGGTTAGGAATCAGACGCCACCGTCCTCGAATTTAGAAAAAAAATTATGTGGAAAACTTTTGGGGTCTTTACACATAGGTCCCATTTGTCGGGTCAACAAGCTTATAAGTCCTATTGACTTTTCAATAATCCCATAGGTCCTATTCCAACTTTTTAGGGAATTTTTTCCCAATTTTACCCTTTTAAAACCAACCATCCGTAACTTCCTTGAGGAAGTTACATAAGTGGTTGGACTTTTTTTTTAATCTTTAAATGATCATAACTTTTGATTCACAAATCCGTTTTTCGCAAAATTACTATTTTTGAAATCTGCTCGACGAGATCTATTAAACAAGATCCATGAAGGCTATAAAATTCCAAAGAAAAAAATTTACACAAACAGTAAACTTTCCGGTATGCACTAGAATATGAAATAGCTTTATATATGTGACATTTTCACAAACAGACGGTAACATTTACTGTGGTAATAATACACAGTATATATATATATATATATATATATCCGGTGGATCCAAACCTTTTTTTTTTCAAAATTACCTTATATTTGAAGGTTCGCGCTAGCGGTATCCAATCCTTACCACCATTATTGGAGCTTCAACGACCTTCGTTAGAGCTCCGATTTGGGGTGGGTAAGGGTGGCATGTGGTGCCGCTGGCGCGGACCTTTGAAAATAAGAGACTTTTGAATGAATGGGCTTTGGATCCACCGGAGTATCATGGGGTGCCGTTGGCGCGGACCTTTGAAAATAAAATTGGATAAATGGGATCGGGATCATCTGGAGCGCCAATTTGGGGGGAATAGGGGTGGCACAAAACTTTAAAAATAGGATCATATTGGATATATATATATATAGTTTGTAAAAATGGCATAGATATTAAACTTTATTGTATACACCAGAAAATGAAATAGTTTTATATTTGTGACATTTTCACAAACAATAACATTTACTGTGATAATATATTTATGAAATAGTTTTATATATATAACATTTTCACAAATAGTAACATTTACTGAGTTAATATTACATAATATATATATATATATATATATATATATATATATATATATATATATATATATATATATATATATATATATATATATATATATAACATTTTCACAAATAATAACATTTACTGTGATAATATATTTATGAAACAGTAACATTTACTGAGTTAATATTACATAATATATATATATATATAGTTTGTAAAAATGGCATAGATATTAAACTTTATTGTATACACCAGAAAATGAAATAGTTTTTATATTTGTGACATTTTCACAAACAATAACATTTACTGTGATAATATATTTATGAAATAGTTTTATATATATAACATTTTCACAAACAGTAACATTTACTAAGTTAATATTACACAATATATATATAACATTTTCACAAACAGTAACATTTACTGAGCTAATATTACATAATATATATATATATATATATATATATATATATATATATATATATACACGGTAGATCCAAACCTTTTTTTTTAAATTACCATATTTTTAAAGGTTTACGCTAGCGACATTCAATCCCCCCAACGACTTTCATCAGAGCTATGATTTTGGTAGGTAGTAGTGTCGTAGGGTGCCGCTGGCGCGGACCTCTGAAATTAAGAGAATATTAGATAAATGGAGTTTGGATCCACTGGCACTCCGATTTGGGGTGAGTAGGGGTGACATTGGGTTAGGTTTATATCTATAACATTTTTACAAACGTTAACTTTTACTGTGTTATAACACAATATATATATATATATATATATATATATATATATATATATATACATATACGGTGGATCCAAACCTCTTTTTTCTGATATTGTCTTATTTTTAACGACCCGCGCTAGCGGTATATAATCCCGACCACCACCAACCCCAATTGTCGGAGCTCCAAGAACCTTCATCAGAGTTCTGATTTGGGGTGACATGGAGTGCCACTGGCGCGGACCTTAGGAAATAAGAGAATATTGGATAAATGGGGTTTGGATACACCGGCGCTCCAGTTTGAGGTGAGTATAGGTAGCATTGGATTAAGTTTATATCTGTAATATTTTCACAAATAATAAATGCTACTGTTTGTAAAAATGTTACATCGGCATCCCATGCCACCTCAAATCAGAGCTCTGAAGAAGGTTGTTGGAGCTCCGATAAAGGGGGTGGGTGGTGGTGGGGATTGGATGCCGCTGGCGCGGACCGTTAAAAATAAGATAATATCAGAAAAAAGAGGTTTGGATATATATATATATATATACTGTGTTATATGAACACGGTAAATGTTAATGCTTGTGAAAATGTTATAGATATAAACCTAACTCAATGCCACCCCTACTCACCCCAAATCACTACACCAAAATGGCCAAATTGTCACCTTTCAGCCGGTCACCCTTGTCAAGATCATTGACCGTGACAAAAAATACACTTTTTATGTCACAGTCAATGACCTTGACACGACCGTGACAAAGAATTGTCACGGTCAATGACCTTGACACGACCGTGACAATGTTTGCAGCAAAAACCCTTTCCCCCTTCTTTTTTCCCTCCCGATGTTCCCTCCCTCTCTCTCTCTCTCGACGCTGCTCTCTCTCTCTCTCTCTCTACTTTCAGGTTTAATTCTCTCTCTCTCTCTCTCTCTTCCATTTATATATATGTTTGTGTGTATATATATGTGTGTATGTGTGTGTATATGTGCGTGTGTGGGGGGTGGGGCAGGGTGGGGGTAGGGGGTTAAAAATGTTAATAAATAAGTAATTTTCTATAAATTTCCAAAAATAATATCCAAAAATTTAAATGTAAATAATATCCAAAAATAATATCCAAAAATGTAAATGTAAATAATATCCAAAAATATTGGATAACAATTTATTTTCATTCAAAATAAATAAGTAATTTTCTACAAATTTCATAAAAAAATGAAGGCCGGCTTAATATGTGATTTAAGTGTGAAATAATCGCTATATACTTATACTAATGGAGAAAAAAATCATATATGGCGTTTTTTGTTGACTTTATATCCATCAAATAAAAGCATGAAAACTAAAAAACTACAATAAGGGTTAAAATGGCATCCGAAGTTGCTAAAAGCATGAAAAATAAAATATTTTTTAAGATTTGTGGTGAATAACTAGAGTTAAAAAAAGTATTACTTTAGTCATTAAATTACTTTTTGAATTCAGGCGATGCGCATAAATTTGTAGTAATTGTCATATAATAAAGATCAATTAGTCTATGTTGTTGAAAAATCTGATCAAATTGGTGAGCCCTTCATATTTTAAAAATGTTGTTTTTATTCCTATTTAACTTTTCTTTCTATACACCCCTAATTATATTTAAAGTTTAATAAAATAGGAGTTATAGAAAGAAAAGTGGGGTTTCCATAATCTTACTTTGTCACAATTAATTTATATGCCTCAAAGTTATTTTATCACTCTTAGTTTATATTTGTGATAATACTTTATTAAATATTTTTATGGGAACTTGTTATACTAGAACTTAGATGAACACTAAGTGATGAAAATAGTCCTTAAAATTGAAAATTAAATAAAGTTTATAAAAGTAAAGATGCTGGTAATACATCAAAAGATAAATTAATAAGGACTAAATAACAAAACGTGTTCAAGTGTATAACAAGAAAGAAAATGTGGTATTTAGATTGGGTAAAATTCTTAAAGTAATGTTAAGGGACTAAAAGACCCAAGACAACTGGCCAGTAAGTCACGAACCGAAAAATTTATGACGGGTGATGAAAACCCGTAAACATGTTGGGGTGGGGGTGGGGGTGGGTGGGGGTGGGGGTGGGGTGGGGTGGGGTATGATTTATAAAAAGCACAAAAAATAGTAGAAATTCAATACCTGAAATTAACATTGAGATTATTTTAAATAGACAGTCACTACTGTGTGTGTGTTTAAATTGAAAGACGATATGAGAATTTTATTAAAGATTTTTATGGGAACTTGTTATACTGGAACTTAGATGAACACTAAGTGATGAAAATAGTTCTTAAAATTGAAAATATTATATCTGTACTAATAACATTTTTTTACAGCAAATGTCTCCTTCAGATATTAAGGCGAAGATGATGATGATGTTTATGATGATGTCGTCCGGGGTCGGTGGTAGTGGAGGCGACGAGGGCTCTTCCGCCCCTAGGCTCCCCAAATATGGGAAATATGGGATTACCGTCGAGAACAAATCGGAGATATTAGCGAGATCCCTCGTTCTGCTAAAGACGGTCATCGACCCGGGGTTTATGAGTTGGAAGGAGGTGTCATATGAGCTCAAGTTAGCTGTTTGGGCGGCACTACAGGTAATAATATTTATATTTATATTTCAATTTCAATTTCAATTTCAATTTCAATTTCAATTTCAATTTCAATTTCATATTTATATTTATATTTATATTTATATTTATATTTATATTTATATTTATATTTATATTTATATTTATATTTATTCGCAACTAACATTTTATTTGTTGGACAAGAACAATTCAACTTGGATCCAAAGCTACGCGATCCCGTGTTGGAGCAGATTAGGGAGCAACTCAAGTCGTGGAAAAAAAATATGCGGGCACGGTACTTTGGGAAAACACGAGAGTCGATTATCCAATGGCATGAATCTGTCCCCCCCCCCAAGGAGCCGATCTCATTGGCACAATGGCAGAAGTTCATTGACAATGAGATCGAGGATCGACAATTGGCATCTCGCCAATCGGGGAGGGAAAATCGGGAAAAAAAGACGGACGTGCACTACTCCGGCCGGACCTCTTACGCCGAGGTGGAGCATAGGATGCAGGTAAGATTTAATTTTCTATAACTACAGAAATATATTATTCTTCATTATTTTACTTTGTGGGGCCGATACTAATTTTACTTTACTTTATTTTATTTCAGGGGGTAGGGAGTGGGCCAGGGGGTAAGCCACATAGGCTCGATACTTATGTGGCTCTTCGGACGAAGAAGGGGAAGGACAAGGAGGTGTCCCCGAGCGTCGCGACCACGATTGTAAGTAATCCGACAGTTTAATTTTTGTTAATTACGTTATAATTTTTTAGTTTACTTATTTTACTAATCATGTGCTTTTTGTCGTTTCAGGCAAAGCTTAAGGAAGTGCATGAGTCGCAGTCTGATGCCGACAAGGCATCTTTGTCCACAGATCCACTCAGCCAAGTGCTTGGCTCTGATCGCAAGGGGAGGACAAGGGGGGTGAGCTCGCGGGTGGCCAAATCTAGGATCATCGAATTGGAGACGAGCGACACCGGGTTGGCTCGAACGGTGGATTCACACGACGCGAAGCTGTCCTGTTTGGAGGCGACGGTCCAAGATATGTACGCATTCATGAAGCGTACGTTGGGCGGAGACCGTAAAAGGAAAGGGAAAGGGAAAGGGAAGGAGAAGGCGGTGGAGGAGGAGGTGCGGGAGGACGAGGCGCAGGATGACGAGGATGTGGACCTCGCTGCTTCATCACCGACACGTTCGTACTTCGATGATCCACTTCCCTATTTGGCGCCCTTCAACAGACCAATGTCGACACTTGGTTGGCCGAGCGTGTTCATATTGGACATATTTGATGGCCAGCGGATAGGGCGGGGGTTAAGGGACCCGAATATCGTCCAGGGTGGAATAGTTCATGGACGTGCGCTTCAAGAGATGGAGTCCAGGGTGCTCGTCACGCATGTCATACCAAGGAAGGAGAACTCCCTATTGCGGTTGCGCGAACAATGCGGCACGACGTATATTAGTGGGTGCGTCAATTCGTATGTCGTGTGGCCTACTCACCTCCTCAGTTTTAACAATACACCAGACATGTAGTGACATTGTTTTAAGTTTGAATTGAATTGTTTTAAGTTTGAATTGAATTGTTTTAAGTTGTTACATTTGAATTATATCGTGATGCATATTGTCTCTATTTGAATATATATTTGCATTATCTTTAGTTTCTTTGGATATATGATGTTTGGAACAGGTACAACGTTGCTATAACAGGTACAAATATACTGTTGGGCAGTGGCAGTGGCCATACTGCCCAGCAGATTTTTTTTAAATTCTGCCCAGAATTGTCACGGTCATTGACCGTGACACGTCCGTGACAAAAAGTTGTCACGGACGTGTCACGGTCAATGGCCGTGACAATTTTTTCAAAAAGGGTCACGGCTTTGTCACGATTATAAACCGTGACAAACGTGTCACGGTCACTGACCGCGACACGACCGTGACACAAAACGCGAGTTTTGTGTCAAGGTCAATGACCGTGACACGACCGTGACAAAAAAAGTTGTCTCACCTCGAAATGTCACGGTCATTGACCTTGACAAGTTGGATTTGTCAAGGTCAATGACCTTGACAATTCGGCAGATTTGGTGTAGTGAATCAGAGCTCCGGTGGATCCAAACCCCATTTATCTAATATTCTCTTAATTTCAGAGGTCCGCGCCAGCGGTACCCTATGCTACTACTACCAACCCAAATCATAGCTCTGATGAAAGTCGTTGAAGCTCCGACAATGGGTGTGGGTAGTGGTGGGGATTGAATGTCGCTAGCGTAAACATTTAAAAATATAGTAATTTTAAAAAACAATAGTGGTTTGGATCTACCGTGTGTATATATATATATATATATATATATATATATATATATATATATATATATATATATCCAATATGCTCCTATTTTTAAAGTTATGTGTCACCCCTATTCACCCCAAATTGGCACTCCAGATGATCCCGATCTCATTTATCCAATCTTATTTTCAAATGTCCGCGCCAGCGGGACCCCATGATACTCCGGCGGATCCAAAGCCCATTTATTCAAAAGTCTTTTATTTTCAAAGGTCCGCGCCAGCGGCACCAAATGCCACACTTACCCACCCAAAATCGGCGCTCTGATGAAGGTCGTTGAAGCTCCAACAATGGTGGTAAGGATTGGATGTCGTTAGCGCGAACCTTTAAATATAAGGTATTTTTGAAAAAAGAGGGTTTGGATCCATCGGATATATATATATATATATATATTTGGATCCACCGGATATATATATATATATATATATATATATATATATATATATATATATATATATATATATATATATATATATATATATATATATATATACTGTGTAGAATTACCATAGTAAATGTTACTGTCTGTTTGTGAAAATGTCACATATATAAAACTATTTCATATTCTAGTGCATACAGTAAAGCTTACTGTTTCTGTAAATTTTTTTCTTTTGAATTTTATAGCCTTCATGGATCTTGTTTGATAGATCTCGTCGAGCAGATTTCAAAAATAGTAATTTTGCGAAAAAATGATTTGTGAATCAAAAGTTATGATCATTTAAAGATAAAAAAAAAGTCCAACCACTTATCTAACTTCCTAAAGGAAGTTAGGGATGATTAGTTATAAAAGTGTAAAATTGTGAAAAAATTCCCTAAAAAGTTGGAATAGGACTTATGGAATTATTGAAAAGTCAATAGGACTTATTATCATATTGACCCGACAAATGGGACCTAAATATAATTATCCCAAAACTTTTTTATAAAAAAATAATTATGAAAATTTACACTAACATGTCGTAAAAATATTTTAAAAAACGACATAAAAGTAGCAGAAAACACCATAATACTGTTAAAACCGACATAAATGACCTATTTATGTCGATTTCTCTTAACAAGATCGTACAAATCTAAAAATTTAAAATTTTATATCATTTCAGGTATGCAATTTTTTTTTAAAAGTTACATCCATCTATTTATAAAAACATCTATTTTTTTAATAAAAAAAAGTCTAGTTTTTATTACAATAACGAATCAATATTTTAATCATTTTTCTAAAAAATAGTTTTTGTAACAATTTTTTTAAATGTTTATTATATATTTTTATAAATAAAATATTTTTTTAAATAAAAAAGTGACTTTTTATATCTACTTTTATAAAACAATTTTTGGAATTTCTTAAAAAAAAAGTTGTTTCTTATATTCCAAATATTATGGTTTTCAATTTCCAGAATATTTTTTTATTTCCCGGATTTCAGAATTTTTAAAATTTTCAAAATGTTATAAACTATCTCAAAATTGAAACTACTCGTATTATATATATGCCCTAAACAAGAACAGAAGATATGGAAGGGTAATAACCAAACAAGCATAGGCCAAATTTTGGATCCCGAGCTAGTTCATTCAATGACTCGTTTGGCCGTGAGCAAAGGCATCACAAGGCTAATCAAACGCGTCAGAAACAGTCTCTACTTATTATAGTAGACCTAACAGTACACACAAAAAGAAACAAAATATTTCACATAGAAAGAAAGATTATCTAGTTCTTTGCACCCACGTAGTCTAAACCGACATACAGTACATCATACAGCTCATTAGGCTGACCAAACAGAGTACTACTTTTCGAATAAAGTGGACACCCACATCACTACTCTCTGATCACACAGATGTATCCATATATGTACACCACCAATTATGCTATATTATATACACATAAAATTATGTATGCGCTAATTTTCCAATTTCTTGGGCTATTGAATACTTTGTATTTAGGAAAATATACTAAATAGTTTCTCGAATTTTTTTAATACATATTTAGTTTAAATTTTTTTATTTTGCATCAAAAAGTCCTTCACCATGTCAAAAATGCTTTATCATGCCGTTGATGCGGACCTTTAAAGATAAGAGAATAAGAGATTTTTTGGTACAAAATAAAACGCTTGAACTAAATGTATATTAAAAAATGTTTGAGGGACTTTTTGATATTTGATCCTTGTATTTATGGTTATATTATTTAAACTTTTAATTTTATTTTTATTTTTAATACTTTGTGAAAAATAGTCAAAATATAATTAAGAGTTTTAAAAAAATGCTCTCAGACATGTGTACAACACCATTTTAAAACATGATGAGATCTTTTGGCTTAAAAAATCTAGAATCCAATGGTTGGCTAAGGGTGATCGTCACACAAAATTTTATCACACCCCTACTATTATTAGAAAAAGGAAGAACAAAATTGATACGCTTAACATCAATGGGGAGTGGATTGAGAACCATACTGTTTTAACGGAACACATTAATAATTACTTTAAAAATCTCTTTAAGGTAGACCCACTCCTGAATTACGACACCCAATTGAGAGAGGCAAATAACCTGGCTTTTAATACCCGCCAAAATAACGCCTTAGACTTTCCATTTGTTTGGATGAGATTAGGTAAGCCACTTTTAACAGGAGGGCCCTCAAGGCCTCGGGGCGGATGGTATCCAACCCCTATTTTATCAACACTTCTGGGACCATATCAACCTGTGCCTCGTTAATTTTATTAATCTCTATTTCATCAACGAGGCTATCCGTGAGAGTATGAATGAGAGCTTCATTATCCTTATCCTTAAAATTGAGAACCCTGAATCGATTAATGAGTTTCGACATATCACCCTCTGTAACGTGTCGTATAAATTTTTATTTAAAATCATTGTGAATAGACTCAGACCCATCCTTAGCAAGGTTATTAGTCCTAGAGTTGTCAACCACTAAATCCTTAGCAAGATTTAATCTCATTTGAATAATTAATAAATCCTAGAGTTGTCAACCACTAAATTCTCATAAAAGCCTGATTTGAATTCAGTGTCAATGAATATTCTTGGAATTACACATGAAAGGTAGTAAATATGGCACATACATGATATACACCGTTAAATCTCCTAAGTGTGACACGAAGAACAATTAAACTATTAAAACTACCCTAAACTCATCATACTATAGCATGTGAGTTTAACAACCTCAACCTAGATTAAATTACCTACAAAGCATGGTAAATAACATATATTTAATGAAAGAAATTAATAAAGCAAGGAACGTAATTGTAATACCCCATATTTTTTTGGCTTTTAAATTTAGGGATTTATTAAATTTAATTGAGATAAATTAATTTAATATTAATCCGAAAATTTGTTTTAAATGTTACTAGCGTGACGAGAGTTAGTAATTATTGGAAAATTGTTGATTTGTTAAATATTATTTAGTGAGTAGAGTAATATGTAGGATTGAATTTATTAAAATTGTCACGAGTGAATAAAATGGCAATTATGGAAATTTAAGTCAGGACGCGCCTGTGTCGTGTCGGGACTAAATTAGTATTATTAAAAGTGAATAAATTATAAGTTGCTCGTATGGTCATTTCGAGTGCGCCAATGTGTCCGAAAGGGTCTAGATAGTCAAAAAAGTATACCCGGAGGTTTAGTTTGGGTCTCGGGACGTTTTTAGGCCTAACCGGTAAACCGGGAGGGCATTTTCATAATTTTCTATTTTTGGCCTTTAATAATGACGAAAATCATTAAGATCATGTCAGATGGATGCCAGGGAAGTTAGGGTTCTTAGAACCAAAAGGGAAGGAGGCCATAGGAAGAATAAGGGAAAAATCTTTCCAAGTGTTCAAGGCCAAGAACCACCATTCTTGCACCCCCATTACCACCAAAGCGTAGATCGGAAGAAGAGGATTACTGCGATACCAATTAGAGTCATCGAATCAGACCTTTAATTCTCAGGCAAGTATCTATCTTGCTTCTCTTTTAGTTAATGTCTCACCATGTTAAATTAGGATTATTGAACCTAAGTTTCATGGTAGAATTTAATGATTTAGAGAACCCAATCACATGTTGTAGAGAAAATAAACATATTCTGAAATCTCAATCATATTTAGAGAATTACCCACGAAATTTGAACAATTTAGAAGTGAGAAATCTGGAAAAAGAACTAGAACAATGGAAGTTTAGTGAAAAATTAGGATTCTTGTTAATTAAGGCATACCGTCCCTTTAATACAATCCCGTTGATGAAACTATACATGTCCTATGTAGAAATTCATGCATATCTGTATATAGAACCAGTAGTAACCTTATTTGGAAGTTTGGGCGAAATTGATAGAGGTTTTGAGGACTTGTGGGGATGAAACCCGTAGGATGGATATGCAGAATCTGGGAAATATCTGGGCGATCGATCGACTGGATCGATCGATCGACCCCCTACCTTCGATCGATCGAACTCTTCTGAATTTTAAAGCTCTTTCTTTATTGTTAAAGATTAACCCTGTGCCACTTTGTGGGAACCCTTAAACATATTTTATTTACCATAATGGGACTTGGGAAAGACCAGTAGGTTTGTAGGCAAGGTTCGGGTGATACGATTCATATGTGATTTAACCGTGGGGTTTTGGGAATATAAATTTAGTGGGAAATCGTGCGTACGCTATGGTATAGCTTGTGAGGATTAAGGGATACTTAGACCAGTAGAGTAGTGAGGGTGCACCTACTGGTTTTATATTATTTCGAGAGGAGCCACTTCGAGAGTCAAGAAGTACATAAGGATTTGTTATACTTAATAGAATAAAAAGAGTGATTTACTTATACGTAAAACTTGAGCGTGATATGTTACGCATGGCTAGGATAAAGAGGATTTAAAATTTCAATTTCTAGGGTAATTGAGAGTACCCGAGTGTTGTAAGCACATTGTGAGCATAAGGAAAAGAAAGAATTGGGTGTTATGTGTGAAGCGTATGTGAAGCTTACGCTAGTATGCACGGTTTATAGGGTGTGAGGGCATCCTAGTTAGGTGATGTTAGAATCGTCCGAGTTGTAGGAATGTGGGAATAAACGTGTGGAATAAATGTTTGTGGGATTAACATAACGAAGTGGAAGTGGTAGGGCGGATTGAGTGCCGTGTGAAAGACAATAAATCCTATATTTGTATTTAGAGTTGCACACCGAATTTGGTTGAAAGGTTTTGGGAAGCCATTTAAAAAGGGGTATTCCTTGAGAAGGGTAGAATTCAAATTAGTATGGAGAACACTCTAAACAGAGTAGGAATTAGTCCAATGTTGAGAGCGACTGACGCGTACAAAGAGTGAAGATGTTAATATGGTATAAAAAGGTCCAGAAGTGCACATCGTGGAGAAAAGTGCATGGGTCGGAACTTTCAGTAAACGCAAAGGAAAGAAGGGGAGTATTAAGTGTCACTTAATGTGAGACATAACAAGTAGAAGTCGATGTCGAGTGGGACATATTGAGTAGTCTCCATGGGCACCACTCATAAATATAAATCGGTTGGAACAAGAGGAACAACCAAAGAATATTGGGGCTATCAAAAATTCCTATAATGGAAAAGGCCGGTAAAGTCGATAAAGTTTCTTGGATGAGTTAACAACCTCAAGGTAAGATCAAGAGTTCCTTCGAACGTGTGGAACAAGATGCCCAAGAAGGAAGTGATTGGCATTTCTTTGGGGTGAGTCACAATATTAGTTAGTGTGCCCCAGTCTTCCTTTGAGAGGGAGAATCGTGCTGGTATGTGGTCCTACACAGTATTTTTCTGATTTAGGATAAGATTTTTGAATCCCACCTTCAATACGGGATTTCAGGAAGCAGTAGGGATATCCTTTTGTTTTGAGCAGGTTGTATCACCCATAATTTGGAGAGTGCGCGAGCGGTGATTAACCATTAGTGGAGCAGTGTGAAAGTAATTTTGGGTTCATTGTGATCCTTTCTTTTCCACAACGGTTATAGCTAGCAAGTGGAGTATAGTACGGTAATTGGGGGAGAATATTACCTAATAGTAGGGTTACGTGGGAGCACTCGTACCTGTTTATTATGAACAAGATGCTTATTGAGGATTTGGTGTGGGGAAAACCTTAACTTTTCTTACTCTGACTGTTAAGTGATGGGAGAATAATCAGAATTTTGGATTGGGTGAGTTAGAGTCTGACGACTATGGTGGAATTCCATGACTGTTTTTTAGGCAAACAAAAGTGGTCAGATGTTCGTATGGTTTCTCTCAGAATGGGAGTTTTGTGTTTAGATAAATCCGAGTGGTTCTCAGGTAGTGAGGTGCGTCCTCCCAATGATATTGAAATAATAAGGAATTAATAATGTATAGGCATGTCTTATGCAATTGTTGTTGGTTAAAAGCACCATGAGAAGTGTCTTTAATGACAGTATTAAACAAGCTTGCTGTGAGGCGGGGGCTATAGGGATTGAGCGCCTTACTATGTAGATAGTTTGCGTGCTGATAAGGCATCCAAATATTTTTAATACAAGATGAGATGACTTGTATTTATTTATTTTTTTGTATAGAGCATGGGAAATTTACTTTAGTTATATTTATTCAAGAGAATTTTGTTGTATTAAATTGATGAGATTGAGATTTGTAGTTCTCTTTCGATGTTGTGGGAATTAAATGCTTTATACCATGTTACAGATGATACAAGATAGGCCTTATTTACGGAATTTGAGGACGAAATTTCGTTATTAGGGGGAAAGTATGTAATACCCCGTATTTTTATGGCTTTTAAATTTAAGGATTTATTAAATTTAATTAAGATAAATTAATTTAATATTAATTCGGAAATTTGTTTTAAATGTTACTAGCGTGACGAGAGTTAGTAATTATTGGAAAATTGTTGATTAGTTAAATATTATTTAGTTAGTAGAGTAATATGTAGGATTGAATTTATTAAAATTGTCACGAGTGAATAAAATGGCAATTATGGAAATTTAAGTCAGGACGCGCTTGTGTTGTGTCGTGACTAAATTAGTATTATTAAAAGTGAATAAATTATAATTCGCCCATATGGTCATTTCGAGTGCGCTAATGTGTCAGGAAGGGTCGATATAGTCAGAAAAGTGTACCCGGGGGTTTAGTTTAGGTCTCGGGACGTTTTTAGGCATAACCGGTAACCCGGGAGGGCATTTTGATAATTTTCTATTTTTGGCCTTTAATAATGACGAAAATCAGTAAGATCATGTCAGATGGAGTGCCAGGGAAGTTAGGTTTCTTAGAACCAAAAGGGAAGGAGGCCATAGGAAGAAGAAGGGAAAAATCTTTCCAAGTGTTCAAGGCCAAGAACCACCAATCTTGCACCTCCACTACCACCAAAGCGTAGATCGGAAGAAGAGGATTACTGCGATACCAATTAGAGTCATCTAATCAGACTTTTAATTCTCAGGCAAGTATCTATCTTGCTTCTATTTTAGTTAATGTCTCACCATGTTAAATTAGGATTGTTGAACCTAGGTTTCACGGAAGAATGTAATGATTTAAAGAACCCAATCACATGTTGTAGATAAAATAAACATATTCTGGAATCTCAATCATATGTAGAGAATTACCCACGAAATTTGAACAATTTAGAAGTGAGAAATCTGGAAAAAGAATTAGAACAATGGAAGTTTAGTGAAAAATTATGGTTCTTGATAATTAGGGCATATTGGCCCTTTAATACAATCCCGTTGATGAAACTATACATGTCCTATGTAGAAATTCATGCATATATGTATATAGAGCCAGTAGTAACCTTATTTGGGAGTTTGGGCGAAATTAATAGAGGTTTTGAGGACTTGTGGGGATGAAACACGTAGGATGGATATGCAGAATCTGGGAAATATCTGGGCGATCGATCGATCGACCTTGAATGTCGATCGATCGAATGGATCGATCGATCGACCCCCTACCTTCGATCGATCGACCTCTTCTAAATTTTGAAGCTTGTTCTTTATTCTTAATGATTAAACCTGTGCCACTTTGTGGGAACCCTTAAACATATTTTATTTATCATAATGGGACTTGGGAAAGACCAGTAGGTTTGTAGGGAAGGTTCGGGTGATACGATTCATATGTGATTTAATTGTGGGGTTTCAAGAATATAAATTTAGTCGAAAATCGTGCGTATGCTATGATATAGCTTGTGAGCATTAAGGAAGACTTAGACTAGTAGAGTAGTGAGGGTGTACCTACTGATTTTATATTATTTCGAGAGGAGCCACTTCCAGAGTCGAGAAGTACATAAGGATTTGTTATACTTAATAGAATAAAAAGAGTGATTTACTTATACGTAAAACTCGAGCGTGATATGTTACGCATGGCTAGGATAATATTATGGGTCGTGGGCGCACATAATTTAGACATGTGAATATATATATATATATATATATATGTGTGTGTGTGTGTGTGTGTGTGTGTGTGTGTGTGTGTGTGAGAGAGAGAGACTGTGTGATTGTTCATATTATATATCTGTGTAAAAATCATACCCGGGCTACTTGCTATCACGGGGGTTTCCGTGTCGGGACGGTCTTATCTCGATTGGACCTTTATGGGGGATATTGACTCGTACCTTAGAAGATAGTATCCTCGATACAGGTTATCCGAAAATGATAGTCAGATGTTCTAAGAGACGCAAGGGTATGTGCTGACCTCTTAGGACCTGGAACTATGGTTCGCCTCCACTTGTTTGTGTATTGTGTTAATACAGTTCGAGAGTGATTCCGAACTAGTATTTCCCTTAGTTTGTGTGATACGGGGACTTGATAGAAGAGTATGCCAGCACCATAGGTTTTATGTGGAGTGTCGTTAGTATATATATTATATGTGATATATATATATATATATATATATATGGGAACTTTCTACTGTGCGTATAAGTAGATAAGTAATGAATAAATGCTTCAATTTTATTATAAGAGTTCGAGAACTTTATAAGGGAAATGAGTTGTTCTAAATAACATAGATATCTCGAAGAGAATGATTTCCTAAAGTAAATATCATAACCTCACTTGTCACCTAATAAAACCTTATGGAATAAGTTAGAGATACTTATGAGATTTATTAGTACGGTAGGCGTGCACACTAGAATGAGAGGTGAGAATTCTCAAGAGAGTGTCGCATACTAACATGGTTCTTGCATTAGCCGGTAAGAATTTTAAATACTTACTAAAGTAATTTTAAACTGTTTTACACTCGGTCTCTGACCCATTTCCTGTTATTTCTTCTCTCTTGTATATATATATATATATATATATATATATATATATATATGTATATAATACAGGTGCCCAGCCACTGGGGTGTCATGCTTAGGTTCTTTGGACCGGACGCGCTGCAACTTATGTGGGAGTTGCAGGCCATTGCTTAGATGACCTCATTGTTGACTCCACTCCTACTTTTAGTTCTTATTAGTTAGGGGATGTGTCGCCCGTTTCTTTATTCAGTTAGATTTTTGTTAGAGATTTACGTTCCTTTATATTTTCATTAGTTGGTACTCTTTGGGATTTAATTACTGTCAGGATGGTTTTATTTATAGTTTAAACTGGTTTGGTTTATATGAATGAATCTAATTCTTGTGTGTTATTATCCATCTTTAGTATGTCAGAGTTCTTAAATTGTTGGTTATTTAAAAAGGTTTTCATATTTGGATTTAATAAAATGGAAATAAGGTTTTAAAATTGTTTTGACACTTAGCTTAATTATTTAGGGTGTTTAAATTGGAAATTTTATTTTGCGACAGTAATGCTAAGAATGAACGAACCATTCACCTTGATTTTAATTTAATAAATGACTGATCACCCGGTATATAATTAGGCGGGGTGTCACAGTAATTAGTCAAAGCAATAAATAATAAGAAGGGAGCTTTAATTAATGAAGAAGAAGGTGAAAAATACAATATTACAAACCCAAAGGAATGGAACTCTTAGAGAGAGAGAGATATGAGCTCTTAAAATCTACCCTAATCTAACCTAAAAAGAGTCTCTAGGAGAGAGAAAGATATGAGCACTTTCTTGGTCCTCTTGACCCGATTTCCCATGATAAATTTATTAATTTCCCTATCTAATTGCTAATCAATGATGCATTTTCTATTTCTTTCGTGTTATTAAAATTTATTCCTCAAATTGTTCAATATTGGGAACGGATGCATGAATTAAACCTTGAAAACCCATGAGCGCTTGAGCATATTTTATAAATAACTCGGTGGGACGATTATAACTTGGTTTCTTTTTGTTGCTTTGTGTACACTAAAACCGAGCGGGGTTTGTGCTTTTCTTCACTTGCGAATGTTTATACACTACTCTTCCCTCCTTGAAAACATTAAAATTTATTGGTAACCTCACTATTCTCTCATTGATCATTCATTAATTGAGTTTATTTTGAAATGTTTTACTTGAGCATGATTTTTAAAGTTGTTATAACTCGAGAATTGTGTAAACTTTAGGTAATGATCAGAAGGTATTTTTGTTTATTAACCCGTTTTGACCTTGACCTTGACCTTGACCTTGACCTCACCTCATATATTTCCTTAGCCAACCCCTTTAATACTAAATATTAGCCTTTAAATTCAAAATACAACATCCCATAACCAACTCCACATTGGAGTTTTTAAACCATAAATACACCTTCCATACCTTTGATTGGAATTATACTAGGTATTGAATGATGTTCTTGATTATATGGTTGAAAATAAGCATGTGAGAGTCAAAAGAAAATAGAAAAGAAAAAGTTGAGAAAAAAAAAAGAAAACAATATAAAGAGAAAGTATTTCCATTTTGTACATAGTGTTCAATAATCTTTGCCATTTTTCCTTATTTTATCCAGTGCTTATTACGAAAATCATAGTCCAGTTTTATAATGGTCCAAAATTTTCCATTAACCCAAGTGTTTCATCCCCAAAACACCTTTGAATCCTTACATACTCCCTTCTTTTCATAACCTCTACCCAAAACCTATATTACAACCTTATAGAAGTCATATGTGTTCCTAAGGTAAATGTAATTCAAAAGTTTAAGTAATTGCGATGATCTGTGAAAATGCATTTCACCTCATTTAATGATATAATATCTTTAATGAGATTTCATATTGTTTCCATTATATATATAGCATCCTTCATTGATGCCATGTTCACGACCTACCTTTACATTTACTTAATATGCTCGCATGTCTTGTGTGTTAGACCCTATTTCTAGTGCTTTTATTTGTTGAATGTGATATCGGGAGAGGATTGAGTGGAAGAATGCACTAATTTATATCCATCCTATAGGCATTTTTATCGAATCAAAATGTACACCCACTCATAATTGAGGTTTCAATTCCATGTAGTTATTCTTTTAATGTTGATAGTTTAGGATTATTGAGCAAAATTCTCATTTTCTTTGTTAATATTATGTTGAAATATTTAGTTGTTATTGAGCTTGGAATATCGATTGGTTGGTCACGTTTTGAGGAAATTTTATGTTTTGGGGTTTCATTCCTGAAAACCCTCATGAGACAACACTCGTCCACTAGGGTAACCTAGGGGTTTAATGGCTTGATCTACTAAATGCAACTGTGCAACTTCGAAAGTGGCACTTTCATGTGTACATATTATTTTGTTCTTACCCTTTGTTTGTTGGTTCTTGTTTTGTTTCATCTTTAGGGACTAGCAATGGTTAAAGTTAGGGGGTGATATGTCACGAATATTGTATATTATCGCCTATTTTACTTATGAATTCTAGTACATTTGTATCCGTTAATTCCTGCAATTATACTCATATATTGTATGACCTTGGTTTTCATTATATATATGTTTTACAAGGTTTATTTAATCTTTTGTTGGTATTGTAACGTTTAACGGTGCATTTGGTGCTACTCGGAAAGTTTTTAATGCAGGGCGCCACTTCAGGGTCATTTTAGTCATCTCAGCATTCCAGCTTTAGCTCGAACCCTTCATGTAAGTTGTAGCCCTCTGAGTCAGATTTGTATGGACTCTAATGGTTCATTAATCTGGTTCCTAAGGATCATGTTATGACCATTTTCCTAGGAATTATCTTCTTGGTTTTGGGGGGGAAACCTTGGCTTTGAAACAAAGTGTCAATCGATCGATGATTCAATTTTGTCGCAATAGGAAGATAGTTAACAATTTATGGTTAGTCGATGGATCGATGACTGCAGTTTTTTTTTTGCAATTTTACTCTTTAGCTTCTTTTATTCCAACTTACTAAATATATGTAAGTTGGTTTTATTTGTTAGATATACTTAGATAGAGACTCTTTTAAGTTAGATTAGGGGAGATTTTAAGAGCTCGTATATTTCTCTCTCCTAGAGTTACATTCCTTTGGGTTTGTAAGAATGTATTTTTCACCTACTTCTTCATTAATTCAAGATATTTTCTTGTTATTTATTCCTTTGACTCATTAGGTTCCTTTCTTTATTAATTGCTTTCATTAAATACATGTTATTTACCATGCTTTATAGGTAATTTAATCTAGGTTGAGATTATTAAACTCATATGCTATAGTATGATGAGTTTAGCGTAGTTTTAATAGTTTAATTATTCTTTCTATGGTATGAGCCATATTTACGACCTTTCATGTGTAATTATGAGAATATTTATTGACACCAAACTCAAATTAAGCTTTTAAGAGAATTTAGAGGGTGACAACTCTGGGTTCTATTAATTGTCTAAATGAGATTTATCTTGTTAACACTTTTCTTTCCGTGTTACCATTTATTATATTTAGTCTGTGTGAGAGAGATGATTCTCAATCTATAACTTTCCTTATTTTGTAATCGAAGTTTCATTATCCGCTTACTTTAATGATTTGCCCATTGATCGCCTTTTACACTTTTATTCGAGAAGTATTAAATTAATAGAATTATAATAACTACTACTCCCTATGGATTTGATCCCTACTTTCCGCTACACTCCCAAGTTAGCACGCCAAGTCTTGGTATTTATTTGTATAGGGCATGAACACATAACGGCATATTTTACCTATGCACACAGTTTACGCCGGCTATCTTTTACTTCAAGGATGTAATGTTCTAGTGATGAGAAGCATAGAAGAACATTATATCTTAGTATTGGGGTGGACCGGGAGAAGTCAGGGGACTTTAAGATAGGGGTTGTAAACATGCTAAGTAGATAATACATCTAGACACGTACTATATGGCTTGGTCATCACGAGTTAATCTTGGTAGGAGACTTGGGATCAAAGCCAATGTAGTTCCATTAAACAGGGTATATTTATAGCTGTAATCAATGGGATATCAGTTATATAAGGTACAACAATGCGATATTTATGGAGCCTAGTGCTTAATATAGCATTTTCATTGGGTTAGATTGATATATTTATATGCTCAAAAATATGTTGATCAAATATCTATGTTTGAAAAGTATTTATCTGAAAATACATATTCAGGGTGCCACGGCCTTGATGGGGTTAGTTAGATTGGAGAAGTGGTGAGAGTAGCCGGATATTAGACTTTGAACTACAAAGTTTCGGGCTGACACGGCTTAATGGCACTTTTTTTAAGAATATATTAGAAAAGTATGTTTTCATGTTGATGTATTTTGGAATCATGACATTTTATTTGTATTTATTTAACATATGACCATGTAAATTCAATACACAAGTAGAGGTGTTGAATTAGAAATCAGGCTTTTGAAATATAAACAATGTAAATTGCCTACCCGGTCCACTAAACAAGGATCGAGTTAAAGAAGATAAACACGTGTGTACAGGTGTATATATATATATATATATATATATATATATATATATATATATATATATATATATGTAGGGGGGCGTGTATGTGGGCGTGTGCATGGTTTTTTGCTCCAAAACATACCTTAAGCTGACTTTTTTTCGGGGTGCCTGTTCCCTTTTTTAGGTATTTTAAATCAGGGAGATTCATTTATTCTAGATTTTACGAAATTTATGGAGAGGTTTGACTTGGTTAATTTCTCGAAGGAGAGTTTTTAGAAGTACATACCTATTTTTAGGATTCGGAAGCGACTTTGAAAAAGTTAGATCTTCTCCCAAGGGAAAAATGAATTTTCTGAAGTACGAGCTTCTTCGGGACTTTCAGAATTAGCTCGAGTATCTCTAACGCTCAGGATAGAAGAAGTTGAAAAAATCGAATTGAGGTCGAGTTTTGGGATTCTTTGAAATGGTGGGTGGGGGATTTTATTTATATGGGAATGGGCCAATCGGTTAACCATTTTGGGCCCTCGATTTTGGTCAGGCGACGCATGTAAAGATGCGATTATATCTTCAAATATCTGGTAATGATTACATTCTGGGATGGATAATCGATCAGTTATTTGAGGGGGAAACGGATAACCGATTAATTAACTGTCCTAGAGGACTTGTTATTTTAAATGGTTATTTAATTTTTAGTTATTTACATTTTGGCCACATATACTTTTGTTCATGATGTTTTTTACACTTTGAACTTTAGTGTAGGATTTTGAAAGTTGGTATTTCCGCGAGTTCTTCTGGGGTTCGTGTTTGGGGATTATTTAGGACAGGACGAAGCATCCTTGAACCTTGATTAAGGATTGAGGTGTCCACACCAACCAATGATCAGATCTAGATCCTTACTTTCTTGATAATTTGGCACCATTTCTAGGATATTATCAAACTGCAAAGATCAAAGAAAAAATATCCAAAGATAAGGAAAAAATTAAAGCTACCACAATCATTCAACAGTCCAACAAGAACAAACAAGGCAAAAAAGAATTTTCTCAATAAAAATCAAAGGATTGGAAAGCCCTTACAGCATAAATATCAAAAGGCATGAAAATACATAGAACTAGTTTAAATCTACCTAGCTTGGCCTTACTTCTCTTTCACCTTCTCTTGATTGGTTGAACCCTTGTTCGGGTCTGAGGTCTCCTTCTCTTGATCAACTCCATCCTTCTCTTGTCCACTTCTAGTGTCCTCGTCCTCCTCCACATCCAACTTTGGAGGGGGGATAGATCATCTTCACCAAAGAGTTCGAATCCATAAGGGACTTAGGCCCTAGCCAATGCCAAGTCCCAACCTTTCTTGAAACTAAACTTACGCATCAAATCCAGTTATTTCTTGACCAAACTGAAGGAATCGCCAAACCCTTGGTCGTAGACCTTGTCCTTGGCCACTAATTCTATTGACAGGGTTTGAGAGTTCTCTTCATCAGCTTTCACAAATTCCTCATTTATACTCTTCATCTTGTCCATCTCTATCTTGACAGACTTCTTCTCGATCTCATAGGCTGTATTGGTAGTCTGGAAGGCCTTATTGGTAGCCTAGAAGGCCTTATGAGACTCTTGTAAAGTGCGATCAATCTCGCAACTGGAACCTTCTGTCAAGAATATCGAAGAAGTCCACCAAGAACTACTAGAAAAAGGTCAATCACAAATTAGTATTATGAAATTTACAAGTGAAAGATCTGATCATAATACTGAGACTTTTAACAGATACAATGTCTGAGTAGCGTGTGAGACCAACTGGTCGATGGATATCTTAATGACATATCCATTTCAAAATTTTCCATTGTCAACAGCACGGGAGCCAAGTCTGGATTCTTGGCAATGGAAATTATAGTGTGGCTCTTCCTCTTGTTGGGGGCATCCACCTTATTGGTGGGGACAAAAGTAAAAGCAGTGGCAAGACTGTTTCGAGTCTTGTACTTCTTTGAAAAATGATCTTAAGTTTTGTAGAGAGAATACAATAAGGTAAAGTGTTGGACGATCCCCCAACTTGTTTCCTCTTAGAGGGGTTATGCTTTTAGGGAAGTGGGAAGGTCAAAATCATCAAATATAATGAGAATTTTCCTTCTTGGAGACAAAGATTCAAAGAAACTGGAAGTTAACTCACTCAAAGACCCTTCACTACTAGAGAGGATTGGGATTTCATGTATTGTGTCCATTTACCTAACAATGAAAGAGGTGGTGGTGGTGGTGGTGGTGTACTCCAACAAAAATTATGTCTACTTAGGATGTTCGGCGCCAGCAGCTAGAGGTGTTTTCAGAATCTAAACCTTGCTCAGGCCGACAAAATTGATGTGAGTAGGGTGGGGCACTTTTTTCTTGGAATCTTGAGCACAAAATGAGGAAAGGAAAGTGTAAGCAAGAATTCACACAAGCCCTAATCAACCCAAACAAAACTTAATGGAAAATAAAAATTAACCTATTTTGTTTCCTCTACACCTGAAACCCTTATAGGCATCACCACCCTGAAGAATTGGTGTATAATATCATTACCTAATAATAAATCCATGGTATTAATAAACCTTATTGGAGTTAGGGAGGTTTACTACCATCACCTTGTCTGCTCTTCTCACCTTCAGATAGAAGGGATCATCATTTGTTTTTACCCACGAGCAACAATACCTAATCTCTGGGATCCCTAAATGAATTTGGAAGAACTCGTTAATCTTATGAACCCTGTTCATAGTCCTTTAAATATTCGACGTGCATTGGGCGGGCATTACTCTGAAATGTTTGCAAATTCTCAAAAATAATTAATTTGGGAAAAATTAATTTCGGCCTCGGCACATTGAGTATGCATCCAATAACCCCCTCTACATTGTAACCGTCATCAGGTTTCTTAATGCACTCTATCACAACCCAATCAGGAAGGTAAAACATCTTCATAAAATGACAGTCAAATATAGATATGGTTACCAGAATAAAAAATTTACAGAGAGATAAGAGAAAATTTACATTTGGGGAAGAAGACGAATGAACTATGAAGCATTTTTAATTAGTGAGAAATGAGAGTGCATCACAAAATGGTGGTTGAAAGTTCATTTTCCTGTATGGTTAAACTTCCAAGGCAGTTCATCATTTGAAATGGGACCCTATGTGGTGGCTAATGTGCATGTTACAGCCTTTTAAACTTCTTAGGGCTCCAATACCAACATACCCCTTAAAAACCAAGGCAGATTACGAGTGTACCCTCTAGACTCAACGTGAAGAATAAAATCAATTCTCATATCAAGCTTACAAGTGTTGATACACTACAACCTCAAATTTAACAGATAATCAAATATCACTACCGAAAAATGTCAAAATTAACTAATGATCAAATATTTCCACCCAATTCAAGCTGCAAAGCTTTAATGCAATTGTGGGGGAATCATTCGACCGAATAGGAAAGGCTGACATGTGTCCGGCAGTACTAATAAATGAACATAGATTGAAGATAAAAAACAAAGAGGATCCGATCAATGGGGATCACAGACCTAAATCTACTCGATCCACTCGCAGTTGCATCCCAAGGCCATAGAGTCTTACATGATTCATTACCTTGATATTCTCTATAAATGTAACCTGTGCCCTAAGGGAAACGGGCATGTAATTTTTGTTATCAAGAATTGATCAATAAAGAGATAACGAGAGAGAGAGAGAGAGAGACAGAGAGAGAGAGAGAGAGAGAGAGAGAGAGAGAGAGAGAAATACCATGTGGGCGTAGGCTTTTTTCCAAACCACGTGCATCTTGTGTTGTGTGATTTTCTTTTAATGCTCGGCTTTACTTTGTGAATTTATCAAAGTAGGAATTTATCCCCTACACAAGTTCAATTGAAAAGATTATTTTTCAATATTAAAAAAAGGTTTCTTTAACTTAATCCCTATAGTAATGTTGTATTTTTATATAACCCCCAAGAGGATGAAAAATTAGACATAACACCCAAAATGTGACAGGCATTACTCTCTATAAGAGAGCACATCTCTCTAGGTAGGGAGAAGAATTTGTGATTTCTCTTTTCATCTGGGGGGGGGGGGGGGGGTTATAATAAAATTGAGGTGTAACACGCATTAATGGTGATGGAAAAATATACTTTGCAAGAATGATGATAAGAAAACTAAATAGTGAATGAAAATATGCTCAAATGGGAAAATTGACTCTAAGAACACTACAGATAACGTGGTTAACCTAACTTGGGCTACTTCCATAGGAGCTCGAGTTTTATTTCACTTGGAGAATGAAAATATTTTTTTACAAACACTCAATCACAGCGATGAAACTTCTCTCCTTAAGTGTATATAATGTTTAAACTCTCTCAAGAAGCTCATAATCTTCGTAATTTTGTTTAAATCTCTTTCCTAAAATTAATCTCACGTTTGTCTTGTGTTCCGTTTCTTCAATGTAATAATGTAGCATATATATTATCAACCTTAATCTCATGGGACCTTGAGTGCCTTTTCCTCTTTGGGAATATTTTGTTGGTAAACCACTGCCTGTCATTTAATGGAGGACAGACCCATTAAGCACGGGTTAAAGTCACTACACCCAAAATGCCAAATTGTCACCTTTCAGTCAGCCACCCTTGTCACCGTCGATGACCGTGACAAAAAATACACTTTTTTTCATGCTCATTGACGGTGACAAAGTCTTGTCACGGTCATTGACCGTGATAACCTTATTAAGTTGTCACGGTCAAAGACCGTGACAGGTGCGTGACAACTTTGTCAGTAAAAAAAACCTCCCCCCTTTTTTTCCCACCGTTTTCACTTCCCTCCCATTTTCTCTCTCTAATGCTCTCTACCTCTCTCTCTACAATTTAAGGTATGTTTTCTTATCTCTTTCTCTTTCCTTTATATATATGTGTGTGTATGTGTCAGTATATGTGTACGTGTGTGTATATGTGTGTGTGTGCATGTACAGGTGTGTGTGTGTGTGTGTGTGTCTGCAGGGGTGGGGTGGGGAAGGGGGTCTGGAGGTTGGGTGTGGTGGGGGAGGGGGTGGGTGCGTGTTTAAATTAATCGGTAATGTTTAGGACTTGAAATTAATTGTTAATTTAGGACTTGAAATTAATGTTTAGTTTAGGACTTGAAATTAATTGTTAATGTTGATTGAGTGATGTTAGTTAGGATTGAAATTAATAGGTATTGTTAATATTGATTGAATCTTACTGTTTAGAGAATAAAATTAATTTGACATTATAACTATTGTTTATATATTTTTATTTAGGTTTAAAATTGTTAATGTTGAATTAATTGAATAGATTAATTAGAAGGAGTATGGGATACACATTTGTTGGTTTTTTGTTGGATTATATTGGACAGATGAGGTTGGATATGGAAGTTGGTTGTTCAATCTTTTTTAAATCCTTAATTTAATTCACACTAATAAATCCTTAAATAATTATATTGCCTTAATTTGTTGGGTTGGTTAATTTTGGAAGTGGAACGACCACTGGATTATTGTCAAAATGGGGGGAGGGTAGTTTTCAACTTTTTTCTAAAATTACTTTGTGTCATGACCACAGACTTATCATAATTAAATTAAACATACTTGAAATTACACATCGTGCGCATAGATACCAGCCTTCTAGTTCTTACGCGTAAGCATTCAATAGCCCTCAAACTCGTTCGAGAGTCATTACACCTGTAATGAGATCTCTCGAATTATCCTGTTTGGACAGTTTATGACTTCACAGTTTATGTATAATAATATTCTTAGTGGCTTAAACTTGTTACTTTTGGAGGAAGTTCTACAGTCGTATCTTAATGTTCTCTGAGTAAATACTAGATGATGCAATGTTGAGTGTTATTTCAATTATCAATTTAAATAACACTCACACTTGCAAATCTACGTCGTGTACTTGGAGAACTATGGGGACATGTTGTCGTATTTTCCTCAAATTGGAAAATGTACATGAGCTTTTAAGTATATTACAGAAATATGCGGTCTAGAATGGGATAGGACCCCTCACCCTTTAGAGGAGATGGAGGAAATAGGAATTAATATTTTAAATTCAATTTGAATTTAAAATTTAAAAATCGAATATAAATAGGACATATTTAAATGAAACATACTATAAATTGTATACAACAAGTAATAGGTGATTGTTTATACTGATGGGAACTAAATGTTCACACTTTTGTTTATACTAATCTATGAATATACGCTTCTTACATATAATAGGTGATTGTTTGGAGTAGATTTAATGGGATATCCTAAATACAAAGAGTGGATGGGGGAGACAAATAGATTAGGGGATGTGTTTCGCAGAGGTGCTAATGAATTTGTGAAATATGCAAAGAGATGTAATCATGATGAAGATTTTTCGTGTCCGTATGCTAGGTGTGAGAATGGTAAGGTGTTTGAGTGGAAAATAATTGAACTACATTTGTTAAGATGTGGTATGCAAGGTAGTTATTGATTTTAGAATTTTCACGGAGAATCGAAAGTTCCTTTTGTCCCCGAGCAACCTCCACAACCACCTTCAACAAGTAGGATAAATGTACAAGGGGCCGACGTAGATCATAATATCTTAGAGGATTTAGTTAATGAAGCGTATGGAGTTTATGAAGTGGAAGAGAATGAGGTCATTGATGATGTACAAGGTTCAGGTTATCTTGAAGATATCGGGATAAACCATGACGATGACTACCAAAGTTTAAAATTTAAGGCGACCCAACCGTTATACTCCGATTGTGAGAAAGATCAAATAACTTTACATGCCATGGTTGGTTTGCATAGTTTGAAGACCCAATACGGTTTGTCTAACAATAGCATGACATGAATTCTGAATTGGGTGAAGGGCTTGCTACCCAAGGAGAATACGCCTCCAAATATCTATCATGTTATGAAGAACAGTTTGAAAGGTTTGGGAATAAAGTATAAATCGATTCATGCTTGTGTGTATGACTGCATACTATATCAAAAGGAGAATGAAAATCTCGATCAGTGCCCGGTATGCGATGAACCTAAGTATGTACAATTTATTGTCTAGGAAGGCACAAGCTCAAAATTGTCTCGAAAAGTGTTGAAATATTTTCCCGTTGGGCCTAGATTAAAGTTTTTTTTCACAGTAACATGGATAACGAAGGCAATGACCAGGCAAGTTAGGGCAGAAGTAGGGGATAATCTCATGAGTCATCCTATTGATTCTATAGCTTGGAGGAGGATGAGTTATGAGTATCCCGATTTTGCTCAAGAATAACGTAACATTCGTTTGACAATATCAGCAGATGGTTTCAATCCATTTGGAAATTTAAGCACCAATCAGATTGTATGGCCAGTGAACCTAGCCCCACTCAACCTCCCTCTTTTACAGTGCATGAGACCTAGATTTTCAATGTTTTCTTTTTTGATACCTAGGCCAAAGGCACCAGGTGATGACATCGATGTCTACCTGGCTCCTTTGGTAGAACAATTAAATGATTTGTGGTAAGAGGGTGTGCAAGCATTTGACTCTTTTGGAAAAGAAGAGTTTACGCTGAAAGCTATGTTGATGTGGGAAATTCATGTTTTTCCATCTTATGGGACATTATCCGGTTGTGTAGTATATGGTTAATTGGGGTGTACTATTTAGGGAGAGGAGACTGAATCTCTTCGTCTCCCCGCTAGCTTAAAAAATGTATACCATTACAATAGGAGGTTTTTACCCCCCGATCATAGTTTCAGATTTAGGAAAGGTTCTAATTTTTTATTGGGCGAGGTTGAACATAGGGTATCGCCAAAAAAACTTTTAGGTTCAGAAATTGAAAGTAAATCTTCTGATTGTGGCCCTAATATGCAAGGTAAGAATTCTAAATTTAAGAATTTCAAGCATAAGAAGACCCCAACTAGTAATGAAATTGAGACAATAAAGGCATGGTCTAAGAGGTCAAATTTATTTGAACTCTCTTATTGGAAGAATAACTCGGTGAGCAATGTATTGGATGTGATGCATGTAGAGAAGAACATCATTGAACATATTGTGGGCACCTGCCTTGGGGGGAGTCATTCGAAGGATGGAGAAAATGCACAAAAAGTCCTTAAATCCTTGAAATTTAAGCCACAACTATGGTTGAAAGAAGATAGTAGGGGAAGTGCAATAATCCCCTCTGATGCGTTTACTTTGACGAATGAGGAAACGAAGGTGCTTTTAGACACAATATACAATTTGAAGGTTCCATCTAATTTTTCATCCAACTTGCAAAGGATTATGAATTATGTTACCAATTATTTACATAAGTGTAAGTCCCACGATTGGCATGTGATCATGCAATTGGTTCTTCATTGTTTAAGCACTGTTTCTCCAAGCACAAGGATTTGCAGAGGGCTAATATGAAAATTAGTATCTTCTTCTCACTTTTATGTGAGAAGGTAGTCAATCGACAACACATAGTGGCCGTAAAATTGGCGGTTACCGAAGAGATTTATGTGTTGGAGAAGTACTTTCTCCCATCATTCTTTGACATAAGCGTTCACTTATTGGTGCACCTATGTGACAAGGAACTTCTTTGTGGTCTAGTTAGATATCAATGGATTTATCCGTTTGAAATATTAATGGAAGTTTTCAAAGAGTACGTCAAGAATACACGATACATTACAAGATCAATTGCTGAGGAATACATAACCATGGAGTCATCAATCTATACTCAGAAATATATGCCTGACTCGACCAACGTTGATGACATTGATGAGTTCATCGATGAGGGTGGTCATGTGATGGGCAACCGAGTGAAATTAACGAGTTTACAACATGAACAAGTAGCTTGTTATCTATTTGACACACATGAAGATGTCAAAGAATGGAAAAAGTAAGTTTAAATTATTTTAAGTTTTACATTATTTTAGATTATTTTATACATGATTAATTTTATAATACGTTCATCACATTAATTTTATGCAGAAAATATGAAGCCTATGAGAAAAATAAAAGACAAAAAATAATGACACAATCAGAGAGCGAATTTAGGCTGTGGTTATCACACGAGGTAATTATAATGAAAATGGTTGTTATATAATGTTACATTACAGTAAAACTTTACAACTAACCTAATTAATTTATCTATATTCTCATCTCTAAAAGACGGGTGATGCGACATCAAGGTTTTCTCGTCTAGCCACTATACCCTTATTTATGGCACAAGAGTAAAAAAATATCGATTGAACGGTTACGTATTCGGTACAGGGGTGTACGAGGAAAGTACAAATGTACATAAATCGAGCGTTTCATACAAGGCTCTTACTTTCTTTCGAGCGAGCACGAAAGATAAAAATCTCGTTGAAGCTAAAATGACTTACCAAGGTGTAATTCGAAATATATTTGAATTGGACTATGTAAGCTTCAAAGATGTTGTATTTTACTCTCATTGGGTCAGAGTTGAGGATAAAAATGCTTGTAAAGTTGATCCTGGCACCAATTTGATCATGGTTGACTTGTCTAAGTTGAAGAGCAACCAACACGTGAGCGATGAGTCGTTTGTTTCTGCATTTCAAAAGGTCAAGCAAGTGTTTTACTAAGAGTATATCAATAATGTTCCGTGGTCAATCGTCCTACATGCGCCAAAGCGTCTAAACATTAGTGTGGATGACTTGGCTGCTCCTACCGAATATCAATCCATTTTTTGTGATAACCCGAATTTGAAATAATTTTTAGATTTGTAATAAGTATTTCAATTATTGGACAATAGTTTAATGCTTTTAAATCATTTGTACTTGATCAGTTTAATGCATCTAATATTTATATTTAATTCTTAAGCATTAATTCAAAGTCCATGTCTAGTGGGTGTATTATTCTAGTGTTTTAATATTATCGAACATCGGTTTAATTAATGCTTTTAATTCATTTGTACTTGATCATAGGGGTGGACAAAAAAAAGACCGACCCGAATGGACCGAACCGGACCGAACCGAAAATTAAGGCTATTTTGAAACCGGTCCAAAAATCGGTTCACAAAAACTAAAAACCGATTAAATCGGTCCGGTCCGCGGTCCACTATATTAAAAGACCGATTTGGACCGGACCGGACCGATTCCTATATCTATATAATAAAAATAATGTTATTGTGTTTCTTATGTATAGTTTTTGAATTAATGTATATAACTTATGAATTTAATTTGGAACATTTTATATATGTATAGACATTTTTTTATTTGGGTTAAAAAAAACCATATAAATATCACTTGGAGTTTCGAGTATTATTTTTTTGTATATATATTTGTGAGAAAAATAGATAAAAACATTCATAAAATGTACATACATATAAAATAGGGTCAGGACCGAATTTTACCCTGGACCGGACCGAAAAAAGCCTGGACCGAATTAGTAGGTTAACCGAATTAATCGGTCCGGTCTCGGTCCAAAAAAATTAAGGACCGAATATTCGGTCCGGTCCAAAAAATAGGCAAAACCCGGACCGGACCGGACCGTGCCCACCCCTACTTGATCAGTTTAGTGCATTAATTCAAAGTTGTCAGTGTATTTTTATAATATGGTTAGTGCTTTGTATTCTTCTAATTAATTTGGATTTGTACTAATAACAATAATTTTTACAGACAATCTCTTCTTCAAGGCTTGGCGGTAGCGGAGGCGACGAGGGCTCCTCGTCCCCTAGGCTCCCAAAATGGAGCAAATTAGGAATAGAAGTTGAGAACAAGACGGGCATGAAGATGATTATCGGCCCGAGGTACACTAGTTGGAGGAAGGTGCCAAATGAGCTCAAGTTAGCTATTTGGGCGGCACTACAGATAATGTATTTATATTTATATTTATAATTCAATTTCAATTTCAATTTCAATTTCAATTTCAATTTATATTTATATTTATTCGCAATTAACACTTAGTTTCTTTTTGTTTTGTATTTGTTTGATAGGAACAATTCAGCCTGCCCCCATAACTTTGCGATTCCGTGTTGGAGCAGTTGAGAGAGCAACACAAGATATGGAAGAAGAATTTGCGGGGACGGTACTTTGGAAAGACTCGAGACTACATTCTCAGAATGCTTGACTCCATCCCGTCGAAGGAGCCGATCGCATTGGCACAATGGAAAAAGTTCATTGACAATGAGATCGAGGAGCGATAATTAGCATCTCACCAAGCGGGGAGGGAAATCCAGGCGAAAAAGACGGACATGCACTACTCCGGTCGGACGTCTTACGCCGAGGTGGAGCATAAGTTGGTAAGTTTTTATTTTTCTATAATTATAGAAATATGTTATTCTGCATTAATTTACTTTGCGTTACTTACTAATTTTGCATTATTTTATTTCGGGGAACGGGGAGTGGCCCTGGGGGTAGGCCACGTAGGCTCGATGCCTATGTGGCAATTCGAACAAAGAAGGGCAAGGATAAGGAGGTGTCCCCAAGTGTCGCGTCACAATTGTAAGTTATAAATGTTTAATTTTTGTTAATTACGTTATAATTTTTATTTACTTAATTAACTAATCGTGTGCTTTTTGTCATTTTTGGCAAAGCTTAAGGAAGTACATGAGTCGCAGTCTAATGTCGACAATGCATCTTTGGCTACGAACACACTCAGCCAAGTGCTCGGCGCTGATCGTAAGGGGATGACTAGGAGGTGATCTCGTGGGTGGGCAAATCTATGATCATCGGAATGGAGACAAGCAACGCCGAGTTGGATCGTCAGGTGGACACACATGGCACAAAGCTATCAAGGTTAGAGGCGACGGTCCTAGATATGTAAGTATTCATGAAGCATAAGTAGGGCGAAAAGTGCAAGGGCAAGGGGAAGGAGAAGATGGTGGAGGAGGAGGTGGATGAGGATGAGAACGTGGATGTGGACGTCGTTGCTTCATCGTTGATACGCGCGGACTTACCGCTTGAAGATCCAGTCCCCCACTTGGCTCCCGTCGAGCGGGCTATGTCAACAATCGGTTGGGTGAGCGTGTTTTTACTCGACATGCATGTGACGTCCAAGAACCGACATACCCGGGAAGGTATTCGGGTCCCTAAACCCCCTCAATATGCGTCATGCATGTGATAACCAACAAGGAGAACTTTGCATTGTGGTTGCACGAACAATGCGACGTGACGCATATTGAGGGGTGTATCAATCCATATATCGTGTGGCCTTCCTTCCTCCTCCAACCTACCCCAGACTCTATAGCGTGACATTATTTGTATCTATTTTTATTTGGATACTTGGATTATATTTGAATTGTTCTGATTTGTTACATTTTGGTTTGGATATGGATTGTATTTTTATTTTATTTGGATATGGAATTATATATGGAATGATTTGGGGAATTATTTATATTTTATTTGGACATATAATGTTTGAACAGGTACAATTTCGCTATAACAGGTACAGATATACTGTTGGGCAGTGGCAGTGGCCAAACTGCCCAACAGATTTTTTTAAAATTCTGCCTAGATTTGTCACAATCATTAACTATGACAAGTCCGTGACAAATGAAACTTGTCACGGTCTTTGATCGTGATAATTTTTAGAGTTTGTCACGGTCTTTAACCGTGAAAAAACTTGTCAAGGTCAAAGACCATGACAAGTCAAATGAACTTATCACGGTCTTTGACCGTGACAAGTCCTTGACAATAACAGTTATCACCCACATACTTTTCACGGTCAATAACCGTGACAATCCGACAGTTTTGGTGTAGTGATTTACCTTAAAACATGGAAGAAAGTATTACTTTAAATAATAGTGCTCTGCACTACCCAATATATAATATAAAGTCTGTATGCTTGGGATCGTGTGCAAAAAGAATATTCCTTTATGTCAGATAGTTCTCTCTACGTCATCACCTTTTACAGCTCATAAATACTTCAGTCAAGCAAGCTGATGTTTTCTCATAATATGTTCAATCGGGTGAGATATTTCCTAAAATGGTTAATTGTGTAGAGTTATTTCACTACCTGGTTAAACAGGTAAAGCAGTGTTGGTCTCAGTCTTCTCGAAAGTAGTTTCCTCAGGAACCTTCCCAGACAGGTGGATGGATGGTACATAGAGCTTTTTCGATTTTGCCAGACTTAGTCTTTTGAGTATTCTGATTAATCTCTTCTAAATAACATTGGATGAACTCATACTTTCCTTGGTGAGGGGATTAATCTCTGAGTAAGGAGTTTTACAAACAATACCTTCCTACATTTGCCCCTTTGTAGACAAAGTTGTTAAGTATTAGAATTTTTTGTATGAAACAACTCTTTCAAATAACTTGTAAATTGAAATTCTTTGGTTACCCAAACCTTAAAATCGAACCATCTCAAATCACAGCAACTCATTAATACACCTCTCGGTTTGACTCTAGCAAATATTTTTTCGAAACATCTCAATTTTAAATATTGTATAAAGTATCTTGCACTAGTTAACTCTATTTAGGAATATTTTGAACGAATAGAACTAGAAGTGAGGAACTTTTGTTCAATGAATCTCAAACTGAAGAACCTCAAATCGAATAACCTTTTCTGTGCACGTGTCAATTTCTATCCACTTTCATCTCACCTATGTAAACTAATCTTTTGTTTATCTTTACATTAAATGCTAAGATCATTACCTGTGACATCGCCATCACCTTTTGTGAAGTGTAGCCAAGAGATGATTTCTATGACATTGGGTTACGAAAACATCATTTTTCGCCCAATTTCAAACGGTCTAATGGTTAGTGAACCATCAAATGCATTTTTAAATGGATATTTTATGAAAAAGAAAACCTATAAAAACTCTTCATTTTTATTTCTTCAAAATATTCTAACTTTTTTACCCCCATTAAAGCTTTCATGTTTTTCAAAGAGACATTGTGTTCTTATTTGCAAATAGTTCATTTGTTCTTCATTTTTTTATGATCACATTCTGTTTCTAGTTCCTTTCACAACATTTTATCACTTTTTCTCTTAATATTCTTCATCGTGTCTCATTGGCATCTTCAACTAAGGTGGTTGATATTTCCCGTAAGTGCTCAGGCAGGGCTCGGTCGTTTGAGTTAGCAGAGAGGGAAGTTATATTCAATTGTTACCGATGTGCTCCATTATTTGGAGATAAAGATAAGTTTTAGGAAGAGGCTAGGGATTTTTTCTTATAAATTTTCAAGGATTGAAAGATCCTTTACTGATGGACAATTAACTTGAGAATCAGTTTGAGGGAGGAAGTTTTCCTCCTTATAGTATCTTGAGACTTCAATTGAATAGAGGAGACTTCCCTTATTCCAACATTGACTTCGAGCCACTAGGTGGTTCGCCTGAGATTTTTGCTGCTGAGACCACCTATATTTATAAGAAATACGATGACACTCTTCTCCAAGTTGGCCTTTCTAATACTTCTTATTGGTTTGGGTATTTTACCCTCTCTAAATATTCCTCTGCACTCCACTTATTAATTTCTAGGTAGAACTATTTATCCCATACTTACATGGCGTCTTGGGGTGAGTTCATGGTCATATTGGAAAATGTGTGTGAACTGATAAGAATAGAGCCCTGAAGTGTTGTTTATTATGATGATGAACTAATGGATAACAAGGAATCTGAAGCTCGAACAGAGCATGAAAGAATTTGTCGTGAGTGCATCAGTGATTCTTCTAAGGCCACTTTTGTTCAAGTGATCAAATATTTTTACAATATTCCTTTAAAGCTAACAAAGTAACATAAGGAAAAGGGTATAATGCTTGATGTATCATTTGGTCCTCATAAAGATTAGCCTTGAGAGCTAGCTACCTATCTTTTATGCCTACTTTCCCGCTTCTTCGTACCTTGGTAGGTTACTACTAAGGTTTTTTCCTTATTTTATACGTGGTAAGTCAACTTAGTAGATTACTATTAAGGTTTTTATTATATTTACGCTTTATAAGTCAAATTAGTAGCAACTACTAAGTTTTTTCTCAAAATTTACACTTTTTAAGTCAACTTAGTAGTTCACTACTCAGGTTTTTATTAAAATTTACACTTTGTAAGTGAACTTAGTATCTTATTACCAATGTCTTTTTCTTATATTTACACTTTGTAAGTCAAATTACTACCTTATCACTAAGGTTTATCTTATATTTACACTTCGTAAGTCAACTTCGTAGCTTACTACTAAGGTTTTTCTCATAATTTACACTTGCTTAATGACTTAGATCAAATCTTGCTAACGTTTTGACTAACTATGTTTTTTCATCTGTCTTTACCTCCAATCATAGGAAGCAACCCTCTTAAAGAATCTCAATAAGTTGTGTCTATTGTTGAGGTTGTTCTTGTTGCTCTATCTCATTGTCACTCATCCTCCCAGAATGATCAAGTATTTACTACCAGCATGCAAAGGGAGGAAAGTAAGTCTAATTTTGAATCTTTTATTCCCACTATTTATCCAACCCAGTTATATCGGCAATTTCTTGAGTGTAAAACTATCATTCCAAGCCCATTTAGGTTTGTACTGGATCGAATACTCATTTCTCATCCAGATAATTTTACCTATGGGTGCGTGAGACCTCATCATTTAATGATGATATATCTTCTTCACGGGGTAGCTTCCATTGTTTCTAAGATTTAACAAACTCCCACCTCTTCCCTCAAGATATCTACACTAAATAGATTTATGGGAAATCTCAAAGCTTTAAAGAAGGATGATTTTGATTTTTCATAGATCATCAACAAGTTGAGGAACCTCAAGGATCCCCAAATATCAGATTTTCATTCCAGTTATCTCAATATTGTTTGTGACTTAAAGTCCAAAGAGGTGAAGCTAAATAACCTTATCCCTCAACATGAGGAGTGTAAACGACGAGTGGCAACAGTCAAAACATCTTTATCCACTGCGAAAGCTGAACATAAGACCATCTTAAAGTAGAAACAGAGGCTGAAGTGAATATTTGAGTTGTCTCTTTGCATCAACGGAAGGTTACTCTAGATATAACTGCTTCGGTAGGGGGATTTTTTTCATTTAAAATAACTTAGGATTTTTGTTAGGATAAACTAAACACTTTATATCTCTGGGCAATAGCCCCATTCTGAAATGTAGTTATTTTCAAAGTGAAATACCAAAGAAGAATTTGTTCTTGAATCTCATGTGTACACTTCATTTTTTACTTTAATACTTAGCTCACTTAATTACAAATTGATATGGTTCTTCTCATTCCTTCAAGCAATAGAAAATGACAAGTGTATTTTTAAAATAAAATAAATTTTTAACCATGTGTTATTAACTTTGACAGGCCTATCATCTTTGATTTTTGAAATCGAACAATAACTTGAGTCATGTGCTTCTTTGACAACATATGGTCCTTCCCAATTTGCTGTAAATTATGGCAAAGAAAGTCCTCTAATGTGATCAGTAGTTTCCTTCAAGACTAAATTACCTTTCACAAACTTCCTTAGTCTCACAAGATTCTCATAAGATTTGTATAGTTGCTTTATATAGATTTGAAGGTGGTTATTTGCATTGTCTTTGTGTTCATCTAGTGCTTCTAGTTGAACATGCCTATTTTGATGAAGCATGTTACTTCGTAAGACATATCTCATATATGGTACTTCTAGTTCGACTAGAAGCATTACATCAGCTTTGTAAACCAAAAGGAAAGGTGTATAAGATGTTGGCTTCCTCTTAGTTGTACTATAGGCCCAAAGAATCATAGGCAACTTATCATCTCACGTACCAGGGAAATCTTCCATTATTTTGATTAAAATATTTACTAAAGTCTTGTTTATGAATTTTGCTTGACCATTACCTTTAAGATAAAGCCACTGTTGAGGTATGGTGGATGATTGAATATTTATCAGTTAGCATTTTCACTTCTTTATTGATAAACGGAGTTCCATTATCTGAAGGAATAGCTTTGGAAATGCCAAACCGACAAATGATACACTCTCTAATGATTTTGCCATCACTCTTGATGTTTCGCCTTTCAAAGGTATTGCTTCTGTCCACTTTATAAAGCACTCAGTTGCTCTCTATATTTTGCTCCTAGGTGGAGGTTTAGTTTTACCTACAAGATCAAATGCCCAAGTATTAAAAGGATATGGTGTTTCCAATGAGTGTAGATCAATCGATGGAGCATGAATGGAATTTCCATGAAGTTGGCATGCATTGCATTTTCGCACAAACTCAACTGAATATTACTTCGTTATTAGCCAATAATAGCAAAGTGTCATAAATTAGTCATGAAATTGGATCCTCCAATATGAGATGGATCATGACCTTGCTTGAGAACCTCTTTTGCTTCTTCTGTGGTGATGCATTCTAAGGGAATATTGGATTATTCCTCACTGATAGATATTCTCCTCCAGTAAGTAAAACCTTGGGCTCTCCTTCTATATCCTATGGCATTTATTTTCTCATTTAGAATAACTTCATATTTGATCAAATCAATATAAGGTTGTCTCCAGTTTGTTTAAGCTTCTAAGAAGTTGCACTCAACTGGTTGGAAGTAGATTTGACATTTATCACAATCTCGTTATCCAGTTGATGCATCTTGCTTCATTGAAGGTTGAAAATACCCTTCTCTTATAATTCTTTTATATAAAGAACTCTCAGTTGTCCCATAATGCTTATTATGAGTTTCCTTTAACCGTATTTGATCTTTCTCGGGGTCAAGGCATCTGACCAACCATCCACTAGGATTTTTGTATAACAAACTTCCATGAAGAAGGAAGAATTATCATAGCTCGGTAAGCTTCATCGAATCATATCTTGTTTCCAGTTTCTTTCTTATTGTCCTTCTCCAGTCTAAGGCTTCATCTGTGGTAAAGAGCTGGAGCACAGAAGATGGAGTTGTCATGTGATATATCACTACAGTTATTGATTCACCTTGCATAGCTACCTTTTATGTAGTTATGGCATAAGCATTATCATGTTAGTTCATAATTCTTAGATATCTCTCCACTTTGACTTCATAAAACTGGTCAATTAACCTCTGTATGATTGTTCGATAAAGATTTAGGTTGAGGTTCTTAAATGGGTATTCACCTTTCACTTATTTAAACACCAAGTTGGAGTCTCATTTGATACAGAGTAAACGAATGCATCTTTGAAGGTCCTCAAGTAATCCTAGAATCAAAGTTTTTAACTTTTCCTCATTAGTTGAACAAAAAAATCAAATTTAAAATAGAGAAATATCCTCTTTTCATCTTGATAAAATTACTCGAGCTCTCATTTGCCTTGAGCCAATGAACCATCGAACTCAATGGAACATTCCTCCAAGTCTACCCCAAAAACGTTGGCTTCTGAATCACCATTAGGTATATCTTCATGAGGTGGTTCAAACAAACCTACAGGAAAGATATCCAATAAATTTGCATAGACTTGGCTCTTAATTTTATGAGGAACCACGCACTTCAAGTCATACTCAGAAACAATGAGGATCGCCTTATTATTCTCCCAGTCAAGATTGTTCATACCAGCATAAACTAAATTATATCACATCTTGTCACTATGTGGATAGTGAAAGATAATATATAATACCTAAGTTTTTGATCCATAAAGACTAGATCCAAATAATGTCTTTATATACTTGTATATCTTGCCTCAGGACCATGGATGACTCTACTCAAGTAGTAAACATGTCTTTCTTACCCATCAGCATCCTGCACCAATAATGCAATGATGGACCTCGTAGTGGAGGTTGGATAAAGCATCAGAGGTACTCTTACCTTAGGTGGAATCATCATTTAAGGAGAGGTGAATAATCTCTTAATCTTGTCAAAATCTTCATGGTGTGGTTCCTCCCATTTGAAATTCGTGGTCTTTCGCAAGATCAGTGGTTGAGTTATCTGAGATAAACTTGGAACTCCTCAAGTAATAAATCTTTCCTAGGAAACTTTTCATTTATTTCTGGCTTTTTGGATAAGGAATATATCGAATGGATTTTTATTTTTTAGTCCAACTGCACTCCTTGTCGATCAACCATGAAATCTAAGAAATTTCCACTCATTACACCAAAAGTACACTTGAGTGGGTTCATCTTCACCTTATACGTCCTGCATCTATTGAAAACTCTTTTTAGGTCAACTAAGTGAGAATCCTCCTTCTTTGATTTAATAATTGGACCGTCCACATAAAATTCCATAATGTCATAAAAAAGGTCATCAAAAATAGCCACCATTTTCCTCTGGTAAGTTCCCCCCGCATTTTTCAGACCAAACGGCATTACGTTGTACATGAAATTGCCCAAAGGAGTTTTGAAAGTTATCTTCTTCGCATCACAATGATCCATCTTGATCTAGTTATACCCAATATAACCATCAATAAAGTTATACATCTTATGACCTGTAGTTGAATCAATCAAGATGCCAATCGAAGGTAGAGGGAACTCATCATTGGGGCAAGCTCTCTTAAGATCTCTAAAATTAGCATAAATGTGAATTTTTATTTTATCCTTCTTACCCACTAGCATAATGCTGGAAAGTTGAATTGGATGTCGAATTGTCTTAATAAATCCAACTTCCAATAATTGTTCCACCTTAGCCTTGATTTTAAGATCCAACTCAGCCTTGTAGGTTCTGGTTAACTACTTGATCAATATTGCTAAAGGTAAAATGTTCAACTTGTGCAAGCTCACTTCTTGATCTAGCCCTAGAATCTCAGTGTATTTCTGCGTAAAAACATCTTTGAACTCCCGAATTAGCTTTACCAGCTCCAACTTCTTCGTATCCACCAGGTTTTTCTAAATAAAGATTGCTCTTAATTGGTCACTACCCTCTGCTAAATCAATCTTCTCTACCTCTTGAACTTGAGGCTTAGGATGGTCTTGCATACATTCAGTCTCATCTTCAATATCGTCCACAAACTCTTAGACGTTTGAATTATCAATGACAATACATTGTCCTTGATTATTAATAAAAAATCATATTTTGGGCCAGCTTCTTTAGGATCTTCTGTCGCCCTCTCACACCTTCAAATGAGATATATCATCCTTCCATCATTGAGCTCCATTTTTTTCATTATTGTGCAAAGGTTGATGATGCCTTCCTTTTTTTGCTGTTTTTCAGTTTCTCCATCGCTGGTTTGTTAGATCTACTTCACACACTATTTCATTTCACCTCTTGTTCCATATTATATATCATAGGCTTCATTCTATCTTTAAGTTGTTGAGAAAGAAAATGAGCTTTAGGAATAACATGCCTTCCATTGCTTAACTTGCAAAGCTTCTTCAAAAAATTCCTCTTGATATCCCATGGGTCTCAGTCTATTTTTTTCCAAGGGTACTCGCACCCATTCAATACGCCTTGTGAGGATACATGCTTCCTCGTTTAACTCTATATAAAAGGCAACACCCACCAAATGTGTTTCCTCTTTTGTGAAGGCTTTTTGGTTGCTCAGATCACAATCTTTATTACTTTAACATTGGATTTTTCACACTGATAGTATGTTGAAGGACTCTCCCAATTAACAAATGGTATGATGTAGTTGACTCAATCACGTGAAATTTAATATATTATGTGATATTGCCCACTATTATTCTAACATTCACATAACTAATGGATTTAGAAGCTTGGATATCATATCCTGAGATTAAAAGAGGTATTGCAGCCAACCTTCTATTTGAGATATCAGTAGCATAAAATATGCTAATAGGCATGATGTTCATCGAATCACCTCCATCCAACAAAGATTTAGAGAAACTCGTTATATTGATATATATTTTCACATACAAAGGCCTATTGTGAGGTAACCTAGTTAATCTATCTGAGTCTGAGAAAGTGATCTTAGACATAAACTTTTTAATTAGCCTGGCCGTAGGTCCTCCCTATTTTAATGATGGAACAATATTTTTATTTACTATATCCAAAATAGCTTAAGTAATTTCCAACCTACTTTCTGGTGGTATCTCAACCTGATCGAAGAACCACAAAAACTTTGGTAGTTTCGATATAGCTTAATACTCCAAGCCTAGTTCCATCTCATATTCTTCTGCCTGGTAAGCTTATTCGTTGTCTCTTACACTTGGTTTGTCATAGGCAAGAACCGTGTTAGATATCCATTAAAAATAACTATCATAGATATCTTGAAAATCTCCTCCTTCTCTCGTTTGACCTTCTTCTTCCTCATCAAAATCAATAACTATGTGTTCCCTATGAGCTGGAAATGGATTGTTATTAACACTTCATTAAGGAATCTGCAAAGTCTCTGCTGACGTATGGTTGTTGATGACTTTCCCTAGGGTAAAACAAAAAATCGTGGTATGACCAATGCTCCAATGGATCTAGCAATAATTTGGGTCAGCTTGAACGTCTACCCCAGGAGTATAAGGTGTAGAGTTTCTAGGAGGAAAAACTAATCTATCACCTAACATGGTGTTGTAGAAACTCATTGCCTCTTCAACACAACATGGAAACAAAGGTGGATCATTGCGATCAAACTTAATTTTATTATTATTATTCCCAGTTTTTACTTTTTCCTTGCTTCCCTCAGCGTAATTAACTCATGAAATTTAGCGCCTTTAACTGCTTGATTAGGTGGTTGTTTTCATGCGACGTCAGTCATGACAGGGAGAAGTCAAGTGACCTTTATAATATTTTGAGCTTCTCTAGTGAATGTTTTGAATGTTCCTTCTTTAGTCTCATTTATCAAGTGACAAATGAAATCTGGTAGCAATATTTTCGCACAAATTTGAAGGAGTTTGCTTTTCATTGCACCTTCTCGTACGTCTAGAGATCTATCTCTAAATCTCTTGATGTAAGCCATCCACTCCTCACCTGTCATTTGCTTCTCTTGAGCAATTTGAGCCAGAGTAAACTCATCATATCCCATAACCAATTTCTGGAGGAATTCTATATGCATATCTTCCCACGTATCCACACTCCATGGGGTTAAGTGAGAGTACCACATGTAAGCTTTGTCAATAAGGTATTTTGAAAACTCCCTTAAACGCAACTTTTTTTTTTGTAATTAGCACCTAATGCTCAACAAATCTCTTCAAATGTTCCTTTGGGTTACCCCTCTTCCATTAAACGTCACAAATATTAGAGGAATGTACCCTTAATGATAAGGTTTATTGTTGTACTCCTATAGGTAAGGAGTACGAAAATCATCATAAATAGATGTTGTTTCACTAAAAGTTTGTGAGGATGATGCCAGCATCTTCTTCATTTCCATTTTAACCTCCTCGATGGTCAAAGAAGACAAAATCGTTACCTCCACTATCTTGATCTATGTTGGAATGACGACCGTCAAAGGAGTGATCACAACTAGAGCTTTAACGATTAATATTTTGGCAGGAGAAAGATTGATCATAACAGGAATATGTTGGCAGGAAAGTGTAATGGGAACTCTGTTAAAGGAATGTAAATTTGTGCCACTGGTATAACGAAGGAACTTGGTTTCATAGTGGAACCAAACACCGTCATTCCTTGTTGACTTCAGATGAACTTTATGAATTTGACCATGAGATTGGTCATTTGGTTGGGCCCCAAAAACAGATCTCATGGAAGCTTGCCTAACATAAATATTTCCTGTGGCAGAAGTGATTTGAGGAACCTCAATAGTAGGTAAAATAACAGCCTGATCTTCCTCATGCTAAGCATCATCTAATTCAAGAGTATGATTTATATCTTCACTCACCACATTAAAGAGAATACCTTCCCAACAGAGTCGCCAAATCTAAGATAGTACTTCTCTCTAGGTAGGGAGAAGAAATGGTGATTTCTCTTGTTTCCTGGGTGTTTATAGTAAAAGTAAGGCATATCCTGTATTAATGGTAATGGAAAAATATACTTTGCAAGAAAGATGATAAGCAAACTTAATAGTGAAGAAAAATAACGTGGTTTGCCCAACTTTAGGCTACGTCCATAGGATCTCAAGTTTTATTTCACTTGGAGAATGAAAATCAATGTTTATAAACCCTTAATCTTAGTAATAAAACTTCTCCTCTCAAGTTTATACAATGTTTAAACTCTCTCAAGAAGCTTAGAATATCCTTAAGTCCATTAAAGTCTCTTTCCCAAAATCTCTCTCTCTTTTGTCGTGTGTCCCATTTCTTCAATGGAACCACATAGCATATATAGTCTCAACTTTAATCTCGTGGGACCTTGAGTGCCTTTTCCTCTTTTGGAATCTTTGGTTGGTAAACCACCATCAGTCATTTAATAGGGGCAGAGCCGTTAAGCATGGGTTAAAGTTGCCTTAAAACATAGAAGAAACTATTACTTTAACTAAAAGTTCTCCACATTTCTCAATATATAATATAAATTCTATATGCAGGGGATCATGCATAAACATATAATTCCTTTATGTTAGATAGTGCTCTCTACGTTAGCACATTTTACAGCTCATTAATACTTTAGTTAGGCAAGTTGATGGTTACTCGTAACATGTTCAATCGGGTGAGTTGTTTCTCAACATGCTTCATCGCGTAGAGTTTTTTCGCTACTTGCTCAACCATGTAAGGCAGTTTTGGTCTCTCTCATCTCAAAAGCACTTTCCTCAGGAACCTTCCCGACCAGGTGAATTAATGGTACATAAACCTTTCTCTGTTCTGCCAGACTTGGTTTTTCGAGTATTCTGATTAATCTCTTCCATATAACATTGAATGAACTCATACTTGTCTTGGTAAATGGATTTATCTCAAAGTAGAGACTTTTACAAACAAGCCCCTCCTACCCTCTCCGTTAAAAAAAATTCCATTAACTTGCATTTTAACTTAATCCCTGTTATATTTTAGACAAAAATTCCTTCCTTCCGTGGGCTATGTCAAAATATGACATTATTACAAAGGGTTTAAGTCAAAAAAGTCCTTTTTTAAATATAAATTTTAAAAGTTATTAATATAAAAAATATTAATTAATTAAAACTATTTTCAAGAGTTTTTAATAATTAAAATAGTATATGTTTTTTGAACTTTGCAATAAAGGACAAAATGAGTCAAACATGTAGGTAGCAACACTATATATCATCTCAAAGACTCCAAACATTGTAAAGCACGTGAATGACACTACATATTGTCTCAAAACACTATCAAATAGTCACATGTATATGGAATGATGTTGTGACTCGGTCATCATAAGTGTCCATTCAAATAAGGTGTAAACAAAATACAAAACTCTTTTTGAATTTTTCAAAAACAATTTATCAAAATAACTGAAAATCTTTTTGTATTTTTTGAACACAGTTCAGAATCTTCCCAGCAGTACCAAATAATATAACAATATGAACCAGAGGACTGCAAATGAAAAATCTTTAGGAGTCGCTCGAACGAAGCACCATTTCGCTCAAACGATAAGGGTTCTCACGAGAGGTTGCTTCGCGCGACATCAGGAGTTGCTCGAACGAGAACTCCTCTCGTTTCAACGAAAAAAATCAAATTTTCACAGATTTCCCAGAATGTCATGCAATTTTGACCAATAATTTTTTTTCGTGAAAACAGTTCCTGGAATGGGAAAACATATCCAAAACAGTGCTAAAACCGTAGCAAAAATAAGAAAACAATGTAAACTACAAAATGATACATGCTAGCAATCGGCAAAAAATGTCATCGTGTGAATCATCCTATGCTAGCAAAAATTCCAACCCTCATCGATTAGGTGCGGAGGAGATTTTCAAAGATGGTGACATCCTATGAAAAACTTGCATTAAATCATGTGAGGCCTTGACCAAAAATTTTACATGCCCCCCCCCCCCCCCCAATATATACAAACTCTCTCATATAATCATCACGAGTGTCAGGTGTGGGTGCCTGTAAGCCGACACGTGTAGTAGCATGATGTGGCACATAACCCAACTTAAAAAAAACACTGTGAGGAGCCTTCTTTTCTTACACTGTGTGAAAACGTAAACTGGCCTGGGTACATCTCTCTCAAAATGTCTCCTAAGCGCTCTCCTAGAAGGTACATGATGTCTAGGTGGGTCGGGTCGAGAGTCATGTGGATCTAACACTAAAGAAGGAACCGGTTCGGGTGCAACAAAAAAAGTGAATGCACCGTCATGACTTATTCATATACACTCATCACTGGACAAAATGGGATTGAGAACCATCTTTTCAACCTTCTTAGATGCATTCTCTAAAGGGACTTTGACCTCCGGGGCAAGTTCGAGTTCACTCTCGAGTTGGGATACACATGTCATCAAACTAGACAACATGTCGATCAAGTCACACTTTTCCCTCCTTAAACCTTCTTTCTCTCTCTCCAAATCTAAAGCCCGACGGCCTAAATCCCTATTATACTTCTTTGTTTTCAAGGTCTCGGTGTACAAATCCCTAAAAGCTTTTTGGATCTCACTTTCATCTCCACTCTCAAACTCGCTCTCACCCCCACTAGAAACACTCGACTCGCCATCGTCGCTCTCGTGAATAAAATCATCGTGGAACAAAGTGGGTGTGCTCACACGACTCAAAAAAGCTGCACACTTCCCATGTGCTAAACCTTTACTGGACTCATCTTCCTCATCTCCCTCACTATCATTAAGAGTAGCAAGCATGGCTACATTCTTCCATTTTCTCCTTAGCCTAGTAGGACACTCAAGTGCTCTATGTCCTTTGCCTTTACACTCAAAACAAGTCATATCATCTAATTATTCCTCACTCTCTTCTTCTTTATCACCCTCTTTGGCCATTTCTTTCTTTTTATTTTTCTCAAAAGAATTTTTATTAGAAAAATGATTTCTGTTCATTTTGAGAAACTTTTTTAAAAAATTTGCAAACAAGGACACATCGTCAATACTAAACTTTCCCTCAAAATCAAACTCATAAACTCTTTCTTTATTTTTCTTCCTAACTTGAGTCTTTAAAGCAACGCCTCTATCCTTAGCCTCAAGGCCATCCACAATGGGTCCTCTAATACCATTGTGGATCCTTTACTTTTGGAATTTTTTACTCACAATGGGTGTTAAATCACTTAGATTTTGGAGAGGATTCGCTTATCGTCCGATAGATGGAGCAGACGGATAAGGGATTTGCAAGTGTGCCAGAGTCGGTGGGCCCCATGCCAGAAGGGAAACGGTTTCTCGCCCCATGCCAGAAGGGAAACAGTTTCCAGCCCCATAAATAAAAAGGCTAGTGCCACGTATGTCAGGCGTGGAAATGTTGCCCGCCTGGTCGGGGCGCACATCAATTTCACGCCCCACCACTTTATTTTATGGTATTTGCATTGCGGTCGTCGTCCCTCATATCGTCCCATAATATCATAAATTTATGGTATCCCATTGTGGATGGCCTAATGGTTTAGGGAAACATGTCAATCTCATAAGTTTGTAGATCTCCTACGAGATCTTCTAACTTAAGTGAATTTAACTTTCCCAACGAATTCAAAACAGTGACTTTAGGAATAAAATGTTTCGGGAGAGATCTCAAAATCTTTTAAATGACACGCGTGTTGTCAGTTGGCTCACCTAAATTAAAACTTGAGTTAACAATGTCTGACAAACGTGCATAAAATTCATCAAAACATTCGGACTCAGACATGGTGATAGTCTCAAACTGGATGGCCAAATTTTATAACTTTGATTCTTTAACCGTGTTTGTACCCTCGTGTGTCAATTGGAGGACATCCCATGCCTCTTTAGACGTGGCGCACATCATAATTCGGCGGAACTCGTCAGGGGTGATAGCTCCAGAAATAGCACTCAAACCATGGGAATTAAAATTAGACATTTTAAAATCATCTTCAGTCCATTCCGAAATAGATTTCAAAGAGGTGATATTATTAGCAGTGACAGTGGGAGAATTCCACCATCTTTCACAAAGCAACCAAACACGTTCGTCAATATCTTTTAAATGAGATTTCATATAGGCTTTCCAATAGGTACAATTGGACCCGTAAAAAATAGGCATTCGATTATATAAGTTATCCATTAAAAAAGTTACAATTTTTCACAAAACAGATTTTTCAAAACAAATCAAAATCGCACAATTTATGCGAAAAATAGGAATACGCGATAAATTAGCGCAACCTGCACGATACCAATTTGTGAAACGCCGTGTGCGATACAGATTCAAAATGGATTCGCAAATTTCCAAATCAAACTTATTTAATTGGATGTATAAATTTGCACAAACCAAACACCAATTTTATTCAGCTCCTAAACATGCATCTATGTGTCAAATCAAATTAATAAATTAAACCATGCGATGATTAAGCTGACAAACACAGATTTCAGGAAAAAATCCCTTTCGGGTAAATATCTTTTTATTTCCACTATAATTTGTAAAAGTCAGTTTACATGGATTATAATGAAAATACAATTGACATATGAAATACCCGCAGGTGTCGGTTCATCGTCGTCAGCCCAGAAACACCACAACACTTCCTATGACACGCAGTCGATCAGCCAGTACCTCCCTCAAGTGGTACTTATTGTCAACCCAGTACCTTTCAAGGCACCTAGTTCAGCAGCATAAAATCCCAGCAAAATATGTCTTGGGTTCCACAAAAACAACTCACACAAAAGTAATTGGGATTTGTGAATCGAAAACCAAAAACTTTGAACCCTTTAAATTGTTGGAGAAGAAAACAAACATTCAAAAATGTATTCTGTTAAAAGTCGTGTTTCTCCACATCAAAAATAAGTAGTCTGACACCTAATATATAGCAGAATTGAGGCGGTGATGTGTCAAACTAAATGACTTGTCGTTCGAATGACATACATTGCCGTTTGAGCGAGATAGCATCTCGTTTGAATGAGATGCGTCGTCGTTTGAATAACAGAGGTCCTGATCCCAAAAAACTCCGGACTTTGAAAATAATTGGAAACCTTAAAAAGTAAAACTTGATACGGGATCAGAAAACTTTTATATAAAAAAATCTTTTTATAATAACCATTTATATCAAATTCATAAAATATCCCAACACTTTTAATATGAAATATAAATGGAACTTAAACATAATTTTACCAAATTCATCTTGTTGGGCATGAATGTTTAAGACCACTTGAAATTCGGATCCGTCTTTTGTAGATATTAGCTTCCTCAATCCTTCGACGACTTATAGCGGTATATGACATAATTAATTATAACGAACAATATCCTTACAAATCTCCCCATATGTCTATGCCGGTACAAAATAAAAATATCTGAATTATAAACTTAAAATGACCTATACAAATCAATCCTACCAAAAACAAAAGTGGAAAGATAAAATGATAAGTCTTCAATCTTTGCTTGATCAATCAATTTTTCAAAACTTCAAGCCTTTCTCATCAGGGTGTGCAATCCAAAAATCTGCGATTGTACCTACACATATGAGACAAAGCAAATACCTCGTGACGCATCGAGATTGAAAAGATATAAGCATAAGCATGAAAGCATAATCAAATCTCCCCCATACTTCAACTCCCCCATAAAGTTATAATTCGTTCTCCCCCTTTTTATTTGTCCGAAATAGATACGGAAAAGAATAAACCACATAAATCAAATTGGGATGTCACGGTAAACCAAGGTAAACAAACTTTTTTTGATTTTTCAGATTTTTCATATAAAAAAATGCAAAACTGAGGTTTCCAAAAAAATCACACACCATGAATTTATACTAAGATAACCAAATCATGTCAACGGAATGAATGGGTGTGAAAAAATTCGATAGGAAAATCGACTCAATCATGACATGTGTGCTAGATGCATAAGTGTACTTCTAACGAATGAACATCAAAATAGTCCTTTGGCGTAAGATTATTGAATTTAGATGACATCATCTTAATCATATCAACAAATCAAAGTATAAATTATTTCCACACCAATAACGTCCAAAACTACGTAATGCTTTTTCATGACTTCCAAGGACGTGCAAACCATTTTTAAATTCCATCCAAACTCCCTCATTAAAAGATACTGCTTTTTATTTTTCTTATGAGGTGATCAAACTAAAACCTATTGGCCCCTTTTCGGCATAATTTTCTTTTTATTGCCTTTCAATTTTTTCGGACTTTTTTAAACCTCGTTGGACCCCAGATAATTTCCAATTCCTCACTTTTTTAGGTCCATTTAAGTGGTGGCTTTATCGCAAGGGAAAAAATAAAATACCTTTTGCAACCCTTTTCCATTTTTCAAAATAACACACATAAACTCACAAACGGTTTATAACATGCATTACTTTTTGTCAAGTTTTATCCCATTTGGTTCGTTGTATAGACAGAATTGAGATGGAGACACTCAACCAACATGTGATAGACAAGCACAAAAGTTAAATAAATACGTGCACGTGTGCAATAAAGGATAAAATGAGTCAAACATGAAGGTAGCAACACTATATATCATCTCAAAGACTCCAAACATTGTAAAGCACGTGAATGACACAACATATTGTCTCAAAACACTATCAAATAGTCACATGGATATGGAATGATGTTGCGACTCGGTCATCATAAGTGTCCATTCATATACGGTGTAAACAAAATACAAAACTCTTTTTGAATTTTTCAAAAAAAAATTATATAAATAACTGAAAATCTTTTTGTATTTTTCGAACACTGTTCAGAATCTTCCCAGCAGTACCAAATAATATAACAATATGAACCAGAGGACTGCAAATGAAAAATATTTAGGGGTCGCTCGAATGAAGCGTCATTTCGCTCGAACGATAAGGGTTGTCGTGAGAGGCTGCTTCACGCGACATCAGGAATCGCTCGAACGATAACTCCTCTCATTTGAACGAAAAAAATCAAATTTTACAGATTTCCTAGAATGTCATGCAATTTGACCAGTAATTTTTTTTCGTGAAAACAGTTACTGGAATGGGCAAACATATCTAAAACAATGCTAAAACAGTAGCAAAAATAAGAAAATAATGTAAACTACAAAATGATACATACTAGCAATCGGAAAAAGATGTCATCATGTGAATCATCTTATGCTAGCAAAAATTCCAAACCTCATCCATTAGGTGCGGATGAGTTTTTCAAAGATGGTGACATCCTATGAAAAACTTCCATTAAATCATGTGAGGCCTTGACCAAAAATTTTACATGCCCCCCCAATATATACAAACTCTCTTATATAATCATCACGAGTATCAGGTGTGGGTGCCTGTCTGTCGACACGTGTAGTAGCATGATGTGGCACATAACCCAACTTAAAACAAAAATCTCTAAGGTGCCCTCTTTTCTTACAATGTGTGCAAACGTAAACTGGCCTAGGTACATCTCTCTCAAAATGTCTCCTACGAGCTCTCCTAGCAGGTACGGGACGCCTAGGTGGGTCGGTTCAAGAGTCATGTGGATCTAACAGTAAAGTAGAAACCGGCTCGGGTGCAACAAAAAAGTGAATGCACCGTCATGACTTATTCCTATACTCTCACCACTACCCAAAATGGGATTGAGAACCATCTTTTCAACCTTCCTAGATGCACACTCTAAAGGAACTTTGACTCCTAGGGCAAGTTCGGGATCACTCTCAAGTTGGGATACACATGTCATCAGACTAGACAACATGTCGGTCAAGTCACACTTTTCCCTCCTTAAAACTTATTTCTCGCTCTCTAAATCCAAAACCCGACGACCTAAATCCCTATTATACTTCTTTATTTTCAAGGTCTCGGTGTACAAATCCCTAAAAGATTTTTCGATCTCACTTTCATCTCCACTCTCAAACTCGCTCTCACCCCCACTAGAAACACTCGACTCATCATTGTCGCTCTCGTGAATAAAATCATCATGGGACAAAGTGGGTGTGCTCACACGACTTGAAAAAGCTACACACTTCCCATGTGCTAAATCTTTACCGGACTCATCTTCCTCATCTCCCTCACTATCACTAAGAGTAGCAGGCATGGCTACATTCTTCCATTTCCTCCTTAGCCTAGTAGGACACTCAAATGCTCTATGTCCTTTGCCTTTACACTCAAAACAAGTCATATCATCGAATTATTCCTCACTCTCTTCTTCTTTATCACCCTCTTTGGATATTTCTTTCTTTTTATTTTTCTCAAAAGAATTTTTATTGGAAAAATTATTTTTGTTCATTTTGAGAAACTTTTGTAAAAAATTTGCAAACAAGGCCCCATCGTCAATACTAAACTCTCCCTCAGAATCAGACTCAAAAAATCTTATTTTATTTTTCTTCCTAACTTGAGTCTTTAAAGCAACGCCTCTATCCTTAGCCTTAATGGTTTAGGGCAACATGTCAATCTCATAAGTTTGTAGGTCTCCTACGAGCTATTCTAACTTAAGTGAATTTAACTTTCCCAACGAATTCAAAACAGTGACTTTAGGAATAAAACGTTTCAGGAGAGATCTCAAAATCTTTTTAATGACACGCGCGTTGTCAGTTGGCTCACCTAAATTAAAACTTGAGTTAACAATGTCTCACAAGCGTGCATAAAACTAATCAAAACATGCGGACTCAAACATGGTGATAGTCTCAAACTGGATGGCCAAATTTTATAACTTTGATTCTTTACCCGCTTTCTTACCCTCATTTGTCAATTGGAGGACATCCCATGCCTCTTTAGACGTGGTGCACATCATAATTCGGCAGAACTCGTCGGGGGTGACAGCTCCAGAAATAGCACTCAAATCACGGGAATTAAAATTAGACATTTTAAAATCATCTTCAGTCTATTTCGAAACAAGTTTCAAAGAGGTGATATTATCAGCAGTGACAGTGGGAGAATTCAACCCTCTTTCACAAAGAAACCAAAAACGTTCGTCAATAGCTTTTGAATGAGATTTCATACGGGCTTTCCAATAGGTATAATTGGACCCGTCAAAAATAGGCATTCGATTATATAAGTGATCCATTAAAAAAGTTACAATTTTTCACAAAACAGATATTTCAAAACAAATCAATATCACACAATTTATGCGAAAAATAGAAATACACGATAAATTAGCGCAACCAGCTCTGATACTAATTTGTAAAACGCCGTATGCGATACTGATTCAAAATGGATTCGCGAATTTCCAAATCAAACTTATTTAATTGGATGTCTAAATTTGCAGAAACCAAACACCAATTTTATTCAGCTCCTAAACATGCATCTACGTGTCAAATCAAATTAATAAATTAAACGATGCGATGATTAAGATGACAAACACAGATTTCAAGAAAAAATTCCTTTCGGGTAAATATCTTTTTATTTCCACTATAATTTGTAAAAGTCGGTTTACACGGATTATAATGAAAATACAATTGACATACGAAATACCCGCTGGTGTCGATTTGTGGTCGTCAGCCCAGGAACACCACAGCACTTCCTATGACACGTCGTCGATCAACCCAGTACCTCCCGCAATTGGTACCTATTGTCAGCCTAGTACCTTCCAAGGCACCTAGTTCAGCAGCATAAAATCCCAGAAAAATATATCTTGGGTTCCACAAAAACAACTCACACAAAAGTAATTGGGATTTGTGAATCGAAAATAAAAAACTTTGAACCCTTTAAATTGTTGGAGAAGAAAACAAACACTCAAAAATTTATTTTGTTAAAACAGTGTTTCTCCATGCCAAAAATATGTAGTCTGACACCTAATATATAGCAAAATTGAGGCGGTGACATGTCAAACTAGACAGCATCTCGTTCGAACGAGATGCGTCGTCGTATGAACGACAGCGGCCCTGCTCCCAAAAAACTCCAAACTTTGAAAATAGTTGGAAACCTCAAAAACTAAACTTGATACGGGATCAGAAAACTTTTATATGAAAAATATTTTATAAGAAAATGTTTATATAAAAATCATTTATAAATAACTCATAAAATATCTTAACACTTTTAATATGAAAGGTAAATGGAACTTAAACATAATTTTACCAAATTCATCTTGTTGGGCATGAATGTTGAAGACCACTTGAAATTCGGAACCGTCTTTTATAGATGTTAACTTCCTCAATCCTTCGACGACTTGTAGCGATGTATGACATAATTAATTTTGACGGACAATGTCCTTACAATAACACACGCACAGTTTTTAAAAAAACATTTTCAATTTTTTTATATAAAATTATTAAAATCGTTCTTTTTTAAAACACGCACAATTTTGAAAAAACGTAGAGTTTTTAAAAAATATATTTGAAAATAGCTTTAATTAATGTTAATTTTTTTATATGAAAAAGTTAATAAAAAATGGGTACAAAAAACACGTACAGTTTTTCTTAGAAAAAATAGCAGTTAAAATATTTTTTTTTTAAAACAACACGCACATTTTAAAAAAAAATGTACAATTTCTATCTTTATTTTAAAAAAATATTTTTTTTGCTTAACCCCTTATGATATTGTCGTATTTTGACATAACCCCAGAAGAAGGGCATTTTCGTCCAAATTATAACAGGAGTCGAGTCAAAATACAAATTAAGGGAGTTTTTTTACAGAGAGTAATAATTGTCGGGTTATGAGGGGTTATGCCTAGTTTTTCATCTTCCAAGAGTTTATGTCAAAATACAGCATTATTAGAGGGGGTGAAGTCAAGAAAACTTTTTAAAAATTATGCCTTTTAGGAATATTTAATCTGTTATACTAAAAAGCCTAAAAAGAAATATATATATATATATATATGGGAGAGGGGTGTTTGAATAGTGCCAACAAATTAACGATTGCAATCGAATTTTTTGACTCGATCTAAGGGTGTGAGAGAGTGACATGTCACCACTTCGCATTGTGACATGGCAAATGAAAAAAATACCCCCTAAACCCCCCAAACAGAACCCGTCTCCTCATTCTCTTCCTCTCATTTCTCTTCCCCCTTTCTAACCAAACCCTCACAAAAAAAAACTAGACGCTTTACCCTCTGCCGCCGTCGTCCCACTACCCCAACCCCAACCTAATTCTCTTCATCTCACTCATCCCCCCTTATCTCCACGCTCCTCCCCACAAACCGAACCCGTTCACTATCCACACTGCCACCCAGTTCCACTTTTTCGGTGATCTCCACGCTGCCGCCCAGCTCCAACTCACACACAGATCTGTTTCAACCTTGGATCTATTTGGTTGGGTTTCAAAATAGGGCTCTTGGATCTGTTTCAACCGTACATCAAAATACACATTTCAAATGGTATAACCTTAGATTCAAGTGTGGGTTTGTATTTTATTTTTTGAGCTACCTTTAAAGATCTAACTGATTTTGGTTTCAATTTACAGATCTATCTATTATTAGGTTCAGTTTTGTGAGCTAATTTTGTGGGTACTGTTCTAAATAGTTACATTTTATTATTTTGCGAGTAACTAATTTTGTGGGTTTCTATGTGATGCTTTTGTTCTCAGTGCTCATGTAATTTTGTGGGTTTCTCACAACGACAGCATCAGGTATGGGGATTCTTCCTTCCTCGTGTGTTATTTTTAATTGTAAATCGGGGTAAAAATTATGCATAGGTGTTATTAATACCAAATCTCAGTTATTATTTGTGAATCTCAGTTATGATTAGTCTGAAATTAGTAATTGGTGTTATTAATTAGTCTGAAATTTTGATAAAAGTTTTATCGATCCTGTTTTTCCCAACTGTGAACCTCTCATCATCCTTAGTATGTGCAATATTTCACGAGTGGTTTTGTTAAAAAAAAGAAAAGAAAAGAAATTATGATGATATATGAGAGTTACCGATGAGGCCTAAACGAGGAAGTAATTCCAAGAAAAAAGAACCGTGACACATTGACGAAATGGAACATACAAAGTAACGAAATGGAAATTAGTGGGAAGAACAGGCTGAGGTCGCAATTTTCCATCCTCCGGGTTGTACTACAATCAATGTAAGTCAGTTTTTCAATTATTATATAGGAATTGTATACATATTTATGATATTCCTTCGATAGCAACTACTATGTTTTTTACGATCATGTTGATGGATGAAGAAGTCAGGCATGTGTACTATGTTTTTGCATTTTGTTTATATAAATTTATTAGATTTTGATTTTGATTTACGATCATATAGATTTTGATTTAATGTATGTTCCTATGGTGGTTAGTCTGAGAACTTAATCTTGGATAAGAAATTTTGGATACTACTTATTAATGGATAGTGAAGTGTTATATATAACAAAATTCCTAGCCTGTCCTGAATAATAGCCCCGTATAGGTGACATATGCTTGCATTTTTTAATGGCATATTTTCATTTCTCTTAATTTGCATATCCATTCTCTATGGAACCTCAAAAGGACTTGGATAAATTGTGAAAAACTTGAGTTATCAGTATGTAAGGTAGCAGTCGAGGAGGTAAGAACATTTCATGGTTTTTGCTCACAGATTAATTACCTCTATGGTTTTTGCTCACATTTCATGGTGGTGTGTGGCGGGGGAGGGGGTAGTGGGGGTGGGGTGTGGTGGGGGGAGGGGGGGAGGGGGTGGGGGGTGGGGGTGGGGTGGAATTTTCTAACTAAAAATATGATAATTCAATTAGGTAAAACCCTAGATAATTTTTTAATAGAATTTGATAATATTATATAAAGTTTAGTAAATTCACAAAATGTTGTCAATTGTATGTTTTTAGGAATATCATTAGTTACTTTCGTGCCCAACTATGTAGAATCCACACACATGCATGTTGTTAGAAAGTCTTAAATTTAATTCTCACTTTAATTTGTAGAATCTCTGTACTTGGTTGGATTTATCCCTTTATGATAATGAAATTTATGCTCCAAATATAATTATCTCATGTCATAATTTTATTGATAAATAATAAATTAATAAAGTAATAAAAATATGAAAACACCCCAATTGATTTAGTAAGATTCGTTCTAGACTTCATTACAAATTATTCATGCCAAACCCGACTCTCTTATAAGATATGCATATTGTGATAAAATATAATGAGGATAAGAGACTTTTGAAATATAAAAGAATCTCAAAGAATAAATATAAAGATAAAGGATTAAAGACAAGGCCATGACAAATGTAGTTGTCACGGTCGTGGTGGGGGGAGGGGGTGGGGTGGTGTGTGTGTGTGTGTGCATAGGTGTGTGCGTGGCGGGGGGAGGGGGCAAGGGGTGTGGTGGGGATGGGGGGGGGGGCAATTTTAACAATTGTATAGCTTTAATTAAGAAATTGTATAACTTTAATTGTAATTTTAATTGTATAGTTTTAGATGAAAGTAAATTAATAATTAGTGCCAATTTCATATGAAAGTAGGATTGTCCCTCATTGTAAATTAGTAAATTAGTAAATTAATAATTGTATACTTTAATTGTTAGTTTAATTGATGAAATGTTGGGTTGGTTAGTTTTAAAAGTGGCATGACGTGTGTATGTGTGTAGTGGGGGTGGGGTAGGGGTGTGTGTATGTGTACTATTAACATTTTTTTTATCTGTACTAATAACATTTTTTTACAGCAAATGTCTCCTTCAGATATTAAGGCGAAGATGATGATGTTGTTTATGATGATGTCGTCTGGGCTCGGTGGTAGCGGAGGCGACGAGGGCTCCTCTGCCCGTAGGCTCCCCAAATATGGAAAATTTGGGATTACCGTCGAGAACAAATCAGAGCTATTAGCGAGATCCCTCGAGCTGCTAAAGACGGTCATCGACCCGGGGTTTATGAGTTGGAAGGAGGTACCATATGAGCTCAAGTTAGGTGTTTGGGTGGCACTACATGTAATATATTTATATTTCAATTTCAATTTCAATTTCAATTTCATTTTCATTTTCATTTTCATTTTCATTTTCATTTTCATTTTCATTTTATATTTATATTTATATTTATATTTATATTTATTCGCAACTATCATTGAATTTGTTGGACATGAACAATTCAACTTGGATCCAAAGCTATGCGATTCCGTCTTGGAGCAGTTGAGGGAGCAACACAAGACGTGGAAGAAAAATATGCGGACACGGTACTTTGGAAAAACACGAGAGTCCATTATACAATGGCGTGGATCCGTCCCGCCCAAGGAGCCGATTTCATTGGCACAATGGAAAAAGTTCATTGACAATGAGATCGAGGATCGACAATTGGCATCTCGCCAATCGGGGAGGAAAAATCGGGCAAAAAAGACGGACGTGCACTACTCCGTACGGACCTCTTACGCCGAGGTGGAGCATAGGATGAAGGTAAGATTTAATTTTTCCATAACTACAGAAATATATTATTCTTCATTATTTTACTTTGCGGGGCCGATACTAATTTTACTTTATTTTATTTCAGGGGGTAGGGAGTGGGCCAGGGGGTAAGCCACATAGGCTCGATACTTATGTGGCTCTTCGGACGAAGAAGGGGAAGGACAAGGAGGTGTCCCCGAGCATCGCGGCGACGATTGTAAGTAATCCGACAGTTTAATTTTTTTTAATTACGTTATAATTTTTTAGTTTACTTATTTTACTAATCATGTGCTTTTTGTCGTTTCAGGCAAAGCTTAAGGAAGTGCATGAGTCGCAGTCTGATGCCGACAAGGCGTCTTTGTCCACAGACGCACTCAGCCAAGTGCTTGGCTCTAATCGCAAGGGGAGGACAAGGGGGGTGAGCTCGCGGGTGGCCAAATCTAGGATCATCGGATTGGAGACGAGCGACACCGGGTTGGCTCGAACGGTGGATTCACACGACGCGAAGCTGTCCCGTTTGGAGGTGACGATCGAAGATATGTACGCATTCATAAAGCGTACGTTGGGTGGAGACCGAAAGGGGAAGGGGAAAGGGAAAGGAAAGGAGAAGGCGGTGGAGGAGGAGGAGGTGCGGGAGAACGAGGCGCAGGAGGACGAGGATGTGGACCTCGCTGCTTCTTCACCGTCACGTGCGTATTTCGATGATCCACTTCCTTATTTGGCTCCCTTTCGCAGACCATTGTTGACACTTGGTTGGCCGAGCGTGTTCATATTGGATGTATTTGATGGCCAGCGGATAGGGCGGGGGTTGAGGGACCCGAATATCGTCGAGGGTGGAATAGTTCATGGACGTGCGCTTCAAGGGATCGAGTCCAAAGTGCTCGTCACGCATGTGATACCCGGGAAGGAGAACTCCCTATTGTGATTGCGCGAACAATGCGGCACGATGTATATTAGTGGGTGTGTCAATTCGTATATCGTGTGGCCAATTCACCTCCTCACATTTACCCAAGACATGTAGTAACATTATTTTTAAGTTTGTACATTTTAATTATATTTGGATTATATTATTATGTATATTGTTTCTATTTTGAATATTTGGATTATATCGTCATGAATATATATTTGCACTATCTTGGGTATATTTGGATATATGATGTTTGAATAGGTACAACCAACATTGTTATAACAGGTACAAATATACTGCTGGGTAGTGGCAGTGGCCATATTGCCTAGCATAATTTTTTTCAATTCTGCCCAGAATTGTTACGGTCATTGACCGTGACAAGTCCTTGACAAATCTTGTCACGGTCATTGATCATGATAATTTTTTTAAATATTGTCACAGGTTTGTCACGGTCATTAACCGTGACTAAACTTGTCACGGTCCATGACCTTGACACGACCGTGACAATTCTAACGAACTTGTCAAGGTCAATGACCGTGATACGTCCGTGACAAAAAAAATTGTCTCGCCCAGAATTGTCACAGTCATTGACCTTGACAAGTCCAATTTGTCAAGGTCAATGACCGTGACAATAGTGCAGATTTGGTGTAGTGTATTGTATGTTTTTATACGACATGTGGTAGTTTGATTATATACATTTTCTTTGTTTAATTTGGATGCATAATAAATAATCAATTCTAATAGAGTGACATTTCACCATCTTTTTTAAATTGTAGGGAGTCTTCTTATGTTATCTGGTGTTAAAGTGAACGCAGATGGAAGCTAGGATGTTACAAACCGACAGGGAGCTTTTGGTGGTCTGGCGAGGATTGAACAAGGAAGATCTCTAGCTGGGTTTTATAGGAAGATGGAAGGAAATGCTTGCAGCTTGAAGGCAGAGTTGGAGGGGATCTTTCATGGATTTAATTTGATCAAAGAAAGAGGGTGGACAAATGCTCAAATTAAGACAGATTCCCAAATAACTGCATTGCTCATAAACGAAGCAGAGGCGACTAATCACGCATATGCAAACATGATTGAAGATTGTGTGGATTTAGCAAGGTTGACCAAAGCAAAAGTATCACATCCTTAAGACAGCAATAGATGCGCTGACTGGATAGCCTTGTTGCGATTTTCTTTATTTGTGAATTGTTTTGAAGTTTTATGTTTTGAATCGTTGTAGTGCTATTTGTTCAATATATACTTTCATAGCACTGAGGTTATTTATATATAATCTGATGTAAAATTTTCCCACATTTCAGGAGAAATGGAGATATACTTTTGATATAAGCCTTTTATGATGGTGACTGACCAAGTCTGCCCACAGAAGTGACCGGTCAAGAAAAATGACGGCACACAGCTCGAGAACTGTACAATGGGTGCGGGGGTTATTAGCAGGATGCAGGAGTGAATTTTTTCTTGACCAAGAACTGGACAAAGGGAGTATTATTTACAACAGTACTAGCAGTGTTTTGAATTGGAGGAGTGAACTTTGTTGTTTCAGTCATTAACCATTACTCCTTGGAACCAGGATGCGGGGGTTATTAGCAGGTGCGTGCGCGGGTACCATTAGCAGCTGCACCTGAGGCTAAGCAGGATGCGGGGGTTATTAGCAGGTGCGTCCATGGGTACCATTAGTAGCTGCAACTGAGGCCAGATGAGTAAGATGATGCTATCATCATCAAACCAAAGTCAAGGTGATGCTCAACTTTTGTTACACATTTTTGGTGACTTTTGTTGATGCTCAACTGATATTCAATCCACCTTATGCATCGATTTTTTATGAATGATTTTGATATAAAACATTCATCGCAATTAGGCCATGAATAAACCCTCTCTCGATATGCATTTATTATTATTTTCTCTTCAGTTTCATGTGCTCAAAATCACGTTCATTTATTATTTTCTCTTCGGTTATTGTTATTAAGGCATTTTACTCTCATGCGTTGATTTCTGATTTGAATTGTACGCTATATTCATTGGGGTAATTGTGTAATATACATCATTGTGTATCATTTGGATTTTAGTGTTTGAATTGTACACTATTTTTATAACACATTATAACTGAATGTTTATATTCTTTTTCTTTTTAGGGATCTTCTTCTACACCGGATTCTTACATGTACGTGCGATCTCAGGTAACTTGCATCTTATGTTTCGGGGGTTTGAAAAAAACGGTATATGTTGAAATTTAGGGTTTCTTTATTTTTAATCAAAAGAATGTATGTTTATTCATTGCTCTGCCTGAACAGGAATATCCCCAAAACAATGAAAAGAGTACGTCCGTCAGGGCTGAGGCGACAAGTTCTAATGCTTCATCGAACTTGGAGTTGGAGTCCTTTAGGGTAATGCCTCCATAGTTTATTCAACTTGGAGTCACATACACACACACACACACATGTACACACACACACACACACGAACAAGATGGCTACTCACATACACCATGTTAATAATATTCTTGATGCTTTGTTTCTAAAAATATTGATTCAAACTCTTTTTCTTTTCAGATGTGTGCAACTATGTCATTGAAGATGTTGATATTGAAGACTATTGAGTCGGCTACTCCAAATGTTCTGCTATATGTTTCCTTCAATAACAATCCCCCAAAAAAAGACTCTTACTTTTTTTTGCTTAAATTAAGAGGTTGTTTATACAATGTCCAAGTTCGACTATAAATGTTGTTGTTGGGAGTATTTTTTATTTTTTAAACAGGGGGATAGTCCTACAAACAAAGGAGACTCTTTCCAAAATTTCTAAAATATTTACACGGTGTTGTGAAAATAACTTTAGGACTTAAATTTGTACGATTAGTATTGTTAGGGAACGTTTTTTTTTCATTTTGCAATTACGTAGTTTGAAAAAAAAATTCGTTTTGCGATTACGTACTTTAGAAATTTTCGCTGTGCCTTCAGGTACGGGCATACACTAGTATATATATATGAGGCAGGTTCCTGTTTACACTAAGTTTGCACAGTGCTGCGTACTCCAATTTTTTTAAAGTATTAAAAAAAAAAATTTGAGTTGATTTTTTTATGTGATATTTAAACATTTCAACTGACCCATGTAAAAAAATCAGCTAAAAAAAACTTTTTTTGCTATTTTTAAAAAATCGGTCAAACTTTCGCAGCTTTTAAAGTGCTTAAAAGCAGCGAAAGTTTGACCGTTTTTTTAAAAATAGCAAAAAAAAAAAAATTAACTGGTTTTTTTTACATGGGTCCGTTTAAATGTTTAAATATCACACAAAAAAAATTAACTCAAAAATATTTTTTTTACTATTTTAAAAAAATAATGTGTAAACTTAGTGTGCGCATGAATCTGACTCATATATATATATATATATATCATAAGATCAAGATTATAATTTATTAAACTGCTCTTTATTTTTCAAGAGAACATAACATGGGGTGAGGAGGGAGAGGGACGTTGTTTTATCACTCAATATAACCTTTTTTTTATGAATTTCGACTATTTATTAGAAATAAACAAATAGCATTTCATAACCTTTTTATATTCGATTAAGTACATATATCATTTTCCTCTCCAAATATGAGTAAATTTGAATATTTTACTGAGGAATAAATTACCATAAATAGTGAGTGATACGTAGAGAATGATTCCACAACTTTAAACTATAGTAGTATGATCTTATTTACCCTGACTTTATGCGACAAATCCAATTGAAAGGAGGCGAGTAGGTTGATCTCTCTACATCAACTTTGATGCTATTTCTGTTGATTAGACAACACTAGACTACTCTTACCAGAATTCGTGTCAAGTGTCAACGCCGTTAGATTGTCGAAATCTATCGTAGTTTTAAACTTGTCATTGTCACACGTTCTATCAATATTTCTCCCCTCAGATACACACACACACACACACAGTTTAGACCTATTGCCAAGCAAACTCTGACTCTGACTCAACCGAGTGCAAGCTAAAAAACAAGTGTTCTTCTTACAACAAGTGCGTTATTATGCAAACAATACAATATATGACAATATACACCAGCATTAATATGACCACTAAAAACAATAATAGTACTCAGTCAGGTCCACTCTACATATAAAAATGGTGGGTCCAATCTCATGACTATGAGTCCCCACCACATTAGCTTCAATTATTCAATTCACGTTACTCGTGAGTTTGAGGGTACAATTTTGGTAAGGGATATTTTGAGTTCTCATCCCACTTTCGGGATAATTTTTTTTTTAATTCATTCAAAATAAAAAAAATTGAGCCCCACCACGTTTTAAGGTTTAGGTCATACTTTACAACTCTTGTATGACATTTTATAAGTTTTTATAACACTTTTACAAAGCTATTGCCTTTTCTTAATTCAAAAGTGTAATTTAAAATGAATCGTATGTAACATTCCATATTTTTTAATGATTTTTAAATATAGAATTAATTAAATTAAATATGGGAAAAAAATTAATTGATAATTAATCCGAAATAAAATAAATATTAACTAGCGAGATAAGGATTAGTATTTATTGATGTGAATTATATTGAATATTATTGACTGAATAAAGCAATATGTGATTATGAATTTACGAAAATTGTCACGAGTGAGAAATACGACAATTATGAAAATTAAGTCGAGACGCGCGCGTCAGTCGTGCCGGGACTAAATTGATGGATTAAAAGGTAAATTTATTTTTAAGTCATCCATATGGTTATTTTGAGTGCACCAAAGTGCTCGGAAGGGTCGAGCTAGTCAGAAAAATCTACCTGAAGATTTAATTTGGGTCCTGTGACACTTTTAGCCCTAACCGGCATCTCGGGAGGGGAATTTGGTCATTTGTATTTTTCGGTGAATAGTACCTACAAAATTATAAAGTTTATATCCAAATTAGAATATTGGAGATTTGAGTTATTATTCACAAAACTTAAGGGAGATTCATAGATGAAGAGGGAGACCCAATTCTAGGAGGTTCAAGTCCAAACCACCACCTCTCCACCAATTCCACCACCGAGACCGCCGGATTGTTGATCGAAAAGTGAGGAAAACCATTAGTGTCATCTTCTCCACCGGATCAGACCTATAAACCATAGGCAAGTGTTTATCTTGCTCTCTTTGTGAATTGATATATCCTCTATGTTAGTATAGGATTGAAATACACATGAATTTCATATGAATTGGGTGAATTATGATGATATATATCAAATTATTGGATTGAAAATTGATTAAGATTGGTTCCTCCATGTATGTAGTATGAAACCCACAAAATTATAATTAATCTTGGTGAAGAAATTTGGGTTTTTGATGGGAATGATTGAATTGTAGAATAATTTCTTGAATTTGAAGAAGTTGAAATTGGGTAAAGTAAATCGTCGTTTTAAAACTTCTTTGAGCCGTTTTGGTTTCGAAAATGGATATTCTGTCCGCATTGCCTTGTAGAAAATCCTGTTTTCTGCATTTTATTTTCTGATACGTTTTTTTCCAAAACGACTCTGAAATGCCTTAAACTGCATTTTAAAAATTTAGGCAGATTTGTGGAGTAAATTTTAAGAAATAATAATTTTTGTGGTTATTCCGTTGGAGGTTGCCTAGATTGATTGAATGTAATTGTTGTTCTACAATAAGGACATTAGACCTAAAGTGGATATTAGGTTTACAGAAAGTGAGACGAATAAATATTGGGATCATTGAGAAAATTGTTCCGTTTGAGTTAAAACCTTGCGACGTAGTTAATTCGAGGGAAATTGAATAACCCACGATGATTAATAGGGTATATTAATAGTGGGAGAATTGCATAAATTACGTTAAAAGATTCTTGGGTAGTGAATCATCCTTGGGGAAAATACGATGGAGAGTAAGTTAATAAATATATTGGTAGTATTAGTGAAAAAAAATACTACGCATGAATTATAATATTCGGGTTGTGTGTATACCTAATGATCTTGATAGGTTGTGTGAATACCTATAGTAGTATTTATTATGTCTATGACATACCTACGCTGCTTACTATCGCGGGAGGTTTTTGAAAGGGGACACTCTTATCCTGATGAGCCCATTAGGGGAATTTTAGATTTGGTACCTCAGAACATGGAACCTAGGTACGGGCTATCTATGATAATGATAGTGATAACAGTCATATGGGTTCGTAGGTATGTGCGTAACCCATAGGCTTGGAACTATATTCACCTCAAATATGTGTGATTTGTATTTTGATGGTTCGTGAGATATTCCGCCCATTGTTCCTATTAAGTACAAGATGTACCGGGACTTTATAGCAGAGTATGCAAGCACAGTAGCTGAGTCTAGAGGTGCCATATTGGTATATATATTATATAGTGATGGATATATGTATATACTTGTGGTGTTATCTACTGTGTGAAATTTGTAGATAAGAAAGATAATGAAAATCCCTGAATAACTTAAGTAAGTGAATACTTAACTTGATTTATGAATACTCTCATTTGAAATAAAAGTTGTGAAAATATTCATTAACATTACGTGAGAAATACGGGTGGCTATTATGAGTTAATAGATTAGAAGATTAATGAAGTTGAACTAGTTAGGCATGATAGCAATAACTAGAGTGGGTTTAGCAGTACGTTACGCGTGCACACTAGTTGAGAGGTGAAAATCTCAAGAGAGAGCCCGCAAAGCTAACATGTGTGTAATATCAACTCGTAAGCATTTTAAATACTTGTTAAAACGTTTTTAAACTATTTTACACTCGGGCTCTGACCCGTTTCTTGCAAATCTCTTTCTTTTTGTATATATATATATATATATATATTACATCCGGTGTCCAGCTACAGGGATGTCAAGCTTAGATCGTCGGACCATTTAATGTGCTGTAGCTATTGTGGGAGTTGGAGGTCCTCGTGATTAGACGCCTCCATTAGTCTTCACTCATTTCCCGTTTTACTTATTTCAGTTAAGGCATGTGTCGCCCATTTTCCTTTTTTTTTATTTCAGAGAGATATGTACACTTTCATTTCAGTTTGATGGGATTCGGTATTATTACAATTTGTTGGTTTTGAGATTTTAACTGGGACGATTATTCCAGTCTTATTGATTCAGTTAGTTGGTTTCTCATTTATTATTATTTTATTTATTTGTTGGTGAATATGATTAGTGTTTTAAATTGTTGGATAATAATAAAATGGCTAAAAGTTTTGACACTAGCTTAATTAATTATTCGGTGATTAATAAAATAAAAAGTTTTCAACAGTTATGTTAAGAATGAATCAACTGGATATTCTGATTTAATTTAATAAAGGACTGATCACCCGATATTTAATTGAGCGGGGTGTCACACCGTAATAGTGAAAGATTTAATTTGAATAATCCATTAAATATTGTTAAAAATAAACGGCATATATTAAAGTAGATTGAATAGCGTGAAGAATTAAATTTTAAAAAAATAAAGTAGCAACACTGTAAACAACATAATATATTTATTTAGTGTTTAATTGGTACTTGTTTTTAACACTACCTTTACATTTAAAGGAAATTGGAATTTTGTTTTTAAGATATTTTAAATAAATGTTTAGGATGTAAAAATCAATTACTACTTTTTAAACCAATTAAAGAAGTTTTAATATTAATTATTGATTCCATAACAATTATGTTAAAACTAGCTGTCAACCCGCGCGATGCGCGAGCGTATTTAAAAATAATGAATTTTACACAATTGTACATTTCAATATTTTCATTGATAATATATAATAAACATCAAATATTACAAATAGGGTGTTGTCTTTTTTAATATATTTTATTTTACAACATTTGTTTGCGTCGTGATTTATAAGACAAATTTGTATCGCGTCGTGTTCATGTAAAAATTAATATTCGTGTTAATCAATTTATTGTGCCTTGCATGTCCATTTGTTTTTAAAGTTATTACGCCTAGTTTTATTTAATTTAGCCTAAAATTTAATCATTTATTTGTTTGTGTCTATTATATAATACAAAAATCATGTTATGTCTTGTCATGTCGATTTATTGTCCAAAAAACCTTGGTCTTATTGGCACGAAACCCGACTCAAAAACATAAATTATGATACCACCCTGGAAACTATGCAAAACATTAAAGAAAACAATTTGGTAAGCTAATTATCTTAATACAAAAACAACATAAAAAAGTTACTTCAAATTTTTTTTAAAAAGAAACCAATTCGGTAAACAAATTAAATCACATATAGACTTTAGAGTTCCACGGTTACAGAGAAAGAAAAATTGTATATAACTTTATATCAAGTCTTCAAACAAATATTTCTTATATTATACTAAATAAATGGAGGTGATTAGTAAGAAAATTATAATAAAGGCCCAACATAGGAATTGGTTAACTTAAAACCCCAAATTTCACACTTTTCAAAAAAATAAATTCTACATAGCAAAAACCTCTTCCCTCTTTCATCAGCCTTCTTCTCATTCTTGATTGAAAACCGCCATTGTTGACTTCCCCTCTCGTCCACCTTCTTTGAACGCCTCCGCCGGAAGTATCCCAGGCACTATATTTGGCCGAATTTGAACTGAAAAATCCTAATATATTTTTTTGTTTTCTTCTTCTATCCACGTATTCTTCGATAGTTCTCAATGGAGATATTTTCTTTTTTATAAATCTTAGCTTTCTCTCATGGCTGTGGGTGTTTTCGATCTGGAAATTTCTTATTGTCTTTTGGAATGTTGGAGGAGTTAAGAGAAAAAAGAGTCCAAGTTATTGAGATGGTACTTATTAAAGGATAATAGATTACCTAATCAACTAGCTTTATGGATTCGTGAAAGAAAGAAAATGTAATGAGATAAATGGGTTAAAGCCTTCGACTTAAGTGAGAATCGTGTTTTTATATAGGGATTGTTCATCTTCTCAGAATAAAAAGGTGAGAAAATAGAAGATAAAAGGTGGATGGAAGGCATATTAGATAGATTAAGAGTTTTACAATAAATTCAGAATTGTTGGGGTTCTCCTATTTTCCGATTGCTAGCATTATTAACCGAAAAATAACTGGAATGGAGTTATATGGACGGGGATCGTAAAAAATGGCATGGAACTCTAACTGCGGACCAATCTTAATTACACGAGAGAGAGAGAGAGAGAGAGAGAGAGAGAGAGAAGTGTTTATTCAAGTAACATAAGGTGCCACGTGGATGAGTTATTTGAGTAGGGAAATTGATTAGAGGAGTCTGTATTATAATATTATAATAGATACAAATCGAATTTAAATAATGCGATAGAAGGTATTTGAACTCTTTTAACGTTTTTTTTTCAAACATAGCTAACGTATCTCATCAAATAGAAATGCATGATACATTATTGTGGACATAAATTTCCAAAAACTTAGAGAATTATCCATCCAAACACAGATTTCCAAAACTGGAATGGAGTTATATGGACGGGGATCGTAAAAAATGGCATGGAACTCTAACTGCGGAGCAATCTTAATTACACGAGAGAGAGAGAGAAGTGTTTATTCAAGTAACATAAGGTGCCACGTGGATGAGTTATTTGAGTAGGGAAATTGATTAGAGGAGTCTGTATTATAATATTATAATAGATACAAATCGAATTTAAATAATGCGATAGAAGGTATTTGAACTCTTTTAACGTTTTTTTTAAACATAGCTAACGTATCTCATCAAATAGAAATGCATGATACATTATTGTGGACAGAAATTTCCAAAAACTTAGAGAATTATCCATCCAAACACAGATTTCCAAAACTCACTCAACATTTTGAGACAATAAATGGATTGGAAAATTACCGAGCTATTTAACAAAAGAAAAAAAATATCTTGTAACCACTAATGATTTTCCTTTTTACTGAATTAATATAGTTTCCATTAACAGACCGGTCCTCCTCGCTAAGAAGCTTGGAAATGACATTTTGATAATCACCCTTTAAGGTAATATGGGAGAAGCCATGATTAATAGTGAAGGTTGTAGCCATGTCCGCTGCCAATGATTCTGCATGTTCACCCTCAAGTGGTTGCCAAATGTGGTGGGAGACAGCGGCAAGAAAATCACCACAGTCATTTATAATAATCACACATATTCCCATGCTTCTAGAATCAATAAAGGTGACAACATCAAAGTTACACATTATTGTTCTCGAATCTGGAGTCCTCCATTTGTTAAGCATAAATTTGTTATGGACGTGGTCCGTTTCCCAAGCTGTCTTAAAATCATAGAACAATTTAGAAAAGTTGGAGATAAGATTGTAAGCTTTGTCACTAATATCGCCATGAAAAAACTTCTTTCTATTGTTCCATAAAGCCCTTAACGCTACACGAACCCAATCAATATGGTCATTTTTTAAGGTGCCCGCTAAGGAAAAGACCCAAGTCCAAAATAAAAGCACCCATAACATCTGAATTCAGCCCCCAAAAATAAAGCACTTTAATTGACAAGGGGTACCGCTTGAAAATAAGTTCCCTGAATCACTCCCATTATTTCACACACAAGAAGAATGATTATGAATCTCCATATTTCGCCTTCAAAAAATTTCTCTCGTAGGGAGGAAATTTGTGAAAAGATGATAAATAAAGTGCTTTACTTTATTCCGCACTAACCCCATCTTTAGATGCAAAAAATTAGACTATCCTAATTATTTGATCACATATAAAAATGAGTAAAAGAGAAAAGGATTTTTAAAGTGGTTCGGCTGAAAGAAAGGCCTACGTCCACTGTTGTGTTTTGCTTTGTTCAAGTGCCTCTTGTCCCATTATTTTTTTCCCTTGGGTGTAGGGTTTATAATGTATTTATAGCCCTTTGAGGGCGTACAAGAGTTGGAATATTAAAGGATGTAATGCCTTTATAATGCAGGCATTTACATCTATACAATGTTAATGATGTATACAACTGTTGATGATTTGCTGTCATTATTGGTTGGTCTCCCTGGTGTTGGTCGGGCTTCTTTAACCTGTTGGTCAACATTCCTTCAGTTGGTCGGTGAATCGCCCTTGCTGACTTTGATTAATGCCCAAATTGATGGCATGTGTTCATAAATAATTGGTCCACGTAGCAGGATAATTTTTGGTATCAACAGAGGCCCCCAATGTTTTATGCTTAAGGTTTTTACAAGAGTATGGAACATTTAGCTCTTAAAGTTGCTCGGGCAATAATTTTGAGGCTTGATCGATTACCAACTTTCCATACTTATAAATTCAATGACTTTAACTATCGGCATATAATGTGGATGGTAATTTTGTAATTATCTATAACTTTAGCGAATCATTTTTGGGTAAATATGTATTTTTAGTCTTTAGCCGCCAATAGTTCAATCGACGTCTCCTCTTAATCATTACCTTTCCAATTTTCGAGGCAAACTATAAAGGCGGGAAAAGCCATGATCGTCTCTTGCCTCAAACTTTCTTAGTTTTTTCCTGTCATTGTGTCTTTAAGTTTTCTCTCTCTTTTGTGCGATCGATCTTTGTTCTTTAGTTCTTCCTGAATCCTTAAGTTCTGTAAGAATCTTTTTACTTTCTCTTTTTCTTCTTCATCAATCATGGTTTTTCTTGTTACTTCTCTTGATGAATAAATGAATGGAATATTCCTTCATGGTAGAACTAGAACATCCCAGTTTGTCCACTGATGTGTTTTCATTAGCTGAGGGTCATTAGTTTCCCCCTATTTTTATTGCTGAATATGGGTTTACCTTTCCCCCCAAACCCATTTTGTCTTGAATTCTACCTGTATTTTGATATTGTCCTAGCTAGAGTAGCCCCCAATACCTAGAGGGTGGTTAATGGAGTATATAGATTAAACTAACTCCATGGGACTCATCAAAGGATCCTAAAAATTATGTTCTCCTATAAGTGGGCAACTAGTGATACCACTTTCTATTTGAAAACTAGGGCTGTGAACAAAGCATTAGTAGTTAAACTTCCTGACTCTAATAGAGATTACTTCTAACAAGGAGTAGTTGTTAAATATTGGCAACATGCCTTTGACTGGGAATTCTGAGTACCAGGGGCCTAAGTGCCCACCAAGTGGCAATGGGATAAGTTGCATCCGTTTACTTATTTTTCTTTGCATTTTATTCTAACTGCTAATACTGATGTATACTTCATGAACTTTTAATTGCAGTTTATCGAAAGAGAAAGTGTCCCAATAAGAGTGACATCAACCTTAGAGAGTTGAAGTTTATTTGGGTCATTCATCAGAAATTTGGTGAAGAGCATACTAAATCAACTTAATACTTGTTGCAATATAGAAATACTATCGCCTCCTTTGTTGCTCGCCCAATTATAGTTGCACCCTCTCTTTTAATCAACCTTAACCAAGAGCCAATCTCCACACCCTCTGCCACTGCATCTGACAGTGGTGACCCTGTTGTTGTTTCTTCTTCTTTAGATTCAGACCTATCTCTTGCTGCTGCCATGGGGAAGATATAGTTTCCTAATATTTTGGGTGACATAGCTGCTACTAGCTCCTCCAAATAAGCTGCTGATGGAGCCAAAAATAAAAAGGATATTGGGAAGAAGCCCCCATACAATAAGGAGTACCTTGGGAAGAAGCCCCATCTAATGAGGGGGATGTTGGGAAGAAGCTTCCTGTTGAGAAAGCTAACGAAAGTCAACTCAAGAGGCTAAAAAGAGGACTCCCTTCTAGGCTGGAAGAAGGGTCTTCGGCCAACACCAACCAATAAGAGTTGGTTAATTTATCTATTTCTGGCTCACCAGTGGCTCTTGGCCCTGGTTTGGCCAGACAATTAATAATGTCTGGTGCTTTGCCAGACCATAGGGGTGATGCAACTGCACTGCCCCGATCAAAAATTTCTGAAAGGGCTGTTCAAAGCCTAGCTTTGGTAATTTCTTTTGCCTCCTTTATCTCTTTGTTTGATATTTCTAACACTAACTCACCTTGTTTTCTTTTTGCAGTTTCTTGTTAACTTCAACAACTTATTGGAGAAAGATGATGCTTTGCGTTCTTCTTTACAAGAGGTTGAAGAAGCTTTTGATGAGCTTAAGAAGTCAGTGCTTGACTCCTAATAGGCACTAGCCAATGAGCAAAAGAAGTGGGAGGAAAAAATAAATATTGCAGAAGGAGATGCAGTGGTTGCTCGAGGACAAGTTGTTGGTTTAAAAAAAGACTTGGATGCAGAGAGAACTAAGATCACAAAGTTACAAAAGGACTTGGATGCTGAGAAGGCTTTGTTTGTTGTTGAGAAGGCCAAAAGAGATAAGGCCAGAGAGGTTGGCTTTAAAAAGGGCTGGGACAAAGACATTGGGGCTCCTTCTTTACAAAATTAATTTATAAAGAAGGAATGCTTTAAGGATGGTTGGTTTACAGCCTTGGTGGAGGTCGGTACCCCTCAAGATTCTAAACTCTTCCTCAGACATAATCTAGGAGCTCCTCCAAACATGGATGAGGAGATTGAAGATGATGGGGGTTCAAGTGAATCCCTGTTGATGTTGGATTTTATCAATCAACACCAAGTTATTTACTCTTCTGCTCCTCCATCTAACAACCATACATCTCTGCCTGCTCCTACTTCTACTTTTGCTGAACCAATGCCAGACATGAAGAAGGTGTAGATTTATCTGAGCAGCTTTTATTTTTATTTTCTTCTGAACTTGTAATTTTATTTTCTTTTTACTGATGTATTTGTTCTTAACAATTTATCAATGAAAATAAATTTTCTTCCTCTTTTTTCTTGTCTTTTCTCCATACTTTTTTGTTGTTGATTGGATATTCTTCTTGCTTTCAATAGTTCATGGATAAACTGGAACACTTCTCCTCTACTAACTCCAAGATAGTCACGAGATGCAATAAAAATTTTAACGCAGGTCATTTATCTCTGATCGAGGAAGATCTCCTGAAGTTGCTCGGGGAAGGTATGTATGAGTAAACCAAGGAAGCCTATCTTCAGCTGAAATGCCTTCTTGATCGGGCAGTGGCCAACGATGTTACTTACTACGAAATGATTGAAGAGCTATAAGAGGACCACAAGTAAGTCAAGGATCTTTTGCATGCTGACTATAAGAAGAAGTACAAGGCTTTGAATGAAGGTTGGGGCTTGGAACAGAAGTTGGAAAAATTTTCTTCTCACTTTCTAAGACAATAATTTTTGCCCAACTGTGAAGTAGAGGAAGCCAGAGCCATTGCCAATATATTGGAGGAAGAGAAAAATAATTTAAGAGATGAGTTAAATGCCTTGAAGTCTTCTTCTACTGTTATTGCCACTACTGATGAAGGTCGTTCTTTCTTGGAGGCTGAAATGTGAGATTAATGAAAGAATTGAAAGCACTGAAAAAGATTAAGTCTGCATCTTCTTCCTAAGCACAAATTAGACCCGACCGAGGAACCATAAAGGAGGCTAGAACTCAACAAACTCTTTCCAACCAAGTTGCTCAGCTGAAGGCCAAAAACCAAGCCCTTACTGAGATGTCCTGGAAGCTTCAAAGTCAATCCGAGCAACTTGCCACTCAGTCCTCTTAACTGCAAGGTGAGGATGGAGAGCTAAAGAAATTGCATCATCAAGTTGAGAGGTTGACCTTCTAGTTTCACACGCAACCTAGACATATCTGGATGTAAGGGTATAGTGAATCTTTGGGGCATTTTGATGCTAGGTTTAAACAGGCCCAGAATGAAGGCTAAAAATGGGGTTTAACCAATTATTTAACAATGTTGAAAGTTGAAGAAAATAGTCCTTTCTAAAAATGGTATGATCTTGGGTTATTAGACCTTTAAGATCCTCTATTTAGACTGTATGTCAACTGGATTCCTGCCAACATAATTTCCCAGGCCTTGATTTCTAAATATCTGGGAGACTATGGGTTGCATGACGAGCTGAAAATCGTTCGACCTTCTCATCTGCTATATCGTCCAAGCAGCGGCAATAGGAGAATACTTCAAGACTTTAATTTTATCAATTCGCCTTATACTTTAGATGATCATCTAGCTGGTATAGATCCAGTTTCCAAAGCTGAGGGAAAACGCCCTTTAGAATAATGTCCTGTATTTCTTTTGTAAACAGTTATGTAATCATTATTAAAATGAATGATAAAGTATTTGATTAACTTATCTTGTGACTATTTTCTTGATGTGAATAATTTCTTCTCTTTCATTAGTTCTATTGACACACTTAGATTAAAATCTAAATTTAGTATCAATTACCAATGAATGCATAGGTTCCACTAGCATACTTAGATTAGAATCTAAATTTGTAGTTAGCCACCCATGTGTCTCCAAAGGTTTTACTAAGACACCTAAATGCTTAGGTTTTCTGTATTAGTTACCAGTGGTGCGACTGGACGTATGTGGAATATGTACCTACATTCCTCTTGAGGAATCTGCGCAACGTTCTTCCTGCACTTTGCCCAGTAGAATAAAGATCTTTTTTTATCCTTATACTTGTTGACCGTCTTGAGGTTGTAATAACCTGTTTGGTATGCTTCCGATCAAGTTTTGCTTGTGTCGAGCAACTTATTGCGTGTGCCGAGCAACATTTAAAAGTTTTTCTTTTTGGAAACTTTTAATCTTATTCAAGTATATAAATAGGTAGTGCATACCACTAGTACTCCCAAAATTTGGAAAAATAGAAATTGGAGGAAAGATTATTTTATTGATACTATAAATTGATATTGAACTGAGTATACTTAATTACATTACTGGTAATATTTTCTAAGATGCTCAGGATGCCATGGATTCTTGAATTCTTCCCCCTCCAAAGTCTCAATCCTGTAAGTTCCAGGTCGGATGACTGCAGAAATACGATAGGGCCCATGCCAATTTGCCTCAAGTTTATTATTTTTCTGGAGCGTCTTCTTTAGCACATAATCGCCTTCTTTTATGTTGGTCGGCTTAATCCTTTTATTATAAAACTGAGTTGTTCACTGTTTGTAAGTTGTATTTCTCAGAGCAGTGTCTTCTCGTACTTCTCTAAGCATATCCAAATCCAACCTTCGCATTAGATCACTCACAAGAGAGTTAAAATTTAAAACCCTATGGGATGGAAGACCCAACTCAACAGGTATGACTACTTCAGTCCAAAATGCTAGCATGTATGGGGATTCTCCAGTTGCAATCCTCGAGGTTGTTCAGTATGCCCATAAAATAGAGTGTAGCTCGTTGATCCAGTTTTCCTTTGCATCCTCAAGCCTTTTCTTCAACCCATTTATCATATTCCTATTTGTAACTTCAGTTGGCCCATTACTCTGAGGGTGTCCTGGAGGAGAGTGTAATTTTTGGATGTTGGAGTGAGCACAATAAGCTGCGAATTCTTTGTTGTCAAACTGCATTCCATGGTCGGTGATGAAGGCATAAGGCAGATCATATCTGCAAATGATATTTTTCTAAATGAATTGGTAGACATTCTCATAAGGCATGTCTATTAATGGCTCTGCCTCAACCCACTTTGTAAAGTAGTCCACTGTAATAAGAAAGTACTTGAATCTTCCTCGGGTGATCGACAATGGCCAGACCAAGTCTATACCCCACATGGCAAAATGGCCAAAATGAAGTGATTGGGGTGAGAGCAGCCTGTGGAGTCTTGCGAATACTGGAATACCTTTGTCACTTGTCACACTTTTTAGCTAAAGCTGCGCAATCCGCTCGCATCGTTGGCCAATAATATCCTTGCATACTTATTTGCTGCAAAAGTGTTCTTCCTACTATATGAACTCCACAAGATCCTTCATGTACTTCTTGAATTAGGTTTGTAACCTCTAATGGATGAACGCAACGTTGCAAATTGACTATTAATCCTCTCCTGTACAAAAATCCTTTGTCTAGCACATATCTGGCGACTTTATACTTTAACTTTTTGGCTTCAACTATGTCTACTGGCAAAGCTCCTTCTTCAATATATGCTCTGATGGGATCCATCCAAGATGGCCCCACGTTTACAGCAATAAAATCAATAATCAAATCTTCGTCTATACTCCTATTGGCCAAAATCTCAATAGGAATAGTTCGTCGGAGTTCAACTCTGGTTACTGAAGCTAGCCAAGCAAAAGCATCTGCTCGGGGATTTTCCACTCTTGGAATTCTATTCATCCGAATAGCTAGTAATTTTGTGATGACCTTCAATGCTTTGAATAAGTATCTGGCTGTCAATTCGCCTTTAGCTCCATACAAGCTCAAGATTTGATTTACTACCAACTAAGAATCACTATGTGCCACAACTTGTCGGTATTCAGTGATTGGGCTAGACTTAAGCTCACAATGAGAGCTTTATATTCTGCTTCGTTATTTGAGGTATGAAATTAAAATCGCAAAGCATATTCAATATCAATATTATCAAGAGTGTTAAGTATTATACCTGCTCCACTACCTGTTGCACAAGATGACCCATCAATGTACAAGTTCCATATTAGGACATCGTTGACAAACGCTTGGTCTATCAAAATCCCATAGTTGAATGTTTTTATCCCTTCTTCCTCACACTTATTTAACATCTCCTTTGTTCGGGAAGAGGAATCTGGTAGATCGGTAACAGCCTCTACTGGTAAAAGTACCATGGGAGCTTGACTCTCAACAACTTCTTTCGTTTTAGTTTCTCCTGATCTTTGCTCGGTCTGTGGATTTTTTTACTCGAGCTCCTAGGGGTAAGTGAATTCAGTTATGAAATCCGGTACTGCTTGGAATTTTAGAGAAGACCTTGGTTCATAAATAATGTCATACTCCCCCAATTTCACTACCCAATACATTAATCTGCCAAACTTCTCTGACTTATGTAAAGCTTGCCTTAGTGGCATATCAGTGTATACTACTATCATATGGGCTTGAAAATAGGGTTTCATGCATCTAAATGCTTCAATCAACGCAAGTGCCAACTTTTATAGGAGAGGGTACCTGATTTCTGCTCCTCGAAACACTTTACTGGTGTATTAAATAGGCTTTTAAACTCCATTCTCCTCTCTAATCAAAGCAAAGCTCATGGCTGATTCAGTTGCAGCTAAGTACAGGTATAATTTTTCCCCCATAATTGGTCGAAAAAGCAGTGGAGGTGACCCCAAATACTTCTTTAACTCCTGAAAATCTTTCTCATATTTTTTGTTCCATTCAAAACACTTTCTGAGTATTTTGAACAATAGTAGGCATCTATATATAGCTCGAGACACAAACCTATTCAGGGTTGCTACTCGCCCGATTAGCCTTTACGCATCCTTCTTACAAATCGGGGGCTGCATCTCAGGTAATGCCTTAATATTCTCGATTTGCTTCAATCCCCCTCTGATTTACTATATACCCAAGGAACATTCCTTCATGTACTCCAAAGACGCATTTGTTCGGGTTTAATCTTATCTGATGTTTTTCAAGTTTATCAAAAGTATGGCTGAGGTTGATAATATGGTCAGATGCATTTTGCTCTTTGTAAGCATACCATCCACGTATACTTCTATGTTTTTTCCTATTTGATCCTCGAAGACCTTGTTCACTAGCCTTTGATACGCAGCACCTGCATTTTGCAAACCAAAAGGCATAACATTATAACAATAAGTTCCTCGGGGAGTAATAAAAGAAGTGATCTCCCTGTCTTTAGGCTTCATTTTGGTATGATTGTAACCAGTGTAAGAATCCATAAAACTAAGTAACTCATGTCCTGAGGTAGCATCCACGAGCTGATCTATTCGGGGCAAAGGAAAATGATCCTTTGGGTATGCTTTGTTAAGATTTGTTAAGTCTACGCACATCCTCCATTTGTTATTTTTCTTTTTGACCATAATTACATTGGCCAACCAATCTGGATACTTCACCTCATCAATGAAGGCTTCTTTTTGAAGCTTTTCAACTTCCTCTTGTATGGCTTGGTTCTTCTCGGGGCTGAAAACTCTTCTCCTTTACTTTACTGGCTTGATTTCTTTATTAACATTGAGTTCATTACAAAGGAAGTTAGGATCAATTCCTGGCATATCTTTATGACTCCAGGCGAACACGTGTTTTCTCTGTCTAAGGAAGCTCACTAGTTCCTGTTTAAGAATAGGATCAAGCGTTGTTTCAACTTGAGTAATGTGCTATGGTTTGTCGTCATCTAACACAATGCTTTATGTTGCCTCTACAATTTGACCCTTTACCAGCTCTATCTCCTCCCTTTGATCTAAGGTTTCAACCTCAGATTCTTCATCGGGTTCAAAAGTATCCACTTGGTAAGTAGTGGGTTTTCTCTTTATTTCTCCCAGATCTTCCTGCTCGGCAGATGAGTAGTAGCATTCCCGAGATACTTTCTTATCAGCCTTCACAACTCCTACACCAAATTTGGTCAGTAATTTCAAGCATTGATGAACAGTAAAGGTCACTACCTCAAACTTCTTCAGTCCAACTCTTCCCATAATTATATTGTACACTGAATGAACGTTTTTATCCATTACAAAGAAATATTTTTTCTCTGTTCGGCTAGCTGGCCATGTACCAATCATTACTTCCATCTTGATGGTTCCCAAAGGAAAAAATTTCTCACCTGCAAAACCTATTAGTGGTCGATGATAGGGCTTTAACTGTCTAAGCTTAAAGTTCAAGCAATTAAAAGAAGGATAGAACAAGATATATGTCGAGCTGCCATTATCTACTAATATTCTAGAGACAATGATATCTTTCTTTCTGATTTTAATTACCAGAGGATCGTCATGAGGGTACAATACTCCTGATAGATCATTTTTAGAAAAGCCTATTACCAACTTGTCTTTATTAGCCTTCATTGGTCTATTTTCCTCGACAAGATTAATTATCTGTATGTACGAGCAAGCTTGAAGCTTTTTCCTTTATTGTATGATCTCCTCCTCTTACGTCTCCATATGTAATCATTTGACAATCAAATTAATCAAAACGGAGTGTAAATACCTCGCGTTCCAATTGTCGGGGCTTTTGGGTAAGTCGGGATCACCACCCTGGTCATCTCCATGAGCTCTCTTCTTCTCCTTTCTAGGTATGTAAGGAGATTTTGATTTGTGGTGAGCTCCTTTATTGTTCCATCGATTAACAAGCTGATTCAGTTTTCCCCTTCGGATGAGAGTTTTAATCTCATTTTGAAGGGAAATGCAATGATCCGTCGTGTGACCATGGTCTCTATGGAACTCATAGTACTTAGTTTTATCCCTCTTGGTAGGGGAACTTCTCAACTTATTAGGCCAACGCACATCTTTGTTGTGTTTGATTACCTCCAAGACATGATGAATGCCCATGGTTAGTGGAGTGTAGTTGTGATACTTACTGATCTTTTCTATAATTCCTTTCTATTTTGACTCCTTGTGTTCCTTGGACTCTTTGTGATCCTTCTTGTCATTTTTGCTCTTAACTTTTACTCTTGAGCTCCTCTTGACTGCCATTGCTTCCTCGACATTCATGATTTTGGTTGCTTTGGCCATCAATTCTTCCATGGCCTTTGGGGGATCTTTATCAAGTGTATAATAGATCTTCTGAGGGAGCAAACCACTCATTAGGGCTGTTATAACAGTTTTTCTTCATAATCCATGACCTCCAGCTTCTCATTATTGAAATGAATAATGTAGTCCCTAGTGCTCTCTCCTTCCTTCTATCATACACTAAGCAAATGCGCTACCCTTTTTACAGGCTTGGTTCCAAAATAAAAGTTGCTAATAAATATCTTGACCAATTGGTGGAATCTGGAAATCTGTCCCCAAGGAAGGTTATTATGTACCAGATTTGGGAAGATCCAGTAATTATTCTAGAGAATGCTTTACACCTCATTTCATCGCTAACTGCATAAATATCAGTTGTTGCTTGGTATTGTTCTATAAGGAGGACTGAATCAGTTTTTCCATCATATTTGAGTGTGACCATTAGAGCTTTGAACTTCGATGGAGTGGGGAAATCCACAATTGCTTGGACAAAGGGAGATTCTTTTACAAAGCTTATTTGTAATGGATTTTTGACCTTATCCATCTCTCCTTGCATGTACTCCAATCTCTGGATAAAACCTTCCAAGCGTTGTTACCAGCATCAGACTTGTGCATTATTGTCCTGTTATTTGTTGAGCACTCATCTTGGGATTATTGCTCGGCCCGAGCAGTATGTTGGGTGTCTGATCTAGACTGGGCAGAGCCTTCCCTTCGATAAGATGGTCATCGAGTGTTTCCTGACATTGCCCTAGGAACATTTATGTTCCCCCTGGGTCCCAAATGATCAAAGGGAGAAGCACGGCTTAGCCTTTTTAAGGCGCTTTGCCTTTTGGGGGAGTAGGACTGTGTATTGAAAGATTCTGACACCCCGAATAGTTAATTTGGTCCTGGACAATAGGATGTGTCCCCTATAGTTCTTGACTGACTTCGCCTACCAACTCTTGGTGGTAGTGGTGGCATATTTCCACGGGTAGATAGAGCAGGTGCTCCAACCTGAAGAGTTTGCGCAAGTTTCTTGATAGTGCTCTGTATGGCCTCTTGCAAGACTGGCCAGAATTCTAGTTAATTCATCCGTTATTGGTGGGGGAGAACGACATCGTTCCTGAGACTTGATTCAGGAATATCATTCATTTAGGTGTTTGAATGAATGAGAATTGTTAGAAATACATTCCCACAGACGGAACCGATCTGTTGATGCAAAAAACTAGACTATCCTAATTAATTGATCACAGATAAAAATGAGTAAAAGAGACAAAAGGATTTTTAAAGTGGTTCGGTTGAAATAAAGGCCTACGTCCACTATTGTGTATTGCTTTGCTCAAGTGCCTCTTGTCCCGTTATTTTTGTCCCTTGGGTGTAGGGTTTATAATGTATTTATAGCCCTTTGAGGGTGTACAAGAGTTGGAATATTAAAGGATGTAATGCCTTTATAATGCAGGCATTTACATTTGTATAATGTTAATAATGTATACAATTGTTGACGATTTGCTGTCATTGTTGATCAGGCTTCTTTAACCTGTTGGTCAGTGAATCGCCCAGGCTGACATTGATTAATGCCCAGATGGATGACACGTGTTCATACATGATTGGTCCATGTAGCATGATAGTTTTTGGTATCAGCACTATCCAAATAACATTCCAATTGCAAGGAGAAGAAGAATAAGAAAGCCTTTGATTTCCCTAACAAACCCAATATCCTAGGTGACACGGTATCCACTTTTACTAGAATATTTTTATATTTTTTTCAAAATGTCAAATCCCCTTATCTTCTGCGAATGGGTTGTTAAACGGGATTCCTTGTATATCATTGACCTCCTACTGAGTGAATAAGGTAGACATGAGAATAAGGTTCCATTGACCCGAAAGTGGGTCAATGGGATCTTTAACATATATAATATTGTGATCTTGTGATGTGTTGATGCACAAAAATGACATAGATGATGGGATGATGACAACCAGTATTGTTGTTACTTTGCAGCATTGATGACGAATAATGAAACCCAATTTCAATACCATAACCATGTTGTCGACCTCCGAGCTGTGATAGGTTATATCGACTATGTCGGTGGGGGAGAAAATCGGGGAAATCCATGACCACTAACTATAAAACATTTTGTGATCAAGAAATTTGATCTAATCATATTATGAAACTCAAGGATCTTCATCAAAACTGATAGAACCACCAACCAGCCTCTGGGTAACTAGTCGGCTTGATGATTCTGAAGTTGTTGATATAAATTTTTTCCATTTTTAGGATTTCTCGTGTTGAAATGAGCTTCTTGGGTTCGTTGCTACACCCGTTGTATTTAGTTGTGATGATGTGCGAATATACTGTCTTTTCTTTATGGGTATAACTGGAACTCATCGTATCCAATTCTTCCTTTCTCAGAAGTTGAGGGGTCACAGTAATATCAAACAAAGCCAAAAAGAATTTTTTGAGTACTGCTTTATGCTCACGATCTTATAAATATATTTCAGGTAAGATATGGTGATTCTCCGATGCTGAATCATCGGAGTTTTAGCTTGATGTTCAATTATAAATTCATCGTCAAATGTAAGAATAGATTTATTACACCAATAAACATCATCAAATATAAGAGAGAATCAATAAATCAAAATAATCACACACACACACACACACACACACACACACACACATATATATATATATATATATATAGTCAATGTCCCCTAGGGAAGAGAATCGTTTACAATTATTACTCCCTTATAGAATATGGGAATTAACATATGCGAAATCTTCTCCCCTTGATGTAACTCATTACCTATAAACGTGTTTGATATGTCCTCGTGGTTCTCGGATGGGCAACGGATTCTTCGAACTTTGGATTACGAACCAGATTGGTTCTTTTATATGTAATAAATCAATTTGATAAGTGATTCAAATCGAGATCCGATAGTAGATATACATAACAGTAAAATATAGATTTGTGCAGAAAATGTTTACGGTGAAAGAGAGAGAAATTTGTTGATGTTTATCTCTTTCATATATCACGAAAAATAAAAAAAAATTAGATGCAAAGACATCAAATTAGTAATTGACATCAATTAGATATGGAGAATTTAGACCCGTAATTGATGTCAAGAGGTTGACACTCCATTCTGTATAATCAACAATAAAACGTATCTAAAATTTACACAGTTACACAAATTTGTAGATGAATAAAATTGAGTGTTGATAAATGAACGATGTGGTTATTATCGAATATTTTAAGACAATGAAAATGGATCTGTATCTTTGATTTTTAGATTGTAGATAGAATAATATGGAAAGCCATTGTAACTACAAAATCCAAATATTCTAAAAGTACAAATCTAGGATGGCCCAATTCATTCAAAAATAACTGTATGTGAATTCTAAAAAAAATATACGGTTTGTGAATGGAGATATACGAGATTCATGATTGAATAAAAATATGTGTATCAAATGTAATCATTTCCATAAAAAGATAGAAAGACTTAGCTTTTTTATGATAATCTTCGTATCTTCTAATAAGAAGGAAGTAATTCTTGTGTCGAATTCCCACAGACGGTGCCAATATGTTAAAGACTAAAAAATAGCATCTATGTCATTTTTGTACGTCAGTAGCAGATAAAGTGATGAGGAAGAGATTGAAGATGAAATGAAGATAAAAAATCACATCAAACATATGAGAGACAAAGGTTTTTAAAGTGGTTCGGCTATTGAAGAAAGCCTACGTCCACTATTATTTTAATCCCAAGGGTTTACAATAGCACAACATGGTGTGTAGAGAGATAGAATAAATTGCTTGCTAAGGATGAATTAGTTAGTTGCTTGCCCCTTTAGTTAAGGGGGGGGTTGTATTTATAGTGATGGGAGTCCAAGAGATGGAATGTCTTTATATATTCAAACATTTACATCTATTTACAATAAATATGACTGTTGGCCTTCTAGGGTTCAATGACTGTTGGTTGCTCTTCTCTAATGACTTTTGGCCTTCTACATGGTTTGTCTTCTGTAGGTTGGTCGGTCGGTACTCCGACCAACTCTCCTCTGGTACTGACCAATGCTCCTCGGGTGCCGACCAAGTGTCTTCCGTGCCGAGCAAGTATGAATATTGCCATGTAGGATGACAGGTGTCCCTTTCAGACTGGTACACGTAGATGGGTAATTTTTTACGTCAACATAATGGTTTCGTAGAATATTTGAAACTGTGAGGTTTAAGGATCCATTTCTCTCCACATATTTTAATTTTATATCCATTTCCCACTCTCCATCTCATCCCTCTATCTAAAACAAATCTAGCCTCCCATATGCTACTCCAAATGTACGAAGGGTTGCAGCCCCTTCTGAATTCCCAAATTGATCCTCTAAGGAAGTATTTGGCCTTTAAAATGCAACTAGATAAGGATAGAGAGTTTGTTAGGATTTTTCACCCCTATTTATCATAGATGGCAACATTGAAAGTCTTAAGGTCACGAAAACCTAATCCTCCATCGCGTTTAGATTTACACAAAGTTTTTCAACTAGAGGAAAACAATCTTTTCTTCCCGTGAGATCACAAAAAATTCCTCATAAGAGATTTAAGGTTCTCAAAAACATAGTCTAGGATTTTAAAATAACTCATAGAAAATTAAGGCGGGATTGGGCAACCACTTTAATAAGGATTTCCTTCCTTCCCTACTTTTGATTTAATGGCCTCTATTCACCCTTTGACTTTTTTCTACACTCTCTTCCTCAGACCCACAAACATTTCTTTTTTATATTTTCCGACCACCGACAATAAACTTAGATATCTATCATGTCTGCTAACCTCTCGAATCCCAAGCGCCTCACTTAGAGATCTTTTAGACTCTATAGAAATATTTTTACTGAAAACCGAACCACATTTATCTACATTTATTTGTTGACCCGAGGCTAGTTCATAAATATTAAGGATATTTTTAATCTCAACCATCTCACTCAGAACACCCTCCCCAAAAATGAAACTATCGTCCGCAAAGAATAGTTGGGTAGGGGTGTGCATAAACCCGAATGGACCGAATAGACCGAAATAACCGAATCGAACCGAACCTACATTTGCGGTTTTTTATAAATGCGGTTTAATGCGGTCCAAAATTACAAAGGACCGAATAAATCGGTTCGATCTCGGTTTTGGGTCTAAAAATGAGGGTTTGGACCGGACCGGACCGCTTTTATTAAATATTTATTTATTTTTTATATATATTTTGAATATACCCACAAAAACACACGCACACTCAGTCAGCTATCTCTACACCCAACCCTAACATAAAACATAAACATATTTTCTTCTCTCTAAACAACCGACATCTCCTCTCCACTCTCTCACCACCACCAACCCTAAAACCCCTTCTTCATCTCTTCTCCTCTCTCTCATCGGTAGATATCACCTCTCCTCTGTCACAATTCATGATCTACACCCCAATCGTTTCCTAAAGCCTTCAACCCGACTGCCCCCAACCCCCAATCCGACGACCCGTGTAAATGCAGATGAATATTTTTTCCCTCCTTTCCAATCATCGTTGCTACCATGAACCAAAGGTAGACCCATTATCCCAACTAGGCTTCCTCCTAGGCAAGCTAGACATGCTGTTTACAATAAAAAGTCAAATGAGTTCAGCGTTTGGGCTGTTGAGCTTTCAAATTAAAGGTACTCATATCTTGCTCATAATTATTACCTTGGTTCTCATTAGTATAATTTTATTTGGTATATGAAAACTCTGACTTTATTTTTATGCTATGAATGAACATTTTAGGGAAGTTAACTGGATTAAGTTTGATTGCAATGATTAAAAACACTACTAGAACATCGTTGAGATTCAAGCCAAATAACCCTCTAATGCTGTTAAAAAAAAGTGCTCTCTTTAAAGAAAGGTGTTGTTATTAAAAATATGTTGTTTTTAATTAAAAAAATGTGATGTTTTATATGCGTATGGACCGAATAGGACCGAAACCGAACACGGATCGCTTGAAAACTGAATAGGACCGAGACCGAATATTCCGGTCCGATTTCGGTCCAAAACTTTTTAAGACCGATTAATACGGTTCGGTCCAAAAAATATCCCAAAATCGGACCGGACCGCGAACACCCCTATAGTTGGGAGACTTTTGGGCCGTTTTTACTAGCGGTCAGTCCTGCTATCTGTGACACCCCGCCTAATTAACCCGGGTGATCAGTCCTAAATTAAATTAGAACAGGTTTCTCACTTGGTTCATTCTCAGCATCACTGTCGCCTTTTAAATTACTAACCACCTAAGTGAGAAAATTAGACTGGTGCCAAGTTTTGTCTTTCATTTGCTTAAATGAAATACTCATACGGAAACAAAAATAATATGACAATCACAATTAACTGAATTCAACCATTCACAAATAATTAACTGATCGAATAAACCATCGGTTCAAAATCCAACCGAAATAAAGACAAGTAAATAAATCTCAACAATTCTAACATAAGTGCTGAATAAAGCAGTGAGCAACATGCTCGAATAACTGATAGGAAATTTCTACACTAGAAATGGAAGGAATGAGGCCCCTATCAAACTCCTACAACATCCATATATGCTGCAGCAATGGGTCCTTGGAATGATTCAAGCCTGGCGTCCCTGTGGTTGGACACCTAAAAGGCTTTTAAAATTTTTTATAGAAAGGGTTAGTACCCAAAACATTTGAAAAATATTTAGCAAATGATTAACTTGTAGTAATAAGTAAATATGCATGCTCTCCATATTTTAGTTAGTGCCGCACTCCCTTAAGGACATCCTCACCCCTCCTTTAATATGCACAACCAACGCCTTGATAAATTTCCCCTAGTTATATATCTCATAACTAGATAATTTTATAACCCCTTGCAATCACCCTACTCTAACCGAGTGTGCCACAACTATGATTTCGAAGTTATTCTCAACATTAACTTAATTAATCATTTCCTTTTTTAAGTTCATATAATTTTCATACCCATTATGTGTAATACAATTCACAGCCTATATTAATTGTACCCGCATATAATTATTTATCTCATTATATACGTAATATCATATTACAACATTCACAAACATGCTGAAATAATAATTAATAATAACATCCTCCCGAGTAATAACTCACCGGATGTAAATTCTCTAAAGTGCTATCCCACTAGCTATATTCACATAACCTAGTTACCCAAGTCAGAATCGCTCACTAACTTGGTGAAAACATATAATTGGAGGCGGTCATATTCCTTCCCTGAAAGTGAGATGCCCCTCACCCATATAACGGACGCTGTGACCTGGGAATATACTCGCCCTACTCCTCAAGCTAGGGGATTCATCCACTACGCGCAACCTCCCCCTATAGCACTAGAGTATATAATAATAATATCTAGCCACTAATATTAATGCACACACACACACACACACACACTATATATATATATATATATATATATATATATATATATATATATATATATATATATATATATATATATATACTATCGCACACCGTGTATATATATATATAAATAATATTAATTACCCCGGCTATACAGTGTACTAAGTTTGTAACACAAGCCTATTCAGAATATTATGAGTTTATGGTCCAACTCTAATTATTAATTAATTCGCACATTAATTAATTAAATTACTTTTGGTGTCATTCCAACTAATATATTCGGACTTACTCTCGTGGCCCGAAATAAAACTATACCCGAGTCTAAATCCCCGACTCCAAATTATTTAACCTTTACTCTAAATAAAATTAACGTCTTGGTATCGCTCAGCCAATATCCCCGGACTTGTCCACTCAATCCGTATTTAATTATTTGAAATGTTATTCCCAAAATTTAACCATAGTGTGTCACACATAAATTTCCTCCAAATCCCAATTAATTCTTCCTCGCAATTAAATTGATTAGACCCCCATGTTGGTTTCTCATTACATAAGGCATAGGAAAACATTTAAAAGTTATTTTCCCTTATATATACAAACTGGTCGTACTGCCAGAAATTACCGACCATCGATCGATCGACCCCCAACCCTCGATCGATCGATCGAGCAGGTCATTATCTTCTCTGAGTTTCCTGTTTCATCCATAGACGAAATTCTAAAAACCATAACTTCTTCCACCAGTAATCACAAGCCTTCTCATCAAAAAAATATACTAAAAACCTTATCAGGGCCATAAAGTCCACAAACACCATTTAATTTACGTTCTCTATTGTTTTCACAAATTGGGGAAAAATCCGATTTAATCTTTAACCCATTTAAACATCAAATCCTTATCTCAAATTCGTTTCCAATTTCTCCGATTTACACATCATACCAGATATATAAGCTAATCTCAGAATTTACATGAATTTCTACATAATTTAGAAATCAGAATAATGGTTCACAAAACCCCATGTTTATACCCTTTAAATCCCAAAATGAATTTCTTTGATTTCACACATCACATGAATATGAATTGAAATACAATTTAAATGCTACAGCAAGTTAACCACTTGCATTATGATTCTTAGTGTTTGATTTTGGAGTTGTGAATGCCCAAGATTGAAGATAAACTCCTTTGATTTGGCTCTCCTTTGTCCCCCAAATTTGCCTTTAACTGCTCTTAGGGTTTTCTAACCCACTATGTATTTTCTAAACTCAATTCAGCTGTTCCCCTTTTTCTTATAATTGTTTAATTAGGCTTAATCCCGTTTTTTACCTAACAGTCCAAGTCCAAGTGACCCAAATGCCCCCGTGTGGGTCCGATTATGCCTAAAAATGTCCCGTGACCCGTTTACTACCTCCAGGTACACTTTTTTGACTATCTCGACCCATCCGGACTCAATCGTACACTCAGAATTGGCATCCTAATTAATTTATAAAAATCCTTATCTCACACCCAAATTAGTCTATACCGACTCCCGGCTGAGATAAGTACATACCCCGTCATTAATACCCGAAATGACGTAAATAAATTATTACTATTCACTTAATAAATAAATTCTCCTAAATATTAATCATTCACTCCTCCATTAATATTTAAATATATTTTTCCATACTCAATTCAATTATGTAAGGACACAAATTTTCAATTGAGTCCATATATAGTTTTGGCTCAATTCCGGACAAAAACATTTATTCATAGGATAGTATTTATTGTAATATTCTTAAGCCTATGAAGTATATGTTGAAGACGTAGCGGCAAAGAACTTAAAGCTTCATCAAAATGCCGGTTTGTGTGCCTCGTTTCTACGTCATCAATTAAGGTTCCATGCTCCCAAGGTATGAATGTAATTATATGTATATAGGAGCTTGGAACAATTTGTATTGGGTGTTAGGTGAAATAAAAACTGCATTTTATTTTCAGAAAGAAACTATTAAGAACTTTAAAATAAGTATATAAAAGTTTCTGGGCCAAAATCGAATTTTTCAATCTTTCTGGCTGTTCGTTTGAAATGTCGTTCGAACGAGTTTTTTCGTTCGAACCAGATTTCGTTCGAACGAGTTTTGTCGTTCGAACCTGTTTCGTTCGAACGAGTTTTGTCGTTCGAACCAGGTTCGTTCGAACGAGTTTTGCCAACGACCCTAACTGGACAGTCGTTCGATATGTCGTTCGAACGAATGCTCGTTCTAACGAGGTATCTAACGAACCTCTAACGAGCCCAGGCTGGTCACTCGTTAGAAGTCTCGTTCGAACGAGAATCACGTTCGTTCGAACGAACTTCCAGCGGGAACAGTTATTTGGCAGTTTTTTTGCAGTTTTTCCCCACTCTTCCACTTGGTTTTCAACCAACTTTTTTCATGCAATATTATGTGCGGGAAACACATTTTCCAAGACAACTTTTCCTAACTTTTCCAACATTGTTTATCTCCTAAAGAGAGTTTGAGAGCAAAATTAGTTTAGGAAAATGTTCAAGTTTTGAGTGTTAATTTTCAATGAAAAATTCACACACACTCTAGTTTACACCCAATAATCGTTTATCCAAGTTTCTATATTTATATCAATTGCTTGGAGTTTTTGGCACCGGTTTTCTCTACCGAATTCAAGAGACGTTTCGGGTTTGCTTCTACACCCCATCACAAAGAAGACTTTCGTTGAGATTCTACCCACACGGAGAAAGGCTCCATGCTTGGGTGACGGTGACCATATAAAGTCCCATTGGTGTATTCCGAGACCACGGTGGAGCTCCGTTGGTTATCCGCTAATTGGAGGTTGATACAAGAAGGAGCATCACGGCTTGAGAGGGTTCGAGTTTAGGAAGTAAGTCTTTTGTCTTGTATTTTGTAATACCGTTTTTAGTGGATTTGAGGCTAGGGCCGTCCCGAGGTTTTTTCCCGTTAGTGGGTTTTTCCTCGTACATTGCGGTGTTGTGTGACTGTTGATTTTATCTTGCACAAAATTTAGAACGCATGCTTTAGGTTTAATTCAAGATAAAATTTGGTCTTACAATCACACTCATTTAAATTGGGACTTTAAATTAAATATTGGGTAAAATTGGTTTATTCAAGTCATTTGCTAAAATTGGTTTCGCCTAACTTTGGATAATTGTTAATTATGACTTAGGCAAATTCTAGGACTTGAATCATGTTTTAATTGGTTTCTTAAGATATTAAAACCCGGCCTTGTTTTATTTGTTGAACCATCACCCATCGCAACGCTTCCGCATTTATTTTAAAAGGAAATTATTATTTTAATTGGGACAATTACTTTGGTCTTACAAATTAAAATTATGACACAAGTAATTTTAAATTCCCGAATTAATTAAATATTAAATGCACAAAAATACGGGGTGTTACATACTCCCCCTCTTACAAAGAAATTTCGTCCCCGAAATTAGGTCGTACCTGTGGTGAAAAGCTCTGGATATTGTTCCCGCATATCCTCCTCCCGCTCCCAAGTAGACCCGTCAACATTGTGATGACCCCACTGTACTCTAACTAGTGGAACAACTTTGGATCGTAACTTTCGCTCACTACGGTCCAGAATAGCCACCGGTGTCTCCTCATATGAGATGTCTGGCTGTAAATCAATTTCCTCGAGTGGAATGTGCCAGAAGGCCCTCTCGCTCCTTTGATATTTCTTCAGCGATGCCACATGGAACACATCGTGTATCCGCTGAAGATGTTCTGGCAATCCCAGTCTATATGCTACCGGTCCCACCCTCTCAATAATAGGGAAAGGTCCCACGTACCTCGGTACTAACTTACCCTTCTTGTCGAGCCTCATTACCCCTTTCATAGGGGACACCCGGACTAATACCTGGTCCCAAGCCTCTAACTCCACATGTCTTCGTGAAGCATCAGCATAACTCTTCTGCCTATCCTGAGCTATCCGAATCCGCCCTCGGATCAACTCTATCTTGGTAGACGTCTCCTGGACAATCTCCGGCCCCAACAGCTTATTGTCCCCCACCTCTAACCAACAAGCGGGTGAACAACAAGGTATCCCGTATAGTGCCTCGAACGGTGCCATGTCGATCGTGAATTGGTAAGAGTTGTTATACGCGAACTCTACCAAAGGAAGATATTTCTCCCAACCTCCCCCAAAGTCTAATATGCACATTCTGAGCATATCTTCCAGCATCTGATTGACTCTCTCAGTCTACCCGTCGGTCTGTGGGTGATAGGTTGTGCTCAAACGTAACTCTGTGCCCATGGCCTCCTGAAAGCTCTGCCAAAAGTGGGCCATAAAAATTTTGTCTCTGTCAGACACAATATTTATCGGCACCCCGTGTAGCTTAACAATCTCCGCTATGAATAGCTGAGCATAATGCATCGTCTCAGAGTCTGTACGAACCAGTAGGAAGTGGGTCACTTTGATCAAACGATCCACAATGACCCATATGGAATCATGACCCCTCTGTGACGCGGGTAACCCTGTAATGAAGTCCATTGAAATGCTTTCCCACTTCCACACGGTAATCTCTAGCGGCTGTAGCACCCTTGATGGCCTCTGATGGTCAACTTTCACGAGCTGACACGTAGCACATTTCGAGACAAACTCTGCTATGTCTCGTTTCATTCCTGCCCACCAATACTGCCTCCTCATATCCTGGTACATTTTATCCCCACCGGGATGTACCGCGAATCTCGAACCATGGGACTCTGTCATAACAGCGTGCCTCAACTCCTCATCCTCTGGCACAATTAACCTCCCATTAAGGTGTAGGCCTCCTTCCAAGCTGATCGAGTAATCCTCTGCTCCCTTAGCTAATAACTGACTCACCCTATCTCGGCAGATCTGATCCTCTGCCTGAGCCCTCACAACCCTCATAATGATCTCAGGTTTGATGGATAATGCTGACATGCAGGCCCTAGCCACATCATCCTCATATCGAAGCTCTCTCCACTTCGCTTTCCAGACTTCTGATATTTTCCCAGTCGATCTCCGGCTCGATGCGTCCGCTACCACATTAGCCTTACCAGGATGATACTGGATATCAAACTGGTAGTCTTTCACGAATTCTAGCAACCGCCTCTGCCTCATATTCAGATCCTTATCTGTGAAGAGATACTAAAGTGACTTGTGATCCGTGAAAAAAGTGAATTGCTCTCCTAGAAGATAATGTCTCCATAAGCAAAAATGACCGCTGCTAGCTCCAGGTTGTGAGTGGGGTAATTCCTCTCGTAGGGCTTTAGCTTTTTGGATGCATATGCTATAGCCCTTTCCTCCTGCTGAAGCACACCCCCAAGTCCCTGTAAGGATGCGTCAGTATAAACTCGATACTCTAGTCCTCCCTTCGGCAAAGCAAGTACGGGGCAGATGTCAACTTGTCCTTTAGCTCGTCGAAAGCTAATTGACAATGATCACTCCAAGTGAAAGGCACCCCTTTTTGGGTCAGATTCGTCAAAAGACCCATAATCTTTAAAAATCCTTTGATGAACCGCCTGTAATAATCGGTCAATCCTAGAAAATTGCGCACCTCAGTCGGTGTCGTGGGTTGTCCCCACTCCCTCACCGCCGACACCTCAGTCGGTGTCGTGAGTTTGTACCGTTATTATTTTTCTAGATTTTTATTTTTAGTTATTTTATTTTTAGGAATTATTTTAGATTTATTTAGGATTTTTAGAATGTATTTGCATATTTTTATATTTAATTTTTGTTATTGTATTTTTATTTTATTTTGATTTTTATTAGTTTTTAAATTATAATCTTTATTTAATTTTATTTTTTTCTTAGGAATAGTTTTAGGAATTTATTTTATTTAGTTTTCAGTTTTTTTTTTTAGTTAGGATTTTTAGTTTTTTTTAGTCTTTATAGAGTTTTATTTATTTATTATTATTTCTTTCTAATTTTTTTAGTCTCTTAGTAATAAATTAGAGTTTTTCTAGATTTTTATTTTTTTTTTTATTTCTAGTTTTAATTTTTTTTAGGAGTAGTGCTATGAGTCCCAAATAATTCTCTCAAAACTCCCCCAAAAAGCAATTAATATGGTGCCCTGACGGGACCCCATAACACAAGGCAATACTTAATAAGTAGGTGAGAGAGTAAGTGGAATCCACATCAATTTTGGGGGAGATTTTTATACTCATATCATTATTCTTTTTTTAGTGTCATTTTTTAGAGGTACAAATTATACACACACACACGCAAAAATCCCAAATACACCGTCATCCTCACCATAATTCCCATATACACACACACATACCTAACCAACTACTATTCATCATCATCCTCACACCCACACCCGATTCTCTCCTACATCCATCAAAAACCCATTTCACCATTTTCAAACCCCAACACATTCTCTCTCATCAAACTCCATAACCCACCACCATCCCATCTCTATCTCCTAACCTCCACACCTTAAATCCCACAAAACCCCTCTCCTCATCACCCATCCTCAAAACCGATGACCGCCGCCGACCTACCCCAATCCCGGCCGGCGTAACCGCCGCTGCCACCACCTGTCCGTCCAGCCCCATTCGGCCACCACCGACCCCCTGGCGCCTGAACCCTCTCCGACGTACAAACCCGTGCCTCCACCCCATTTCCGACCCGGACCATGGCAACCATAGCCACACCCGAATACCCAGATCCACTACAAACCGAATCCCTTAAAAATCGAAACCATATCCATTGTCAATAATTATCTCCAAGATGAAATCCCATGAATCTCTCAACCAAGAAAAAATCGTGGGGATCTTATAAAATAAAGGAGATGGCTGCATAAAAAGAAGACTCTCACAGAATAGAAAAGGGCCGCAGATAGAGAGAGAGAGAGACACAGTGTATATTATGTACAGTTAGGTTCATAAAAAAAATTCAAAAAAATTAGTTTAGTGTTAGAATAAATTTTTAGGTTTGTTTTTTATTCTTTTTGGTGTGATCGAGTGCTGGATTTGTGAAAATATTGGGACACACGTGCATGAACGCGATTCGAGGAATCAATTCAAATGGAGACTTTTGTGTATTGTATTTCTTGCTCTATTTTTTAATTTATTGTTCCATGTTTGTGGCTGCGATTAATTATTTCATTATGCTTGTCTAAGCACCTCGTTCAAGGGGTGGGATGCACTGCGTATGATGCTACTTTAATTAATTGGTTTCATTAATTTTATATTTCTAGGTCAATTAATTTTTAAACTGTCACCAATTAATTTATGTAACGAGAGTTAGTAAATTAATTGAACGAATTAATGTTTGAATGTTGAAATCGAACTAGAGATATGTTTTTTCGATAATTAAATATTAATTCGGTATTGAAATTTGAGGATTGATATTGTTTTCTTTAAATTGATCCTAGCGGGTAATTTTCTGAAACTAGTATTAGTCCTATTTTTTTTTCATCGTGTGACATTTTTAAATTAATTTTCTGAAAAAGATTTTATTAAATTTATAATTTTAACGAGAGTTAGATTATTGATTTAATATTATCTCAAAATATTTCAAATTAATAAATTGAGAAATTAAAATAATTGAAAATGCAGTGTAATCCCATCTCTTGACCTTCTCACATATTTCACACTTGATTGCACATTTTTTTCATTATTTAGTAAATTTATAATTTTTAGCAATTGTTAGTTAATTTTTCCCTTGAAATTGTTTTTAAAAATAAAAAAATAAAAAAATATATTTTAATAAAAAAAAAATTGAATGGCACGTTTTCACATTAATTGTTTCACCTTGAAAGTTGGATTGATACCCGTACTTACCGCAATACGAGTTATTTTTAGACAAGTTTTGTAGGTACTCAAGGGAATTTTGAGAGTGACTTTTGCACAACAACGACATACGCAAAAAAAGTTAGTTATCACAATCCATACCCAGGATGACATCGTACCCCTCCATATCTAACACTAAGAGGTCCGCTGCTAAACTAAGCATCCCAATCAAAATGTCCACCCCCGACAAATCGAGTGAATTAACGCCCCGCTGCCTACTGGAGAATCTACACACATCCGAAGACTACCCGCGGTCTCTAGTAACCCGGCCCATTTAGCAAAATTAGATTTAATGAATGAATGCGATGCTCCCGTGTCAAAAAGAATTCTACCCTCATGACTATGAATGAGAAACATACCCTCAACTGCTGGCGGTGCCTGCTGTGCTGGAGGATTGGGAACATCCCGGACGTTATACACACGCCCGTAGTGCATTTGCCCCTGCTACGGTGAGGCGGGTGGAGCTGGTGCTGCTGGCGGCATCTTACCCTGTTGGGCATCCTGTTGATGATCTCTGTCCCTCTATGGGAACTCCCTCTTAAAGTGTCCTAACTGGCCACAGACAAAACAACATTTCTGACCGTCCACCTGTCGTTAGCCCTGTTGGCCCTGACGTGGCTGGCTCTGCTGGCCTCCCCCATTGTTCCCTTGGCCCTGACGGCCCTGAGGAACCTATTGCTGCTGATTTGGGCCCGGCTGCCCCTGCCTGAACCCCTGTCCTCCCGATCGGAACCCACCAGGCCTAAATTTCTTAGCCTGATTCCCCTGCTGAATTCAGTATGCTGTTGAGTACCACTCGTGTCACCACTAGTAACTGCCTTGCCCTGCTGGCTCGGCTTCCCTACTCTCTTGCTCCCCTTCGCATGGAAGCGATGATCCTGGCAATGCACAAGTGCGGCATTAACGACATCTGTATAAGTCACTAACGCCGGATTCCCAATCAAATGCTGCCTGATCCGCCAGGCTAAGCCATCCATAAATCTCGATTTCTTTCGCTCCTCATCGCTCACCTCATTTGGCACAAAGTTTGCCAAACGGGTGAACTCTTCCTCATAGTCTGTCACTGACCGGTCACCCTGTACTAAATCACTGAACTTCTTCCTCATCTCAACCTTTACTGCTGGTCGAAAGTATTTGCGGTCGAACCGCACCCAGTATATAAATTAAATAAATATCTAGTCATTAATATTTAATAGCACACACAATATATATATATACACACACACACACACGCACACACACACACACACACACACACACACACATATATATATATATATATATATATATATATATATATATATATATATATATATACTATCACCACACCGTATATATATAATATAAATCCCAACTTTACCGTGTACTCAAAAACCCGTAACACTAGCCTGAAGTTTCCCGAGTCTCTGGCCCGACTCAACTAAATTAATTTTCTCACTTATTAATTTATCATCGTCCTGAATCTATGGTCCGACTCTAATTTATTTAATTCACACATCAATTAATATAATATTTCCCCCGAGTCTATGGTCCGACTCTAATATAAATACTTTACACATTAATTAATATAATATTTGCCTCAGTCTATGATTCGACTCTAATTTAATTAATTTACACATTAATTAATTATTACCTTGCGTCACTCAACCCACATACTCGGACTCGCTCACTCAATCCGTATATAAATAAATTTGAAATCTAATTCCCCAAATTTATCCATAAAGTGCCTCACGTAGATCCTCCTTAATTCCAATTACTTTCCCCTATAATCGTTAGGAGTAGGTGCCTCTAATTTATTAATCACTAAATAAAGCATAGGAATTAAATATTAATTTCCCCCTTATATATAAAACTGGGCGAATTGTCAAAAATCTGGGACCATCGATCAATCGATCCTTTAGCTTGAGGAGTAGGGCGAGTATTTCCCAGGTCATAGCGTCCGTTATATGGGTGAGGGGCATCTCACTTTCAGGGAATGAATATAACCGCCTCCAATTATATGTTTTCACCAAGTTAGTGAGCGATTCTGACTTGGGTAACTTGGTTATATGAATATACCTAGTGGGATAGCACTTTAGAGAATTTACATCCGGTGAGTTATTACTCGGGAGGATGTTATTATTAATTATTATATCAGCATGTTTGTGAATGTTGTAATATGATATTATGTATATAATGAGATAAATAATTATATACGGGTACAATTAATACAGGCTGTGAATTGTATTACATATAATGGGTGTGAAAATTATATGAACTTAAAAAGGAAAATGATTAATTAAATTAATGTTGAGAATAACTTAAAAATCATAATTGTGGCACACTCGTTTAAAGTATGGTGATTGCAAGGCGTTATAAAATTATCTAGTTATGAGATATATAACTAGGGAAATTTATTAAGGCGTTGGTAGTGCACATTAAAGGAGGGGTGAGGTTGTCCTCAAGGGAGTGCGGCACTAACTAAAATATGAAGAGCATGCATATTTACTTATTACTGCAAGTTAATCATTTGCTAAATCTTTTCCAAATGTTTTGGGTACTAACCCTTGCTATAAAAACTTTTAAAAACCTTTTAGGTGTCTAGCCACAGGGATGCGAGGCTTGACTCATTCCAGGGACCCGTTGCTGCAGCATATGTGGATGTTGCGGGAGTTTGATACGCGCCTCATTTCTTCCATTTCTAGTGTAGAAATTTCCTATTAGTTATTCGAGCATGTTGCTCACTGCTTTATTCAGCACTTATGTTAGACTTGTTGAGATTTATTTACTTGTCTTTATTTCGATTGGATTTTGAACCGATGGTTTATTCGGTCAGCTAATTATATGTGAATGGTTGAATTCAGTTAATTATGATTGTCATTTTATTTTTGTTTCCGTATGAGTATTTCATTTAAGCTAATGAAAGATAAAACTTGGCACCAGTCTAATTTTCTTACTTAGGTGGTTAGTAATTTAAAAGGCGACAGTGATGCTAAGAATGAACCAACTGAGAAACCTGTTCTAATTTAATTTAGGACTGATCACCCGGGGTTAATTAGGCGGGGTGTCACAGAAAGGCGACAGTGATGCTACGAATGAACCAACTGAGAAACCTGTTCTAATTTAATTTAGGACTGATCACCCGGGGTTAATTAGGCGGGGTGTCACACTATCCTAGCCGCCATTTTTGCTCTCTCCAAAAGGGACGATAAACCATTCGCACATAACAGAAAAAGATTAGGAGATAAAGGGTCACAGTGGCTTCGCCATCTAGAAGATTTTATATGACCCTTTAGCTCCCCATTAATCTAAATCGAAAACGAGACCGAAGACACACAGTTCATGATTAATCTTACCCATTTGTCTCTAAATTCCAATTTCATCATGATTCTCTCAAGGAAATCTAATCCACTCTATCATAGGCTTTACTCATATCAAGTTTCAATGCAAAACCCTCCTTCCTCCCTTTTTATTTTTATGCAAAGTATGATTTATTTTTTAAAGCAGAAATAACGTTATCGATAATGAGCCTCCCCCAGGACAAAAGCACTTTGATTCTTTAAAATAATAAAATCCAAAATTTGATTAAGTCTGTTGGCCAAAAATTTTTAGATTATTTTGTAGATGACATTGCAAAAACTAATACGCCAAAATTGAGACATAAGAGTTGGATTTTTTTTTATTTGGGGGATCAATGAGAGGAGGGTGTGGTTTATGTATTGATAAGATTTCCATTATTAAGGACATCAATGGCAAAATTAGTAATCGATGGATCGATAATATGCCAGTAATTTTGGAAAACAAGGATGGCATACCATACGGTTCAAGAGATTTTAAAAAGGTTATTTGTTTGAGATCAAGAGTTACCTCAGGAGCAATAAACTCAAGTAAAACAGAATCATTCATTTGACTTGTAACTTGACTGTTAAGCCCCTCAATGATACACTTATGGGTACCAAGGTGTGTTAAACTGGCTTTGAACAACTCGCTAAAGTAGTTCATTGCACATTTTGTTATACTCTCCTCCTCCTTCACCATGATTTCATTTTCGTTCATTAACTCAGAGATGGAATTGAATTTTCTTCCCTGGGTTACTTTTGAATGGAAAAATTTTATGTTTTTGTCTCCTTCTTTTAGCCACTCCACCTTCCCCATTTATATCCACCGGATTCTTTCATTCGATTGAGACTCGTTTTGCCACCAAGCAATAGAGGCCATCTTCTCATCTAGACTCTTCCTTTACGAACTGTACTTATATTTGCCCAAGACACCAAATCATTCTTGCAGGATTTTAGCATCTCCTTGACATCCCTACCCTCACTTTGTCCCCGCGCTTTCTCAATAGTAGCATTGCACTCACCGTCCAAAGTCCATCAGGCTTCAAAATGGTAGTTTTTCTATTTATTTCCGATCATACGTCCTCCCTGACTTTTGTCCCCAAGCTTAATGTAAATCGAAAGGCGGTCAAACTCGTGTTGCTCCACATTGTATACTTTATAATTCGAAAAAGAGTTCTCCCATTTAGTGTTCGGATGTAAATCGGAAGGTTGTCATACCTGTGTTGCTCCACATTGAATTCTATTAACGTTAGACTCACAAAAAGTTCTAAAAATTACTTCATATACTAATACAAAATAAAGCTAGAATAAGACAAATGTGAGACAATCTCGATAGCATTTGATGCTATTTAGTCCATCAAAATGCCCCAATGTTATTTTACTCAAAAAATAATGTATTGAACTTCAAGGCCTTAGGCATAAAGCAACTTGTCATGACATTTGCAACACCACGACTGATTTCTTGTGCGTCATTTTCAGTGTCGTGATAACCTTACTCTAAAATTGTAATTTATATACAATTTTTTAATACCTTATAATTTGATGACGAGCAAAAATAAAAATAAATATCAAATTACTTTGTTTTAAAAAATTATTTTTGTTTTTATTTTGATTATTTAAAAAAGTAACTTTTATTTCTTGCAAGTTTTGCTCAATGGCTTTCTACTACAAATATTCTATTGCGTGTGCCTCAACTTTGTCCAATCATGACACAACAATTAGATGAGCATTTTGCTTCTAAATTTATAATTTTGGGGAGAAATAGCATATTTCATAGAACAAAAACTTATGTCTCGAGGATGGTTTCAGGTAGTACAATGCTAACCAAGCGTCTTCGCCCAATGATATAACGCCATCAGTAGGACAGTCTTGGGAGTGAATTAAGTTTGGTCCCCAATTCGATCTTCGACACTGTCAAAATAATACTTGACAAACAAAAGCCACAAACCGCGAACGTAAATTAATCGAAATATGCTTAATGCTGGCGCGAACACCATGTGATACCAAAAAAAAAAAGTAGTGCTCGGCTACTCAGTTGAGACTCATTTTCATGCTAGTTAAATAGAGGCCCATCACGAAGGGAGCAACATTTTGTGCAAATTTTAGGACACTTGGATTAGATATGTTGTGTCAACCATGAAAGATTTCACATTTTTCAATTTTAAAGGTGTTCGCACAAAATTGACTTTCAATTTATAAACTCATCATTTTCAACTTTTTACACAACTGTAATCAAATACATAAAATAATAAAGAGTAATGATATATTGTCACAAAAACGTGACTGAAAAATGCAACACAATTGACGCGTTGCGCTCGCTTTGGCTCTTGTTCGGATCCAACAGTAATGAAGCTTACACGAGTCAATGTAAATGCAACACGTTAATTGTGTCACATTTTTATATTCTATTTGCGTATCGGCCTATCATTTTCTAATAGTAAACTTTTGCCCATGAAAAAAGTTGACTTAGAAACACCCTCTATACAAATAGAGAAGAGAAGAAACTTTGAGACAAACTCGTCGCTTTCGTTTTCAGCATAATATACATCTACAAAAATCTCGTAGATGCCCACCACCACTCCCCTTTGTGTCTCTTGCCTAAGAACCCCACCACCACAAGTCTCAATTATTCAAACCACATCACTTGAGGGAATGAGGGAGCACAATTTAATAATGAGAAAAGAACATAAAGCGTTCCGGACACCATGCATAAAATTAGGGTTTTGATATGATATTATCAGCCCAATAGGGCAAGTATGCTAGATATAAAAAATAAAAAAAAGTTGCTAACAAATCGTAAAAACATATGAAGAAAACATAATAGATGTTTCTCAAGTTTTTAACAATTTATGTAATTTGAATATTTAACATATGTTATTTAAATCACATATGAAATCAATACCTACGAAACTAAAAGATAACATGATTTGAAAAATACAGATCACAAAAGAGAGAAAAAAACATTGGGAGAGAAATGGGCAGAGAGATGGGCTTTTCTTTTCAAACCCCATTCTCGTTCTTATTTTTCGTTTCCAGCATATAAACACATATAAACATCTCATTCAGAAAAATGCCACAAACCACTCCCTTTTACATCTCATCCTCCCCTGAAACTTTTAATATATTATCTATAAATAGTGCCCTACTATAATTAATTAAACTTGGGACTGGAAAAGGAAAAATTAAGAAGAAAAGAGAAACTAAAGCTAAAGTGAAAACCCATTTCCATGTATAATATGGCATCAAGGCTAGCAAGTCATTCAACTGTAACTCAACCACCAAGCACCACCACGCCACCACCCCCACCCTCAAAGTCAAAGCGAATTTCAGTCACATAACGCTGCAGCTTGAGGTGTTTTCATCACTAAAGGCGGAGTAGGGCTGGGAGTATGGGTCAGCGTGTTGCGGTGGGTAGGGGTTGTGGTAAGGCGGTGGTGGAGGCATGTAATTGACCGCAGGAGGGGGACGCGCGTACATTAGCGGATGAAACCCTTCGTTCCCATTCGCACGCTGTTGGTTTATCATCATAGCCGCCATTTGCTGTTGCTGGAAAAAGGGGTTTCCGGCCATCACCTCGGGCCCCGCCCCTTGGAAATATCCACCACCACCACCACCACCAGCAGGATTCATTGCTCCCGCAGGAAGCCCTTGGACTGCTGGAATATGACCCATTGGGGTTAAGTTGGCCATCGGGCCCATTGGCGGTAAGTTAGGCCTCTGGCCCACATTAGCACCAGCACCATTCATGCTGCCCATCATGTTAGGCATGACATGAACTCCATCATTCATTCCACCCCCTTTTTTGCCCCCATTCACATTCATGTTTTGACCATAACCAGCACCACCTCCGCCATTCTTATTACCCCCACCCCCACCACCATTTTTACTATCTGATGGCAGCCCACCACCATTTTTGCCGCCGCCACCTTTGGCTGCTCCACCACCACCACCACCTTGATTTTGATTCCCACCAGCACCGCCTCCACCGCCGCCTTTCTTTCCACCATTGCCATTTAATGGAACGGGTACATTTCCACCACCACCACCACCACCACCACCACCACCTTTCTTTCCATTCCCACCAGCATTATTAGCAGGAGGACCACCCTTGAGCACTTGTGGGGCAGGGCCACCTTTCATGAGCTGGGGTTGCTGCCCATTCATCATTCCATTGAACATCATATTACGAGGCATCATCTGAGCTCCCCCATGCCCATTCCCACTCCCCATCATGGGTTTCATCCCTTTCAAAGGAGCCTCATCCATTTCATCACCCAACTCATCATCCTCATCAAAATCATCATCATCATCATCATCAAACTCATCAAAATCACCATCACTCAAATCATCATCATCCTCAGGCAAGTTAAACTTGACAGCTTTCTGGTTCTGGTCCTTAGTGAAGGGCATTTTCATGTCGTTCAATTGGGGCATCTTCATACCTTGAAATCCTTTCAACATTTGTTGTGCCTGATTTTGACCACCTTTAGGAAGCTGAGGTTGAGGTTGAGGCTGAGGCTGAGGCTGATTGTTCCCACCCTTCTGACCCTGACCTTTATTATTCCCCCCCTTGGCATTATCAACTTGATTGTTTTTCCCCTGCTTCTGTTGGTTTTGGTTAGCCTTTGGTGCAGCACCCCATATCTCTGCATATTTCCCATTCTTAACAAGCTTCTTAATCAGTGTTGCTGGATCAACATTACCTGAAACTGTCACCTTGCCCTGCTCTGAATCTATCTTGGTAGTATATACCCCTACCAGAAAACCCAAATAAATATAAATAAAATCAACCAAACAACTCAAAAAATGGAGAGCTACCACCAATTTAAAAAAAAAAATTAAAACGACACAAATGTTTGCTATTATGGAGCATAAATGGGAAACAGCAAATTGGGCCTTGAAACAAAACTATACCTTCAATTTTCTGCAGGATTTTCTTGACTTTTTGCTTACACCCATCACAGTGTATATTCACTTTCAACACACAAGTCTGCATGCACAGGTGATAGTAACAAGAAGACACAAAAATTATTGTTCATTACAAACCAGGTAGTGTGAAAAAGAAAAAAAGACTAAAGCTTGACATGAAATAACTGCAAATAAATGGTAAAGAAAAAGGGAGCAGTACTAAAAGGAGTTTTGAGTTCAAAAGAAGCAAGAAACAGATGAGCATTAAAAAGAAATGTATAATAATATAATGTGTGTTGTGTTTGTGTATAGTAAGAGGTGAAGAAGTAGTACCTGGATCTTCAAAAACTCTTCTTTACTCATGTTTTGGGGTCAGATACAACAAACAGAAGGGAACAATAATGGAGTGAGAAAAGGGGGAGAGGTCTGAGAGTGAGAGAAACAAAAGCAGCTAAAAGATAAGATGAATTTTAGAGAAGAAAGAAAGGGTTTATGTTGTGAGTGAGGGTACTCCAAACAAACACGGACAGAGAAATGTCAATCGATAGAGAGGTTTCAGAGGAGGTGGGTGGACATTAACTTCTCTGGTGTCCTCTGCTTCCTCTATTTCAGAGTTAGAGCGAAAGAGAGAGAGATACTTACTTCTTTGTTTTGGCTTCTTTATTTATCGTTTTTTCTTTCCATTTATATACAGATTTTCATAATTACCCCATAAAGCCCACTGGGTAATGGCTTGGCTTAGAAAGGTTAGACTGGCTTGGCTAACTCTATTCTAACCTATTACTATTATAATATCAATGCTCACACTAAATTTACAATAAATTAAAGGGTAGAGAGAGAAAAAAGAAAAATCCCTTTCTTCAAATTTACAAGATAGAATACATAAAAGAATAAATTTTCATAAAATATAATTTACTTTATGTTTTTCTTTAATTACATTGATTATAGATCTCTATTTAATTATTTAATGTTAGTTTTTGTTTGGTTCAAATCTGTAAAAAAAATTAGTTCTCTTATATTACTTTGAATATGTTTGAACTTAATCAATTCCTCTACAAATTTTCTCTAAAAAGGAAAAAGATTTACATACTACTTTGCTTCAAAATTTTAACAAATTTTCCCAACTCTCCAAATTCTTTTTAAATTGTGTAAATATATTCTACTTTGAAATAAAATTGGAACTAATATATTAAGTATCAAAACTGAAGCTAGAGGAATTCTTATGTTAGCTTTATAGAAATAGTATAATTTTAGAGGATTTGCGGTGATTTACCTCAAGAAAAGTATTAAATATACTACTTGAGGAGTTATTTGGCCTTTAACCTAGTTTATAATGTCACTCTAGCATATCAACTTTTAGATCATACATGTCTATCATCCAAAAACTTTATAAACCCCTATAAATAAATTGAAACATCATCGAAAAACATCATAAAAGAGTACTGATACTTTTTGGTATCAAATTAATAGTATATAAATTTTGTAATTACATTAATGCCCTCATAATTCGTCATACCTCACATTGATTGCATATGTTTTAGATTATATATGCCAATGGATTTAATTGTAGTTTGAATCCACAAAACTTATTCAGATATGATTTGGAAATACGTGATCCTCTAACTTGACAAATTGATTATCCAGTTATTCAATTAGTAAGGGAATTATATTTAATAGTACTTTGCTTATCTAAGGATGTGATCTTATTTAACATGTTAAATTAATATCTCATTTAATATTATGTTATACTACTTTTAATTATAACCCTTTGATCAGTTGTTATCTCATGATATTATTACACTTAATTATAAATAATATATAATTTATTATTTATAATATATGTTAGTCCAAAAATTAATGGAAAAGGGGGTGAATTAAAATTTATTGAAAATTTAGTCAAAGTCAAATGTTTAAATTGAAATATATGAAGGCAAGTGTTCAAAATGAATTATCAAAAAGTGTGGGTGAACATGTATATAAGTGTGAGAACAAGTTATATAACAATTAAGAGAGAGGGGGAGAGAGAGAGAGAGAGTTGCAAAACATATGTTATTAACATAATTTAGCCTTCCACTACATCCACGATTGGGGCGACAATCAAGAAATTCATTATCTTTCGATTCTTTGTGGTAAACAACGCTTTACAAAGGAATTCTAACACCCTTGTGACTTCTACAAAAAGTGGAATCACAACCCCATTGTCGAAGTGTATCCGAGCACTCTAAAGAAATCACATTATCGTTGGAACCTCATGGAGTAATCACTGCCAGCCTAAAAGACACAATGAAGCACACCTTTAAAAAATTGAAAAATGTTTGAAGCAAAATAACTAATACAAATTTTACTTCAAATGTAGTTGCTCACTAATTGCATAACACTCTTAAGAATGATAAAACTTTGGCTCAACAAGTGTAAAAGAATGTATTGTGGAACTATTGAAATTTTCTCTAACTTTGATACAACTTTTTTAACTTCAATAAAACTTTTGAAATAAATTAATAATTTTTTGGTGTATCGGTGTGTTAAGAGATTTGGTTGATATTTATATATGGTTGTGTGTATAAAAGGTTGTCAAGTGAGGTATAAATATAGTTGGCTTGAAAAATAGCCGTGTGGATTTGGTTTGATAAAGTTACTTTTCATCCTTTTTGAAATTTAGCCATTATTTGTGTTATCTAAGAGATACAATCAATTATATTATAACGCAATCGACAATATATTGTAATGTACTCAATTATATAACTGTGTAGTTGACTATGTATCTCTTTTTCAGAAGAAATTTTTTATATTATCCAAAAATAACTAATTTAGTCGACTCTATCATTTTTTTAATCGAAGATGTTTATTGAAAATGTGTTGTTTGATAATTGGGATGAAAAAGGTTAAGACCTCAGCATATAATACATTAAGATGGATGGAAGTGGGCATTTACCTTTACAAAATATACAAAAGTGTGTCTAAGTCTTTCTTCTTCGCCTAGTGAGATATGTTGTTTATAACATGAGCATCCATGATTCGAGCGATATTGGTATAGTAGAGGGGCGCCAGGTTAATGGTTGTGGTTGTTGAGAACATTAAATGTCATTTTATGATCTCGAAAAATCTACACAAAGTGGTGGGGTTTAGTGACATAATGTGTGTACTTTCTCACCATTTCCCTAGGTTGGAAGGAGGATCTCTCCTTGGCTGTTTGTTGGCCTCTCTAGTTCTAAGGTTGACAGATTGAGGTGTTAAATATATCCCAACCTTGAGTAAGTGGGTCTAGGAACTGTTGAAGTCTTAGGAGAATGCTTGAGGTTAATTCTACCATAAAGAGGCTTTATCGAACCTTTATCGAGGTATTCTGGAGATATAAAGTGTGACAAACCCGTATGTACGCCAAAAAAGTACATTTTTATCTTTTAAGAGCATGACTAGTTAATGTATGGAGATGTTGAGGTTCTTATTGTGCAGTTCAGATCCTAGCGCTATGAACGGAGGCCTAGAAAAGGCACCATGCCTTTTGGCGAAGTTCTTGTTATCCCTAAGTGTAGGATATGAGGTTTGTTATATTGTAAGGCCTATGGAAATAAGTTTAAGGTCCTTACCTACTTATTTTAACTTCAATTTAGAATTTAAGACCTCTTCCCAATGATTAAGGTTGGATATCACACTTGGTATCATTATTAACCACTATTGCGGACCAATAGTTAATGAATAACGAAAATAGATATTGAAGTAATTTATTTATAAATCTTGTCATAAGTGAGATTTAGTAGGAAACCAAGTTATTACAATGAAAGAGATAGAGAGTTAGATTAATTTGATGGTCGGCATGTTTACATGGAATGATGATGGTAGATCTTTGTCTATAAGTACCCGTCGTTGGTCTTCGATTTACTCACACTTACTTGTAATCCCAAAATCTAAAACTTTCTTTATTTCAACTTACTCACTATCTTTATCTTATTTCTTCCTTATTTCTTTACCATATCCATGGCTTGAAATAAATCTATTCCCAAATTTTAAACCTTATTCTTTTGGCCATAAATGGCTCTAAGAAAGTGCATAGACTGATTATTGAAGCTTATGAGCAAATAGAGAAAATCCATGTTTTGACTTTTGTAAGACTCCCATCACCTTCAAAGCCTCATGATTCTATAGTGATGATCTAGCGCGGTCCCTTGGAACCTAAATAAAATATGAATCTATCTATTTTTAAATCTATTTTTCTCATTTAATTTCATAATTAAATGTCGGATACTGGGATGCCTAATACCAACCTATTTCGTGGATAAATTAATCTAAAGTTGAGCCCACAATGCTTACGTTATTACTGATAAAAACCTTAATATATTAAGATTGAGGTATCATATCCCAGATTTAGTGCTCTCAACATGTCAAAACTCATGAGAGGTCCTGCTCTCATATCCATGGGTTTTTCTACTTTAATAAGACTTACTGGAGTATGGGTATCTCCCTCCCAATTCATAGCCGACTTTTGGAAATAATTAATGGTTTTGGGCCTAGATTTTATAGAGACAAGCGAAGGTGACCATGATATAAGCTGGACTCAATTCTTTAGTTTGTACCATTTATAATAACAAAAAGAAGAAGAATGACATTGTATTGAAGTACTTGTCCTTTAAGGGCAATTAGAGTTTAAGAAGGATGAGCACAAATCCCCTAAGTAGTAGAAGAAGTTATTCTTCATTGGTAGATATTGGGAAGTGTATGGATCCCTACTCTCCAAAATTATACTTTGGCCCTTAATGTTTTGACCATTAATCTCAACGGGGTCTTCAAATCCCATAATTCTTTAGATATGGTATGGGTTTCCTTTGATACCCTAATGACCCCAAAGAGGATATTCAAATTTGGTTTATGATTGACCCTAATAAGAAAGGCCATTTCCCATTATTTACACTATTTACATTAACTTAGATTTAAAGATGAAATCCTTATAACTCTTTAAACTTTAAAGTAAATGGTACTTATACATTAGGATTGGTAGTAATAAGTATGAAAGTCCTACAACACTTTAAAATTTTAAAATCAAGGGTACTTAGACCTTAGGACTTTTAGAGCTAAGGATGAAATCCTTACAACTTTTTAAAAATTTAAAGTTACGAATACTTTAACCTCATGACTATTAGAACCAATGATAAAAGACTTATAATTATTTTAGGTATAATTCATTTGAGCTCATTAATATAAGCACAATATACCCATCTTCATTTCATTACACAAAGTAATTACATTACTACAACAATTTCTCTCAAAATGATCAATGTTCTATATGTTTGATCTCCTGAGCCTTTATTTTTTCATATGACTTTATAAACTCGGATGATCTCTATGGGGCCTTTACGGACCTGAGTTATCAAACATCATGAGGTTATAGAATTCTCAGGATTTTTGTGTACCACGAACTTCTCCTACATCAATGGGAAAGGTAATCGTATTAACACCCTTCTCACATAGTTCACAGTATTCGGTTCATTGATATAAGGACTACCCAATATGATGTTGTAAGTTGGGGGTAGGTCTACCAGTAATAACTTTCTCCATATGGTTATGAAGAAATCCTCAATGCTAGTTGTGATATGGGGAAGATGTACCCTGGTGAGTAGGTTCTTTCTTTATTGATTGCAAAAAAAGTGGTTCTTGTTGGGAGTGAGCTCCTACAGAGTAAGGCTCAATTATTTTAATGCATCCATGAATATGATGTATGTTGAGCTTCGTGTATCGATCAGAATTTAATGCATTTTAGTATTCCTCATAATCATTGTGGCCACTAAAGGGTCAACATATGGTAGAGGGACCCTGGTGAGGTCAATATTTGTGAAAATTAGCATTGGGACCTCCACTCGGGGTTACTCATGAGGTAGACTTAGTTGACCTCCCTTGGGTAGGATTTTTATGCAGAGGAAGAGGCTCCTCCTCCAAAACAAACTCCTAAAAATTCACATTAACTAAGTTAGTTTCTCATTACCTTCGCCCTGAGCTCCACGGGGATTGGCTACAAAATCCTTGAGCTAACCTCGTTTGATGACTTATTCAATGGATTTTTTAAGGAGTTAGCATTATTGGTTTTGTGGTCAGGGTCCTTGTGGAAATGAAAATATTTAAATTTGCATATCTTCTCATTTGGTGACATCGTTGTCTTGGGTAATACCCCATAATTTAAAAGAAATAAATAACTTAATAATTTAATTATTATGATAAAAGTATAAAATAAATAAGAAAATTATTAGTAACTGTAGGGGATATTGACTTACAATAAAATAAAAAATTAGAGATTGGACCCTGAAAAATTATGAATGCAGAAAATAACAGGGAACACTGGATGTATTTGGTTTGGCAGACAGGTTTGCCTACGTCCACAGGGAAGAGATGGAGATTGATGTATTGTTAACTGAAAGTCCAAGTCACCATGTGCAGGTTACAATAAATACCCTTATAATGACTGAGGGTGCCATTATTTATAAGCTTCAAGATCCTATTAATTTAGGTATCTTCGTGTTAATCTTAATTATAACTTATATAGACTTAGAAGTACTGGTCTTCCAACCCTCCAATATAATCTTCCAAGATTTTCACTTGTTTCCTTACATATTTGTGATCTTCCAAGATAAATCGCGTGAGGTCCACGTGATACAAATTCGAAAAGTCTCCCTTTAATTTACCCCATAGTTGGGGCAATCAACCAACATAATGTTCGGCCCAACCTTGTTTTTAAGTTATTGGTCGCGTGTTATTAAAACAACTATTTGAATGTATTTCCTAACTTCACACGTGCCTATTCCTTAGGCCACGCGGTGGGATTTTAATTATTTCTCTGGGAATCATTTAATACGTATTTCACTCTTTGGTCCATAAAATCCAACGTTACTTCCCTAGGTAATGATGCCGCATGAGCACGTAGTTGCCTGACCCAACAGACAAATGATGTTTGATTTGACTGACGACAGAAGGTATAAGGTCCCTAAATCCTTATACCTCGTCCTTTCAACGTTTATAGAGTTATTCTTGCTTTCTCTCTCTCTCTCTCTTTAGAGATTTTAGCTACTAAAAAGATTTTCTTCTTCTTCTTCCTCTCAATTCCACCATGTCTAGACGTAGTAGAAAGTATGAGGTACTTAAAACTAATAACTTTTGGGAATTCTAGGAAAAATGTGGAATCCCTAATAACATTAACATTAGGTTATCTCTAAATGAAGAATATATTGTGGTCATTCCCTCTGGTAAGGTAGCTTATATGAAAATTTCCATATTATAAGGGGGGATTCATTTCCCCCTTCACCCATTGCTAGTGAGAGTACTTCACTATTATGGAATACTCCAAGCCCAAGCAAACAATAGCTTCTACTAGATTGTAATGGGTACAGTCGCCACCAACCAAGTTTATGGGACAAAATAAGGTCTTGAGGAGATTAGGTATTTCTATGACCTGAGGTCTTCCACAAGCTCAGACCTATACAATTTTGAGTCCAGGGAAAAGTCCCGCAACTTGGTCACAATTTTTTCCGATCACAAAAGGATAACGAAAGAAATATCCTTGTGTTTTTATGTGGAACTACAAGACAAAAATTATGATGGTCTCACAGTTCTTTCCATAAAGGGGGCACTTGGTAGGTCGTCCAATCATTTTTGTTTTTCATAAGTACTAAAAATTATGTCACTGACTGCTTTAATTTCTGTGTAGATCGTTTTCCAAACACGAAGCCATACTACCATGTCAATCTTAGAGATTTAGATAAGGTTTGGAAGCATCAAAATCAAGAGGTTGTTCATCCGTATTAGAGTAGGAATAATATTTTTCTCAGCAACATCTTAACCGTTTAGTCTATTAAAAACTTCACAACCAATACTGATATTTCGATCACTAATTATTCCTCAATCGGTGATGACTCTATTCCAACTGCCAACCCCACACCTAATGAGACCATAAGGGGAGTTTACTTAGGGTAATCAACCCCACATGTCATTTAAGTCGACTCCAATTCTAATCAGGAAGATGAAGAAGGCGTTGACTCCTTCTTAAACGATTATAGCCCAATTTTGACCCACAACACATGCATTTTTTGTCGTCCTTGGGAGGAAGTTAAAGCAGAAGAAAACTTCTACGCAAAAGATTTTACATTTTCTCCAGTCCTTTATGACCTGGAGAAATGAATAACACACAGAGGAAGTCATTTATTCTGGCAACTTCCAGAGATAAGTTTAGAAAATAGGTGACCGTCAATAGCCATACTGAACAAAATTCTATTGAGAATAAGAAAAAATTAATCACCCTCGGAGAGAAAGTGTCCCAAGGTCTGGAACGTCGTCATTAAGAGGCCGAGCGAAGTAAAAAATAAGGACAGACAAGAACTAGGCAGGTCATTCACCTGCCACAATTCATTCCCAACTAGGTAACACTCAATGATCTTTAACAACAATAAAGGGAATAGTAAAGGACTCCTCCCACCCAAGGGAACCATGCTCTCCCTTGGGAGATCTCCTTTCTTAAATGAAAATAACTAGTAATTGAGGCCGATTCAACACAAAGGGATTTTGAGGTTGCATACTCCGTTGTATAGGCGATGATGATGCAATATGACATTATTGATCTGAGGAGTGTTTCTTTGGAGAGGATCCACAAGGAAGTTTTGTGTCATAGTGTCCTCGCAAGTCACATAAATTTTTATTTTCTGTGCGCACCTAATTTTTTTTAACTTGTTTCCTTTTTTCTACATAGAGTATGCAGGTCACTCAAGAACACATCGGACAAGTTGACTTCTAACGAAAGAATAATGATCATCTCACAAGATCTAATAAAACCTTAAAGGGCTAGCTCCTCACCCCGAAAAATGGATTTGGATAACCTTAACAACAAGTTGAAGGTTGAGGAGGACACGAAGGTGAAAGCAGTGGAAGAATGAACGAACTCAATAAGTTTAGCAGGGTGGACACTAAATCGTATAATTTGAAGAGCTCTTTTAAGCATAAGTTCTTTCAAAAGATAATCCTCGAGAGGAAAAAGAGTGTTAGGGAGCGGGCTTGAGAGGACTATCTAGATGAAGCCTACAACAAATTATTTAAGGAAGAGGTTTAATACATCGCCTTAGACCTAGACTATTATGAGTCTTTTGCATTTAGTAAAGGTTGGGAAGCCTGCTTGAAGAAAAGAAATATCTGGGGGGGCGATTCGGCCTATACCAAACACCCATACTTGGTGATTCCCTTAGGGATGACTGATAATACGCAAATATTGCGTATTTCATCCGTCGAACCTACGCATTTTAGCCCCCTCGGGTGCCTTAATCTCTATATTTAAGCCCGTTAACCAAACAACCTTGGTTTATACTGTTAACATGCTATTTGAGGTATAATTGGGCTTTTGTAGGTATTTAGGTACGAAGTATGGGATTCGGATGCATTCCGCGCAATTTCCGTACACAACCGCACGTTCAAGGGCAATCTAGTCATTTCACAGATTGGGCACCTAGCCCGACATCTACACGGAAGTTGTAGCTCTCCTCGCTAGCTTCACGTGGCCATGAACGGTGCGTGATTCCGAGTCAGTATGACAAAGTTACGACGAATTAAGCGGCGATGGAAAGCATGCCAAAACAGGGGATTCTGCAGGCCGCCTTGCTTGATCGATCGATCGAGCCTAGGGGTCGATCGATCGAGCCTAGGGGTCGATCGATCGAGCCTTCTTATTTTTGCCATGATTTTCACTGTCGATCGATCGACCCCTGCGGCCGATCGATCGATCCCCTGTTTTTCCCTGCATATATTTTCTCTACGTTTCTTTCTTCTTTTCTTTTATTCTAACTTACTACTTAAGCTAAATTTTGTTGTAAGAGAAAAACACACTCTCATATTCTGATATAGATAGTTTTAGTTAGGGTTTGGTTTGGAGAGTTCATTTTCTCTTCTTCTTGGATTGACAACCCATGTGGTTTTGTAAGATTGAACTATTCACTTTCATTTCCATTAATATAGCTTTGTTCTTCATTCTTTCTTTGCTTTGTAATTTAGTTTCCATGCTTTTTAACTAGTTTACGTGCTTTATTCACATGCTTTGATTTACTTGCTTTGTAGTATAGTTTTATCACATTTATTCTCGCTTTCCATTTACCGCATTTTTAACATGCTTTCTAGGTAATTTAAATTAGGTTGTGCTTGAAGTGAACTCACTCGAGTTGACACGTTGCTTTGCTTTGGTGATGGTGTTTACGGGTCTTTTTCGGGTGCGTTATCCTAGTTATTACGCCTAGGAGATTTGACGGGCATATCATGTATGTCCCGTGCTTACAACCTTTCGCGCGTAATTTCTGGGATATTTGTTGACGCCAAAATCTTATTAGGCTTTTATGATGATTTAGGGCGTGACAACCCTTGATTTAATTAACTGTCGAAACGAGACGCACGTGTAATAACCCGTCGACCCATGTAACCATTTTATACAAATTAACTCGGGTGAGGGATATTCGACGCAACCTATAGTTTTACTCGCTTTCATAATCTAGTTTCAATACACTCGCCTAGATTACTATTTCCCTTTTATGCGTCTTTCCCTTTTTAGTTTCTAAACACCATTTACACTTTTATTCCTGAATTAATAATCTGTTGCGATCTATCGAACATTCCCTGTGGATTCGATACCCGACTTACCGCTGTACTCACCAGTTGAGTGTAGTCGTAATTTAGGTTTTTGTATAGTTCAGGTGAGTCGAATATAAAACGACCGGCGCGTAGGTGACTCTCGCGCCGCGGCGAAACCCTTTCCATCAAGTGGCGCCGTTGTCGGGGACTGTTTTGTTATAGATTGTACTTGTATTATTAGTTCGTAGTATTCTTTTCTTTGTATATGTATTCTTTCTTTTAACCCTTTTTTGCAGGACTTCTACATTTGAGCGCCTAGGAACGCTTGAATTAACCGCTGCACATCTTCTTTGTGGAAGTCGTCCTCTCGAGCCTTCATTGGGGTAAGCATATCTTATTCTAACTTTTCTGGTAATCCTAATTATAATTCTCAAAATTTCAGTAAACCTTTGACTTTTAGTCAATACTTGCAATCCCAAAAAGTTACAACATCTAAAATGACATTGGGTGAGTATTACGAAAGTCAAAGTTTGGATTACAACAATTTTGTGCATGATCATTCTGATTTTGGGTCGCAAGATCCTTATGATAAGAATTTTGAATCCAATTGTAATCATTTTCAAAATTCTTATGTTAATGATTTTGAGTGTAGTCCCGGGAACAATTTCCAAACCTCCCTTTTTCAAGCATCCGCTCCTCGCCCGATGACATTCGGTGAGGGATTGCGTATGCTTGAAAATGAGAGGATTGAAGAACGTTATCGTGAAGAAAATCATTGTTGGGAACTCGAGTTGGATTTACTATTTGAATCCGACGACGACTTTTCTTCGCAGACTGCCGAAGTCGAGGACTGTTTTGAACCAAATGAGGACTTCGTTCCTACTTTGGAACAAATCATCCTTGACTTGACCCACGGTATAGTAGAGAATGAAAATGAGGATGAAAAAGGCATAGTATCTATTTGCAATGAATTTGTTTCTTCTTTGATTTTCAAAGAAGAAAGTTTCATTGTAAACGATCCTATTTCTTCCGAAATTCAATTTTCAAGTGATGATCACTCATCGCCTGAGATTGAATTCCTTTCCTCCCCGTCTTCATTATATGTTGTCGTACCAATTCGAGTACTCGATGAATCGGTTCAAAACTTTTTAGTTCCAAACCTTTTCACCGACGAGGAGTACTCGCTCGAGCCGCTTTCCATAACAGCATCTTTGCCCTCATGTGCGCCGCCTCCCGTTCCAACTTTAAAATACTCGGGAGTTGATTCATGTTTTCTCGGCTCGCATGTGTATTTGTTTCCCGTCCTATCCAAATCCCCCATCCTCCCTCCCAAAGTTTCAATTGGGGATGGTTCACTTTTACCGCCTTACACATGCCTTTCGTTGTTCGAATGGAATTCCTATTTTCCGGGAGGCATGCATGTTCGGGAGGGTCCACCGTTGATCCGCCAAATTCAAATTGTGTTTTGGATGGACCCTCAAAAGTTTCAACTTTTAGTATATAGTTAATTACGCATCCTAAATGTAGGTTGTATATACTAACTTCTTCATTTTTGTTTTTCTTAATATTAGCCTAGTGTAATTAGTTAATCTCTTTTTATTTCTTTTTGTGTGCTTGATTCTAACTCTTTTGTAGGTTCAACGCACTTGAATTTGCGGAGACTATGCATCCCGGCACACATTTCTTAAGAAAATGATCAAAAAAGCCCCAAAAATATTTTTTCTTTGTTTTTCACACACGCATACTCACGCATTTGCATTTGTTTTTCTTTTTTATTTTATTTTATTTTTCATTTTTGTCGTGAATATGCGTGTGTGTTGCTCATTGTACATATTTTTATTTTCTGGGTTCACTTAGGCCTATTTTTGTGTATATTTAAGCCTATGTATATATAATTTTATTTTTATTTTTATATTTTTATTTCATATTTTTATATATATATACTTATATATACTATATAAGTATATAATTTATATTTAAACCCTCCTAATATCCCTGAATTGCAATTCCCCCCCCCCCCCTCCCATTTAAAAAAGGAAAGCAGTGTGCCTGGCCCTGCTTGATTGATCGATTGAAGGCCAAGGCTCGATCGATCGATCGAGCAGTTAAAGGCCGAGTCTGCCCAGTTTTTTTCCCCATTCCCTTATTTCCTCTCCTCTTCTACTACATTATTTCGTGCCCTAGATTCCCCCCACCCACCACATTTCTTCCATTTTTCTTCCAAATTCTACACTTTCAAGGTATACTCCCTACTACTTTAAAATGTATTTGTAGTTTTTGGTAGATTTTTGTCATGTTGTACATGTTTAAACCCTAACTTGACATTGTTTGAATGTGTTGGTTTTGCCCCTGATTTTTGTTGTTCCAACCCGTTTTTTCTCATGATTCTTGTTGTATATCCACTCATGAACACATGAATATTGTTGCATTGTTGTTTTGTTCATGAGTGGGGCTTGTTGGTTGGTTCAATTGGTATATTTCAACCTTGACGCACATTACGCACGCCAAGTGTTCGTCAAAATGCCTAAAACAGTTTTCAATCCAATTTTTGACGCACACTTGGGTGATTTTCATTTCTTGTCGTATTCCGACATTTTTCATCGCAATGTTGCAATTTTTCACCTCGGTTTTGCGCACTTGCACCTCCATTTCAACTTGTACACTACTAACCATTAATTATGCTTACAATTTTTTTTTATTGCCTAATTCTTGTTTTATAGGTTGAAATGGCACCGAAGAAATACAGCTTTACTAGGTGTATGGCCGCCGGGGGCGTTGAAGGTTTCCGTTGCGATCAAGAGCGGGATTGGTACCGCGCCCCCTTTCATACATCCGAGCGTCCGCTTGGATATCATTTTGTGTGGGCCATTGAGGATATACCGAGGGAGGCGCGTGTTCTTTTGCGCCGTCAGGAGTGGGAGCCCTTTCTCGCTACTAACGGTCGTATCAATGAAGAGCTAGTCCGAATTTTTTATGCGACGTTAGTTGAGGTAAAGGGCAGTGGGCCGACTACATACGAGGCGATGGTCCGTGGGGTGAGGATACCCTTCAGCATTTCAGATTTGGAAGATTATATGGGTGTTCCACACCCTGCGGACTCGGTCAGTTTCTTGGATGGGACCATCTTCGGCAGGGGGACATTGATAGAGGCTCTTGCACCGGGTAAGGCGTGGAAAAAGGGTGCTTTTCGCTCGGCTGCAATGGAGGACTTACCGGGATTATTGCACTACATTAATGTCCACTCTTTCATGGTGACGAACAACCGATCATAGGTTCGTCACAAGCATGCCGCATTGATCTACACGATGATTAGTGATTTGGGCAATATCAGCTTGCCCAGTATCTTTCTAGACATGATGTGCGCGACAGCTAAAGAGATCTCCTGGAGATTTTCCCTTCCCTTTCCTGCCCTCATTACGAGGATATGTATATCGCACGATTGCCCTGAGTTGGACGTTGATCGTAAGCATGAGCCACTCGGGTTTCTCTCCAAGGACAATATTTCAAAAAAGCTAAAGCACGAGTGGGGGCAACCGGGCGGCAAGAGACAGAGGGCGGAGGTGGATGATGATCTGGACGATGAGGAGGCTGAGATCAGGGAGATGGAGACTGGTGAGGGTTCTCACGCGCCACACACCGATGACGATGCCCTCTTTGTGGCATTCCAGGCCGTGCAGGACCAGCGTTGGGAGGAGACCTAGCTCAGGTGGGCTACATGGGAGTCCCGCCTGGACCAGTTTCAGGCCGAGCAGCGGCAGCAGTGGGCACAGCAGCAGGCTCAGCAGGAGCAATTTCATGCTGAGCAGCGGCAGGAGTGGGCCATGCAGAGGCAGGCGAGGGCACATCACAGACAGGATTATCAGATGATGCAGCGGATGATGAGAGATATTTATCTGCAGCGCAGTGATTCTGACACACCGTTGCCTCCTCATTTTCAGGACCCCTCTGATCCTAGTGGTTCTGGCCACTAGGTTGCTGTTGTACTGGGTTATTTTTGTATTCTGGGATCGGATAGTATATTGTACTTTTTATTTTTATTTTTATTTGTATTTCTTCTATTTCACTAGTTGTAATGTATTAAGTGATTTTGTATTGAACATATGAAATGAGAAATGAAAATGTAGTTTGTGGTTGTTTATTGGATTTTGATGTGTGTGACCTTCCATTTTATAAAATCAAAAAGTTCACCATCAATTTATCTAGTATTTGCACTTCAGCCCCTCTATATTATTGTGACTTGTGACATAGATTCTCTTAACTTAATACATCGGTACATATTCTTCATATGCTTTGTACTAACTTGTTTTGCAACTTCATTTGGACTTGTACTTATGGAGATCGCTCCACCTATGGGTAATATCATTCTTTTCCTAGCTTTGTGTTGTGTTCTTTAATGGACGCATTGGGGACAATGCAACATTTAAGTTAGGGGGTGTAGGATATTCTATCCATTGTATGTTTAGTCCTTGAATTTGATTACAATTTAGTTACAAAGCATGTTTTTGTTAAAAATTTGAAAATTTTCACAAATATTTTCTTTCTTTTTTCTCCTTTTTTGGGCATTTTACCCTTGTTTTCGATGATAAATTTCAAAAATTGACCGATTAAATAGACAATTCAACAATGCATGTTCTCGATTTTAGAAGTTATTAGACTTTAGTCCCTAAATCATTAATATTATGAATAACTTCATGAATTGAACTTTATCACGTGAGCACATGCACCATTCTTGTTATATTGATGTGGCTTAAGATTTTTATAACTCGGTATGCTTTTGTTGCATTGTATATACTTACACCGAGTGAGATTAGAGACTTATCTTCATTTGTGAGTTTATACACCTTTCTTTCCTCTTTGAAAACGTTACAGTCATTGGTAATCTCTTTATTCTTTCATTGACCGTTCATTAATTGAGTTCATACTGGAAATGTGTTACTTGAGCATGATTTTCATTTATTGTTTTGACTCGAGAATTGTGTAAACTTTTGAAATGATCATAGGCCATCTTTGTATATCACCCATATGACCTTGACCTCACCCTTTATATGTTCCCTAGTCAACCCACTTGAGCCTAAATACTAGCCTTTCTTTTCATTACCCAAAATCCCATAACCAACTCCAAATTGGAGTTTTATACCATACATATTACCTTACATACCCTTGTTTGGATTGATGCTTGGGACTGAATGTTATTATTGTGTATTGTGGTTAAAATTTGAGTATGAAAAGAGTAAGAAGTGAAAAGAAAAAGAGTGAAAAAGAGAAAGTTAAAAACAAAAGAAAACAAAAGAGAAAAAGTGAGAAAAAGGAAGAAAAGAAAAAGAAAAAGAAAGTTGTTTATATTTTTTATAGTGTTTCAATAATCCTTGTTACTCTCTCGATTGTTATATCTAATGCTTATTTGGACATCATTTGTCCACTTTTGATATTACCCACTTTTTCCCATTATTCCGAGTTTCATCCCCAAACACTTTGAATCCTTATATACATCCCTTTCATTTCGTGCCTTAACCTAGCCTACATTACAACCCTATTAAAGTCCTATGTGATCTTAAGTTGATGTAATTCAAATGTTTAAATAGTGCTGATAATCTGTGAAAATGCATTTCGCCTCTTTTATATGTGCGGTATCCTTTCACTGAGATTGCAATTTTTATTTCCTATATAGCGTTCTTCAATTGTGACCTGTGCGCGGCCTAGTTTCCCTTTACATTTACTCCTTATGCCCGCATATCCTGTGTGTTACCTCCCTGTTTCAAGTGATTTCATTTGATGAGTGTAATGCCCGTGAGGATTGACTTTTATGCACGCTTTGATATTTAGTATCCGAGTTATTTAAGTTTTTCGTCAAATCATACTTTGCATATGCTCACTCCCCTCCCACATGTTAGAGTTTCAATTCATTGAGGTGCATTAGATAATGTTAATAACTACGGACTTTTCACGCGAATTCGTTTGCTATGCTAATAACATGTTGAAATCTTGTTCGCATTTATGAGTTTGTCTTACTTGATTGGTCATATTTTGAGGAAACTTTATGATGTTTGTGGGTACCATCACTGAAAACCCTCACGAGACGACACTCGTCCACTAGGGCAACCTAGGGGTTTAACGACTTATTGCATATGCTAAATGCAATCGAATCGCCCGCGAAAGTGGCCTTATCTTTTTATTGCTTTTATACCATACTTTTGTACTATCTCCTGTTTTGGTTTACTTGTTCTTCTTGTTGCATCCTATTTGATTGCTAGGGACTAGCAATGTGTAAGTTAGGGGGTGTGATAATACGCGAATATTGCGTATTTCATCCGTCGAACCTACGCATTTTAGCCCCCTCGGGTGCCTTAATCTCTATATTTAAGCCCGTTAACCAGATAACCTTGGTTTATACTGTTAACATGCTATTTGAGGTATAATTGGGCTTTTGTAGGTATTTAGGTACCAAGTATGAGATTCGAACGGATTTCGCGCAATTTTCGTACACAACCGCACGTTCAAGGGCAATCCGGTCATTTCACAGATTGGGCACCTGGCCCGACATCTACACGGAAGTTGTAGCTCTCCTCTCTAGCTTCGCGTGACCGTGAACGGTGCGTGATTCCGAGTCCGTATGACAAAGTTACGGCGAATTTAGCGGCGATGGAAAGCATGCCAAAACAGGGGATTCTGCAGGCTGCCCTGCTTGATCGATCGATCGAGCCTAGGGGTCGATCGATCGAGCCTTCTTATTTTTGCCATGATTTTCACTGTCGATCGATCGACCACAGGGTTCGATCGATCGATCCCCTATTTTTCTCTACAGATATTTTCTCTACTTTTCTTTCTTCTTTTCTTTTATTCTAACTTACTACTTAAGCCAAATTTTGTTGTAAAAGAAAAACACACTCTCATATTCTGATATAGATAGTTTTAGTTAGGGTTTGGATTGGAGAGTTCATTTTCTCTTCTTCTTGGATTGACAGCCCATGTGGTTTTGTAAGATTGAACTATTCACTTCCATTTCCATTAATATAGCTTTGTTCTTCATTCTTTCTTTGCTTTGTAATTTAGTTTCCATGCTTTTTAACTAGTTTACATGCTTTATTCACATGCTTTGATTTACTTGCTTTGCAGTATAGTTTTATCGTGTTTATTCCCGCTTTCCATTTACCGCATTTTTAACATGCTTTCTAGGTAATTTAAATTAGGTTGTGCTTGAATTGAACTCACTCGAGTTGACACGTTGCTTTGCTTTGGTGATGGTGTTTACGGGTCTTTTTCGGGTGCGTTGTCCTAGTTATTATGCCTAGGAGATTTGACGGGGAATATCATGTATGTCCCGTGCTTATGACCTTTCGCGCGTAATTTTCGGGATATTTGTTGATGCCAAAATCTTATTAGGCTTTTATGATGATTTAGGGCGTAACAACCCTTGATTTAATTAACTGTCAAAACGAGACGCATATGTAATAACCCGTCGACCCATGTAACCATTTTATACAAATTAACTCGGGTGAGGGATATTCGACGCAACCTATAGTTTTACTCGCTTTCATCATCTAGTTTCAATACACTCGCCTAGATTACTATTTCCCTTTTATGCATCTTTCCCTTTTTAGTTTCTAAACACATTTTACTCTTTTATTCCTGAATCAATAATCTGTTGCGATCTATCGAACATTACCTGTGGATTCGATACCCGACTTACCGCTGTACTCACCAGTTGAGTGTAGTCGTAATTTAGGTTTTTGTATAGTTTAGGTGAGCCGAATATAAAACGACTGGTGCGTCGGTGACTCTCGCGCCGCGGCGAAACCCTGTCCATCAGTGACCTTGTGGCGGATCCCCCAATTGTCGATCCTCCAATAACCCAAGTCACTCCTAATTAATACGCCCTATCTGTTGCTGCTGATCTTTGGGAGGACCATCCATAATTCCCAAATAACTCAGGTTGTTGAGCCCGCTGTCGATTCCTCCCTACCTGTTGTGGATGATCTTAGGAAGACCACCCTTAACCTTTAATTTTTTATGTCTTTATTTTAATGTAATTTTTGTTGACCCTTTGAGGTCATTGCTTTGTAGGCCCATGACCCATTTTTTTTATTTATCAATGAAAACCATAATTCCATTTTACTTGATCTCTCTCTATGCATTCTTTTAATTTTTATGACATAGCCAAAATGTTTATTTTTTTAATTATGTCTTTATAATTTTTACTTTAAGATCATACTCGACCTTTGCCAAGTGTTATTTGTCTTCATAAGATTTATTTTCCTTTAACAAAAAACTAAATAATTCGTTTGCAATAAATTGACCTTGTCCAGACTATCTCACTTGATTTTGATCCATCTTTAGCAATTTTAGGTCAGGCTATTGAGTTTGGCTAAGTGGAATATTATTATGAGGTCTAGTGTTAGATATGGGTGATGCATTCAATTATATGCTTATTTTAGGTCGACCATAAGTGGCCAATGACTTTCCTATTTTCAGGTCGACCATAAGTAAGAAATATGCCTAATTTTCATCCGACCATACTTGATTAGGGTCGTACCACCGTTTCCTGGTGGGTTGAGTGTCAAACATAGGCAATCAACTTACGTCTGAGTTATATCATGTAGTTCTTATATGGGTTTTTGCCTCTTTTAGGTCGATCTACTTTACATCATACCACTTCTTAAGTGGGTAGTGTTAAAATGTAGGCGACCAAATCATGTCTAAGTTATACTATATAGTTTTTACATGGGTTTTTGCCTCTTCTAGTCCAATCTACTTTAGATCATACCATTTATCAAGTGGGTTTTGGTGTGAAATGTAGGCGATCAACTCATATCTAAGTTGTACCACGAAGTTTTTACATGAGTCTTTTCCTCTTTTAGGACGATCTACTTTAGATCATACCACTTCTTAAGTGGGTTTTGGTGCCAAACGTAGACGAGAAACTCACGCCTGATTTGTACCATGCAGTTTTTATGTGGCTTTTTGCCTCCTTTAGTCAGATCCACTTTAGATAATACCATTTCTTAAGTGGGTTTTGGTGTCAAACGTAGGCGACCAACTCACACATGAGTTGTACCACGCAATTCGTACGTGAGTTTTTGCCACAAACTTAGGCGGATGACCTTTTTTACCAGTCGCACCATTGTTTGATTAGGTTTAATCAAAAGAGGTTTAAGATAATAAGTTTGAATGATTTTAATGACTAATTAACAATCGTTTTATTGTGCATAAATAAAGAAATAATGTCTTTAAATTCTTATCTAATGATAAAACTTCCTAATATTCATAGCATTCCATGACCTTGGGACTACTCTTCTATCTAATTCTCCTAGATGATATGATCCCCCATCCACCTTTGAGACTACTCGATAGGGTCCCTGCCAGTTCAGCACAACTTCCCATCTGATGGATTTTTGGCTGTGAATAATAGATTTCTGAGCACCACGTCGACGACCTGGAATTCTCTCACTTTGACCTTCTTGTCATGTTGTCTTGTCAACTCTTACTGGTAGGCGACCAAATGTATCAGATTTTTCTCCCTTCTTTCTTCTTCCAGATCTGACTAGTGGGTATTTTTTTGTCGTCATTATGGCCATCTTCAAAGATCTCCGACTTTAGAGTTAGAATCTCGATCTCTAAAGGGACGGCAACTTCCATACCATACGCAAGGGAGTACAGAGTCTATTTTATTGGATTTCTTGGTATTTTTTTGTGTGCCCAAAGAACAGAGGGAAGTTCATCCACCTATCGTCCTTTAGCATTCTTTAATCGGTGCATGATTCTTGATAAAGTAGTTTTATTGGTTATTTCTTCTTGTCTATTTAAGTAGTTTTATTGGTTATTTCTTCTTGTCTATTACAGTGGGGGAAGACTACCGATACATAGTAGATTCTGCCTCTTTGTTCTGCATAGAAATTATGGAAGGAGACATTGTCAGTAACCAGTGCTCTTGGGATTCCAAATCATGTGGCGAGGTTTTTCCAAACGAATCTCCTCGCATCCACTTCTCTGATGTGGGTGATTGGTTCTTCCTCAATCCACTTTATGAAGCAGTCAATCGTTGTTATCAAATATCTTTTATTTCCTGGTGGAGTAGGTAATGGACCCACTATGGCCATGCCCCACTAAGAAAAAGGCCATAGATTAATTAAGGGATTCAGATCCTCCACAGGCTGGTTGATGATTGGTGGAATCTACTAACACTTGGCGCATTTTCAGACGAACATCACATCATTCTTTTGCATGAAGGTCCACTAATATCCTTGAAAAATTATCCTGTAGGAGAGCGATCTTCCACCAGTGTTCGCTATGCAGCCGCCTTCGTGCATCTCACTTAACACTATCTCCACTTGATTTGAGTGAACACAGTTAAGTAAAGGACCGGTGAATGATCTCTAATAAATTTTTCTCTCGGAGTTAAAGCAAAACCTAGTTTACCTGATCCTCAACTTATGTGCCTTTTTACCATCGGGGGGTAGCTCATCGATCTTTGAGTAAGATAAGATGGGATACAAGAAGGAGCTAAATCCACTTAAAGAACAAAAAGGCCCTGATTGCAGGGTCGATCTATGTATTTCACTTCGATTGTCCTTTTTAGGTCAATATTGATAGATGAAGATAAAGTATTAGGGGCATATGCATGGTTATTATCGTTCCCCGATAGCTACTCCAACGAGGAATACTTAAATTACTGAAGAAGACCTCTTGCCTTATTCCTATAAACAAGCATTCTAGAGTCCCTGGCCTCGTATTCGCTATTAAGATGGTTTGCGCTCAGTTTGGAGTCACACTACACAACAATATGGCGAGAACCTAGATTAATCTCCCTACAGAGATCATGTATCATGGCCTTATATTTTGCCTCATTATTTGAGCCTTTGAATCCTAATCTAATGTCTTACTTGATGATACTGCCTTGCGATGTTATAAAGACTATTCCAACTCCTGTGCCCCTCTCATTTGATATGCCATCCACAAAATATTTCCAAGTTAATCCATCTTCGTTAAATGCTAGCGACTCTAGAATGGGATTTGACTGCTCATCCTCACCTCTTAGTGATGTTGAAAATTATGCTACGAAGTCTTCCAAGACTTGAGCCTTGATCAATGTTTTAGGTTCATACCTGATGTCAAACTGTGCCATCTCTAGGGACCATTTGGTCATTCTATTTGAGGCATCGACTTTTTTCAGTGCATCTTTCAAGGGATAGGTTGTGGGAATGATAATGGTATGAGCATCAAAGTAGTGCCTCAACTTTTTGTATGCTTCCACCAACGCCAGAACTAATTTCTCAATCGGCATATATCTGATTTCTACATCAAGGAGAGTATGGACAACACAGTAAACCATCATTTTCTCTCCATTATATAAGTGAACTAGTGTAGCAGTAGTCACGTGTTGTGAGATAGCTAGGTATAGGTACAAATTTTACCTATCTTTAAGGGTTGACAACAAAGGGGAGATCCCAAGTACTGTCAAATTCCTTCCAAACCTTGATCGCACTCCTCCATCCATATGGTAGCCTTATTTAATGCTTGGAAAAATGACTAACACCTACCCGAGGATCTTAAAATGAAGTGATTCAGAACGGTTAGTATTCTAACGATGACCTGGATGTCTCTGACACTAGTTAGCCCCCTGACATCTTACAGATCCTTGATTTGATATGGATTCACCTCTGAAACTCTCTGGGTTACCAAATACCCAACATTTTGAAGATGCACTTAGAGGCATTGCGCTCCATCCTATATTATCTGAGGATCTTAAAGTTATGAGTTTATAATGTGATCGGATGTTTACTTAATTTTGATGATCATATTGGCAACATACACTTCCATAGTAGATCACATCAGCTTCTTGAACATTTTAGTTATAAGGCGCTGATAGGTTCCTCCTACATTCTTCAAACCGAAAGGCATTACCTTGTAATAATAAAGTCTTTAGGTTGTGATGAATGAGGTTTTTTGTTGATCTGGGTCGAATAGAGTTATTTGGTGGTAGCTAGTATACGTATCCATGAAGTTCATGCATTAATGTATGATGTGGAATCTATGAGTTAATCTATCTGTGATAGTAGAAAACTGTCTTTAGGACAATGCTTATTAAGGTCGGTGAAGTCTACACATACTCTCTATTTGTCCTTCTTCTTTTTTACAACAATAGTGTTGGAAATCCAGTTCGAGAACTAAACTTCTCTGATGGAGTTGGCCTAGATTAGACTGTCAACTCCTATCTCTACAACTTTTACCATCTCTGGGGCTGACTTCCTCAGCTTCTGCTTGTATCGACTTGATATTTATATCTATGTGCAGTCGATGACAAAAGTCTTTCCCTGGAAGGCTATATGATTACCATATAAATACATCTAAATTGGTTCTGAGTAAATGGGCGATCTGCTCCGCCTCATCCTAGGGTAACTCTGATCTAATGAGGAATGTCTTCTCCGGCAGTAATGAATTCAGAGAAATGGAAATAAGTTCCTTAATCATGTGTTCAACAGGAGCCAGTTGAGTTTCTTTTACCCTCGATTTAACACCTTTTTATTGCCACATAGGTTAATCGTCTTCTAAATCATAATCATCTTGACTTTTTTTGGACTAATTATGTCTTGCTTTGATGGCTGACACTAATCAACTGTGAGCTGTTACTTGATTTCCCCCAGTTCCCACCACCCCTAGGTTACTCAAGAACTTAAGTTTTTGGTGAAAGGAGGAGGGAATAACTTTTATCTCCTGAAGCCATCCTCTGCCCATTATTGCATTATAAGGTGACTCTGATTGGATGACATGGAACTCTACCTTCTTGTTGGTTAGAATGACCTTGAATGGTAGATTGATCTTCCTCAGGGGGTCTCTACATCTCTGTTCTAATAATTTAATGGAACTACGTTAGTATCAAGGTCCTTGATGCTGAAGTTGGTCTTGTAGAGCACTATCAGATACATGATCTCCAAAGAGCTTCCTTAATCCACTAGTATTCTTCTCACATCAAAGTTTGCTATTCTCAGTGGGAGGACTAGGGAATCCTTGTGTGGTAGATTCACGCCAACTAGATCATCATCGATGAACAATGATCAATGTTAAAGTCGCTTTTCTCCCTCTTAAAAAGGACAGGTTTGGAAAAGTCAACTTGAAAAGCTTGTTGAACGATGGCGGCAATCCTCACAACTCCCTGAGATTTTTTCCACTAACTGAGATGGATTGGTATATCCATGAATGGCCATGACCAGTCCCATTGGGGGAAGATCTTAGTCGGTCTTTTGAACCGCATTGATATTTATCAAACATTTTATCTTAGTTGTGTTAATGTATTCCTTGAGGTGCTCAGCTTGAACGAGCTTCTCCAAATGTTTCTTAAATATTTTGTAACTTTTCATAAGGTTCCCATGATCCTGGTGATAAGTGAATTTGAGGTTGGCATCCCTATCATTAGGATCATTGTCCATCTTGGGAGGCCTCTTGAAGTAGGAATTGCCTTTGATTTATGGGATAAGTTTATAGATGGGCTCTTTTAGGACCGTCTCCGATGACTTGTAGTTGATCTCATTAGCCTGAGATCTGTGGTTGCTTTTGGAAGTTTCATTCTTAAATCCTTTATTGGTCGAAGAGAGTTAATTACCCCCTTTGGGGGCCTTCTTAGGTTCACTCCTCTTTTGGTTGGTTGGGGACTTTGTGTCAATGATTTTTCCACGACCTTAGCAGACTTCTCAATACGGGACATAAGTTTGTCCATCATAGAGGTTAGTTTCTTCTTAAGGACTGGAATAGATCATCCGATCTCTCCATACCGAACTTGAATGAATAAATTGTTAACTTGTCGTTGCAATCATAAATTTAATTATATAACTCCCAGTACCTCTGTACGTACTTCAAGAGGGATTCACCCTATCTTCTCTTAAGAAAAAATAGCAAATTGACCTCATTAATTACTTTGCTACTGGTAATAAATCGGGTTGCAAACTGCTCGGCCAGATCTCTGAAAGAAGAGACCGATCTCATGGTAATATCTCGAACCACTTTAAAATTGATCTCCTCCATAGTGGACGGGAATAGGCCTGTAAACAGATCGGATTCGGACCGAATTAGGAAAATCCAAATTCATATCCGTTTATGTTAAATGGATTAGGATACGATCCGTTTATTAATCGGATCGGATCAGGTAAATCCAAATCCATATCCATTTATGTTAAACGGATTCGAATCCGATCCGATTATCCAATTATCCGTTTTATGTTAAACTTGATTTGCAACATTTTTATTTCCAACTCTTATTTCTAAATTTATTTTGCAAATGTTCCAAAAAAATAGATAATGAAATAAAAAACTATTATAATAAATATTTAAATTATTATTAAATACAATATACATAAATTAAAAATATTATATATATATATATTAAAAATATTAATCGGATCGGATTATTAACGGATCAGAGTATATAAATCCAAATCCACTCCATTTAATAAACGGGTAATCGGGTAATCGAATAATCGAATTTTAGACATGATCTATATCCGCTTAGATGGATCGGATTCGAATTCGGATAAAATTCGATCCATTGACAGGCCTAAGCGGGAATACCTGACACATTAGAGCGTCGTGATTATTCCAAAGAGACACAATATGTCGGTAGTGCCTAATGTAATGGGCAGGATCCGCATTCTCGTTATATATTGTAACCTTCGGCATACACAACTTCTTGGGTAGTTCAAAGGACTCTATCTTCACAATAAACGGGGATAAGGACCCATGCCCCCATGACTTTCTAAACATATTTGGGATTAATCTTCTTTCCAGCTCTTTCTGGATAAGCCCCCTAAGCTCCTCACTCCTTGCTTTGTTCGGAGTTGCCTCTGGATAGGGATGCTTGCTACTTTACGCTCATTCAGTGGGTTGAATTTGATGGTTATAGTGGTTAATATAATATGTCCCAGGATAAAGTTATCACGTAATTGATTATGGTGTATCGCGCGAGGGATTCTTAAATAAGAGGCCCTTTCGGTTTGGTAATAGTCGTTATTTTTGGAGAGCAGGATTTTCTCCTACGATGTTGCTGGATTCGGAAATCAGACATATGATCTTCCGATTACTAGGTTAACTTCCTCCTCAAATGAGTGATTTCTTTATCATGATCATCTAATCTTTCTTTATAAATACTAGACAGATGGGAAGTATCTCTTCTTTATGGTCACTCAACCGGTGCTGTGAGATATCGGCGGCTGGGTCTTGATCTCTTAAGGGAAGGCCCCTGGAGCTAAAAAAATCGTGGAAGTGAAGGGAGCCTGACAGGAGTGTGGTCTCTCCTAATGATACATATTCCAGACTGGACACAACTCCTAGCATATGTGTAATGAGACTGATTTATACTCATAATGATCGTTGGGCTAGATTACTTTAATAATGGTGAGAACTCGATTTTTTCACAAACGGTGCCAAATTGTAAGGGATATTAACCCATAATAAAAGCAATAATTAAAGATTGATCTCTAAATAATTATGAATGAAGAAAAGAACAAATAACACCAGATGTACGTGGTTCAATAGATAGCCCTGCCTATATCCACGAAGAAGCGATGGAGATTGGTGCACTACTCATGAAGAACTATGGTGACTAGAGTGCTAGGGTTGCTAGCTGAGAGTCCAAGTCACCATGTGTAGGTTACAAGCAATATCATCCAAATGGGTGAGGTCACCCCTATTTATAAGCTTCAGGATCCTACTAATCTAGGCCTCATCAGGTTAATCTTAATTATAAGTTATCGAGTCGTAGAAGGATCGGTCTTCCAACCGCTAATATGATCTTTCAAGATTTGCGCTTATCTCCCTACATATTCGTGATCTTCCAAGATAAATTGTGTGACATCCACATAACACAAATTCAATCAGTCTCCCTTCAATAAAGAATTATTGTGTAAGATGTTGAGATAAATAATGTGATTACAATTTATACAAATAATTGGGATTTTAAAATAATTAAAAAGGAATTTTGAATTTTTTTACAACTTTTTGGGAGTTGCCAAAAATTAAATAATATTGATATTGGGATGGGATGGGAAGTTATTTATTTTGGTTAATTTTGATTGGTAATGAATATAAATAAGTCAAAATGAATTTCTATAAAATTTGATTATTTTATAACAATTAAATGACAAAATATACATTTTTGAAATAAAAGGGTAACTCAAGGGTAAATAAGTGATTAAGAGTGTCTTTAGCTCCAACATAGGGTAAAACGAAAAGGCGCATCCCGCATATATAATTCGTAGGTTTTTAAAGGAACAAATGAGAAAGAAGGCGTTTAAAAGAGAAAAAGAAAGAAAATAGAGAGAAACCGAAGGAATACAAAAGAAGAGGGTGAAATGAAGAAGAAATGCAGAAAGAACGGAGTAAGGAACAAAACGAAAAATAGAAAAAGAGAGAATGAGGAGAAGTGTTGAAGAAAAGAAGAAGAAATTAATAATAATCGAAAAGAAACGACGAGAGAAAGAAAAAAAAATTAAAAGAAAAAATAGAAAAAAATGAGGAACAGGGCCAGGAAGCAGGCCGCCGTTAGTGATCCTTTTAGGACACTATAGAGGGTCACTAGATGGATATAGAGGTGCCTCGATTCAACTATAGTGGCTAATAATGGGCGGAAGGAAGGCTACAGGGGTCGAATTCGGAGTTTTTGGAATTGGATTTTCAACTAGATTTTCTAGGGATTTTCATTAGGAATTGGGGAAAACTCTAAACATGGAACCGACTCGATTTTTCATGTAGAATTTAAATTTAGAGTCAGAGTTTGGAAATAGAGGAAGATTGCACTTGAATTCTTCACCATTTTCATAATCTTATGTTTAGAGACAAATATACCTCTACGTTTCTCCTTAACCATTATATGAATTAAATATTGCCTAAAATTTATATGAATTAGGATTAATAGAGATTAGGAACCTAATTAGGTGAGGAATAACGTAATTATAATTATGCATATGATTTCATGAAATTATATATGTTAAAATTTGTGAATTTGAAATGATTACTCATGTTCATACCTTTGAATGAAATTTAAAATATCGAGACTTGTGAATTGGTACTGAGAATTTTAATCATGATAATAAAGTTAGGGTTTGATGGATATTCTTGAACCAGTATTTGATACCTGAATCAATTGAAAATTCCATCAGTTATGGTACAATTTATAAGTTGATATTTATGTTGGGAATCATTGACTAAATTAAAGTAGTCATCATATGAAAAAAGGGTCTTATGGGGATATGAAACTTGTATCAATCGAATAATGAAATAAAAGACCCATAATAAACAAATCGGGATGATAGGTCTAAAATGGAGAAATAATGTTTAAAAGGTTGAACCATTTGATATATCATTTAAATGCATTTAGTATTAAGAGATGTTTTATTTCTCTTGGTATAATTTGGTTATTGGGTAACTCATATGAATCCCATTTGAATACAGATAGAATAACGTATGTCCATTATATAATCAATTTTTTGGGCTACTGATATGCGACATTTACAACATGGGTGACCATGATTTGACCCCTACTGCTATAATATATGGATGGAGTGTTAGATAAATGAGTAATAGGTTATTGATGGTTATTATTAGGAGAATTAAATGTCATATAATTATTTATGAAAAGTTGCAAAAGGTGAGTGAAGGTCAGTGAAACAATGTATGCACTTTCTCACTAACCCACCAGATTGGAAGGATGATCTCTTCCTAGATATTTGTTGACTTTCTCAGCCCTCAGGTTGACACAATGAGGTGTTAAAGATATCTCGACCTTGAGTAAGTGGGACATGGCTCTGCTGAAGTCTGAAGAGAATGCCTAAGGTAAATTCTGCCATGGAGAGGCCTTATTGAACTTCTTTTGAGGTATTCTAGAGATCTAAGGTGTTGAAAAAACCCAGTATTGGCAAAAGCATCCTTTATTATCCCGCAGTATCTTGACTAGTCATTGTAAAAATCTTTTGAGGTTATTTTTCTACAGTTTAAGCCATAATGCTACGAACTGAGGCTTGGAAAAGGCATCGTGAATCTACCACAACTTTTGGTGAAGTTTTTTTGGTCCTCTAGTTTAGTCTATGAGGTTTTTTATGTTGTTGAGACCAGAGGTGATAAGTCTAAGGGCCTTGCCTTTGTATTTTAGTTACGACTTAGAGTTTGGGACCTCTTCTCGAGAATTGAGATTAGATATCGCACTCAGTATTAACATTTAAGAATATTCTAAGTGATGGGTAAGTCTTTTCAAAGTGTATGTGAGTGTGACAATATATTTGAGTCAATGTTTGAGATTAACACCTTAAAATTTCTTGATTTTTTTTATATTGATCTTATAGTGCTGATGATGCTTTGTAGACATTATTTTTCAATGAAGCTTTGACACTTTTTAATATTTGAAGTGAGAGAGTTTGTGATTTCTTATAATATCTTCCTTGGTTTATTGAGATTGATTATACTTGAACATGATGAAGCATGATGTTGATTTCCTTCGATGTCACTTTAGTTGCATGAAAATGTTTCTGGGACTTGTTTGTTATGAGTTATATCTTATCATGTTTAGTAATGTTTTTCTATTCTTAGTGACATTAGAGAGAATATAGTGAATCTTTATAATTTTCAATTAGAGTGTTATCATCAAAATAATATGTTTATTATTTTAAAATCTTTTAGAATTGATATTTCATGCTTTTGAAATGATAATTCAATTGATGTATTCGACAAGATATATTTGAAAACTCCCTATGTCTTGTAGCCTTTGTTTAAAAATTATTTTACTGATTTCATTTATAATCCTTGTATAAAAATAAAACATATATCAATTTGCATATATTTCCCCTTTGTCAAAATACAAAATCAATGGGTGGAGATGAGGTAACTTTTGTGCGATAAACCCATAAATGTTAAATAATATGAAGGGTTGAGATTTGTGTTTTAGAAATAGCAGCAATGGATATGAGGGACTAATGTTGATTTCTCAACTTTCATAATAGGTTACCAACATATATTTGTATGAAAAGGTCTATTTTGTAAAAAAAAAATTAAATATATTGAAATCTTGGCATGTCTGCTTTAAAGTGATATTCAAAGTAAATATATGTTATTTTTTAGTGGTACATCGGGTGTTGAGGGTAAAGAATTAATAGTCTCCCAAGATTTGTTATAATGCCTAATATGTTACAGTGTGTCAAAAGTGCTAATTGGTACTAGTTACATGGGTTAGTGTAAGTTGTAGATTTTGATACAAGTATAAGATTGATGGTTTTAGTAATTAGTGTAGATTGTAGAGGGAAATTCAATGGTCACTAAATAAAGACAAATTTTGATTTACTACCTAATCAGAAAGTGTTGTTATTTAAAATTTAAAATTATACATCCAAAAACTAAGGGGCGTGGTCAATAAAAAGCAACATAAAAACTACAATTTGAGAAACACATTCATTGGAGAAAATTCCATTACACCAAAACATGCAATTTGTCACTATTGCTTACCATCACGATTTAGGGGGTGATAAAAAATGTTTGTCATTGCCAATAGCGATGATAAATTTGTGTTTGTCACCACTAAAGGATTACCAATGTTAACACCATTACCCCGACCATTTTGTCAGTACTGCGAGCAATAATAAGTATTAAATTAGTCACTGTTAAAGGCAGTGACAGTATTTGTAAATATTACATTTGTTACTACTGCGAGTAATGAAAAGTTTGGGACAAATGATATAAATAATACATTATTGTGATCCAGAGTTAAACTAGTTTGAAAACTAATACTCATATTGACACTATATTCTACATATCAAAATATTGCGAATCTTAGTATTTTAAAAAAATCAAATAGAGTTTTCTTTATATTTTGGACATTACAGATATCTTGTAGACATAAAATCTATTGAAACTTAAATTTAACATCAATAATAATATCACACAAGCCCATTTCGAACATCATACAAGTCTAAAAGAAAATAACATCAAATAAACCTACCCCCGGTGCCAAGTAAAAAATGAAAATCAAATAAAAAATAAACTAGCATAAGTAACAACATAACATATTCTTAACATAAAATGCCATAAACATGAAACAAATTATCTTAGAACTAGACCACAGGTCACCACATGGTGGGTATGCTTCGTGAAGTTGAGATAAATCTACAGCGGGGGGTATTGATGCGGTAACACCCACCCTCATGTACTATGAGTATGCCTGGTAAGGAGATTCAATGGAGTCAAATCATTTAAACGCAGATCCTCAATATCCATTTATCTGTGATTGTGTTGCTTACCAAAAAGTGTATACACCTAGATTTGGGCCTTTAAATACTATGTATGTAGGATATTTCACGTATATAACTGCAACCATTTAGATGTAATTATTATCATATCGTTCTCAAATCAAATACTATATAAAAGTATAAATAAATAACCCATTTGTGTATATGTGTGTGTGTATGTGACTGTAGGCAAGTTGGTACTCAACAAATGTAAGTCGCATTTACCCATGTTCACATTTTAAAATAAAGCTAAAACTAATGCATTCAACCTGCCATTAGAGTGAAGGTTGTTGTAGGCTAGATATCACTCTATCTCTCAAGATTCAACATTCCATACTTTTTTGTTCAAAAAAGTCAACACTTGAAAGCCCCAAATTTTAAGGATATTTTTAGATTTCAAAGTTAACATTAAATTAATATAACATGATTGTTTTAGAATAATAGATGTGTGTTTATCTCTCTCTGTGTGTGTAAGAGAGAGAGAGAGAGAGTTACCTCTTTTACACAAATGGTATGAGATGCTCTTATAAAGCTACGAGCAAGAAAAAATAACATATATCGTAACATGAAAGCATGAAAACAATGAAATAATATTATGAAGCAAACTATTAACAATATAATACAATGAGTCTGGTTTATAAAATTACTAACTACAATATCAACAAAGATAATTTATATTCCTATAAATTGTTGTCTTTAAAAGTTTAAAATAGATTCTTACAACCGTTTAACTTTTTTAATACAAACTATTTAAAATAAATTACTCCAGGTTAACTACAAAGAGAAAGACCAGGGGCCAAACCACCTAAGATTTCTCGACTTCCTTAAGAGTAATTCCCCATGTGACTAACTCGATATAACGAATGATTCTCTTCTCCACGATCTACACTAGTAACGTAAATACATTCAAAGTGCAACATTTGTTGGTCGTGCGCCACTATTCTAGTAGTTTTCGACATAACAACCTGTCCACTTGCAATCTTCCTTAAACTTGAAATATCATGTGGAGGCTTAGTTGAATCTTGAAAGGTTGAAGGATATGACGGAGGGATAAATAAGTATGCGTGAGAACTTGATATGGTGAATCATTAAGATCGGGATCAAAATTTTGTGGTGAGAAATGATTGGTTGTATGTTGCGATGAGAATTGGTGGTTTAGGGGCATTGAATATTTTTGGGAATGTGGTAGTTTGAAGTCATTCAATTCAAAAGCACTTAAAAGGGTACTGATGAACTATTTGAGAAATGATATATCCTCGTTGTGTTTTTCTTCTTGTGTATTTTCTCTCTTCAAACTATGAGTCACCCCTAATGTCTTTGCCTTTAGTTTAGTTTAGTTTTGGATACTCGACCATGAGTCACCCCTAATGTCTTTGCCCTTAAAGTTAGTTAATGCATCACTATCCAAACTGGTTTGGCTCGAAGAACCTTTGCTACTTTTCAGCTCAGTCAATTTTTGTTGTAAAATTATTATTAAATTGATTAATATGATTGAACGACTAGATATGAATGAATCTCATTAATACAAGTGAGGCTAAGAAACTCACTATATTATCAACCACCTTTGGGTAAAACTCCCCAGTTTTCTTCCTATGACTTTTGATATACACATCAAAACTATCAACAAATGTTTTACGTTTAAGCACCTACGAATTATTATTGCATTAACAATTTGAATAAGATATATTATATATATACAAGCATTAAAATAAGAAAGTGTAGGCACAATCTCCTTAGTTTTCCCAGCATATGACATCCGACCAAGAAAATGTACCCAGTCTTTTTAACCCTGTCCATCTAGCATTGGATTCTTTATTTCAATTTGGCCTAAGATGATTCGCACAAGATAAACTTATTCCACTCACTGGGGGGGGTATCTCCTTTTCTGGATCTCTATCCTTCAAGGCCTTTATATCATCATTGTTTAATCCTTGAAAATAAGTAGAGTGAAGGTTACTTCTAAAAGTCTTCAACTGAAGACGCAACTCTTTAATAACCTCAATCTTTCAGTCGCCATGAACTCTATAACGAGCATATCCCATGAGTCTTTTTTATCCACTTAGTCAACTATGTGCCAAATCTAATATTTTAAGCTGACGCGTGATTTCAATAAGGCTAAGGCTCGAGCCATAAAAAATTTTTTGCCACATATAATCCCACCACTTAGGTTAAAGATAACCTCCGAACAAGAATTAGTGACGTATTGCCCATCCTCACTTGAACTTGTTGGGATGGACGATGGAATTTGAATTCCAAATGCTTGTTGACTTGCCATTTTATGTTTTTATATATAAATATGCATCAGTCCACATGTTAATACAAGAGTAAGGAAATAATATAAAATGTAAAATAAGTTGTACCTTGTCAACATATTTTAATTTTTTTGATAATTCAACCATGCCATAACTTTCATACCTCATCATTTAAAAAGTTTTTATTACCCATGTTTATGGAAGTGTGTTCACAATTTCATTTCCTACACTAAATGTGGTGGGAAGAAGGCCTTATCTCCACAGCCGATAATATATGTTTATTTTGTTATGCATATGTTTTTTCAAGTACAGTTCACACCCATTCTTATCCGCTTCAGTTTTATCCACAATGAATGGATTTTTCTTTCTTAAAGTTCTAAAAGATCTGCTAACTGCGTCACATCACTTGGATTGTGTTTTATGAAAACCCTTTTTACTACTTTATCCCAACTTTGAGGTAGTGTCATAGTATTTATTAAAATAACTATGGCTCGATTATATACAACATGTGATATCGTAAGTAATCACATTGTTTGATTTTTCATGAGTCAAACTAGTAAATTGATGTGTTCTCTTTAAAATACATGTTTTATATCACGATATATATATATATATATATATATATATAGAGAGAGAGAGAGAGAGAGAGAGAGAGAGAGAGAGAGAATATTTGACAGCGTGAAAAATTATAAACTTGTAAAACAAAAGGCACGCACGAGTTATGGAATACACCATATGGAAAAATATAAACATGCTATTATACAAAACTGTGAAGTCAACACATAATAAACTTTCGTACGATAAATTTTTAACAAACCATGCAATAATTATACATTTACTCCTTCAATGTGTATAAAAATTTCTTTAGTTTTGGGTTGTTATCCAGAACGAACTGGATCTCAATAGGTGCCTCTATGTCTTCTATAACTATAGTCAAACGTCTAGTGGAGTGTAAAACAATAGACCACGGATCATTATTAGGTATCTTTGCATAAACCACTTTCTTTAAATTTTGGAATGCACAAAATAATGGCTCGTCATTTACATTATCTTTACTCTTTAATTTTGCCAAACCAACCTTCACCATATGAGTGTCAGGGTCGATCATACAAGCATTATTCTCTTCTAGTCTCACTCGATCATAATAGAATACATGTACCCTAAAAGATATATAATGTAATATCGCAATTTATCGTATCATCCCATAATACATCATCTCAACTTTTATCTTTTGTGCTTGCCGTGAATGAGTTAACACTTTGTTTCCCAATTAGTTATAGCTCATGTGTGCTTGAAACAGAACATAAAACCACTAACACGATATTGTTTGAAATCCTTAGCTAGAAAACTAGGCCCATTTTCTAAATGCATAAGCCTCGTCGATAATTCACCAGTTTTCAACAACTAAAATTTAGAAAGTACTCGTGTTATCATATGTTGCAACGGCGGTAAATAAAAAAGAGGTATTATTATATTCACCTCGGACGTAAGAAATGCCTAAAAACATTGTATATTCTCGTGTGTCCCTTATTCCTTTTGGCACGTCCGCACTCATTACATTGCCTATGTTAAAATCAACCATATTAATTTCTTACACATATAAAATCAAACATATAACATTGTTAAACACAACATTTTCAATAAACTTACCCATTCGATTTATCTATTTATGCATGCGGCTCAAAAAACATTATGAGCCACTTAATTGTATTGTGTGTTTGTTAGTTTTACTACCCTACCCTTCCTAGAGCCTCCTTATCCACAAACTCCTCTAATTTATCAACAAATCATTGACGACTTCCAATGTTTAGGTTATGTATATATTCCTTTGTATGCAGGGAAACCTTTTCATAATTTACTCTTTGACAATACCCCTAAATGTATTGTGTATTCTTAATGTAATATTTGATTTTTTTTATTCCCCGATCAAAAGGATACATCCATCAGTACCTTACAGGGCCACATAAAATCGCTTGATTGCATAAATCAACTAAAACATGGATGCGTGTGTTATGAGTGTGAGCTTTTATTTGATTGTCTTGTCTTCCTTGGTTAAGTGAGCTTGATCATACTTAATGTATTCTTGTATATTATTGATTTAACATTGATGAATCTTGATATTGATCTTCCCTGGTTTAGCTTTTGTTGCATCAATAGGTTACTTTGACTAATTCGCTACGAGTTTTTTTTTATCATGTCTTGAGATTGTTACAAGGTAATAAACATTCATAATTGTTTATTAGATTGTTAATTAATTATTAATTTTAAATCTTGTGGGTTCAGATATCTCCCTTGTTGATGATGACAATTCTATTGGTGTGTTAGAGAAATTATTTTTCAAACTCTCCTTTTTTTCTATACTTATTTTGAAAACTTGTTGTTCTCCCCCTTTATTTTATACTTTATTTTATAATCCTTGTATTAAGTGTAAAACATACATCAATTTATAGATCTCTCCCTATTTATCCTAATACAAAAGAAATTGTGGTGTTGCCGTATCTTTTGTATGTTAAAGCCAAGAATCTTAGATAACACGAGAGATTATCAAGACTGATGTTTAAGAAATAACATCAACAAATTTAAGGGAATAATTTTGATTGGTATAGTTTCACAAGAGGTGATCAAAATTGTTGTTGTGTGAAAATATGTATTTTGAATAGTGTTTAGGTAATATCTTGAAATATCGACATGCCAAATTCAAAGTGATATTAAATGTCCATAGGATTTATTGTAAATTTTTACATTGCGTATTGAGGTAACAGAATTTGTAGTCCCCTAAAAGTTACTGTAATGTTAAATATGCTCAAGTGTGTGAAAGTGTTGATTGATGCTAGTTACATGGATTAGTGTAAATGTTAGTTTATGAGTGTGATAATATACAAAAGAAATTAGTGGAAATGGTAGTTACATGGATTAGTGGAAAGTGTTCATATTAGTTTATGAGTGTGATAATTTTAATAGCTGGTCTCGAGCGGAGAGTGGAGAAAATGAAATTTAAGTTCAAATAATCATTAAATAAAGGAAAATATGGAATCACTAACGAGATGTATTACCCCGCATTTTTATCGATATTTATTTATGGGATTAATTAAATTAAATGTGAATTAATTGAGAATTAATCCGGATAAAATACTAACGAGATGTGAGTTGGTATTTGATTATAATGTGTATATATGTCAATATATTAATATTAAAAAAATATTGAAATTGTCGCGAGGCTGAAATACGGCAATTTGGAAATTTTGTTAGGACGCGGGTGACAGTCGCGTCAGGAATATAATTATTTTAATTAAAAAGTGGATTTTATTTTTATCAACCGTATGGTCATTTTGAGTGAGCCAACGCGTCCGTAAGGGTCGAAATAGTCAGAAAACACTAGCCGGGGGTTTAATTTGGGTCCCGGGGCATTTTTAGGCCATACCGGCAACTTAAAAGGGTATTTTGGTAATTTTGGAATTTTAGGAATTTTGACCAACGAATTTTGGGAGTTTAAAATAGGGAATTTAATGACCCACTAACCCATTACCAACAATTAATTGATTAGAGGGCTACGGGGGTTTCATGAGAAGTTAGGAGAAGTTCCCAAAGAGAGAACCCTAACCCCATCTTCAACCTTCAACCTTGGGAGAAAAGGAGAGAGAAACCTACATCCAAGATTCAACACCAAATTCAGAGAAAGATCAGAGGCAAGTGGTTTAATTACGTTATTTGCAACGAATGTTTCTTCCATGCTTAGACATTTATGAAAATTGCATTGTTTTGGGAGATTGATAAAAACCCATTGAATTGGAATTAGAAATTCACATTTTGATAAGGAGACTGCATGTAGAATTGTGTTTGGGTAATTATTCTGATAGAAATACATCTTTTATATCATAAAAACGGATTTAATTATGTCTATTGATGACTGTAAATTTCTAGGGTTCATGTTCATGAGATTTGGGGAAAATTGGGGGGATTTGATGATTAGATGTGGTTTAGGATGATTTGACCCCATATAAATGTTGTAATACGATTTAAGTATGTTTAGGAATGTTTAGAAACCTTGAAATACTGTTGGAATGACGTTTAGATGAGATTAGAGGTGAAGAAAATTGGGAAAAACGTAGTAGGAGAATTCTGGGCTCGAACTGTCACCTCGTTAGAAGACCTGCCCAGGTCGTTCGAACGAGCTCGTTCGAACGAGCTTCTAACGAGTTGACATTTGGATTTCTAACGAGTGGGGTGTTCGTTCGATGCCTTTCGTTCGAACGAGATCTCGTTAGATGGCCACTTCATTCGAACGACCTCTCGTTCGAACGACCTCTCGTTCGAACGACCTCGTTCGAACGAGACTTCTAACGAGTTGACAGATTGGCCTTTTTGGCCTGATTTGATTTCTAATGTCCCGTAACCTGGTTTAATTGTAGAGATAACATTCCCTTGATGACTAATTAATATAGTTGGGATATTTGGGATATATTGAGGAGTAAAACATAGAAGTGTGATTGGAACCAAATGAAAATTGTGGATTAGGACGTGAGTGACTAATTACGATGTGAGAATAATTGATGATTTAAATGTTAGTATTAACCGGGGATGTGTGAATTGCGTACATTATAAGTTGGTATAAGAATGAGAAGTATACCACTAATAAATTATGATAATTACTAGGATGTGTGCATGCTTAGTATATGTATATGATTTTATGTGTATGACATACCTACCATACTTGCTATCACGGGAGGTTTACGTTCGCTTAGGGCCATCTAATCTTTGTGTGCCCGGATTTAGATTGGTACCTCGAGAACATAGGTCAGAGAAGGACTTATTGGGAAGTTAATAAGACTGTTGATCGTGGGATCGTAGGTATGTGCGTGACCCATGTGATGTGACTGTGTTCGCCTCCATTGTTTGTGATTGTTGTTATCTGAGAACGATTCCTGAGAGATTCGAAATGCGTGATCCTTATGTACGTGATGTACCGGGATGGATAGCAGAGTATGTGTGCACCGCAGCTTAGTCTCGGGTGCTTGTATTATATATTCATGACGTGATAATATACGCTTAAATAATGAGAACTTTCATGTTGGTATTGTGAGTATAATTATGGTAACGCTTTGAGAAAATAAAAAGGGATAACCTGTAGTGAATTGTATTGCTAATAATTGAGAATTCGAGTTTAAGTAAAACCTCTATTTAATTGATAACGTTAGAATGTATAATGGGAATCGAGTAGAAAGGGGTAGAACTTATGACGGTTTAGTTAGATATGAATGTCACTTAGATGGGTACGGTACGTTAGGAGTGCACAATTTGTCTAGAGGTGAGGATTTCATATGAGTGCACGTCCTAACATGTATTTTGCATTCATTGTTTTAATGTCATTAAAACACTTGCTATTTTTAAAATACTCTCCACTTTCGGGCTCTGACCCGTTTGCTTTCAAATCTTTTTTTTTTTTGTAAAAACCTTTTAGGTGCCCAGCCACAAGGACACCATGCATAGGATTTCCATTCAGGTGACGAGCTGTAGCTGTTGTGGAAGTTACAGGGCCTTGCTAGTAGACGCTTCCTTTGGTTTTGACTCCATATTCAGTGATTTCCCTTGTATGTAGAGGCGTGGGTATAGAGATCGGGAGGTTTACTCTACCCGCAGATATGTTAGTGTTACAGATGACCGAGTATGATGCCATTATTGGTATGGATTGGCTAGTAGCGTACCGAGCCATGATTGACTGTTTTAGTAGGAGTATTATCTTTGCCATTCCCGGGCAAGAGATGTTTTTAGTGGCGATGCCTCGTCCTGAGGGAGGATCGTCCACTCATTTGTACTATACAGAGGAGGAGACCTCTAAAGAAGTGGTGACACCACTTGATTCGATTCCGGTTGTTCGAGAGTTTGCCGATGTATTTCAGGATATACCTGGATTGCCTCCGAGTAGAGAGATAGATTTCGTGATCGATTTGACGCCGGGCACTCGGCCTATTGCCCGCGCACCTTACTGTATGGATCCAGCTGAGATGAGAGAGTTACGGGATCAGATTGAGCAGTTGTTGGGTCAGGGGTTTATACAGAGGAGTACTTCGCTGTGGGGTGCCCCTGTGTTGTTCGTTAAGAAGAGGGATGGATCGTTGAGGTTGTGTGTAGATTATCGGGAGTTGAATAAGGTCACGATACCGAATAAGTATCCGTTGCCCCGAATCGATGACTTATTCGACCAGCTGAGAGGAGCTTATTTCTTCTCAAAGATTGATTTGCGATTGGGATACCATCAGTTACGTATCAGGGAGGAGGACGTCTCGAAGACTGCTTTCTTAACGAGATATGGTTCCTACGAGTTTCGGGTTATGCCTTTTGGTTTGACCAATGCTCCAGCCGTGTTTATGGACTTGATGAATAGGGTGTTCAGAGAATTCCTAGATCAATTCGTCATTGTCTTTATTGATGATATTCTGGTTTACTCACAGACAGAGGAGGAGCACGCCGAGCATTTGAGGCAGGTTTTGCAGACGCTACGTCAGAACGAGCTGTATGCAAAGTATGAGAAGTGCGGGTTTTGGCTGAAGGAGGTTCAGTTTTTGGGGCATATTATTTCCGACCGGGGAATATCTGTTGATCCGGGTAGGGTGTTCGCGGTGAGGGAGTGGGGACAGCCCATGACACCGACTGAGATCCGTAGTTTCTTGGGCCTAGCAGGATACTATAGGAGGTTCATTCGGGGTTTCTCAAAGATAGCGGGCCCTTTGACACATCTGACTCGTAAGGGTGTGCCATTCATTTGGAGTGATGCCTGTCAGTTGGCATTTGATGAGTTGAAGGACAAGTTGACCTCAGCACCTGTGTTACCATTACCGAGACCGGGAGTTGAGTATCTAGTTTACACCAATGCGTCCTTACAAGGACTTGGAGGTGTATTGCAGCAGGAGAGTCAGGCCATAACTTATGCTGCCCGTAAGCTTAAGTCTCACGAGAAGAATTACCCCACTCATGATTTGGAGTTAGCGGCAATTGTATTTGCCCTTCGAATTTGGAGACATTACCTTTTGGGGGAGAAGTTTCGATTGTTCACGGACCACAAGTCCCTACAGTACCTATTCATGCAGAAGGAGTTGAATATTCTGCAAAGGAGGTGGCTTGAGTTTGTGAAGGACTATCAGTTTGATATCCAATATCACCCGGGGAAGGATAACGTGGTGGCAGACGCGTTGAGCCGTAGTCCAGTAGATGAGGTGGAAGGGGTGTGGAAGGCAAAGTGGAAGGAGTTGGGACACCAGGATGCAGTGGCCCGATCGTTCATGTCTGTGATGACTGTTACACCGCAGATTGTCACGAAGGTGGTACAGGCACAGGCAAATGACTCGTTCTGTCAGGAACAGATAGTTCGATTATGAGCAGAGGGAGCCGAGTCCTATACCGTTAGCTCAGACGGGGGATTACGCTTCAATGGCAGACTGGTAGTTCCGGAAGAGGAGGAATTGCGACACGAGGTGATGGCCGAGTCGCACGGCTCACGGTTCGCAGTACATCTCGGTGGGGATAAAATGTACCAAGACATGAGACGTCAGTATTGGTGGAGCGGGATGAAGAGAGATATTGCCGTGTTTGTTTCTAAATGCGCCACTTGTCAGCTCGTAAAAGTGGATCATCAGAGACCGGCAGGACTTCTACAGCCATTAGAGGTCCCGATGTGGATGTGGGAGAGCATATCCATGGACTTTATCACGAGGTTGCCTACGTCATAGAGAGGTCACGACTCCATTTGGGTAATTATGGACAGGTTGACCAAAGTCGCTCATTTTCTACCCGTAAGGACCGACTACACTACGGGACAGTATGCCCAGCTCTTTATTGCAGAAATAGTGAGACTTCACGGTGTGCCCCTAAATATCGTGTCTGACCGAGGCAAGATATTTGTTTCACGGTTTTGGGAGAGTTTTCAGGAGGCCATGGGCATGGATTTGCGGTTGAGTACGGCATATCACCCGCAGACCGATGGGCAAACCGAACGTACAAATCAGATGTTGGAGGACATGTTGCGTATGTGCATCATTGATTTTGGGGGTGCATGGGAGCAGTATCTTCCACTGGTGGAGTTTGCTTACAACAACTCCTACCAGTTCACCATTGGCATGGCTCCATTTGAGGCGTTGTACGGTAGACCTTGTCGTTCCCCAGCATGTTGGTTGGAGGTGGGGGACAACAAACTACTTGGGCCGGAAGTGATTCAGGATACTTCGACAAGGATATAATTGATACGGAGTCGCATTCGGGTAGCTCAAGATCGGCAGAAGATCTATGCTGATGCGAAGAGGTTCTTCAGGGAGTTCCAAGTGGGGGACCAGGTTTTACTCAGAGTATCTCCTATGAAGGGAATTATGCAATTTGGGAAGAAGGGGAAGTTGGCACCGAGATACGTGGGACCATTTCCTATCATCGAGCGGATTGGGTCTGTTGCGTATAGACTTCGGTTACCGGAGCATTTACACAGGATTCATGATGCGTTTCATATTTCCTCGCTAAGGAAATATCTTAGAGATGATTTGGCTCATTCTCACATTGCTTTGGAGGACATCGATCTCCAGCCCGATAGCTCCTACGAGGAGGGGCCGATTGCTATTTTGGACCGAAGTGAGCGAAAACTGCGGTCAAAGATAGTTCCGTTAGTACGTGTTCAGTGGCGGCATCATAATACCGAGGAGTCCACATGGGAACTCGAAGATGAGATGCGCGAACGTTATCCAGAGTTGTTTTTACCAGGTACTTTTTAGTTCCGAATTTCGGGCCGAAATTCTGTTATTAGGGGGGAAGTATGTAATACCCCGCATTTTTATCGATATTTATTTATGGGATTAATTAAATTAAATGTGAATTAATTGAGAATTAATCCAGATAAAATACTAACGAGATGTGAGTTGCTGAAAAACGTCGCTAATGTCGTTTAACACAAGGTTAAACTGTATAAGCAACTCCGAATGTTTGTTGAAGAAACCCTCTTCTTTTGAAAAAAAAAATTATAAACAAGATGTGTTTACAAAGAAACTTATGTACGAGAGTAATTAAGATTGTGTAATCAGTTTAAAACAAAGGCAGTTTCAAAAATTCAGCACACTTATAGAATGAGATGAGTAGATGAAGATAATCAACACAATGATTTTAACGTGGTAAAACATCTCCCAACAGAGGAAACATCCACGGTGACTTCTAAGTCACAAAAGCAAAAATCCACTAATAACAAAAATCAGTTACAAACAATACAACATGCAAGCACACAAATCAACCTATTCTAAGTTTAGGAATATACGCCACTTGGTGTCCTTCTAACTTCCCATAGATCTGATTTGTTGATGATGTTCCTCCAGTTTGCTAACTTTCTTTGCTTTAGCTTCTTTACGTCGACTCAATGATTTCAGATCTTAAACACAACACTTCCAGTGTTGTAGTGTGTTAAGTGTTAGTGTAGTGATTCCTATTCACATGCATGAACTCACACACACTTAGATTTACAAACAGTCCTAGTAAATTACATATAAAGTCTATATGCAGTCATTTTAATTTATTTCTTTCTCACAGAACTCAAATCCTTTTGACCTTTAAAGATAACCCAGATTCCACGGAGATCTTGCTTCAGAAATCGGTCAAGACCTTAATCAATCTCTTTTGAAAATATTTATGAGATTGAAAACCCTCCAAGTGCGAATCCAACTAGGTCAGGATTAAGTTTCGTAAGAAAAGAAACCAGAAAACATTTTAAAAACCAAATCAGTAAGATTTTCTTAAATCAAGTATAAAAAATGCAGATCTAGTGAAAATGTAACATATAGTATGTAGATCTAACGTTTCTATGAAAGAGAAACTAGATCTTCACACAAATGTTTAAGTTGTGTACAAGATCTAAAGATCACGAGGTTACAGCAACACAAGAACAAACCACTCTCTCTCACAAACACTCAAGGTTGTGTTTGGGATTGAATGTACGAAGGTTTGTTTCTGAGAAGATGAACTGTTTAGGGTTAGGGTTAGGGTTTGGCTAACAGGTTTCCCTTTCTCTCTCTTCTCTCTTTTCTTTTCTCTCTTCTCTCTTTCTTCTCTCTTCTCTCTTATTTTTTTCTCTCAGAAAGACGAATGCCCAAAAGTTTTCTAAGGCTGAGAAGAGGAGGGTATATATAGGGCTTAGGGAAGGTTCTGGATATTCGAGGGAAATCAAGGGCTGTGATCAAGTCTTGCAAGGTTTAACTTGATCCAAGGTTATAAAACAGCGGTGGATTAAAACAATTCTGATTGGTTCATATGGATAGCACCGGAATTAACCAAGAACACATGCAGACCCTTGATAAGGAATTATCCAACGTTCAGCAGACATCCATCCAGCCCTCTCACATAACAAACACAAATACATTCACCCGGAGGATGACAAGTGTTGGCCTGTGAGTGGCTCTCACACGCGCATCAAAATAATTACAAAACATCACCCTGAAGTCTCTAGCGCTTTGAGATCGTACCCAACCAAACATTTTAGTGAAAAATGAAGTTTCTATAATAGAACATTAACCCCACAAATTATATTATCCCATTTTATTAAAAAAAACCTTATTAAAAAAAGTTTAAAAAATGTTTAAAAAGGTTTAAAAATTATTTAAAAATTCCTAAAAAAATTATTAAAGCTCCAATTCAAGGGGAATTAAACACACACTTAATTTTAAGCAATATGAACACATGTATGCACTTCTAATTGTGTGTAGTGTGATTCATTTTATACCATCATGGATCATTGAAGAGGATTAGAGAGATAAGTTCTGAGGCTTTTTGGTTTCTAGGATGGACTACCAATTTTGTCAATATTTCCAAATTAGTTGAGCACTTATACAATGTAGACTTAAGCAAGTCAAAGGTATAAGGTGCTTCAATCTCCCCCTTTGGAAATATGAGACAAAATCTCCTTTGAGTTAGCATAAAACTCGTAGGGAACCAAAAAAAATAAAACCTAGTCCTATACAAAAGATACTATCTACCCAATTCCTAGAAGGTCAAAAATTACATAACTCAACTATTTACAAATTTTTACACTAGAAACGGTAGACAATCAGTAGAAGAGATTCCTGCAAATATACACACTAAGATCAAGCGGTTTAGATGAGATGTGAACAAAAAAAAATGAACTCATAAAACTCAAATTTCTCCCCCATTTTGTCTCAAATGGACAAAGGGTAAAACTTAAAGTCTTGAGAGTTTAATCAGCGCATACCATGCCTATAGAATTTCGCAAATACAGAAATCTGTTATAGTCTAAAGGTTTAGTGAACATGTCTGCAAGTTGCAGATCAGTGGGCAGGTAATGAATTTCTAATTCCTTAGTTTCAACAAGTTCGCAAATACAGAAATCTGTTATAGTCTAAAGGTTTAGTGAACATGTCTAAAGTCCCTTGGATGAAGGCAACCATTCTTACTTTCCAGTAAGCAAAGTTGTTTCCATCAAAGAGTGGAGGTCTGGACAGATTACCAAACCTTTCATTCTTCTCGTCCATAGTTGGATTTTTCAGAAAACGATTTCAGAAACACAAGATCTTTTGAAATAAAAGTTAACAGGGCTCTGATACCAATTGAAAAACGTCGCTAATGCCGTTTAACACAAGGTTAAACTGTATAAGCAACTCTGAATGTTTGTTGAAGAAACCCTCTTCTTTTGAAAAAAAATTTATAAACAAGATGTGTTTACAAAGAAACTTATGTACGAGAGTAATTAAGATTGTGTAATCAGTTTAAAACAACGGCAGTTTCAAAAATTCAGCACACTTATAGAATGAGATGAGTAGATGAAGATAATCAACACAATGATTTTAACGTGGTAAAACCTCTCCCAACAGAGGAAACATCCACGGTGACTTCTAAGTCACAAAAGCAAAAATTCACTAATAACAAAAATCAGTTACAAACAATACAACATGCAAGCACACAAATCAACCTATTCTAAGTTTAGGAATATACGCCACTTGGTGTCCTTCTAACTTCTCATAGATCTGATTTGTTGATGATGTTCCTCCAGTTTGCTAACTTTCTTTGCTTTAGCTTCTTTACGTCGACTCAATGATTTCAGATCTTAAACACAACACTTCCAGTGTAGTAGTGTGTTAAGTGTTAGTGTAGTGATTCCTATTCACATGCATGAACTCACACACACTTAGATTTACAAACAGTCCTAGTAAATTACATATAAAGTCTATATGCAGTCATTTTAATTTATTTATTTCTCACAGAACTCAAATCCTTTTGACCTTTAAAGATAACCCAGATTCCACGGAGATCTTGCTTCAGAAATCGGTCAAGACCTTAATCAATCTCTTTTGAAAACATTTATGAGATTGAAAACCCTCCAAGTGCGAATCCAACTAGGTCAGGATTAAGTTTCGTAAGAAAAGAAACCAGAAAACATTTTAAAAACCAAATCAGTAAGATTTTCTTAAATCAAGTATAAAAAATGCAGATCTAGTGAAAATGTAACATATAGTATGTAGATCTAACGTTTCTATGAAAGAGAAACTAGATCTTCACACAAATGTTTAAGTTGTGTACAAGATCTAAAGATCACGAGGTTACAGCAACACAAGAACAAACCACTCTCTCTCACAAACACTCAAGGTTGTGTTTGGGATTGAATGTACGAAGGTTTGTTTCTGAGAAGATGAACTGTTTAGGGTTAGGGTTAGGGTTTGGCTAACAGGTTTCCCTTTCTCTCTCTTCTCTCTTTTCTTTTCTCTCTTCTCTCTTTCTTCTCTCTTTTCTCTTATTTTTTTCTCTCAGAAAGACGAATGCCCAAAAGTTTTCTAAGGCTGAGAAGAGGAGGGTATATATAGGGCTTAGGGAAGGTTCTGGATATTCAAGGGAAATCAAGGGCTGTGATCAAGTCTTGCAAGGTTTAACTTGATCCAAGGTTATAAAACAGCGATGGATTAAAACAATTCTGATTGGTTCATATGGATAGCACCGGAATTAACCAAGAACACATGCAGACCCTTGATAAGGAATGATCCAACGTTCAGCAGACATCCATCCAGCCCTCTCACATAACAAACACAAATACATTCACCCGGAGGATGACAAGTGTTGGCCTGTGAGTGGCTCTCACACGCGCATCAAAATAATTACAAAACATCACCCTGAAGTCTCTAGCGCTTTGAGATCGTACCCAACCAAACATTTTAGTGAAAAATGAAGTTTCTATAATAGAACATTAACCCCACAAATTATATTATCCCATTTTATTAAAAAAAACCTTATTAAAAAAAGTTTAAAAAATGTTTAAAAAGGTTTAAAAATTATTTAAAAATTCCCAAAAAAATTATTAAAGCTCCAATTCAAGGGGAATTAAACACACACTTAATTTTAAGCAATATGAACACATGTATGCACTTATAATTGTGTTTAGTGTGATTCATTTTATACCATCATGGATCATTGAAGAGGATTAGAGAGATAAGTTCTGAGGCTTTTTGGTTTCTAGGATGGACTACCAATTTTGTCAATATTTCCAAATTAGTTGAGCACTTATACAATGTAGACTTAAGCAAGTCAAAGGTATAAGGTGCTTCAGTTGCTATTTGATTATAATGTGTATATATGTCAATATATGAATATTAAAAAAATATTGAAATTGTCGCGACGCTGAAATACGGCAATTTGGAAATTTTGTTAGGACGCGGGTAATAGTCGCGTCAGGAATATAATTATTTTAATTAAAAAGTGGATTTTATTTTTATCAACCGTATGGTCATTTTGAGTGAGCCAACGCATCCGGAAGGGTCGAAATAGTCAGAAAACACTAGCCGGGGGTTTAATTTGGGTCCCGGGGCATTTTTAGGCCATACCGGCAACTTAAAAGGGTATTTTGGTAATTTTGGAATTTTAGGAATTTTGACCAACGAATTTTGGGAGTTTAAAATAGGGAATTTAATGACCCACTAACCCATTACCAACAATTAATTGATTAGAGGGCTACGGGGGTTTCATGAGAAGTTAGGAGAAGTTCCCAAAGAGAGAACCCTAACCCCATCTTCAACCTTCAACCTTGGGAGAAAAAGAGAGAGAAACCTACATCCAAGATTCAACACCAAATTCAGAGAAAGATCAGAGGCAAGTGGTTTAATTACATTATTTGCAACGAATGTTTCTTCCATGCTTAGACATTTATGAAAATTGCATTGTTTTGGGAGATTGATAAAAACCCATTGAATTGGAATTAGAAATTCACATTTTGATAAGGAGACTGCATGTAGAATTGTGTTTGGGTAATTATTTTGATAGAAATACATCTTTTATATCATAAAAACGGATTTAATTATGTCTATTGATGACTGTAAATTTCTAGGGTTCATGTTCATGAGATTTGGGGAAAATTGGGGGGATTTGATGATTAGATGTGGTTTAGGATGATTTGACCCCATATAAATGTTGTAATACGATTTAAGTATGTTTAGGAATGTTTAGAAACCTTGAAATACTGTTGGAATGATGTTTAGATGAGATTAGAGGTGAAGAAAATTGGGAAAAACGTAGCAGGAGAATTCTGGGCTCGAACTGTCACCTCGTTAGAAGACCTGCCCAGGTCGTTCGAACGAGCTCGTTCGAACGAGCTTCTAACGAGTTGACATTTTGACTTCTAACGAGTGGGGTGTTCGTTCGATGCCTTTCGTTCGAACGAGATCTCGTTAGATGGCCACTTCATTCGAACGAACTCTCGTTCGAACGACCTCGTTCGAATGAGACTTCTAACGAGTTGACAGATTGGCTTTTTTGGCCTAATTTGATTTCTAATGTCCCGTAACCTGGTTTAATTGTAGAGATAACATTCCCTTGATGACTAATTAATATAGTTGGGATATTTGGGATATATTGAGGAGTAAAACATAGAAGTGTGATTGGAACCAAATGAAAATTGTGGATTAGGACGTGAGTGACTAATTACGATGTGAGAATAATTGATGATTTAAATGTTAGTATTAACCGGGGATGTGTGAATTGCGTACATTATAAGTTGGTATAAGAATGAGAAGTATACCACTAATAAATTATGATAATTACTAGGATGTGTGCATGCTTAGTATATGTATATGATTTTATGTGTATGACATACCTACCATACTTGCTATCACGGGAGGTTTACGTTCGCTTAGGGCCATCTAATATTTGTGTGCCCGGATTTAGATTGGTACCTCGAGAACATAGGTCAGAGAAGGACTTATTGGGAAGTTAATAAGGCTGTTGATCGTGGGAGCGTAGGTATGTGCGTGACCCATGTGATGTGACTGTGTTCGCATCCATTGTTTGTGATTGTTGTTATCTGAGAACGATTTCTGAGAGATTCGGAATGCGTGATCCTTATGTACGTGATGTACCGGGATGGATAGCAGAGTATGTGTGCACCGCAGCTTAGTCTCGGGTGCTTGTATTATATATTCATGACGTGAATAATATACGCTTAAATAATGAGAACTTTCATGTTGGTATTGTGAGTATAATTATGGTAACGCTTTGAGAAAATAAAAAGGGATAACCTGTAGTGAATTGTATTGCTAATAATTGAGAATTCGAGTTTAAGTAAAACCTCTATTTAATTGATAACGTTAGAATGTATAATGGGAATCGAGTAGAAAGGGGTAGAACTTATGACAGTTTAGTTAGATATGAATGTCACTTAGATGGGTACGGTACGTTAGGAGTGCACAATTAGTCGAGAGGTGAGGATTTCATGTGAGTGCACGTCCTAACATGTATTTTGCATTCATTGTTTTAATGTCATTAAAACACTTGCTATTTTTAAAATACTCTCCACTTTCGGGCTCTGACCCGTTTGCTTTCAAATCTATTTTTTTTTGTAAAAACCTTTTAGGTGCCCAGCCACAAGGACACCATGCATAGGATTTCCATTCAGGTGACGAGCTGTAGCTGTTGTGGAAGTTACAGGGCCTTGCTAGTAGACGCTTCCTTTGGTTTTGACTCCATATTTAGTTCCATCATTTGTAGGGCATGTCGCCCATTTCTATTTAGAGACATTTCATATTTCAGTAATTCAGATTTTGGCATGTAATTAATTGAGGGTACACTTTTCTATTTATTTCAGTTGTGGGATTGTTGTGAGGAGTATTTCCTCCAGACTCATTATTATTTGTTGGTTATTCTATTGCTTCTTTATGGTGAATGGTTATGTTATTCTTTCATAATTCTTTTATCGCATGTTAATGAGATTTAATTTAAAATTTGACAACTTACTTTTTAAATACTAAGTGGTTAGTAATCATTAAATATTTTCGACAGTGATGCTATTAACTAAACCAACTTGGCATTTTGAATTAATTTAATAAAGGAGTAGCTACCCGGTATTTAATTAGTCGGGGTGTCACACCCATATTCGTCATAAAAAGCAAGATAAAAAAAAAAGCTGAGAAAGTCATTTATTAAAAAAAATTCATTGGGTGTTAAAAAAATTATTGGATCCTTCGCCTCCATAATGTTATCGGGGATACACATCTTCAATAGGGATGTCATAAACGTTTTGGTATGTGTTACGAGGATAGGCAGGACGTTGAATAAGATCTCGTGTGTTGCAATAGATTGAAGAAATGATAAAATTATTGGTGGTGGATCAAATGTTGTAATTTTGATAAAAAAAAAACATTTTTCCGCTTGATAAATTTTTTATGGCTTCCTTATGTCGTCCATTTTGTGAAGAGAATCATCCTAAAGCTATCGTTAGCACTTGATAGGAGCGTTGAAGTCACTTTCGAGACTTTTAACTTCTTCGAAGAGGTTTTCTTGATTGTTTTGGAGATTTGAGATTTTTGTTCGAACATAAGTGTTGAAGGAAGCGAATTCTTAGGTTAGGTTTTGGGGTATTTAATTTGTGGCGTTGTGTAGTGAGGTATACTTGTCGCCTCCATTGCTCTGATCATTTTCTTCTATGGTTCCCTCAATTTCTTCCTTTTTTTTCATTTCCTTCCCCTAAGTTGGGTCTACTTACAATGGGAATGCACCAAATTCCATCCAATTTAAATTGTGCAATTTTTGAACTTCTAAGGGGTGAGTCTATTTATGCAATAATCTCATGGTGCAAAATGATAAAAAAAAATTAAAAACAAGCCTTCATTTTGGGAAGATGACAAAGATTATTACATAAAACCTATTCTTTTCAGCTTTAATAATTTTAATCCACCCCGAACCAATGGAGTTTGATAAGTGAAATGAAAGTTTAGTTGAATTCACTAGCAACACTGAATTTGACTGAATTGACCATTGCTTTTGGACTTCGTTTGAAACATAATGAGTGCAAGATTTAGGTTTTATGTTAAGGGTAACAATATGATCCACTTGAAGAAGAGTATGAAAAATTTTCCAAATCAATCCTACATTATTGATTGATTTGATAAATCTTTAGGGCTCGTTTGGTTCGAGGTTTGGAAAGAAAATTTAGGATTCCTGAAATTTAGAATCCCCCTCATTTAGAATTACAATGTTTGGTTGGAGATTTAAGGGGGAACTTAGAATTCTCACGAAATTGGATTCTCCTTTCCCCTCTAAAATGAGGGTAATCCTATATTCCCGAACATATTACCTTACTTTTGTGATGAGGCAAAAATACCATCTCACATAAACTCATACATACACACTCTCTCTCACACACACACACACATACACTCTCTCTCACACATACACACATACATACACTCTCTCACACATACACACACACTTACACAACACACTCTCTCTCTCTCTCTGTCACACACACTATCACACATATAAATACACACATACACACTCTCTCTCTCTCTCTCTCTCTCACACACACACACACACACGCATACACACACACACACACTATCACACATATAAATACGCACACACACACACTATCTCTCTCACACACACACTCAAACATGCACAACCACACACACACTCACTCACCACACACTCAAATCAAGTAGAATAGTATTTTAGTTAAATGATATTTATTCCTAATTTGGAAAAATAATTTTAGCTTTCGGAAAAAAAGAATTCCTGCTTGAACCAAACAATGGAAAGGAATTGAAGATTTCAGGAACTTAGATTTCTGGAATTATGAATTTTCATTCCCTTTCCAAATCTCGAACCAAACGACCTGTAATACCCCGTATTTTTGGCTATATTTATTTTTGGGATTTAATTATTTAAATGAGAATTAATTGGAAATTAATCCGGATAAAATACTAGCGAGATGTGAGTTTGTATTTGACTATATTGAGTATATATGGTGTTATATGAATATTGAATTATGAAATTTGTCGTGAGATTGATATACGGCAATTTGGTCATTTTATTGGGACGCGTGTGACAGTCGCGTCAGGATATAATTATTTTAATTATAAAAGTGAATTTAAATTCTATTAACCGTATGGTCGTTTTGAGTACGCCAACGCGTCCGGAAGGGTCGAGATAGTTAGAAAACACTAGCCGGGGGTGTAGTTTGGGTCCCGGGGTATTTTTAGGCCATACCGACAATATAAAGGGTATTTTGGTAATTTCGTATTTTTAGGAATTAAAATGACGAAAATTAGAGAAGTAAATCTGATGTGGGTTTGACACACTAAGCCACTAACCAACCCATGTTAACCCAATAGGTTACGTAGGTTATTAGAATTAGGTTTCTATTACTTTCCATAAGAAAACCCTAGCCACCATAGCCATTGGAGAAGAAGCTTGGAGAAAGAGAGAGAGAGGGAATTCTGCAGAAAGAGAGAGGAAAGCGTCATCAAAATCCATAGACACTCGAGGCAAGTGACTTAATTCCATTTAATTTCAGAAAATGTTCCTTCCATGTTTGATAATTCAAATTTATGTTTGTTCTTGGAAGATAATGAAAAACCCATGAGTTTGGAAGTAGAATACTAAACTTTGATGAAAGGATTGCATGTAGAATCATATTTAGAGGACTAATCTGATGTTGATATATCTTGTAAGACACGAAAATGGATTTGATTGGAGAAATTAAGGATCTAAAACTTTTAGGGTTCATGTTCTTGAAAAATTGGGGAAAAGTGTAGAGACTTGTAATTTAATGATGTTTAGGACGAATAAATTCCTTAAAACATGTTAGGAGGTGACTTTAATATGTTTAGGATGAATTAGAGACCCTAAAACGTTGTTGGGATGAACTTTGGAAGAGGTTTGAGGTGTTAAAATGGATGAAAAATGAAGTTGGAGAAAATCTGGGCCGAAACTGGTCCCTCGTTAGAAGACCTCTCCAGGTCGTTCGAACGAGCTCGTTCGAACGAGCTTCTAACGAGTTGACCAGTCGCTTCTAACGAAAGGGAACTTCGTTCGATAACTTCGTTCGAACGAGATCTCGTTAGAAGGTACAGTTCGTTCGAACGAACTGGAATCTCGTTCGAACAGCCTCGTTCGAACGAGACTTCTAACGAGCTGGCAGTTTACGCCTTTTTGGCCTGCTTTGATTTTGGGAGTCCCGTAAACTTATTCGAGGATAGAGGTAACATTCCTTTGATGATATATTGATAGGTTTGGGACATTTGGGTTATTATGAGGAGTAAATTATATGCGAGTGATTTAAATAATGGTTAATATGGGATTGAGACGTGAGTGTTTACCACGACGTGAGACCAAATTATGGCGCGTGTAATTATGGACCGGGATTATATAAGTTGTATATATATATTAAGATTGGTACGAGAATGCTATAAGTACTACAATTAAATTACGGGATTACTAAGATGTGTGCTTACTTAGTATTGGGATATGAATTGTGTGTATGACATACCTACCATACTTGCTATCACGGGAGGTTTGCGTTCGCTTAGGGCCCTCTAATCCTTGTGTTGCCCGGATTTAGACTGGTTACCTCGATGAACATAGGTCAGAGAAAGACTTATTGGGATGTTAATAAGTCCGCTGATCGTGGGAGCGTAGGTATGTGCGTAACCCATGTGATGTGACTGTGTTCGCCTCCATTATTTGTGATGTTATTATCTGTGAACTATTCCTGAGAGATTCGGAATATGTGATCCTTATGTACGTGATGTACCGGGATGGATAGCAGAGTATGTGTGCACCGCAGCTTAGTCTCGGGGTGCTTATATTGTATATTTATGTTGTGGAAAATATACGCTTAATAAACTGGGAACTTTCATATGGTGTTGTGTGTAATTATGGAATAACATAGAGGTCTAATCTATAACGAGCTGTATTACTTTTGTTTGAGAACCTGAATTTACGTTAAGCACCTATTTAACTGAGATCGTTATAATATTAATGGAACCAAGTAATAAGGGTAGGACCTATGACAGTCTAGCTAGATATGATGTCACGTAGCTAGCGGTTAGATGGGTACTTACGTTAGGAGTGCACAGTTAGACGAGAGGTGAGAATATCATGTGAGTGCACGTCCTAACATGTACTTTACATTTAATGTTTTAAATGTTTTTAAAGCACTTGCAGGTTTTTAAAATATCTCCACATTCGGGCTCTGACCCGTTTGCTTTCAAAATCTATTTTTGTAAAACCATTTTAGGTGCCCAGCCACAAGGACACCATGCATAGGATACTCATTCAGGTGACGAGCTGTAGCTGTTTGTGGAAGCTACAGGGATTTGCTTAGACGCTTCTATCTTTTGGATTCCGTATTCAGTATTCTTCAGTTTTAAAGCATGTTGCCCAGTTCCATTAGAATTACTTTTCCATTACAGTTTTCAGACTTTGGCATGTATTGATTCAGTTTTTCGTTACTTATTTCAGTTGTGGGATTTGTAGTGAGGAGTTTTCCTCCAGACTTTATTTACATATTGTGATGGTTATTCTATTTACTTCGTTATGGTGAATGGTGTTATTATTCTTCATTACACTTGTTGCATGTTAATCAGACTTTAATTAAAATTTGACAACTTACTTTTTAAATACTAGGTGGTTAGTAATCATTAAAATGTTTTCGACAGTGATGCTATTAACTGGACCAACTTGGCATTTTGAATTAATTTAATAAAGGAGTAGCTACCCGGTATTTAATTAGTCGGGGTGTCACAGGTGGTATCAGAGCATCAGGTTCTAGTGTCCTTTAGGATCTGTACGGCTATTATGTTTCCGCTAAGTTCTTTGATATAGAGCCCTATATTTTAGGACTGTTGTACTCTTTTTGTGTATTCTTCGTTCTTCAGCTATTTTAAGTTTATAAACAGCGAACTTGTAAACTTTGTTCTTATTTCAGATGCCTCCACGACGTGCACGACGAGTTCCCAGGGATGCAACGCCCGAACCCCAGCCCGCTCAAGTTCAGGGCATGATGAACGCCGCTGAGGTTGCAGCTATAGTAGCCCAAGCGGTAAATGCCGCAATTGCCGTAGTCCAGCAGGCACCACCTCAGGCACCGGTTGCCGCGCCAGTACAGGCAAATGCATTCCCGTCTGCTTGGGAGCGTGTACGTGACGCTTTTCAGAAAGCGCATCCGCCAGAGTTTGCAGGTAGCTCAGATGTGGTAGTCTCGAGCCAATGGAGGAAGGATATGCAGAGGCACTTAAGGATGTATGAGTGCACGGACGTTCAGAAGCAGGTGCTAGCTACTTTCAAGCTAATTGGATATGCACTGCAGTGGTGGGAGTCTATTACCACCGTGGAGGAGAGGGATACTCTCACTATTCAGGACTTCTGGGTGCGGTTTGACCGCAAGTACTTTCCGTCGGCTGTTCACACGGAAATGAGGAGGAAACTGATGAATCTGAGGCAAGAGGGTAAGACCGTGGCCGAGTATGAGGCCGAGTTCACAAATCTGTTGAATATCGTTCCGGATGAGATACCAACAGAGAAGAAGAAGATTGAGAAATTCACCGACGGGTTGACATGGAGGATCCGTCAGCATCTTTTAGGGAACCTTTCGTTGGCCACGTATTCTGATGTGGTTAACGCTGCTTTGTTACACTGCCAGGACCACCGCTTTCATATGGCTGAGGGCAAGAGGTCGGGAGAGTCTAGCCATCAGGGCAGGATAGGAGGACATGGTGCCGGTGGGGCACAATCTGTTCAGGGGCAGAGACAGGGTGAGCAGGGTTCTCAGCAGGGGGATCAGAAGAGGTTCCGATCAGGGAACTACAGACAGGGACAGGGAGGTTTTCGTCAGGGCCATCAGGGTCCAAACGGCCATCAGGGCCAACAGGGGCAAAATGGGCAGCAGTTTCAGCAGGGCCAACAGGGCCAAGGGAGGAACGGTAACGGCCACCAGGGCCGGGGACCGCAGGGGCAGAGAGGAGGGAACTTCCTAGGGAAGTGTTTTGTTTGTGGCAAGACTGGCCATAAACGACAGGATTGTCCTGATAGGGGCAGGGCCCCACAGCAGCAGCAGCAGGGTGCTCGCCAGGAGCCGCAGAGGCCTATGTTTCCCGCCGCTCTCCCCGCACCGCCACAGATGGCAGCATTGCCACCCATTCTAGCAGTCCCAGTTCAGCAGGGGCAGCTACAGTATGGACGTGTCTACAACGTCCACCAGGCAGCAGTTCCACAGGCACCGCCCGCGATTGAGGGTACGTTTCCTATCCATGGCACTATGGGTCGGGTATTGTTTGATACGGGGGCTACACATTATTTTATAGCTACACATTTCGTGAAAGCCTTAGGATTGTTAGCTACGGCAGAGAGCACAGTGACGTGTGTCGACTCTCCATTGGGGAATGGGTCACTTATATTCTTTATATGCCGGGGAGTGGGGGTAGAGATTGGTGGTTTGGTATTACCTGCAGACATGTTGGTATTAGATATGCATGTTCACGATGTGATTATCGGTATGGATTGGCTCGTAGATTATAGGGCCATGATTGATTGCTTCAGCGGGAGCATTGTTTTTGCCATTCCGGGGCAAGAGATGTTCATAGTGGCGATGCCTCGCCCAGAGGGAGGATTGACCGCTCATTTGTATTACATAGAGGAGGATACCTCTAAGGAGGTTGTGATTCCTTTAGATTCGATCCCAGTTGTCAGGGAGTATTCAGATGTGTTTCAGGAGATACCAGGCCTACCCCCCAGTCGAGAGATAGACTTTGTTATAGACCTATTGCCAGATACGAGGCCTATAGCACGCGCACCGTACCGTATGGCTCCAGCAGAGATGCGAGAGCTACGAGATCAGATAGAACAGCTGTTAGGTAAGGGTTTTATTCGCAGGAGTACCTCACCTTGGGGAACTCCAGTTTTGTTTGTGAAGAAGAGGGACGGTTCACTGAGATTGTGTGTGGACTACCGAGAGTTGAATAAGGTCACGATACGGAATAAGTATCCGTTGCCTCGAATCGATGACTTATTCGACCAGTTGAGAGGAGCTTCTTTCTTCTCAAAGATTGATTTGAGATCGGGATACCATCAGTTGCGTATCAGGGAGGAGGATGTCTCGAAGACTGCGTTCTTATCGAGATATGGTTCTTACGAGTTTCGGGTTATGCCTTTTGGTTTGACCAACGCTCCAGCAGTGTTTATGGACTTGATGAACAGAGTGTTCAGGGATTTCCTAGATCAGTTTGTCATTGTCTTCATCGATGATATTCTGGTTTACTCCCAGACAGAGGAGGAGCACGCCGAGCATTTGAGGCAAGTTTTGCAGACACTCCGTCAGAACGAGTTGTATGCAAAATATGAGAAATGCGGGTTTTGGCTGAAGGAGGTCCAGTTTTTGGGACACATTATTTCCGACCGGGGAATATATGTTGATCCGGGGAAGGTATCCGCGGTGAGGGAATGGGGACAGCCCATGACACCGACTGAGATTCGTAGTTTCTTGGGTCTAGCAGGATACTACAGGAGGTTTATTCGGGGTTTCTCGAAGATAGCAGGTCCTTTGACACATCTGACTCGTAAGGGTGTGCCATTCATCTGGAGTGATGCATGTCAGTTGGCATTCTATGAATTGAAGGATAAATTGACCTCAGCACCTGTATTAGCATTGCCGAGACCGGGAGTTGAGTATTTGGTTTACACCGATGCGTCTTTTCAAGGGCTTGGAGGTGTATTACAGCAAGAGAGATAGACCATAGCTTATGCTTCCCGTAAGCTTAAGTCTCACGAGAAGAATTACCCCACGCATGATTTGGAGTTGGCAGCAGTGGTATTTGCCCTACGGATTTGGAGGCACTATCTTTTGGGGGAGAAGTTCCAACTGTTCACGGACCACAAGTCCCTACAATACCTGTTCACGCAGAAAGAGTTGAATATGCGGCAGCGTAGGTGGCTTGAGTTTGTGAAGGACTACCAGTTCGATATCCAGTTTCACCCAGGCAAGGCTAACGTGGTAGCAGACGCGTTGAGCCGTAGGCCAGCAGATGAGGTGGCAGAGGTGTGGAAGGCAAAGTGGAAGGAGTTGGGACACCAGGATGCAGTGGCCCGATCTTTCATGTCTGTGATGACCGTTACACCGCAGATTGTCACGAAGGTAGTACGGGCACAGGCTAATGACTCGTTCTGTCAGGAACAGATAGTTCGATTACTAGCAGAGGGAGCCGAGTCCTATACCGTTAGCTCAGACGGGGGATTACGCTTCAATGGGAGATTGGTAGTTCCGGAAGGGGAGAAATTGCGACACGAGGTGATGGCAGAGTCACACGACTCACGGTTCGCGGTACATCCCGGAGGGGACAAAATGTACCAAGACATGAGACGACAGTATTGGTGGAGCGGTATGAAAAGGGATATTACTGAGTTTGTTTCGAAATGCGCCACTTGCCAGCTAGTAAAAGTGGATCATCAGAGACCGGCAGGACTGCTACAGCCGTTGGAGGTCCCGGTGTGGATGTGGGAGAGCATATCCATGGACTTTATCACGGGGTTACCTACGTCGCAGAGGGGTCACGACTCCGTTTGGGTAATTGTGGACAGGTTGTCCAAAGTCGCTCACTTTTTACCCGTAAGGACTGACTACACTACGGGACAGTATGCCCAGCTCTTCATTTCAGAGGTTGTGAGACTTCACGGTGTGCCCCTAAATATCGTGTCTGACAGAGACAAGATATTTGTTTCGAGGTTTTGGGAGAGTTTCCAGGAGGCCATGGGCACGGAATTGTGATTGAGTACGGCTTATCATCCGCAGACCAATGGGCAGACCGAGCGCACAAATCAGATGTTGGAGGACATGCTACGCATGTGCATCATTGACTTTGGGGGTGGATGGGAGCAGTACCTTCCACTGGTGGAGTTTGCTTACAACAACTCCTATCAGTTCACTATTGGCATGGCTCCGTTTGAAGCATTGTACGGTAGGCCTTGTCGTTCCCCAGCATGTTGGTTAGAGGTGGGGGACAACAAACTACTTGGGCCGGAAGTTATTCAGGATACTTCGACAAGGATTGAGTTGATTCGGAGTCGCATTCGGGTAGCTCAAGACAGGCAGAAGAGTTATGTTGATGCGAAGAGATTTTTCAGGGAGTTCCAAGTGGGGGACCAGGTTTTGCTCAGAGTATCTCCTATGAAGGGGATTATGCGTTTCGGGAAGAAGGAGAAGTTGGCACCGAGGTATGTGGGGCCGTTTCCTATTATTGAGCGGATCGGACCGGTTGCGTATAGACGTGGGTTACCGGAGCATTTGCATCGGATTCACGATGTGTTTCATATTTCCTCGCTAAGGAAATACCTTAGAGATAATTTGGCTCATTCTCACATTGCTGTGGAGGACATCGATCTCCAGCCGGATAGCTCCTACGAGGAGGGGCCGATTGCTATTTTGGAACGAAGTGAGAGGAAGCTGCGGTCAAAGATAGTTCCGTTAGTGCGTGTTCAGTGGCGACATCACAATGTCGAGGAGTCCACATGGGAGCGCGAGGATGAGATGCGCGAACGTTATCCAGAGTTGTTTTTAGCAGGTACTTTCTAGTTTCGAATTTCGGGACGAAATTCAGTTATTAGGGGGGAAGTATGTAATACCCCGTATTTTTGGCTATATTTATTTTTTGGATTTAATTATTTAAATGAGAATTAATTGGATATTAATCCGGATAAAATACTAGCGAGATGTGAGTTGGTATTTGACTATATTGAGTATATATGGTGTTATATGAATATTGAATTATGAAATTTGTCGTGAGATTGATATACGGCAATTTGGTCATTTTATTGGGACGCGTGTGACAGTCGCGTCAGGATATAATTATTTTAATTATAAAAGTGAATTTAAATTCTATTAACCGTATGGTCGTTTTGAGTACGCCAACGCGTCCGGAAGGGTCGAGATAGTCAGAAAACACTAGCCGGGGGTGTAGTTTGGGTTCCGGGGTATTTTTAGGCTATACCGGCAATATAAAGGGTATTTTGGTAATTTCGTATTTTTAGGAATTAAAAATGACGAAAATTAGAGAAGTAAATCTGATGTGGGTTTGACCCACTAAGCCACTAACCAACCCATGTTAACCCAATAGGTTACGTAGGTTATTAGAATTAGGTTTCTATTACTTTCCATAAGAAAACCCTAGCCACCATAGCCATTGGAGAAGAAGCTTGGAGAAAGAGAGAGAGAGGGAATTCTGCAGAAAGAGAGAGGAAATCGTCATCAAAATCCAGAGACACTCGAGGCAAGTGACTTAATTCCATTTAATTTCAGAAAATGTTCCTTCCATGTTTGATAATTCAAATTTATGTTTGTTCTTGGAAGATAATGAAAAACCCATGAGTTTGGAAGTAGAATACTAAACTTTGATGAAAGGATTGCATGTAGAATCATATTTAGAGGACTAATCTGATGTTGATATATCTTGTAAGACACGAAAATGGATTTGATTGGAGAAATTAAGGATCTAAAACTTTTAGGGTTCATGTTCTTGAAAAATTGGGGAAAAGTGTAGAGACTTGTAATTTAATGATGTTTAGGACGAATAAATTCCTTAAAACATGTTAGGAGGTGACTTTAATATGTTTAGGATGAATTAGAGACCCTAAAACGTTGTTGGGATGAACTTTGGAAGAGGTTTGAGGTGTTAAAATTGATGAAAAACGAAGTTGGAGAAAATCTGGGCCGAAACTGGTCCCTCGTTAGAAGACCTCTCCAGGTCGTTCGAATGAGCTCGTTCGAACGAGCTTCTAACGAGTTGACCAGTCGCTTCTAACGAAAGGGAACTTCGTTCGAACGAGATCTCGTTAGAAGGTACAGTTCGTTCGAACGAACTGGAATCTCGTTCGAACAGCCTCGTTCGAACGAGACTTCTAACGAGCTGGCAGTTTAGGCCTTTTTGGCCTGTTTTGATTTTGGGAGTCCCGTAAACTTATTCGAGGATAGAGGTAACATTCCTTTGATGATATATTGATAGGTTTGGGACATTTGGGTTATTATGAGGAGTAAATTATATGCGAGTGATTTAAATAATGGTTAATATGGGATTGAGACGTGAGTGTTTACCACGACGTGAGACCAAATTATGGCGCGTGTAATTATGGACCGGGATTATATAAGTTGTATATATATATTAAGATTGGTACGAGAATGCTATAAGTACTACAATTAAATTACGGGATTACTAAAATGTGTGCTTACTTAGTATTGGTATATGAATTGTGTGTATGACATACCTACCATACTTGCTATCACGGGAGGTTTGCGTTCGCTTAGGGCCCTCTAATCCTTGTGTTGCCCGGATTTAGACTGGTTACCTCGATGAACATAGGTCAGAGAAAGACTTATTGGGATGTTAATAAGTCCGCTGATCGTGGGAGCGTAGGTATGTGCGTAACCCATGTGATGTGACTGTGTTCGCCTCCATTATTTGTGATGTTATTATCTGTGAACTATTCCTGAGAGATTCGGAATATGTGATCCTTATGTACGTGATGTACCGGGATGGATAGCAGAGTATGTGTGCACCGCAGCTTAGTCTCGGGGTGCTTATATTGTATATTTATGTTGTGGAAAATATACGCTTAATAAACTGGGAACTTTCATATGGTGTTGTGTGTAATTATGGAATAACATAGAGGGCTAATCTATAACGAGCTGTATTACTTTTGTTTGAGAACCTGAATTTACGTTAAGCACCTATTTAACTGAGATCGTTATAATATTAATGGAACCAAGTAATACGGGTAGGACCTATGACAGTCTAGCTAGATATGATGTCACGTAGCTAGCGGTTAGATGGGTACTTACGTTAGGAGTGCACAGTTAGACGAGAGGTGAGAATATCATGTGAGTGCACGTCCTAACATGTACTTTACATTTAATGTTTTAAATGTTTTTAAAGCACTTGCAGGTTTTTAAAATATCTCCACATTCGGGCTCTGATCCGTTTGCTTTCAAAATCTATTTTTGTAAAACCATTTTAGGTGCCCAGCCACAAGGACACCATGCATAGGATACTCATTCAGGTGACAAGCTGTAGCTGTTTGTGGAAGCTACAGGGATTTGCTTAGACGCTTCTATCTTTTGGATTCCGTATTCAATATTCTTCAGTTTTAGGGCATGTTGCCCAGTTCCATTAGAATTACTTTTCCATTACAGTTTTCAGACTTTGGCATGTATTGATTCAGTTTTTCGTTACTTATTTCAGTTGTGGGATTTGTAGTGAGGAGTTTTCCTCCAGACTTTATTTACATATTGTGATGGTTATTCTATTTACTTCGTTATGGTGAATGGTGTTATTATTCTTCATTACACTTGTTGCATGTTAATCAGACTTTAATTAAAATTTGACAACTTACTTTTTAAATACTAGGTGGTTAGTAATCATTAAAATGTTTTCGACAGTGATGCTATTAACTGGACCAACTTGGCATTTTGAATTAATTTAATAAAGGAGTAGCTACCCGGTATTTAATTAGTCGGGGTGTCACACGAGCCTTAGGGTTTAATTTTTCTTTTTTGATAAAAATATATGTCAAAAATAGTTTTGACATTAGCTTTATTAATATTCATTTGTTCCATAAATGAGGTACAGTTAATTGTTTTTACATTCAGTCTTTTGTTTATTATTAGATTGAGTGGAAGGCACTTCCGTTTATCGTTAGCTATTTTCATATTTTCGAGATTAAAAAAAAAATGTTCAATATAAAGACATTATTATATCTTTGACTGGACTTTTATTGTGGTCCTTCGTTTTCACTGTGTTCGTTATTGTGATGGTGCACTTTTTAAATAGTTTCTGCCAACATTATTGGTTCAAGTTTATGTTGTGATCCTCCTTTTCGTTATGTTTGTTATTGTGATGTGTACTTCTTAAGTTAATTTGGTAAGCTGAGAGTAGTAAGAATATTTATGTTTAACAGTCCATTATGCCTATTTATGCTTAACACTCCATTATGGTTATTGGTCTCAATTTCTGTTTTTGTTGCTTCTGAGTGGGGAGATCTGTTTTACAATCTTATTGGCGTGCTGAAAAATAGAAAGGTAATTGTCATTTTAATATCTGATGGGACTTTGATTTTGAGATGCAGCACTTCGTTGCCTATAGTTATTCAATCAGTGCCATTGCAGCTTTGTGTGATTTTCCTACAAATTATGATGACTTAATATTGGGGCATGAAACCAAGTCTCTTCCGCAGTGAAATAAGATTGTTATTGAAATGGATTGGATTTTATTTTCATTTTAATTTTTGATATTGTTAAAATAATGTTTGATTAACAAAAATTACGAATTGCGAATGTGAATTAATTGAGATGCATTCTAAATTGATCCGGACACCAAGTGATATGATAAAAAAAAAAAATATTGGGACATGAAGCAAACAATAAGGCGCCTTCTGGTTCATTTTAATTTTGGATAAAGTCATGAATTCTAGAAATAAATGTGGTGTGTCATTTTTAATTTAAGATATCAAAATTTCCATGATCAACAATGGTGACAATTAAATTTGTGATAATCAATCACAACCTGAACCATGACAAATATTTTATAAAAAAAAATTGTCCCTCTAGAGTTGTCGGATAGTGACAAGATTATTTGTAATTATTCTGGACCACAACCATTGCCTGTTATGGTACAGTGAGATTAACTCTATTGGCATGGGTGGTAATTAATCATTAATCTATTTTGAATTGTCATTTAATTGTGGAGTAAATGCCGTTGCAAACAGGACATTTTAGGCATAACAATTCACTCATATTATTTTTGCATACTATTGCCAAAATTGATTTCTAGTCCATCAATATTACAGACCTAAAGAGAAAGTTAAATCCAAAACAAAGATTATTATAATTGTCATAGTTGGACAAATAAGTCAAACGTGCCCTTATATTGCAAAATAATCACATCATGCAATTTTTCAATGAAGAATTACATAAGTTGTAATTTTTTGTTATCTACAATTTTTAATAGTCCAAATCCTCACATGAAAATAACTCTATTTGAGATTATTTGATTTCTAGTATATACGAATTTTAGTAAAACCACAACCATCAAGTGCGGTTTATAATGAGATGGCATGCGATGAGATTTTGATTAAGGGGTTAACAATTATGTTTTTACTTGGGTACTAAAATGTCGTAGTTGTCGGGTATGATTTTAGAATAAAAATTTATTCCATCGGTGTGATTTTTTCGAGTTCAGTAGTTTGAAAAATACAGTGTTCTAAAATATGCGTCTAGGCAGCGCCAAGGGACGGGTTTTTTTAAATACGCCAAGTTTTGGTCCTAGGGGTGGATTAAGGCGTGGTTAGGAGTGTGTTTTGGCCAGATCGGATCGGAATAGAGGTGTTCGAAAAATTTTGCCAAAATTTTCGGAATATTAAAATCCTTTCCAAAATCGGAAAAATCAATATCGGAAAATCAATTTCTTTTCCATGTCGGCGACTTCGGAATTTTCAGAATTTTAGTTTTTTTTTATTCGGAAAAAATAGGAAAAAACGAAAGTATCAGTTTTATCTTTTTCGGATAATATCGGAACTACAAAATTATCAATTTTATCTTTTTATTCCACTCTTTTTTTTGGGGTGGGATGGGGGGTAGCCTTATTTCCATACAAATGTCAATTTCAAGCAATATTGAGTATTGATGCTAAGCTTAAAAGTTGAACTTGGTAAGATCAAGTGAGCAGTGCACATTACTATAAAAAAAAATAAGCAAAGAATAACACCAATGTTAATAAGCATACAAGAAAAATACTAAGTTATTTTTCCTATGATTCCATGAACATCCCAATCATAAATTGCAATTATTTACAGAGTTATACAAATGCAGCAAGATGCATGCAATATAGGATGACTATATTGTGTTTCAATGAGAAAAGATGGATGAAATCATTGATGGCAAGGTAAGTCAATTGAAGTCTTAGATATATTTAACAAATAGAGCTATAAAATTATGTTTAATAGATCGGTAAAAATTAAGGACTGAGATTATTATGAATGGGTGGGATTGTTTTAAATGAAGGGTGAGATTATTAGGAAATGTGATGGGTAAAAATTATTAAAATGAATAAAAATATTATTATTTCGAAAAATATTTTGGATAAATCGGATCGGCGTGATATCGGAATTTTCGGAACGAAAAATCGGAAAGTCGAAAATTTGTATTTGATTTCCAATTCCATTCCAATTTATATCGGAAAACTCGAAAATCGGAAAAATTCGGATCGGAAAAATTAAAATGGTGCCAAAATTGGAAAGATTCGGATCGAAAATCGAAAAATTCGGAAGTTCGGAAATAATTGACACCCCTAGGCGTGGTCAACGTTTTTTAGGATAAGACGTGAAAAAACATGCAGTTTTTGGGGTAAGGCGTGAAAAAACGCGAGTTTTTTTAGAAGTAAGGCGTGAAAAACGCGATTTTTTTAGTATTTTAATTTACAAATATTCAAACATTTTAAGGTATGTACCATTTTAGTATTTTTAATAGCCTTGTCATGGTTAAAAAATTGGATCAAATACCAAAAAGTTCCTCAAACATTTGGTAATACACATTTAGTCCATTCCAAACCTTTTATTTTGTACCAAAAAGTCCCTTAGTCTCTTATCTTTAAAGGTCCGCGCTAGCGGCATAGTAAAACTTTTTTGGTATGGCGAAAGACTTTTTGGTGCAAAATAACAAAGCTTAGACTAATCGTGAATTAAAAAAAGTTCGAGAGACTATTTGGTATATGCCCCTAAAAATTATTAAAATATATTAAAAAAGTCATAAACGCCTTTTTACACCTAAGCCCCCCTGAACTTTTAAGACTTAAGGCTTGACCTCCATCTCTCGATCACACCCCGCATTTTTCAGAACCTTGAAAAAATATATTCCGAAGTGAACAAACAAGTTTTTATAAGTGCGAAAAAGGGCATTAATTGCTTCTAAAAAAGACATACTTTCCCAAAATTAGCCAGAAAATATGGCATGTTAAAAATAAAGTGGCCAAAGTCACGTTCTTGCTTTGACAAAAGATAGATGCTCTAAACATTAACCCAAAATATGGGCATGTCAAATATAAAGAAGGCGCAAGTCATGTTGTGCAACTAATATAGACCGTATATATGTTAAATCATGTGTTACTTTTAAAAAGAATTAGGTGAGAAAGGTAAAACCCAACTAAACCTTTGATGTAGGTTAATTTTTTTCCCTCTAAGTTCGTACCCTTCTTTTGTAAGCAAGTAGATGTTGTCCTCCTAAAAAGCCTAAATAATGATGAAACCCTTGTGGCTCTCTTCTTTTGTCCTTTGTATTTGTGATTTTTCAAAACACTTTGAGAAGGGGTCCCTTTTCCTGTTAAAGATATTCAACAAAATATGGCATTCCTGCTCTAATCATGCTTCAAGCTTAACTTGGTTTGTTTATATTAAAAAATATAATCATACATGTGAACCTCTAAACCTTGTCGTCTGAATATCTTATTCTGCACACCACAGTATTACAATCTCGAGTTTAGGAATGAATCTCTCCAACAATGGGATAAGTTTTGTCCATAACCTCAATCTTATCTTCCCCACACACTGACGTTTGTAAGAGCCTTGTGCATTGGTTAAGAGTTTTTCTATTCAAACTTTCTTACAAAACATAATAATAATAATAATAATAATAATAATAATAATAATAATAATAATGACCCTCTCTATCTACTCCCTTCTTCATTTGTATAATTTGACAATTTTTTTAATATATTAACATATTCCCCATCTCACAACGTGTTATAGAAGAAAATGACGTTCAAGTAATCATAGATTATGAGTTTTAACTACAGTTTTGGAGATGAATCTCGATTTTTTAACAAAATGGGGATGTAACATTAAAGTTACAACAAAACTGCGATTGAATCATGAAAGTCACAAAAGATCCTTTGTATTATTACTATTCCCACTATTTATTGGATCCAAAGCTTTATTACTATTTCAAAAGTTATATGGACCTCGCCTGTTGTTTTGTATTATTAGGGACATTTGATCTCTTATGTAGAATATTACTCATCTCCCCTCTTGTTTTAACTTTTACACCGACCTCCTCTCTTGTTTTAAAGTTTGCACTCGTAGTACTCCTCATTACTCATGCACCTGGGGTAGAGGGTGCCTCAACCAGTGACGGATCTAGAATTTAGGGGGGTGCAATGTATATATACTTATTTTTTAGGGGGGCAAATGTGTGTACATATTTTTTTTTTAAATATATTTCAAGGTAAAAAAATTATTTTTCAAAAGTTTGTGGGAGCCCAGTCCCCTTGGACCCCCCCTTAGATCCGCCACTGAAAACCAAAACTGTGCAACTATCCATACGCAACAGGATAACAAGAAACAGATCCGCCACTGGCGACAACTATAAATAAGAGGAAAGGGGAATGTAATAATTAAAACAAGAAAAAAATTAGGCGTATATGTATAACAAGAGGGGAGGTATATAAATCATGCAATTTACCTATGTTGAAAGGTGACTCAATTTTGAAAGTTATTTTGGCTTTGACCAGAATTAAAACTTCTATTGAGAAGGCGACAAGCTTGTTAGATTGACTAAAACCGTTCTCGAGTTTTTCGCGTTGTTGTCGGAAATAAAAATTGTATACGACAACACTAGGAAAATTTATAGAGCTGTCCATGTACGCGCCACCGGTCCCACTATAGAGTTGTCCATGAATACGTTTGGTTTTGATTTTACATCCCTTTTGTCCGTGTTGTTTTGTAAGGAAACATATTGAGCAATTATGCACTGGCATAGCCATTTGTTGAATAGTATCAAATGTGAACCATACGGTATAAGGATGGTGATTGATGATAAAGAAATCAAAATGGTAAGGTCATTTTACAATTATCCAAAATCCATTATTGCATGCATTATATAGGCTCTCTGCAAGTAAACCATGGTCACATGGTCTTGGGCAGTTCCTCTTATTTCTACTCTGGAATTTGGTCTTTATAGGAAATCTATCACAAAGTGGAGATGTAGTAAAAATGTTGACCTCCACGGGAAGCCTTGTACTACACAAAATTTCATCTCTCTTTTGTTCTGGTGTGTGTGGGCCCATACACTTGCAAGAGTCGTATGCAATACAACTCACCACAGAAAAATCTTTTTTAAGTGTACTGCCATGGTAACAACAGAGTTGCTTTTATCATTAGGGCCCGTTTGAATGTCATTTTCATAATGTTTTCTCAACATTTTTTAAACAAAAAGCGTACAGTAATAGAATGTAATCAATGTCGGATCCAGATATTGAAGAATAGGGAGTCCAAAACATATATTGTTTTAAGCATATGGAGGACCACCCCAAGAATATATTGACATTGCAAATCATCAAAATGTGCATTGGCTAGTGGTACTATAATGTAAATTTAAACTTCTTTCCAAGACAAATAAATTCTATCAAATGCAACCAGAAATTGAAAACTGAGAGAAATATCTTATCTACCATGAAAAACGAGTTTATCTAACATGCCCATTGTTTTGGGGGGGGGGGGAGGATTTGGTTGGTTGTGAGGGTTAAAATTATAACAAGTAACAATATTTTTTTTTTACAAACCATAACCTATAATTTTTCAGGTGACACATGTACGGTCTGTATATATGTGTCATCGCCATCGACTAAATTATAAGGCTGTCAACAAAAATTTTAAATAGCTGTATTTACAAGATAAATGAATGTTAGCATCATCCATCAACAAAAATTTCAAACTAATGTACTTACAAGAATATACAAGGATGAATATTATTGCCAATGGCCCAATGAGATAGACATGTTTCATCACCCATTCTTCTGTTATCTATCGAATTTTAAATAGCTGGTAAGTAGGGACAAATGTCTTTGTTCTTTTATCTCGTACTCAGTCAGAACTCAAATTTGAAAGTCAAACTTTTAATAAAAAATTACTTTAATACAATCAAAAGCTAATTCTAATATCACTGGATTTGATTTAATCAAAGGCTACTGTTTCTCAACATCCCAAAAGTGTAAGAGAGCTTGGAGAATTCTATATATGTAATTTTAAATAAATCCATTCCATTTCGATTTTTATGTATAATTGATAAAAGTAGAGGGTCATTAGATAATAAATTTCCTAAAAGTCTATTCATATATATGATGAGTTCAATAGTTAATCTTGTTGGTATTTTAAACTCATAAACTTTTTAATTAATTAACTATAAGTCCAAACAATAAAGTTACACTTATTAATGTAGATACAGTACAATTGTAATGGTATCTACATTAATAAGAATTACAATGGTACTGTATCTACATTAATAAGTGTGTGTGTGTGTGTGTGTGTATATATATATATATATATTCATGTATTTACATTACTAATTATAACATACGTGGACTTATTGAAAAAATTATTTTTAGCTTATCCTTATCGTCAAGGTTCTAAAAAACGCGGGGCGTGATCGAGGCGTGGAGGCCAAGCCTTAAGCCTTAGAACCCTAGGCGGGCCTTGGCGTAAAAAGGCGTGAAAAGGCGTTTAGATTTTTTTAATATTTTTTAACCATAACAAGGCTATTAAAATACTAAAATTGTACATATCATAAAAATATGTCTGAATATTTGCAAATAAAAATACTATTTGATTACTTTGGATGAGATAATGGTTCGGTTTGTAAAAAAATCTTTAAAAGGGGATATCATTTCACTAAAGCATTGTTGTTTTTAGAGAAAAAGTACGCCTTAAGGGTATTACCAAGCATAAGGCGTCAAAATCTTAAGGCGGGGCGTTTCTCCCAAGCCTCAAGCCTAGGCGTGCCTAGGCAGGTTTTTTAGAACAGTGCTTATCGTTAATTTCTAAAAAGGCAAAAAAAAAAAATCATCATGTTTCTCTAAAGTATATGATACAATCTTCACAACAAGACTTGCTTAACAAAAGTAAAATATTTTGACAATATTACTAACCAAAATACTGGTACTTCTAAAATAACATATATTTTTAATATTCTGAGTGTTCCGGTCTTGAAGATAACCACTAATTCTTGAGGACACATTTAGATCCTTTAGTCGAAATGCCCCACTAAACTAACTCACGAGAGTTAACTAATACATCAATTTAAAATGAAATTCATTGTGGAATATTGTTCGAATTAATATATAGTTGTTAAAACTTCAAAAATTCGATAACTAAGTAAACATCAGCGTAAACAACATAACAATTTGTAAGAAGAGCACCGTACAAGTGTTGAAGATTTTATCTTGCAAACTAAATTAATTTTAAAATTTTCCCAAATAGAGAAGATTAGGTCTCAAGAAGTGGTCACTAATTGGTTGGTAGCGCAAAACTTCTCCTATTGACTCTAGTTTTTCTACGGTGATACAACTGCGATGGGACCATTGGGTTACTCAAAAGACTATTTTATAATTCTATATACACCGTCCAAATTTTATGAAAAAAAATCCATCACTCTTAAAGTCAATTTCATTCTCTTGCAACTCAAGATTTCTTCTTCAATATCTTCATTTCCTCACACTCAAATAGATGGATTTTGAATCACAAACATCGAATAATAGCGCTAGTCACCACAGTAGTCAAATAGTTGTTAGAACTCTATTAGGGACAAAAGTCCGAAAGGACTGATGAAGGTCTAGGAAAAAATCTTTGTGACTTTTGATGCGATGAATTTATGGGCAGAAGCTCTCATTCTCTAGGTTGTCTCTTAATTCACCACATTAACTGCCAACTGAAAAGAAAGTTGAAAAATAATTTGAAAATTTTCTTTCAGACTAATTTTAATATTTACACACTAATTTCTCAAATATTCTTCACAATAATTTTTAAAATATTTTGTGTGCACGGATTTGTTATGTCATCTAACCATTTAAGTTTGAACTCCAAGTATTCTAAAAGACGCCTTAAATTGGTTCACATAACGACTTATGCAGTGTAAACGAGCAAATAAAGCTAAGGTAAATTCGACTTCAAAACGCATTGTTCGATCTGTGTTTTGCTCTCTTCTTCCCTGACTCCAGACCAGACGGTCTTGTTAGTAATGATTAACAAGTTGTTGGTGGAGGCCATCGATATAACATCATATGAAATACAATATTAATCCGAATGAAATTTTTTGTTGCACGAACTAGATTTTTCGTCACTAAGTAAATCACACTTTTATCAAGGGTGGGAAAATCGTATCCATTCTTTATATAACACTTTCGCCCAAAAAATTGTTTTTGATCGCCGCATATAGTATTTTAGCCACGAAATTTATTTTGCTGCAAATAATCACTTTTAACGATGAATTGCAGTTCATAGCAAAAAAAATCATGGCTAAAAGTTCCATGTGTTGTAGTGTAGGGACGTTTGACCAATCGAAAGATATATTGTGAAATAGAAGGGAAAATTAGTCATCAACACCTCTATCGATAATGTCGTGCATGGGATGGTCCAAAGTATCAACATTCATCAAATGCAATTTGAATCGTTAACTCGAGTAGTTCGAGAAAAAATTATTCACTTGATAATAAAGTTTAGCAATTACAACATGTCAATTTGGATAAGGACGTGTTCACTATGTCGTCTTATTTGCAAAAATACTAGGAGAAGATGAAAAAGTATATATATAAGGAGTGGTAAGAAGGCCTGGAAGCCGAGAATGCAACTTAGGGTCAAATGGGGTGGCAATATCGCCAACGGAACCAAGTTCCATATATATATATATATATATATATATATATATATATATTATGGCTCCGCTTGTGTCGTGCTTAACTTCTTATATTTTATTTTAGACATTGTCGGTGCCTAGTCCGAATAAAGGAGAAGGGTTGTGCTAGGTAGGTCACTGTCAGCGTAAAACTTTATCAGATCCTTACGAACATGAATCCAATGAGTATATGCCCTATTATTAGGGCATTTCCCTTAAGCGATGTGTTACGCCTGCCACCAGGTGTCTCGAAAAATAATCAAAGGGCGTTGCGCCTGCCACCGGGTGTTTCGAAAAATAAGGAGTGTCGCACGACGCTCGGGTGCAATGAAAAATGGGTAAGGGTTTCTGCACCAATTTGGACGTGAGCGGATAAATAAGCTAAATTAGGGTAGTAGACTTAGGTTAGCAACTTGGAATATAGGGACTTTGGCAGGGAAATGAATGAATCTAATGGATACTATAATAAGAAGAAAAGTTTACGTAGCTTATTTACAAGAAACTAAATGAATCGGTGAGAAAGTTGGAGAAATAGAAAATACTGAGTTTAAATTATATTATACATGCAAACACAGAAATAAGAACGGAATCAGAATAATAGTAGATAAATACCTTAAGGATGATACCGTAACTTCTATTAGGAGAAATGATAGACTTATACTTCTAAAAGTAGTATTAGGTGAAAATATAATTGAGATTGTAAAATGCACGTTAAGTAGGATTATATGAGTATACTAAAGTATAATTTTTGGAAAAATGAATGAACTAATGCAAGAAATACCCGTAGTGAGAAAATCTATATAGGGGGAAATTTTAATGGCCATGTAGGAGAAGATTGTGTAGCATATGAAATGGTCCATGGAGGATGTGATTTTGGAGATAGGAATGACGGTGGAGAGTCTATCTTAAATTTTGCGATGACTTATGATCTTTAACTAATAAATACATGTTTTTAAAAAAAAAGGCTCGAACACTTGTTAACTTATAAAAGTGAAACAAATAAGAGCCAAATAGACTTCTTCATTACTAGAAAATGAGATCGAATAACATGTAGAGATAATAACGTTATCCTGGGAGAGAGCCTAACCTCACAACATAGGTAATGGTGTTGGATATAAATATTAAAAATCAATCACGGTGACGAAAAGAGAAGAATATCCATTAACTAGGTGGTGGAACTTAAAATGAGAAAATTTTGAACTATTTACGGATAAAATATTAAGTGGAGTGTTATGGAATACCGAAGATGAGACTAACATAATAAGGGATAAGATGGCTACATGCATTAGGAGAATATCGAAAAATATTTTTGGAGAGTCAGAAGGTAAGGGACCACAATCTAAACAAATTTGATTGTGAAACGAAGAAGTAAAAAATATAGTAAAAATCAAAAGGGAGTGCTTTAAAACATAACGAACAACTGAAAACGAAGAAAATTTTAAGAAATATAAAGGGGCTAAGAAAGAGTTAAGAAAATGATAAGAGATTCCCAATTAAAGGTGTATGATAACCTTTATACAAAACTAAAAACAGAGGAAGGGAAAAATAGTATTTATAAGCTTCCTAAACTTGAGGACAAAAAAACAAAAGATTTTAATAACGTTAAGCGTATTAAAAGTGATGATTCGAGAGTCCTAATCAAGGATGATAATATTAAGGAAAGATGAAAAAATTACTTCGAACGATTATTGAATGGATATAATGAAAATATATTAGATATAGAAGAACTTAGGGTGACTCGAAAAACTATAATTTTTCGTAGAATTAGGACAACAGAGGTTAGAATTGCACTAAAAAAAGATGAAAATGGGAGATCTTTGAGACTAGATGGTATTCCTATTTAGGTTTGGAAGTACTTAGGGGGGAAGAAGTGTCTTTGCTTACATAATGACTCTCGATGAATGGAGAAATAGTGTTTTAGTGTCTATTTATAAAAATAAATGAGACATACAAAATTGTTGAAATTATAGTGGTATTAAGTAAATGAGTCATACAATGAAACTTTGAAAGAAAGTAATTGAATATAAATTGAGATTGGAAACAACATTATCTGAGAATGAATGCTTTGGAGGTCAACAATGGAAGCTATTTATTTTTTAAGAAGATTAATAGAGAGGAATAGGGAGAAAAATAAGGATCTTCTTATGATTTTTATAGATTTAGAGAAAGCGTATGATAGGATACCAAGAGATATAATATGACAGGATTTACTTAAAAATGAATAACTCGTGGATGTATTGATGTAATAAAAAATATGTATGATGAGAGCCATGACTATAGTAAGAAAATCATCCAGAGAAAGTTGTTATTTCTCAATTTACTATAGGTATGCACTAAGGTTCAACACTAAGTCATAATCTCTTTACTTTTGTTATGAATGAATTGACTGGACAAATACAAGATATGATTTCGTGGTGTATGTTATTTGGAGATGATTTTAATTTAGTGGATGAAACTAGGATGAAGATTAGTGCTATAATTGAAATTATGGGAAGAAACCCTAGAAACAAAAGATACCTAGAAATGATCATTTTCGTTATTTATGCTCGATTATCCAAAAAGATAGGGATATTAATGATGATGTTACTGTTAGGATTAAAGTAGGTTGTATCAAATGAAGAAGTGCGACCGACGTATTTTGTGATTAACGTATCCCTTTGAAGTTAAATGAAAAATTCTATAGGACGGCCATTAGACTAGTCGTGTTATATGGGATGAAGTGTTGGACAACTAAAAAATAAAATGTGTTGAATATAAGCATGACAAAAATGCAAATGCTAAGATGAATTGTTGTAACACTCGAAAAGATAAAATTAGAAACGAACAAATTCATGAAACGGTAAAAGTAACTCGTATAAAAGATAAATTGAGAGAAAATTATTTTAGATGGTTTGAACACATCGAGTTTATACCAAGGGATGCATCATAAGGAATAGTGATTTAGTTTGTTTTGACGGTAATGCAAAGGATAGAAGTAGGCCTAAATTGAGTTGGTAAAATATTGTAAAAAAATGCATAATATCATGTGATTTAACCAAAAATATTGCTTTCAACAAAGCAAAATAAAAAAATAAGATTCATGTAACCGACCCCAAATATTGAGAAAATGCTTTGTTAAGTCTATTTTGCTTAATTTTTGTAATGTATTTAAATATTCTTATAATTAACATGAAGTTTTAGAAAGTTTAAAAAAATGCCATTGAAGCATTAAAGTTATCTAGAAAATAAGAAAAACCAGTGTGGGTAGGCCTGTCAACCGGCCGGAGACGGATCGGGTTTAGGGAGATCTAGATCCGTGTAATCGGGTGTTCATCGGGTTCGGATCTTTATCTGGTCTACAATATTGGATCCAGACTCAGGGCCGTTCGGATTTTCGGGTCTCGGGTTCGGGTCCGGATCTGGTCAAATATGAACATTTATTTTATATTTATTTTATTTTATCCCCTTCTTTATTATTTAATCTTAAATTAAAATATTTTGTAATGTATTGTAGAATATTATTAGTATAAATAAAACATATATTACTTATATTTATTATATACATAAATATATATTTTTATATATAATACTTACATGTTATATTGATAAGATATAGTTATAAATATATATAAATTTATAGTATATATGTATATATATACAAAATAATAATGTACAATTCGGGTCGGGTCTTCGGGTCCGGGTTTTGTATAAGATCCAGACCCTACCCATTTAATAAACGGGTATTCGGATATTCGGGTCTCGGGTCCAAAAAAATATGCTCAGACCCTATTATACGGATCGAGTTCGGGTCGGGTCCGGATCCAGACCCGCCCCATTGGCAGGCCTAAGTGTGGGAGTTTTGTTGTCTCCGAAGTCCAATAAGATGAATGCAAAGTGCTACATATTAAACCTATTTTTATGTACAATAAGTCACCCAGGTAGTTACGGCGCGTGGCACAACCCATTTTTACACAACACAACTCCTCATTTACTCCGAATTCTGGTTCTACCCATTCAAAATTTGCATCTGCGGTATCCATTTGCACAATGACAATTATGTCATAAATATGTATTTGGGTAAAGTTTGCAAAATAATTATTTAATCATATTGCCTAAAATCCTTTTGAGTCATTTTGCAATACTTCCCCGTAGGACAACCAAAAGTGTTACAAATTGTATTAACTTCCAATACAATGAGAGAGAGAGAGAGAGAGAGAGAGAGAGAGAGAGAATAGGGAACAAAAGGAACAAGGAGAATATATTCCAAAATTTTACTTCAATAAATAATGAATTTATAAACCTAAGAATTGACTGCACTTGTATATAGGGAGTCTAGGCAAGATTTTTAAAATAACTGCACAAATATAAATGTAAAGCATATTTCAGTTAAGTAGGTGAAGGTCCCCCCTTTAAAAATCTACATCAGCCCAGAAAAAAAAAATGGAGCAAAGAGACCATACATGATAAATGGGTATAAAAGTTCAGAAAGATACAAATGTTAATAATATTATCACTGCTACAACTTCCTAACTTCTTCTGTTCAGAGGGAACCTCCGCTGTAGCCCCACCCCCAAGCTTTCATATGCTCAGTTTGTCTCTCTTATTGCTAACTTCTATGCCAAATATTCTCTCCCAGCCACCCTTTTTGACTTTTAGTATGACTGAAGGAAAAGGGTGCTACCCTATACCTAGAATGTTCATCAAATATTGAAATAACCCTAAATATCCTAATTCTTGCTTTTTGAATCTTCATGTTCTGCTATCTTTTGAGAGGGTTAAGTAGCATGTAAACTGAAATTTACAAGCAAGGATGGCAAAACCCAAAAGGGCAATAGGATAAAGACAAAAGGGGGAAGTGCAAACAAAAAAAAAAACTCAACTATGAGGTTTTACCACAAACCCCGTAAACTATTTATAATGCAAAAAACTCCCATTCAACTACGCATTATGGTGCAAAGACCCCTTTCTGGGGACTTTTTAGTGACAAAAACAATGGCTTTTAGCGACACGTTTTTTTTTAATAATAAAATGCGCAGTTTGGGGAGCCTTTTGCATTAAAGATGTTTCAGAGGTTCGTCACAAAAATGCTTAGTTTAAAGAGAGAGAGAGAGAGAGAGAGAGAGGGGGGGGGGGGGGGGGGGGGGGGGGAGTTGCATTTTACCCCAAAGGAAAAGCAAAGACTTTGAACACTGATAAAATATCAAATATGCATGGAGAATTGACACTATTTTATCCATTGAAGGAGAAAACATAAAGAAGGATTATATTTCAAGATCGGCAACATGTGTAGTCAACAAAAAGGAGTTCCTCGAGCTGGAAACAATATCTATTTAACCACATGATAACAATCACTACACACACAAAACAAGGAAAAAGAAAAGACAACTCAAATCCCCAAAAAGCAAAGAAGATAAGTATTTCACAAGCCAAGGTGAAGCCTTGCATATATACACACATCAAGGTGTAGGAGAGGGTTAAAAAGAAAAAGAAGATATAATTAACATAACCAGATAGAGCAGGATTAGACACAAAGAAAAGAATATGACTACTGTATTATACAAATGAATTCAGAGTGAAGGAAAGGATCTCTCACTGATCAACATTATTAACCATAATCTCCATGAGCTCATCAATTGGTTGACGGCAAATTGGGCAATTGTTTGATTGAAGCCTCAACGCTTTTGCACACTCGCTGCACATACACTGAAAATAAAATACGGTTAGAGTGAGAGTAAATGAAAAATAATTAGCTGACTGGCAAGAAGTCACTTACTCTCCAGATAAAAATTGACTGCTATTTTGCAATAATTTCATGGCATTTCTATCCTTACTGATGAACTTCTATAGGTCAATATATTTCACATGTAAGAACCTTTATCTTACATAACAAAGAACCGGTGTAATTAGAGATACATGAATAATGACCAGATGATGCCTATAAGAGGAGCCGGGCAAGGGGGTAGAAAGTTTTTCATCAAAAAACTAAAATTAATTATCCCTTTTGATGGTTTATTTTGTTACTCTGCAGATAGCGCACACACAATTACAACTTACCTGTTATGCCCTGTTTCATTTGGGATGAAATATCTTTCAACTGGGTGAAAAGTATTTTCACCTTGTCTTAGTTGAAAAAAAAATGGTAGAGAATTGTAAAAGAAGTGCACACAGCATAATTATGTGATTTTGGCAAAATAATGAACAAAGTGCAACTCTGAATAGGTGAAAATACATTTTACTATATTAATTTTCACCTAGGTGAAACATAATTTCGCTCAAAAACAAAACGGGCCTTATGGTTGAACAAATTAGTAAGTTTTCTGAATATACCATATGCCGGCATGGAAGCACAGCTGTATCCTTAGGTTCAGTCATGCAAATAACACACTCTTTCCCCGAGTCGCTGCCATTAAACCCTTCTGCAGAGTTTCCGATTCCATATATCTCACGCAGCTCATATCGAACCTCATCGATATACAATATCTGTCTTATTACTCTTACTTTAAATGGGTCGCCATTGTTCTTCTCAAGAACAGCCTGAGTAATCTGAATGTGGGAGGATGATGTCTTTGGCGGAGAATCGATTAGATGTTCTTCGTCAGTGGGAAGAGATGTTTCAGCAGAAATTACAAGTGGAAAAACATCTTCTGGCGATGGTTTTGTTAGATCGGTCAACTCAAAGAAGCCCAAGTCAATTCCTGTTCCTGAAGGCTGACGAAATTTCTGGCTGTGTCCTTTTTGGAAAGGGATTTTTACGGGCATATAGACTTCAGGAAATACTGGAATGAATCTGCAGTTTTGTTCTTCCTTGGCAAAGTAAAATATTGTGATGCTGTCCATCGAAAATATAATATAGGAATCATTATATAACAAAACAAACTGAATTCCAATTCCTATTAAAATATAGCAAATATGCACTGATAATAACTAATCAAATAACTTCTAACGGCCATCTTTTATATATTTTTATTATTACTCTAGTTGGGGGAAATAATTCCCAACAAGAGTTATTTCTTATTAAAGAAAGAAGATGGGCTACACAGCTGGGGTAGCCTCCCCATTTTATATCAGCCACAAACGGGTGTGAAAATGTCCCTAATGGGATTTGAACCCTCCCCATTTTATATCCATCTGGTATTTGATAAGCTACCAGTTTGGGCAATACAATAAAACTTAATTTTGGAAAATTCTGAAATTACTCCTTTAAAAGTAGCCACCTTACAAGTCTTCAAGATTTAACAAATCTTCCAATATCAAATATTCAACACAGATTGGATTTGTATATAAAGGCATTAATGAAAAGTATGTATTAATATAACCTCTCCATATATGCAGTTAAGCGAGAGCCTTGTGCACTGGCTACGACCTTTTTATGTATTAAAGTAACCAAGAAAAAAAAATTATCTGAAATTACATAAATGGGTGGCGTGGCCACCGGGTCCAACAGAGATGCCTAGCATATGACACGCAAATACAAAGTAGAATTGTGTGCCTACAACGCAATGGTCATGCCTTCATAATGTACTAACATAATATATATGATAGTGTTCTTTATTTCTTATTGAATTAAAAAAAAATGGAAGAATGAGCAATTAAAAAAAAAACAGATAAGCATGTTGGCCTGACTCATAGATATCCAAACTGATTGTGTTAAAAGTTATGATCCTTTATAAATTGATATTTCTATGCAGAAAAACATCTTCTCATCCTTTCATAATAAAGCCCCAACTTATTAAAGAAGCAACAAACTAGATAAATAAATAATTCAGTAACAAAAGTTTAAGTCATCCTTGTTTTCTACTGCCCAAAACTCACAATTCCCCACAATTTCTATCACAACCTGCGACAATACCCAAAGCTGTCAAGGGGTTAAAAGTTCATAGTAAATCTGATGTGAATAAGGGCCTTTTCGTCATTTTTGTCACTTTTTAGTATTTCTTCTATTTTTAGTATTCATCGTATTTTTCCTTTTATTTAATATTTAGAGAAAGGAAGGTTAATTGGCACTTAAGGGCATAATTGTAATTAGATTCTTAGCTAAGAGGCCAAGCAACCTCCCTCCTATAAATACTCTTTTGTAACCTCATTTGAGGCATTCTACTACTTTGAGATATTAAGATTTGAGAGAGATTTATCTTTTCTTGCTTCCATTTGACGTCATTTACGTCAATTGGTATCAGAGCCTACTCGCTCCACCGGTTGTTGTTGTTGTTGTAAAACAAAAACTTGTAAACAACGTCAAGGTGGGTTCAAGAAAAGATGAGCACCTTCGACGAAAACGTTACAATCAAATCTTGGAGACCCTCGACCGATTGGCAGCCCGAGTTGATGCGATCGACGCCCGAGGTTCTCCACCGGCAACCACCACGAACCGCCCCCGCACTACTCCGGTAACATCTCAAAAGCCTAACCCTAATTCTCCAAAGTCAACCCATTCTACACCCCTACCCCAAAAAAACCCTAATTTGACAAACCCTAACCCCACTTTCATCCAAGAAAGCACCACCACCGAGGATGGTGCCCCACCACCACAACCCAGTGGCTGGAATTAAAAAAAAAAACTTAAATCAGTCCGGACCACCAAAACAGCCCCCCCACCTTCCGATATACCCATCCAGCCACGTCCGGCCCCAAGACCAGTCCCATCCAACCCGAAATCACCCCCAACCTGCCGGCAATCAAGATCAACCCACTGGGTACCATCTTCGCAGTCGAACGACCCAGTTCCGAAGCTATTTGGACCAGATTCAACCGTCAACCACCATTACAGGACCCGCCGACTTTGATCAGGCCCATCGAGGGTCCGACAAGCCCATCGAGGGCCTCCATGCAGTTCCAGTCCATTCCAATACTTGTCAGCCAGATCCCTCTCCAATTTGTGTTCAACGGGCACCTCCCATGCTCGAAACTTACTCTCTGACAATCGCCAAGATGATCCGTGACATTCGGCATGCCAAGGGTTCAACTTCAACTCATCCTCACTCAAAGGTAACAATTCCATCGCCAAATGAATCCTACATGCCACTTAACCCAAATCTTGAACACCAAAGCCTAGAATTTCAACCCTCCCACATCCCTAATAATTTCACCCTCCAAAATTCACAAGCACATCCCCTATACCCCCACCACCACCCAAATCTTCTTCACACCATCATGTCCCCTCGCCACACCTTCCTCCACCCCGTATTTTAGTTTCCCCCCAACTCCCCATCACCACACTCACACAATGACCCCACTCCACCTCAACATGACTACCCCTTACCTCCTATCTCTATTTGCCCTCGCCATCATCCACAAAAACACCTCGAACCTCCACACCTTCCCTCCATGCCTCCCGCTCCATCTGTTCCCACACATCCCCACCCACCCCATTCCTCTTTCCCCACGCTTCCGCCCCTACCTATTCTACACACCTTTCCCCCACCCGGTCGCCACACACATGTACCTCACCATCATTCTACATGGAATGCCCGTTTTGTTCATTCCGCAACCGTTGACTCTCATGAGCGGGTACGGGAGTGGATTAGTTTACCTCCACATGATGAACCCCCTTCACCCCAACCCCCACTGTGCTACAGAGTTTAAGCCACCCCCTCCTACTGAGTGGCTCACTGTTGTCTCTCCTTTTAACTCTCCGGGTCCGAAGGTTACTCCTAATGTACCTCTCTCTGAGCGTCATTGCTTTTTGTGTTATCAAAAAGGACACTAGATGAACTACTGCCCTTCCCGCCAGCCGTTGGCTCCGGCTCCGGCTCCACCTCCTTCCCCACCACGCGAGACCATTCCACCTCATACTCCAGCTCCACCCACCCCATTACCACCACCAGCTCCTGACCCTCCTCATCAACCGCCTCAAAGACACCCACAGCGAGTCTTACTTCCCGCGCCTCCGCCAGGCGATGATGATCTAGATGAGGATGCCCTCGCCCTACAAGGTGGGGATGCCATTGCACAGTTTGCGCTTCAGTTACTCTCGAGGAGCATGCAGGGTGACATTCGGCTTGATATCCCTATATTTGACGGCCACCTACAACCCGATTCCGTTGTTGATTGGCTTGCCGCCATGGAGATATTTAAGTACAAGCGACTGAAAAGTCGCTGATGTGTCCTGCTAGCGGCCACTAAATTTCAGGGTTACGCGAGTGTTTGGTGGAATGACTTGAGCAGCGCCATGTTCTTGTGGGTCAACCTCCTATACAGACTTGGACCGACCTTCGTGACCAGTTGATGATAGCTTTTGTTCCCGCCACTTGAGAGCGTGATCTCTTCTTGCGAGTCCAGTCTCTTCGGCAGGACACCACCGTTTTGGACTACACGGAGCGCTTCCAGCTTCTTTGTACTCGTGCCCGCCTCGGTGAGAGCGAGGAACAGAGGATTAGCCGGTATATCCACGGCCTTCAAAGCTATATCCAACGAGATCTCGCTTTACGTAATGTCACCTCCTTTGCTAAGGCGGTGGAGTAGGCCACTAAAGTTGAGTCTTTTCATCAGTCTGCTCCTCCCCGCAGTCGCTCCGCGACAGCTCTTCCAGCACCAGTGACTTCTACTGCTCCTGTGACTCCGCCTACTGCAGCTACTCCGACTCCCCCGGTTCCACCTCCTGCCCCAACTCATCCAGTCACATTCAAATGCTACAACTGTGGTGTGATTGGTCATAGAGCCTCAGATTGTTCCCTTCCCCGCCATCGTGCTCTCCTAGCTTCAGGCGATCCTAAGTATCTTGAGGAGGTACCATAGATCCCACCCCAACCAGCTCTCATTACTATCCTCGATGGTGACACTGAAGGCCTTCCCCTCTGAGTTTGAGGACGAACTCTTTCAAGGGAGGGAGAGTGATGTGAATAAGGGCATTTTTGTCACTTTTTAGTATTCATTGTATTTTTCCCACTGTTCTAAAAACTCGCCTAGGCTTGAGGCTTGGGAGAAACGCCCCGCCTTACGCTTTTCACGCCTTATTCTTGGTTAAACCCTTAAGTTGCACTTTTTTCTAAAAACAACAATGCTTTAATGAAACGATATCGCCTTTTGAAGATTTTTTTTACAAACCGGACCATTAGCTCATCCAAAATAATCAAATAGTATATTAATTTGCATATATTCAGACATATTTTTATGATATGTACAATTTTAGTATTTTAATAGCCTTGTTATGGTTAAAAAATATTAAAATATATTTCGAAGGCCTAAACGCCTTTTCACGCCTTTTTAATCCTAAGGCCCGCCTAGGCTTCTAAGGCTTAAGGCTTGACCTCCACGCCTCGATTCCGCCCCGTGTTTTTTAGAACCTTGATTTTTCCTTTTGTTTAGTATTTAGGGGAAGGAAGGTTAATTGACACTTAAGGGCATAATTGTAATTAGATTCTTAGCTTAGAGGCCAAGTAACCTCCCTCCTATAAATACTCTTTTGTAGCCTCATTTGAGGCATTCTACTACTTTGAGATATTACGATTTGAGAGAGATTAGAGAGAGATTTATCTTTTTTTGCTTCCATTTGACGTCATTTACGTCAAAATCTGTCTGGTTAGGGTTTGAGGCCCGATCCATTTAATTTGAAAGGTCAAGTCAACACATGAAACCCAAACCCATTTAACTGTTAACGAAGAATATCTCAGGAAAAAAGATAGTTGTACCAGAGGACATTCCAGTAAAGCAATATGTATTTTTAGAAGAGCTAAACACCTATCTTGTAGAGTCCTCTATATTCGGAATCAACCAAATATCTAGCCTAACCACCCCCTTGTGTTTACAAGTTTTGTGGAGAGCAAAATTGAGCGTCACATGCACAATTACTAAGCAACATGGAGGCCTGTTCGCGGAGACGTGAGTAATACTACAAATGCAGGGAATTAAGACACAATGGTTTTGCAAACCCAGATCGACAACGGGAGAGACGATCCGAATCGCCACCACCACCGAGCTGCTAGGACGCCAGTAGCAGAAGTGTGGCAGGGTAAACCAACGTTGCCTAGGGTCAAAAGTCCCGAAGCCGAGTCTGATGATTCGTCTGGCAGTGATTTGAATGAATCCCCTGCAGCCGAGGGTCATAAGCAAAACAATACGTTGAGAGTTTTGAGAATATTAGAGAAGAACATGCATAGAGACATATTGGATGTCTCTACCTTTGAAGATACGATGCTTTGGGAGTTTCGGACACTTTTATTCATTGGTTAAATTCAATTAGATCAGGGAAGAAATGAGTATAAAGGAATTACGAGCATTTAATGTGTTCTTGTGACTACAAAGTTGATCAGGAATGCGAAGGTGTGGTGGCACAAGCTGTGTCAAAGGCACGCCGAAACAGAAAGAAGCCAACAGTTAAGTGGGCGAAGATGAGGAGTTATTTACGGTCAACGTCCATCACGAAAATTTATGAGGAATTGTTTACTTGAATTCATTCTCGCCACCAAAGTTTGTCACCAATTACACCAAGAAATTTGATCTTCTCTATACTCGAGCCAACTTTGATGAGTCCCAAGGAACAAAAGATTAGATGGTAGATTAATGGACTGCAACTTCACGTTAAATCTGAATTGCGATTCTGTGAGATAGTGATACTAAAAAAGGTGGAGTACACAGAAAGATGGAAGAATATTTCAAGGTGGCAGTAGTCATGCAAGGGGAGGCAGCTGGATACCACAGCAGCTGCCACCCAACTACTTCAATGAACTGTAAGTGCTTCAAGTATGGAGCCTTTGGTCATTGTATGGTGGATTGTCCCACAAGAAACTGCCCAAGGTGTTCATGATAAATGATACGGAAGGTAAACAATTTGACATAGTGGATTCCCAAGTGTTGATTTCAATGTTGTTCGAGTCCCTCTGGATGAGGGTGCACCATCTCTCTAAGCTTTCATTTGGTCGAGGAGAGTGATGGATGGACCTAGACTGAATGGGTAGAGATAGGTGGTGTAGTGGGAGATAGCAAGAGTGGGATTTTAGCATAGTTTTAGGTAGTATAGTAGCATTATTATTTAGTTTTTAGATCTTAAGTTGACTCCGTTTTATTTAGATTTCTTGTTGAACAAAAGCAAACTCTATGAGTAAATACATAAGCCCTTTCTTATAATTCATTCATTATTAATATAATTCTGTTCATAGAATTTGCATGTATTTTATTGTTGCACATCCGCTTAATTTATATATCGTTTTAACTAATTTTGTTAGTATCACTTTAAAGTTCAAAGCTTTGAGCTGCTTTGTATTATAATTTTTGAAGTTTTCAAGTGTTGCAGATCAAAATCTCTCTATATATACACAAAGACAAAAATCCCTATCATTTTACAGGGAACTATCAGCAAAAAAATCCTTTTGAGGAATCAGCAACAGGGTAGGGTGCTTTTATCAATGTTTGTGTTGAAGTAAAAATCTCTGATTTTAATTTCTTGTCCTAGAGTCAACTACGAAACACCAATAGGTCCAATACATAAAGTCGGATTGAATTCCGAGGATAGAACTAGTATTCCTAGTAAATAAGCGAGAGATAGTCAACTTACTAGAGGCTTCTTGTAGCAAATCAAAGATGGAGCTCTTGTAGTCTGAACAGACAAACGAACAAATTTGACTCATTCACGGGATTCCCAGAGCAAATCAAACAAAGATAAAGGTATTACTAGTAGCCCTAAATCATTGTAGTAGCAAATCTGGATAGTTTTCACTGATACCACCAAGTCAACTCAGATGAGTTCACAAAATACCGGGCAATGCAGCTAATATATCATCCAGTTGAGAGAATACGGAATTGTTTCATGGCATAATCAACACGGATCACAATTTCGGTTGGATAACCCAGCTCAACTCAACAAAGCATTTTCCCAATTATTTGGGGTCAGCTACATGAATATTTTCTCATTCCATTTGTTCGGTGTAATATCTTTGGTTAAACCACATGATATCATGTCTTTTTTTTAAATATGCCACCACGTCAATTTACGTCTACCTCTATGCCTTACGTTACCATCAATACTAACTAAATCACTCTTCCTTACGGGAACATCCATTGGTCTACGCTTGACGTATCCAAACCATCTAAGTCGATTTTCTCTCAATTTATCTATACTATATGAGCTACTTTTACCGTTTCACGAATTTGTTCATTTATAATTTCATCCTTTCGAATTTTACCACAAATCCATCTTAGTATTCTCATCTCCGCCGCACTAATTTTCTGCACATTTTGATTTTTGGTCGCCCAACACTCTGTCCCATATAATTGGGATAGCTACTTTAATAAAAAATAGTGGACTCCGTCGCGTCTTTGGACCATAATAATTTGTGGATTGCTTATTAATGGGTTAAACATTGTAAACCCTGACCCAACATATTGCTCAAACAAGTTACACAATTTGTGTGGCTTTATCTTTCACATTCCATTTTAGGCTTAACAACGTGATCGTGTCAGTTTACTGCCCTCTTATATACTAGAGTAAATATATATTTTATTATTAGAGAGTAAATATAACTCTAACAATCAGATTCCACGAACATAACCCCATCGTCACCCCTACTTATAATTCAACTCATTTTAGAATTTACACTATTGACTATGCTGGACAATCATCACATGAAAAGAGATAAACTTTATGATGTAAATGAAGAGATGTGGAAGCGTAAAATTATTTTACACGACGACGACGACGACAACAACAACAAAAAAAAAAGTCATGGAGGTTTCTCAATTTCTCTCTCAAGCTTATCATTCTCAATTCTCAAAAAAGTGTTTGCAAATGAGCCTCTTAAGGCTATTTATAATACTAAAGACTAGAAAGGCTAAAAAAGAAAGAATAGAGAAAATGTCTTCCGCGTCCTATACTCCTGCATCACTCTCCTCCCAATGGGAGGATGCCATATATTTAGTATACTGGCGGTAAAAATCCGAGTCAATGTGTTGCAATGTCGCCTCGGTAATCCAGGAGTCTTTCGCCTCGGGTCTACCCAACCAACGAACCAAATAGTGGGTATAATCACCGGAGGATGAAGAGATAGGTGCCGATTCAAGGATCCCCTCGACACGATCAATATGAGATCGAACTTGATGGGCTATGGCAAGACGAAGGAGAATCGGAGGAGCATGAGTGCCTAAGGAGAGAGATCCAGTACATTGAACGTACGATGCATACGAAACTCCTCGGGAAGATCCACCTCATAAGCATTCGGCACGCAAGCTCAAACAATAGGGAATGGACCAAATCGTCGCATGAGAAGTTTGTTGCCTTTGTCCTGTCGCCACGCTTTTTGAAGGTACACCATAACCAAATCACCCGGCTGATAGGATACAAAATGGCGATACTCATATGCGACCTCCTTATAGGAGGCGTAAATGGTCTCCAGACAAACACGAGCATCTGCCTGAATGGAAGTCAAACGGGCTGCAAACTACTCAGTTAAAGGACAAATTGACACCGTCGGAGGAAGCTTAGCAAGGTCCAAGGGTATATTGTGTGACATTCCCAATACAATTTGAAATGGGGATAAACCAGTAGAGCGGTTAACAGCAATGTAGTAGAGCGATTAACAGCAATGTTGAAGGCAAAATCTACCTGCGTTATCACAACATCCCATCGTTGCGGGTGCTCAAAAGAAAGGCACAGTAACACTCCAGTTGACCACCTCGGTCTATCCGTCAGTATGAGGATGGTAGGCTGTGAAAAACTGCAACTTTATCCGTAAGAGCCGACACAAAGTGCGCTAGAAATGCCTAGTAAAATGCACGTCCCTGTGACACGTAATACTACGGGGAAACCCGCGGAGACAGACTAACTCACGAAAATACAATGTGGCGACATGGGAAGCATCGAACATGCGAGTACAAGATATGAAATGGGACATCCACCACGAAAATGGAATCATTTCCATTAGATGTGCGAGGAAGTCCCGCTATAAAATTCATCAATACATCCTGCCATGGCTTCTCAAGAATTGGTAAAGAGGTATATAAACCGGCGTTGGTGTGTTGCCCATTGGCCGTCTGACAAGTATAGCAACGTCGAATGAAGGCGTTGGTATCTCTCCGTATCGTCGGCCAATAAAATCGGTCCCGCAGCATCGCGTGGATACGCGCCTGTCCCAAATGGCCTGATAGTCCCCCTCTTTGGACCTTCGAAATAATCTTCTCTCGAAGAGAAGAGGCAAGAATGCATAAAGTTGTACCTTTATGTAAGAAACCATCTTGCAACAAATATTCGCCCGATGCTCCATTACTCTGCTGGCAAGCTGCAAATATTGGCCCAAACTCCACATCGGACGGATAGAGATCCCGGGCCTTGTCAAATCCGAAAACCTGACTCCGAAGAGTCACTAAAGCATGCGCCCCCCGACTAAGAATATCATCCACCTAATTCTCCTTCCCCAGTTTATACTGTAGATGGAATGTGCATCTCTAAAGGTATGTCGTCCACTTGGCGTGTCTATTACTAACACGCCTTTAGCTATAGAGCCATGACGGTGCTTAATCCTGCTATAAAACGTCGGTAAAACCCCGCCAGACAATTTGAGAAACACCCCAAATACCTTGCCCTTGTGTTTCATGGTATAGACCGAAGTCTTCCGAAACTAGTCATCAATAAACATCACAAATAGCAACTACCTTCCAAAGATGGTGTTTTCAGACCATAAACACCCGTGAGAATTGTGGGGGTTTATGCATAAAACCATGTGTAAAACATTTTATTATTTATTAATAAATGAATTGTTTCATTCATTTTGATATGAGAATCAAGTTCCGACAATGCTTTATAATTGTTTAGGGCTCGTTTGGTTCTGTATTCAAAAAACTCAATCTAAACGTTGTTTTTAAATATAGTTTTAAATTGAGTTTTTTGTGTTTATAAATATTGGTGCGATTTTGGTAAAGTTGTTTTTAAATACAGTTATTTTGAAAATTTGACAGAATTGGCAAATATTTATATTTATATTATACATGTGTGTGTGTGTGTGTGTTTATAAATATACATAAAACTTTCATACATACATGATAAATGAATGTATACATACGTACATAGATACATCGTAAATGCATCAATATATCTTATGTTTATATTATTTTTAATGAGGTACGTATATATATGTGTGTGTGTGTGTGTGTGTGTGCGCGCGTGTGTCTGTGTGTCTGTGTGTCTATGTAATGATATTGCATGTATAATTCACAATAAAATTATATACATACATAAATTGATAATATTTTTTGATACATATGTACTATATGTATATTTTATATTATTCTATGCATTAATAATACATGTATAAACTATATATAAGTATTAAGTATCTATTGATAATATTATTTAACATATGGATCTTAGTATATTATATAATCTAATAAAATACAAATATATGTAATTTTTTGTAAATGTACATATATATTTTTTATTTATAAGAATTACACACATAATAATATATTATGTATATTATATATTAAGGTATAAATGCATTAAAATATTAAGAATGAATAATTTTGAGTTGAAAATAAAAAACAAAAGTTAAAAACACCCTTTTGTTGTTTTCTGAAAAACTTAATTGTAACACAAAAATATTATAATTCAGTGCTTCTAAATAGGTGTGCCAAATGCAAATTTTTATCAGAATTATATTTAAACACAGAAAACTAAATTATAGTTGTGAACCAAACATGCCCGAAAATATATATGTCGGTCAATAGAGCTTAATAAGAATTCCAGCTTCAGGTTGATCACAAGGAGATTGGAATTCCGGTTCTGAAACTATTAAAATGTTCACAACCTAGATAGGGAATTAACATCCTATCGGAAAGGTTGTGATACAATCGTAGTAGTTTATCCTAAACTACGGGGAACCAATAATGGCTCGGGAACTTGTAAGACAATTCAACACGGGATTGTGATCGGTACATACTAGGAATGTACTGAACGGGACCACCCGTGAGATTAGAGAGTCTAAGGACTGTCATGATTAGACTCAAGATATCTCACATCATTTGTAATCGGTGCGCATAGAATCTTAATCCTGAGACTTATGAGGATTAGGATGCTTGTGTAGTTGTCACTTTGATTGCCATGAATGCGATTCAATATCAGAATGAATCGAATGATCATCGCATATTATGTGACAATTATACAAGTAGGCATGAGATCTTAATTCAGAGGAATCGGCGTCCAGGGATACCTAGGATTGAGATACCCCTTTGACTAACTTATAAGTTTTTGTTTCCACCAGTAAACTTGATCAGTCAATTATTTATAATCCGGTGGAGGTAACAAAATAAGTTAAGCCTGAGAGTCAAGGAAATTAATTAGATGTTGGTCAAAGTCAATTAATAGAAAATTGACTTAACTAAGCAGGTATCGAAATCTTAACGTGGAGAATCAGGTTCAACGTTGCAAATAAGACCTTATTATGTCTGAGGATTTCTAAGATAATTAAGTTTGAGTGCAGACATAATTATTTAGTGAAATTAATTATGATTAAATAAAGAAAGGAAATAAATTACGATAATTGTAATTGGGTATTTCCAAGTATTTATATGAAGCCGGTTTTAATATTTGTCTTGGGTCCCTAGTGTAGTCCTAATGCCCAAGTAGTTAGGCCCATATTAGCCCAAGCTCAACTTTTATACTTGTATATAAAGGTGTGGGAAGGGGATTAAGCTCATTATTGATCATAATAGGGTTCGAGAGGGGTGGGAGAAAACACTAATCAATTTTTTTGTGAAAAGACCTAGAGAGAGAGGATCATATCTCACTCATAAGAAAGGATCTCAAAAGGTGCCCACACACCTACCTAGCTTTGGGGAGGATCAAACACTAGAAGATTCAAGCTTTCACAGAAGATTAAGTAAGGTTTCGGAGATCCAAAACAAGGCAGCCTATCACCTTCGCATATTTTTCTCCACATCGGATTACAACCGGATCCGCAAAAGTATTGTATTTTAAACAATAGATTTATTCTTCTTACCTAGTTTTGGTTTGCCCTCTTTCTCATGTTTTGATTAATCTAAGTTCCAAGGAAGAAATTTTTTATTCCGCGCATATCGATCCCCATCAATTGGTATCAGAACCTTTGGTTGAGATTAATCATTCCTTGGAAAGGTCCATATTGTCCAAACAAGTAAACCCTAGTTTTTGCATCTTATGGGAATGGTGTATCTTTGTGTATGCTTCCGGACAAACATGGTTTTGCAGAGATTCTTCGTATATAACCGTTCCATCATGGTCATGCATTTATTTTTTAAGTGTGATTGGATCCTACGGTGGTTTATCCTACGGTGATTGTTCTTGACACCAGATAATGATATTCCAATGATCAAGAACTCGTTAAGAACTCTTTTTTGTTATGAAAATTACTTCAAGTTGGACACTTGCTCATAAGGAAGTCTGCTACAACTAGGACTCTTTGATTTGATGAAGTCTACTTCAAGTTGGACTCTTTTCTATAAGGAAGTCTTCTTCAACAAGGATTTTTTTTACATGAAGAGTTTTACTCCCTGTAAAAGTCTAAGCCATGATGGAAAGGGCATTTAACGTCTTTACTTTATTTATTGCTTTTATTTATTGAATTTCTTATGTCTCATTATTTTATTACGTTGCATAATTCATGTGCTAATTAAATATAATTAGGGACACTCGGTTTTATGGACAACATGGATTATTATTTTGAGACTGGACTAGATCGCCGATTTTCTCCGAAAATTAGTGTTGTATTTTATTCTTTTATAAATTGAATTAAATTGAGGTAATTAAAATTTAAAGGTGTGAATTTAAATTGAGATCTCGGGATTTTTAATTTAGAAAAATTTTAATTAATAATTTTATTTTAAGAAAATTAAAATGAGATCAAGTTAGAATGAGAAAATTAAAATGAGATCAAGTCTAGCTCACTTTTGGATATGGGGTTGCCCAACACATGTGCTGCGAAAGGAGTCGGGGAAGTTAGAATCAAGGACGTATGTACGTCTCTTTGTGGGGTATCCTAAAGGAACCAAGGGTGGCCAATTTTATGATCGTAAGAACCGGAAAGTGTTTGTTAGCACAAACGCTAGGTACTTGGAGGAAGATTATATGATTGACCACAAGAGCAAGATTGTCTTGCAAGAGCTGAGAGGATAACAAGAAAATGCTTCGGGACCAGCCGTACAGGAAAAAATAAAAATTGATCACAATAATACACTGTCTAACGGTAGTGGGAGCATTATCAATAATTAGGATTCACGTCACTTATACTGGACCAAAAGTGGAGTCACGTCATAGTGGGGGGGTCAGGGGTCACCCTCATAGATTAGTGTATTTAGGAGAGTACTTCAGTGAAGTCCCGAGGGAATACGAACTGGATCCCGAAACCTATGTCAAAGCACTCCAAGACACGAATGCCGAGCTTTGGCTAAGGGTTATGGATACATAGATGGATTCGAATTAGGTGTGGGAGCTTGTAGACTTGTCGGATGGGATAAAACCCATAGGGTGCAAATGGATCTACAAGAGGAAGATAGGAGTAAACGGGAAGGTGGAAACCTTCAAGGCACGGCTTGTTGCGAAAGGGTTCACTCAAAAAGAGGGGATCGACTGTGAGGAGACCTTTTCGCCAGTAGCCATAATTAAGTCTTTGGATTTTCTTATCCATTGCTGCCCATCTCAATTTCGAGATTTGGTAAATGAATGTCAAAACCGCATTCTTGAATAGCAATCTTGACGAGTGCATCTATATGATGCAACCCACGGGATTCATAGCAAAGGGCCCATAGGGCAAAGTTTCTAAAAGCTTAAGAGATCAATTTATGGACTTAAACAAGCATCAAGGTCTTGGAATATCGGATTTGATCAGATGATCAAATCCTTTGGTTTTGACCAACGTTTGGATGAAACTTGTATGTATAAAAAGAATGACAGAAGCGTGGTGGTATTTCTAGTGTTATAGGTGGATGATATTACCCTAACCGGGAACGATGTGGGTGTATTATCTAGTATAAGAGTGGTTGTCTAGCGAGTTCAATATGAAGGACTTAGGAGAAGTCAGTCACATTCTAGGGATCAAGCTTTTGCGTGATCGAAAAAATAGGATGTTAGACTTATCCCAAGTCACTTATATCGACACATTACTCACAAGATTTAGCATATGCATGATTCTGTAAAGGTTGGAAACGTGATGAATGCTCTAATACCAATATGAGAATGAGGAAATAAACGTGCTCAACAAGGATGGTCACGAACAAGAATCCAATTTTTATCTTAATCAATTTTATCTTTTTATCCTAAACAAACATCTATGTGATAAAACATATAGAGCAAACCAAGTATTCAACAAAGGCAAAGTTTTAGAAAAAATCCCTTTCGGGCAAAACCTTTATTTAGCACTTTAGAAATATTACAAGACAATCGACTTACAGACTACTTGATAACCACCACAAGTATAACACGCTAGTCTTTACAAATCTCTAATGAATACTACCCGATGAGGAGCAGTCCACACGCGGCCTTCCACGCTCGGTATCCACCAATCAGTCTTTGTCTTCAATAGTGAGTTCCCTCGAGAATCACAATGGTCAGCTATGGAGATGCCTTCTCCACAAAGGTGTATGTTGAATACAAAAAACTTTCTAGGGTATAAACAAATGCATAAAAACAATTTTCAGGATGTACGTTGTAAATTAAAAGTGTTTTAGAACACTAAACAAAGAAGAACTTTTGATAAAGATATTCAGAAAACGATCTGGCAAAAGTCTTATATAATCTTAACACGAAATAGGTACTTATAGGGCGTTCACAAATTTCGAGGCAACGACTCGTTCGAACGAATTTGAAGTTCGTTCGAACGAGAAACTCATCTTGTTCGAACAAGAAGGCAATCTCGTTTGAACGAAGGTCAAAACGAACTTCTAGCGAGTCAAAACAGTACGCTCTCGATTGATGCTCGTTCAATAAAAACTTCAAACGACCCTTCTAACGAAAATTCATTCTCATTCGAACGAGGTAAAGATCTCGTTTGAACAAGGTTTATAAATAAAAAATATTTTTCTTTTTAAAAATAAAAACCCATGTTCGTTTTTAATAAAAATAAACATCCCAAAAATAAAGTATGTGAATTAATTTAAACACTAAATTGCTTTATACCTTTATGGGATGTCGAGAAGTCTCAAGTGTTGATGTCCACTTGCCGTGACGGTATGTGACGATTTGTAACGGGATACGCCAAACTAGCCTAAAACAATACAAGGCTTATACTATGAGCAATATGATAAATTTTGCCCTTATAGATTCCAAGAAAGGGTTTCTCGCTTTCAGGCATGGAATTTCTTTATCGAAGGATCAGTGTCTTAAGATACCTGATCAAATAGAGAGGATGAGAAATATACCTTATGCTTCGACAGTTTGTAGCCTCATGTATGTTATGGTCTGTACGAGATCGGATATCTATTATGCCGTTGGCATGGTCAGCAGATTCTAGTCTAAATGAGAAGCACTGGACTGTTGTGAAGCACATTCAGAAGTACCTTAAACGGACTAAGGATTATGTGTTAGTTTACTCAGTAAAGAGTCTAGTACTTATATAGTACTTATAAAATACACTGACAAACTTTCAGTTGGATAGAGACTCCAGAAAATCGACCTCAGGATATGTGTTTACCCTGGGGGTGGAGCCATAAGTTGGAGGAACATCAAGCAGTCTTGTATTACTGAATCCACCATAGAAGCCGAGTATGTTGCCGCTTCAGAGGCAGTGAAGGAGGTTGTTTGGCTCCAGAACTTCCTAAGTGATTTGGGTTTTGTTCCTTTAGTGCAGCCGCTTATTACAATTTACACTTTATTATGATAATGGCGGAGCGGTTGCGAATTCGAAAGAACCAAGGACTCATAAAAAGGCAAAACACATTGAACGCAAGTATCACCTGATATGGGAGATCGTACAAAGGGGCAACGTTATTGTGACCAAGATTGCATCTGAGGACAACCTAGAGGATCCATTTACAAAGGGCTTACCAACTAGGACGTTTGACAGTCACGTGAAAGGAATGAGAGTCAAGTGCATGGCCACATGGCTTTAAGATAAAGTGGGTTATTCTTGGGATTTATTCATAAAACCATGTGTAAAACATTTTATTATCTATTAATAAAGGAATTTTTTTATTCATTTTGAAATGAGAATCAAGTTGTGAGAATGCTTTGTATTTGTTTAAATATATTGTTTCATTAAATGTCGATTAATAGAGCTTAGTAGGAATTACACTAATGCGACCTCGGGTTGATCACAAAGAGAATGGGATTTTGGTTATAGCACTATTAAAATGTTCACAACCTAGAGGGGGAATTGAAATCCTATCAGAACGGTTACAATACAATCCTAATAGTTTATACGAAGAACCGGTCATAGTTTGGGAACTTGTGAGATACTTCAACAGAGGATTGTGATTGGGCATACCAGTAATGTATTGAACAGGACCACCCGTGACTGTCATGACTAGAGGACCACCCGTGACTGTCATGACTAGATTCAGGATATCTCACAACATTTGCAATGGGTGCATAAATTCTTAATCCCATGAATTATGAGGACAGGGATACTTGAGTAGTTGTCACTTTGATTTCCATGGGTGAGATTCAATATCAGATTGAATCGAATGATCCCCGCATATTAGGTGACAATTATACAAGTAGGTATGAGATCTTAATTCAGAGGAATCCGCATTCGGGGATACCTAGGAGTGCAATACCCCCTTGACTGACTTATAAGCATTTGTTTCCACTAGTAAACCTGATCAGTGGATTATTTATAACCCGATGAAGGCAACAAAATAAGTTAAGCATGAGAGTCAAGAAAATTGATTAGATGTTGGTCGATGTCGATTAACAACAAATTGACTTAACCAAGCGGGTACCGGAAGCTTAATGTTGGGAATCAGATTATGCACCATAATCAATATTGCAAATAAGACCTCATTATGTCCGAGGATTTCTGAGATAATTAAGTTGGAGCGCAGTCATAATTATTTAGTGGAATTAATTATTGATTAACTAAAGAAAGGAAATAAATTACGGTAATTGTAATTGGGTATTACAAAGTATTTATTTGAAGTCAATTCAATTATTTGTCTTGGCCCTAGTGTTATCCTAATGCCCAAGTAATTAGGCCCGTATTCTCAATAAAACCCAGTTTGGCCCAAGCCCACATTTTATACTTGTATATAAAGGTGTGAGAAGGGGCTTAAGCTCATTATTGAACATATTAGGATTTGAGAGGGGTGAGAGAAAACACTTATCACGTTTCTGGTGAAGAGGCCTAGAGAGAGGATCATATCACACTCATAAAGAAGGGTTTTCATCTCAAAAAGTGCTCACCCACGTACCTAGTTTTGGGGAGGATACACTAGAAGATTCAAGCTTCACGTAAGATTAAGCAAGGTTTTCGAGATTCAAAACAAGACAGCCCATCACCTTCGAATACTTTTCTTCACATCGGATCACAATCGGACCCGCAAAGGTATTGTATTCTAAATCCTAGGTTTGTTCTTCAAACCTAGTTTTGATTTTCCCTATTTCCATTGTTTGATTAATCCAGGTTCCAAGGCATAAAATTTGTATTTCGTGTATATCGATCTCCATCGTGAATGTAATCAAGTATGCGCTTTGTGTAATGAATCGTCGTACCAAATTTAACCCCTTTGCTATAGGTTGAAGCTTACTACATCAAGAAGTTTCTTCAAGATTAAATAAAAAACAGAAAGTGTAAACACTATCTCTTGTATTCATTCTGAATCTGGTTTTGATCCTGTTTTTCTGTTCACTTTTCACAGCAGTTACAAGCATGTAATCTGAAAATTCCTTCTCCTCCATTAATAATATTCCTAGTCCATATCTCAACTCTAACGCAAACCCAATCTCCAACACAAAACCCAATCAGCCATTCAATGCCCATTATTCTATAGTTTTTTAGTCCTTAGTCCCATTTCAAAAGTTTTAGTGGACAGCCATCCTATATATTTTTAAAATTGTAATAAGTCCTGTAACCGCTTATAAAAACCTCCAACTGCCTTTCTTCATTTCGTTCGAAAACAACACGTGTTCCATGAAATTTTTAACCACCACTCAATAAGACCAACTAAAAATAAAAATATAAAGGCATTCCGTCTCTAGGGTTCCGGAGATATAAAGGCATTCCGTCTTTAGGGTTCTGGACCATTATAAATATATAATCTCCCTTAGCCCAAGGGGACGATTCAATCAATCACAAGCACACCCAACTGAGCTATTGTAAGCACCAAAAATAATACCAATAGTGGACGTAGGCATTTTACAACTGAACCGCTTGAAAAATCTGTCTCTTGTTTTTGTTTAGATTGCATTTGTTATTTTATCTGTGATTATAAAATTAGACCCACTCCATTTTTAGACATCAACAATTGTAATAAGTCCTCTAAACGCTCATAAAGGCCTCCAATCGCCTTTCTTCATTTCCTGGGAAAATGACACATCTTCCGTAAAAAAATTTAACCACCACTCAATAGAACTAACTAAAAACAAAAATAAATGAGATCGGATGTAATTAAATCATCCCATAAGGGACTAAATACTTAAGATCCAATTCTAAATATGATTTTGATCCTATTTTTATGTTCACTTTTCGCAGGAGTTACAAGCATGTAATCTAAAAAAAGCCTTTACCCCTTATCAACAATATTCCTAACCCATATCTCCAAAACAAAATCAACCAATCAATACTCCTTATCACAAATATCGAAAATAGTAAAACAAAACCACACTAAATAAAATAAAAAAATACATACCTGCCATCAAAAAGAGCATCAAAAACAAAAGAAACCAAATGATGATCAGGGTTGTCCTCATCTACCTCCAACCTCAAAGTATCCTTATGCACATTGACATCATTCTGAACCTTCTTAGCCTGCTGGTGGTCAACATAGGCCGGCGGCGGCGGCGGGAGTGGCATGACCGGAGGCCTAATTCCGGCAAACCCGTTATTGTGGGGATGATAATAAGGAGCATAATTGGGGGCAGGCATTGGAGGGCCAGGTTGAGCATAATTAAAAGAACCATAGCCAACACCAGAATAATAAACAGGGGGTGGAGGATAAGGGTAGGGTGAGTGTGTAGAATAAGGGTCAGATGGGTATGGGAGTTGAGGTTGAGAAGATGAAGATGAGGAAGAGGAAGAGGATAGTAGTTGAGATGGGGGATGTGGGTTTTGGTGGTAGTAGTTGTTTCTTCTTCTGTTGTTGCTGGTGCTGCTCCATGTACTTCCCATTTTTATGTTTTGGACAGATGGGAAGATGTGTTGAGGAGGGGAAAACAAAAGTAAAATAAAACAAGCCTTGATCTACTGTGTGTGTTTGTGTGTGTGTGTGTGTGTACGTAATTTATTATGAAATGTTGTTTTCATGTGTGTACATGACGATGGAGATTTTTCGTTGTTGACTGAGGGAGGGATCCAATCCAAACGCGTAGACTCTTCTCGACTTGGTCATGAACAATACATAATTTATTAATTAATGACTTTTTATTGAGTGGATTTGATTTTAATATATAATTAATTGATGAATTTAAAATTATAATTTAATATAGAACGTTAAAAAATTATTAAATTTTCATAGCTTCGTGGTATTTTAATTCAAATGATTTGAACACAGATAATTTAAAAGACAAAAATTAAAAAATATTATTTAAAAAAGGGAGCAATAAACAAAGAAAAAGTTGCATAATAATATCAGATCTCCCTAATATAATCAATTCTTCCACAAAATGAAACCAGGGTAATCATATAGGAAAATGCATATATCATGCAATGATGTGTAATGAAACATGCAACAGTGAACATCTCGACAACACAAGTACAAATAATTCAAAGAGTGTTCACTTAATACCAATTTTGATGCGAAGTGGATACTTACTTGGATATTAAAAATTATACAAGGATAGCAATGTTTACAAGCAACAAGAAATACAAATATCACCATATAATATGCCAACTTGAAACCACTTGAAACATAAGACTGAACATGCATGGATTAAATGCAAACACAAAGACTCAAAACAAAGCATACCATATATATAAATATGCAAAAGATAACAATGACTTACGAGCATATATATAGGTATAAACACAGCACAAAAGACACTAAACATAATAAGCTTTGCACACTCGTATAGCATAAATGTGTCTAAATAAATATTTGGTAAATGGATGAAGGGGCATGAACTAGAAATAAAAAAATTATGACTCAATCACTCAAAAATGTTCAAGAAGTTCTATTTTACCGTATTAACTTTATCATACAAAGATTTTGGCTCATAATAATAGATAAAGTGAACTCATAATGGACAAATAAGCACAATGCCTATAAAATATTGATGATTCTCAAAATCATCAAACATGAATTAACAAAAAGTCATTGTGCAAATCCATTGATCTTCAACTTGTCACACCTATAAAATTTAGATATTCAATCCTTTCTTTTTCTCTAACTTTGAAGATACCAATTTAATTGAAGAATTAATGTAATAAATTTTGGCATTGAATTTTTTTTATTTTTTCTTTTGCCTCTTAATTTTTAGGCTCAATAGCATCAAACATGAATTAACTAAAAGTCATTGTGCAAATCCATTGATCTTCAACTTGTCACACCTATAAAATTTAGATATTCAATCCTTTCTTTTTCTCTAACTTTGAAGATACCAATTTAATTGAAGAATTAATGTAATAAATTTTGGCATTGAATTTTTTTTATTTTTTCTTTTGCCTCTTAATTTTTAGGCTCTTTCCAACGATGGACTTTCACGCAAGGATTATTTTTCCCTATGTATCCATTTCCCGTGCACACTCATTTTTCATTTAACAATAAATTTACGAGCAGTGGTTCTTACATGCACAAATTCCTCTGTAGTCAAATAAATATGCATAATGAAAAGATTGATAGGAGAACATCTCACTGCATACGAAGTTAAAATCCAAAAGAAATTGTGCAAAGTGTGTGCGGAGGCATATGCAAAATGAATCAATTAAGCAATATGCAAAATGAATCCATTAAGCAAATTAAGGTCGAATTATTCCATGTAATCATGATTAGGAACAATTCAAGCATTGAAAGTAATAATCAAATGTACTAGACATATGGATACATAGAATGAAGTGGACTTAAATACACTGATATGCCACACAAAATGTGTAAAATCAAATTACACATAAACAAAAAATCTTTTTGAGTTTTTAAACGTTTTAAGACACCGGAAGAAAAACAAAATCTTTTTGTATTTTTTAATAAAACTCAATAAAAGAATAATCAAAACACAAAAGACTTAAACATCATACAACTAGCAATAGCATATACCATGAAATACAAAAGCTAGTGTATGAAAACGTACAACCACAACCACTCATAAGATATAACATGGAAAGAATCATGTGATAACATGCAAGGACCAACAAGTATAACGTTTAACGCCTCCAAATCGAATTTTCTAGCCAACATAGGTGTAGTGTGATGCTATTGGATTTGGAGAATCTTAGTGATACTAGATTTATACTTCTTAATACCTTTTTGAAGATCGAAACAATAATGCCTAAAATGACCTTTTCTACAGCAATGTGCACATGTGTAGACATGACGAGGAGTGTTACCTAAGTGTTGACCTTTTATAAGATTTCTAAAAATAATTGAGTATCTCAAAACCATTGTCTTAGATTTACTAGTAAAAGCATTTGGATCATCGAAGTCAATTCATAATTGTCATCTTTGATTTGGACGGTGCCCAATATCTTATCTAGTTTTTTTAACTTAGATTCCAAATCAAATTTGACATGACTCAAGTCTTTCAATCTATTCTTTAACTTCACTATCCTTGACTCGAGCAAAAGACTAGACTCTTTAAACCCGGGGGAATCATTTTTTAATATATCCATCAAACTATGAAGGTGATCTCTCTCTCCTTCGATATTCTCTGGCTTATCTCGAAGAGTGTTCTCGCATGCCTTAAGATCATCAATCAATTTATTCTCATCATTTTATATGGCACATTCTTTCAACTTAGCTTCCAAGTTCAAGTTTGCCTTTTTTTAATTTCAGCACCTTTGCATAAAACTCTCAGAATTCAACTTGAAGATCACTCAACTCTTCATCTTATTATTCTCCGTTCACCGCTACTCACTTGGATTTCATACTTGCCCTAGAGACTGTCATATACATAATTATCTTCATCGAAAGACTTTTCATCAAGGTGCGTATGACTATCCATGAACGCGGTATAGTTGCACTAAATGGGAGAATCGAGTTCCTCTTTTGGTTCACTATCACTAATGGTAGAATTATATTCCTTCGACTTCTTTCCCTCCTTCCTTCGCTTAGTGGGACACTCAAATGTCCTATGGCCATAACTCTCGTATCTAAATATCAATCTGACTCACTCCTCTTAAATTATCATTATGATTTTTAGGAAAATTCATAGCCTTGTTAAGCTTAAACTTCTCAAATTTATGTTCATCATTCTTAAATTGATATTCATTAAACTTAAGAACTTTTCTGAACTTCTTAAAAAATATGGCCATATCATCACAATCAATGTCAGACTCATCATTGGAAATATGTGTTTCCTCCTTTCAGGCTATTAAAGCAATGCTCTTTTCTTTCTTTATCTTTTTGAAGGTAAACATGTTGAGCTCATAAGTTTGAAGGTCACATAAAAGCTCTTCGAGTTTTATGGAGTCAAGAGTACACAAGCAATTCAAAATAATCACTTTTGAACTGAATCGTTCCAGCAAGGACCTTAAGATTTTCTTGACTACTCGAGTTTCGATTATTTTCTCTTCTAAATTAAACGACGAGTTCACAATCTTAGCAAATTCAACATAAAACTCATCAATGGATTCACTCTTCTCCATCCTAATGGTTTCAATCTGAGTGGTGAGGTTTCACTACACCAAAAACAACAATTTGGCACACCCTGATATTAAAAATCTGGCACAATTTAAAAATCTTATCATAGTGGCCTATTGAAGTACCCGCTTTGATACAGTTTCTCTTCCAATAGGTAGAACCTTTGGGCCCTTATTCGTATGGCTATGTCATCAGCTTTCTTGCTTGGAACAACTCGATCGTTAATAAAATCAATATAAGGTTGCCTAAATTTTATTTGTGCTTCCACGAAGTTACAATCAATCGGTTGAAAGAAAGCTTGACACTCATCACATTCTCTTTATATTGTTGATGTGTCTTGCTTCATCGTAGTCTAAAAATACCCCTCTCTTTGAATTCTTATATAAAAGGGAATCTTAGTGGTCTCACAACGTTCATTATGAATTTTCTTTATCCACTTTTATGCTTCCTCTGGTCCAATATATCTAGACAACATACCTCGAGATTTTTGTAGTATAAGCTTCCTTGAAGAAAGAAATATTGTGATAACTTTGTAAGCTTAATCTTTCCATCCCTTTGCTAAAACTGCTTCCTTATTTATCCTCTCCAATCTTATTCATAATCACAAGGGGACAGTTGCATCACCGATAATGGAACCATTATTCGGTAGATCAAAATAATTATAGAGTCATCATTCATGATTACTATGGCTGTGTTTCGGTCGGATCGGATCGAAAAATGCCTATTCGGAAAAAATTCCGATTTTTTTGGAAATAAAATAACTATTCCGATTTCCGATCCGATTTTTTCATAAAATTAAAAAAAATTCTGAATTCGAAAAAATCGGAAAATCGGCAAAAATAAAAAAAAAATCTAAAATTCACAAAATATATTAAAAATCCATAAATTTCGAAAATTCTAAAATTTCAAATATATTATGGATTTTCGATTACTCGAAATTCTCATTTTAAAGAAATAATGAAAATGACTTAACCCAACATGTAAACACATGAGGATTTGGCTCATTTTTCATTTGTATAGAAGTTAGGAGGATACTCTCCTTTTATAGAGCATATTTTGGAGCCCCCTCCCTTTTCCAACCGATGTGGGACATGGGAAACTTTCAAAAAATCGGAAAAGAAATCGAAAAATCGGAAATCAGAAAATAATTCCAAAAAAATCGAAAATAATTCAGAAAAAAATCGAAAAAATCGGATCGGCATAGTTTCGGAAAAATCGAAAAATCGGAAATTCAGAATTATTTCTGATTTTCGATCCTATTATTTTCGAAAAAATCGGAAATCGGCAAACTAAAACTACATTCCAAATTCGGAAAAAATCGGATCAGAAATCGAAAAAATCAAAAAGTTCAGAAAAAAAACACAACCCTAATGATTACTTTCTATGCAATTACGGCAAAGGTATTAATACGGCGATTCATCGTTTTTGGGTGCCTCTCCATCATGATATCATGAAATTGACCTATTAACGTCTAGATGATGGTTCTGTAAGGTGTTAAATTGAGATGTTTCAACATTTATTCTCCATTCACTTGTTTAACCACCAAGTTGGAATCACCTTTGATACAAAATGAATATATGACTCTTTGTAGTACTTTAAAAAACCTCAAAATAAATATTCCATACTCTGTTTTATTATTTAAATAATGAATGTCTAACTTTAAAGATAAAGTAAGTTCTTCCTTTCCTCTGGACAAGATGACTCCATTCCCTCCCTTGACTTTAGCATATGGGCATCAAACTCCATGGTCAATTCCTCTAAATCAGCCTCGTAAAATTTGGCTTGCTTCATCACCTGGAGTATCTTCATGAGGTGTCTTGAATAATCATGAAAAAAATTGGCAAATAAATCTATGTAGGCCTGACTCTTGATTACAGGAGGGACCATGCACTTCAGATCACACTCATTAAGAATTAGGAATCACCTTTTTCTAATCCCAATTAACATTGATCGTGCTAGCAAAAAATTAAATGTATTATATAGTGAAATATAGCAGATAATTTCTAAGTTTTAGGCCACTAAATATCAAAGCTAAACAATTCATATATATGCTAGTGTACCTTGTCTCAGGACTATGGATAATTCTACTGAGATAGTAGACATGTCTCTATCGTCCATTAACCTCTTGTGCCAATAATGCACCGATAGACCTCGTACTAAAGGTAAGATAAAGCAGCAAATGTACTCCAACTTCAGTTGGAATCATTTTTTAGGGAGAAGTGAGTAATCTCTAAAGCTTGTCAAAGGCTTCTTGGTGTCGTTCCCCCCATTTGAACTGTGTGGTATTTCACATATGCGCCATCAATGGATCAGTAATCTCAGATAGGCCTGGAAAAAAATCTTCTCAGGTAGGAAATCTTTCTAATAAAACTCTTTATCTCCCTTTGTTTCTTTGGATAAGGCATGTCAAGGATGGCTTTTTTCTTGTCCTGGTCTATCTGAACCCCTTGCTGATCCACCACAAATGCCAAGAATTTCCCACTTGTTAGACCAAAACCACATGTGAGTGGGTTCATTTTTATTTTGTACTTATTTTACCTGTTGAAGACTCTTCTTAGATCAACCAAGTGTGAATCCTCCTTTTTGAATTTATAACTAAATCATCGACATAAAACTCCAAAAGGTTATGAAAGAGGTCGTGAAAAATGGTCATCATTGTTCTCTAATAATTTGCCCCTGCATTTTTCAGACAAAAAATATGACATTGTACATATATTCACCTAAAGAAAACCTAAAAGATGTCTTTTTGCATCAGTTGGATCCATCTTGATCTGATTTTAATCCACATAGCCATCAATAAAGTTGTACAACTCATAAGAAACAGTTGAATCGATCAAGTTATCAGTGGAAGGTAAAAGGAACTCATTTTTAATTTAAATTTTATCATTCTTCCCCACTGGCACAATCCTAGAAAGATAAATTGATTATTGAATTGGCTTAATAAATCCAGCTGCATATAATAGTTCCACCTTAGCCTTTATTATTATATCTAACTCGTGATTATACATTATGGTTACCTGTTTGATCGATATTTTTTAAGGCATAATGTTTAACTTATGGCAACTCACATCTTAGTTTAACCCAGACATCTCAGTGTACTTCCATGCAAAGGCATCTTTATACTCTTTAATGAGTTTGATTAACTCTCTATTATTCACAACCTCTTAGTATTTTGAAATGAAAAATGTCATTTGTTATCCTTTAACCACTACCCTCATCCAGATCAATCTGCTTAAATTCTTATACTTAGGGCTTTGGAAGATCTTTCGTGCACTTAGGATCATCTTCATTGCCTTATACAAACTATTGAATATTAGAATTATCAATGACAAGACATTATCCTAGATTATCCACCAAAAAATAATTATATTGCTAGTCAACTTCATCGGCTTCCCAGTCATACCTTCAAAGATGATACAACACCTTTTCTTCATTAAGTAATTCTTTCATGCATCATCACCTGGGAGGTGTAAGTGCCTTTATTTTCCTTAAATTCTCAGTTTCCTCCATTCTAGGTCCAAAAAAACTACTCAACATACCATAACATATTACTTTATGCTTTATTGGGTCAATCCTTGGCCCCATTATATCTATTGGTGGTTTAAATATAGTTTGGGGTTTGGGAGTAACTTTGTTTAATTCCTCCACTTTCTTATCTTCTTCCATTTATTCATCACGGTCAATCACAAGTCTCAATCTCTTCTTGATCGTGGTTACCCTCATGCATTCAATGCACCTTATAAGAAGGCATATATCCTCATTGAAATATGTGAAAAAAGTAACACCTACCAAGTGAGATTTGGTTGCTTGGATGACAATCTCAGTCCCTTTTACATCGGCCTTAGTAACATTTATGGTATATTGAAGGAACCAACCCTTGATTATGATCTCAAACCCTTTCTATCAATGATGGCAGGAAGTGGTAGATTCAATCACATGGAATTTGATGCATGATATGAAATTGTCCATTACTACTCCCACGTTCACATAACCAATAGATCTAGATATTTGGTTATCATAGCCAGTCATTGAAAGTCGCATTGCGATCAATCTATTCTCTAAAATTTTAGCTATATATAAGAAGCTAATTGTCATAATATTGATCAAGGCACCTTCATCAATAAAATCTCTAGAAAAGATGGTTTCATTGATAGTCGTCGTCACATATAAAGGCCTGTTATAAGGTAACCTGATCGATTTATCTGCATCTAAAAAAGGTATCTTTGATATAAACTTTCGTACTAACTCCCATGGGTCCTTTCTATCTCGACGAAGGAATAACATTCTTCCTTGCTATATCTATTATCGCTTTTGTGATCTCCAGTCTGCTTTCATGGGCATTCCAACTTAGTAGAATGACCACACAAATTTCGATGATTTCGAAACAAATTAATACTCCAAACTTAGATCAACCTCATAATCATCTGTTTGGTAAACTTGCTCACTGTCTGTAATGACAGATTCATCATAATTACTAACCACATTGGCCATTCCTACCAAATAACTATCATATAACCTTTGAATTTCTTCTTTCTTTTTTTATCTTCTCGTCTGATCTTCAGCTTCCTCGTAAAATGCCACCACAATGTGCGCTCCATGTGATGGCATCGAATTATTATTGACATTACCATAAAAAATTTACAAGATTCTAGCCATTATATGTTTGTTTATAATCCTCCTCGAAGTCAAACATGAGACCATTAAGTGGGAAACACGCCAATAAATGTGGTAATACTTGGGTTCTGCTTGTGCATCTGCTCATGAAGCATAAGGTGGAGAATTCTTTGGTGGATTAACTAGGCCATTTGTGACCAGTGTTATAATAACTTGTTGCCTCCTCAATAGTAGAAGGTAATATTGGTGGATATTCTCTGTCAAGTGTCCTCTTATTGTTCTTCTTCTTTGACTCTTCACTATCTTGAGCTCTATTTCCACCATTTGCGTAGTTTACTTGCAGTGCTTGGACACCTCTACTTTCTTGGTTGGTATGTGACGTCCGTTCGATAATAGTGTTTAGGTGAACAATCATGTGATGTTTCGAGCAGCTCTCGTAAATGCGTTGAATATGCCTTCTTGAGTTTCATTTATCAAGTGAAAAATGTACTCCTGCATAAACCCTTCGGCACAAATTTGGAGAAGTTTAATCTTCATATCATCTCTCATATCCAACGATCATTATCTAAACTATATGATGTAGCTCATCATTTTTTTTCTCGACCTTTGCCTTTTCTTGAGCAAGTTGGGCTAACACGAACTCGTCTTCTTCCAAAAATAAAATTTCTAGAGAAATTTTTGTGTGCATATGTTCCCATGTAGCCACACTCCTTGGGGATAAATCAGATTACCATGTATAAGCTTTGTATATAAGTTATTTTGAAAACTCCTTTGGACCTAGCTTTTTATTGTTGCAATTAACACCAAGATTCTTAATAAATATCTTTATATAATTCTTATGGTTGCCTCATTTTTTGTTAAACATCTCAAAGATTGGGGGAATGTACCCTTCAAGACAATGTTCATCTCTTTACTCCTCTAGATAAGGAGTACACAAATCATTGTAAATGGACGTTGTTTTATTTAGTTTTTGTGAGGATGACACTAGCAGTTTCATTATTTTTGTTTTGACCTCTTCAATGGTCAAAGAAGGCAGGTAAACTGCCTCCATTATCTTTGCCTATGATAGAGTAACCACAGGTGAGGCGTTGATAGCAACAAATGTTTCAACGGTTGGCGTAGCATTAAGATTGATTGCAAAAGTACCAACAAGTCTTTCAGGTGGAATGGATGCTCCCATAGGGAACGAACTATGGTGTTACTGGGGTAGAAAAAAACTTAGGTCCATCATTGCACCAAACGTGGCCATTCTAGATTGAGTTTGCAAAACTCTAAAAAATTGTCCATAAGGTGGGCATGTGGACATGACCCATAATAGAACTCATGGAATCATGTTCCGTTGGAAACATATCTCGTGACACCAGTGACTGAAGGGACCTTAAGTGAAGCATTAGCATGTTTTTTCTCCTCGTGACGAAAATCGTCAAAGTTAAGAACATAATTGATGTGATCATTTAGAATTTTTAAAAGAATACCTACCCGGGGCACTCGTCAAATGTAACAGAGTAGCTTAATGATAAACTGAGGTGTAAGCATATTAGTGTTGATAATACAACAACAAATACACTCTTAAACGACAAGGAAATAAACTAAGTGTATAACTCAATGATAGGAAATAAATATAATCTTTTTCTATAATAAATGAATCTCATCCAGAAACTAGCTATAGGGAGAAAGAAATAAGCACTGCAAATACACTACGGGTAGGCAACTCAAATGCTAAGTCATGAAGGAATAATGATCAAAGTTCAATTAATGCCTATGTTCTTGGTAAGAACTTGGATGTCATTAATGGTTATGGATAAAAGTTATAGTTTATAATAACTCTCTCAATGTGGTCTTTTGGCTTAAATATCACACACCATTTATTAAAGGATAAATAAGGGGTATATATGGCTCAACTCACACAGGAGGGACCTTAGGTGCATTAAATGTTGGATTAGACTACTATACATAATATGTCATTATTCTTATAGTAAAATATCGAGCGACCAATTGCTGTGTTAGGTAAAGCTAATGTGTATCAGTGCCGAACCAGTTGGTTGATCACCAAACCGTCACTATTTTAGGCATGTTTGATTTGACATGTGTTAGGTATGGTGTGAGACCCCATAAAATTTAATATATGTTGATCAAGTTTAAAATAAATAAAATAAAAGCCTAAACATTTGGGTATCATTCTAAGCATGGCCGAAAATAAAACTAAATGCATAGTATAAATAACTGTATCATAATAAAGGGGAACCACATAAACTCCGATACCAATCCAATAAATAGTAATAGAACCATCGTAAACTATAATCGTCTCACAAATATCCCTACCAAAAAATATAGATCATAACTCAATAATATTAACCTAAATTCGACACGACTGATAAATTAATAGGAATAAGAGATTGAGCACGCAAGATCAACACTTGCGTCCTAGCTGAATAATCGAGGAGAGAGTATAGCATGATTAGGGGTGAGGCTAAAACGGCATCCTATATCCTGAAAATATATTTCAACAACAATGCTAACAGCAAGTCTACGAAGTATACGAATATAACTGAGTTTGGGATACAATATAACTACACACCTTCATCTAGTGTTTTTATTGCTTTTAAATTATCCCAACCCAAAAAACCATATTTATCACATGCGTCTACTTCCGAGCCCAAGTTAACCTCATTATTATATATTATTTATTTTAAGTAGATATAAGTAAATATTCCATTACTAACTATTCCATACCTCTCAAGTATATGAACATATTGGAAAAGTTAATCTCTAAGTTTATATGCACATGCGTATGGTCCGTACATGTACATCATAAGTGGGATACTCTTAAGCCCTTACATAGCTAAGGCTTATTCCTATTGCCTTTGGGGTTGCTCACACGTACTAGGTGTAGTTATAGGTTATACCACTCATATAACCTTAAATAATCTACAAGGGATAATCACTACGCCTTCACACCAGTCATATAGACCTATACCTAAAGCTATATGAAAAGATCACCATGTATGCATCTCATTTATATACAATGGGTGGTTTTAGAACGTAGTTTTCAGGATAATCATGACCAAGGTAAATCTTATATTTATTTACCGGGGTACCAATGCAGTCTCCTTCGTACATTCCCATAAGTATATCTCCATACTATGTATCCCATAAGTACTCGGACTCGATATGTTACACAAAAAATATAAAAAAAAAATTAATCCTAATCACATAAGAGTTACAAGTCTTAAATCCAAATTTATTAACTTAAATAGTGTTAACGCATAAAATTGGTGTATGGGTTTATATCTTAGATAAATAAACTATTTTATATTCGCAACAGATAAAGAGAGTACAATCGTATACATTCTTATATAGAGTAAGTACAATAGAGAAAAAAATAAGAGAAAAGAGATGGAAATCTAGTTTACGTGGTTCGGCATGGTGCGGTGCCTACATCCACAAGTGTAGTGATGATTTGTATTAGATTTAGTGGGAAATACCCATGGATGAATGGAGGTTTATAACTTCTCTAGTTCACTTTAGACCTGAGTAGCATAATAATAAGAAAATAAACTATTGATCGATCCATTCTTAGTGGGATCGTATGTCGTATTTATACCTTCCATGTATGGGCCTAAAGAGAGAAAGTAGCGAAGATAAAAAGAATGTTGGGTGATTAGTGGTCTGCCTTTACAGATTAGTCAAGTACACATTACCCATCAATAGTGGTGAAATAATAAACTTAAATTCCTCATTCTTGTCTCTTGAATGATGTTGACATCATTCCACTAGTAGATATCCACATGTGAACGATGTTAATTTACATTGGTAGTGGTATGTGATCCAGGTGGGCTAAACTCACTGCCTGCCATGCTGGGGTCAACCAGATTATGATAGGGACCCAAATAAATCTGAGTCAACCACTTTTTTGTTCATAATGGATGCCCACCAACCTTATAGCTGATCATTTGAGCACACCATATTTATGGTACAATAAAACCCCCAAGACTTTACTAATTACTTATGAGTGAGGAAAATCTTACGGAATGCTTTGCCTAGGAAGTATTTATTAAGCCAATATGAGTAAGTGAAGTTTTATTCGAAGAGAATATCGTCAACCTTTGAAAAGTTTCTAAACGCGTGTCGAACAGATTGACTTGCAACATCTTTGCTCCATGGAGGAATTTGATACGTGCCATCAGTTGGGTTTATGCGTCCAACGTAATCATCACACGTGCTTTGGGAAGTGCGCGTGCACTCCATCTGTCTCATTTGTGCTTCATTATAGGCGTGACATCACAAGTCATAATTGAACATACTGTCCTTTTTTAAATATAAATATTTTTTTCTTTTTCCAATCAATCGTAGTTCTTCGTGTGAGATTTTAGAGAGAGAAAAGTGAAAATTCACCCAAACCTTTCAAGTTCCATTCATTCTTCAGCCCATAACTTCCTTGCACTCCCGTCATAATCGCTTGATAGTCTAAGCTTTTCTTTGCCTTCTTTAAAATTTAGGTGCTTTCATTCGTCTTCAAAAACTTATTAGGGATTCTAAGTACACCTTTTCATCATCTCTCTATAGTTTAGGGTTTTATTTAGGGAAATCCTCTTTTTTTTCTTATGGTCTTTATTACGATTGTGTGGATTGTTGGGAAATTTGTTAAATTGTTGGAGTATTAGGCATATTTAGACGACCATTGAGTTGGTTGGCCTAGGATTTCCATTTTGGCTAGGGTTTCCCCCCCAAACACCATTATTTGTTATTTTTAGACTTTAATAGGCCCCAACTTTAGGATTTCATTTTTCACCTTGATGAACTACCCTCCCCACGTCTAACGAGTTTTTAAAATCTTAGCTGAATTATAATCAACCTGCCCTGGTATAACTTCTAGGAGATTCCCAAACCCTCTTCACGTTGTGCGCCCTTAGGATGATCCAGAAAAACCCTAGGCTTACCCCTAGAATTGCTTCTTTTATTGGGTCTGCATTACATTCCTCATAAGTAGGAGTTGAGTCTCTTATAGCTATAGATACCTCAGTTATAGATCATCCTCTCCATAGGGAGAGATTTGTCAATACTGTATCCATGTCTGTAGTGGATCTCGACCCCTCTCCTCTTCTTCTTCTTCCTAATGATCATATGGCCTCAACCTCTCATATCGTGGTTCCCTTCACCGATGAGGGGACATCCAGGGCCTTTGATTCTTGGGGCCCAACTTCTACCAACGCCATTAAACATATATGTGATATTATGGAGGATGATTTGGATGACCTGAGGGATATATATGATATCCCTATGAGCATTTCTCTATGCCTCCCTAGTCCCGATGAGGGCGTTTATAATCCGCGTGATGCTGCGGAGATTTGTTTCCCTGTATGGGTCTTGCAGGTAGGAGTTCGACTGCCACTTCACCCCATTATATGGTAGATTTTATAGGGTTATGGCATCGCTCCTACCCACCTCACACCGAACGCTTACAAGTCCATTCTTGGATCAATGGTATAGTGGAAGATCCTTATGGGGTTCGACATGATCGGGATATCTTTTGTCTGGTTTACTGTGTCAAGGATAATGCAAAGGCCAATGGTTATTATTACTTTTTTCCTTGAAAGGTGTAATACCCCATATTTTTTAGGGATTTTATTTTAATTATGGAACTAGGATTAATTAATTTAAACGAAGAAAATTTATTTATAATTAATTCGAATTTAAATGTAATAATTACTAGCGTGACGAGAGTTAGTAGTTATTGGTGATAATTATGCTGAACATTACTTGATGAGTAAAAATATTATTATTGTCGGGAGTAAAAATACGGCAATTGCATTACACTTAGTTAGGACGCGCGTGTGGGTAGTGTCGGGACTTATATGAGGAATTAAAATATAATTTATTTTTCATTATTCGGATGACTGTTTTGAGTGCGCCAGTGTGTCTAAAATGGTCGAGATAGTCAGAAAATTCTACTCGGGTGTTTTATTTGGATTCTGGGGCTAGTTAGGCCAAACCGACACCCGGGGGTATTTTGATCTTTTGAGATTTTGGGAAATTAAATTTGACAAAAATAGGTAATTAAATAAGAAGTGTACACGGGTGATAGGTTATCTGTCAGTTTCCAAACCTAAGTGAGAGAGAGAGAAAACCAAAGAGGGAGAATAAGAACTTCATAGGTGCCCTGGGATAAAGACTTAAGCTTTCACACCAAAAATACCACCAATGCGTAGATCAGGAAGGGAGGAACAAGATCATACCATGTTCACTCGACAAATTAGACATTTGTGAAAAGGCAAGTGTTTATTTTGCTTGATTTTAGAGCATACATGATTTATGTTAATTTAGTTGGTGGTTTAATCATAATATCATGTAATTAGGACTGAAATTGGGAATTTATTTATGATTGTGGTATAGGAATCGCATGTAGTTGCATAACTATATATTGGGGGATTAGAAATCTGAATTTTATCTGTTGAAACCTCGAAATCATATCTGAGTTTAGTTTCTCATTAATGGTGATTATATAAAATTAGGGTATTTTGAAGATTCGAGAAATTAATCGAAATTCATGTTGAAATTTTAAGGATTTGATGTTAAAAATGGATGGGAAGGTGTTCTAGTACTAAGGGATATAGTTTAGAGCTATAGGATTTGAATTAGGATGAGTTGTAAGTGATTTTGCTGTTGAAAGAATTGGGGAAAAACGAAAATTTTGGAAGTCAGGATGAACTCAGAATAGTCGTTCGAAGACCTGCCCAGGTCGTTCGAACAAGAATTCCAATGAGATTACTAATGAGATTTGGTTTATAGTTCGTTCAAAGTGAGACCAACCTCGTTCGAACGAGAATTCCCAACTTCTAACGAGATGTCAAAAATTTTAATTTTTACCCAGACTAGTTAAAATCCTTTTAGGTTAATTCAAGTGAGAGAAAATGACCTACGCTATTAATTGAGTGGCTTCGTTACATAGTCTAGTGGAGAGATGAATTTGTGACTACTCAGGGAATATGTTGGAATAAGAGAGCCTTAAGAGTATATACGATAGAGAGATAAATAGTACGGTTAAAGTATTGAGAGTAGTAGAGATGATAATACTACATATAAATTAGGGGATCTGGGTTACGGGAATACCTAATGAATATAATAAGTTGTGTCTATACTTATTGATTGAACTATTATGTGTATAACATACCTGTGCTGCTTGCTATCGGGTGGAGGTTACGCATTGTGGGCGATCATATCTTGTGGAGCCTTCGGGGCATTTTAAACCGTACCACTAGAGCATAAAACCTAGGTACGGGCTATCTATGAGTGATAGTGATAACGGTTGTATGGGTGCGTAGGTATGTGTGTAGCTCATTGGTTTGGAACTATGTTCGCCTCCAATATGTGTGTTTGTTTCAATGGTTCGTGAAAGATTGAACCTATTATCCTTTATGCAATGAGCGATGCACCGGTACATGATAGCAGAGTATGCATAGCACCAAAGGGCGGCCCTAACCCATGGGTGCAGTATTAATATATGTATACATAGAGAGATAAATATATGTATACCTGATACTTATTCTACTATGCGTGTTTAGTAGTCTTGGACATAACAATAGTTATTATATTAACTAAATGAGAAAAAGAATGTTATGAGAATAGTGGTTGAATATATAATTTACTATCCTTAACATATGTTAATGCGGGATTCGGGATATAGGGTTAATCACTTGAGAGTATTGGCGTAATTATATTTTATCATCAGTCTAGTTAGTCGGGGTATCATAACTAGAATGGGTTAGTACATGCGTTATGTGTGCACATTAGTTGAGAGGTGAGCATCTCAAGTGAGAGTACGATAATCTAACATGAATAATATATGTGCTATTGATTCATTTAAGCACCTGCTGATTTTTAAACTATTTTCAACTTGGGCTCTGACCCATTTTTTACAAATCTCATTTTTTTGTCAAATTATTTTAGGTGCCCAACCACAGGGACACCAAGCATAGGAGTTCCATTCATTCGACGAGCTGTAGATGCGGTGGAAGTTACAGGACCTTGGTAGTAAACGCCTCTATGTTTATCATTTGTTCCTTTTGAGTTATCATTGTAGTTAGCGCATGTTACCCCTTTGCTATTCAGACGTTCAGAGATTTTGGATTTAGTCATTCACTCTTTTCAGTTGTTGGATTTATTTGGTTGGATTATTGTATTTGATTTTTGGCTGGAAGTGTTCACTCCAGTCACATTTATTATGTCAGACATTATATTTCCTATCATATGATTTTAGTTTGGATAGTGAATGTTTATTGTTATTTATTCGTTAAATTACTGGTCTTAATTAAAAGATAAAATTTTGACATCAACCTTTTTAAATATTAGGTGGTTAATACTTAATAATAAATTTTTCGGCAGTGATGCATAATCTGAACCAACTGGATATTATGATTTAATTTAATAAAGGACTGATCACCCAGTATTTAATTAGTGGTGTGTCACAAAAGGTCGACCAAAAAATGGTGCAGGTCTTGTAAAAATGGAAATTGAAAATTCTGATAGTAAACTTGCTAAATTTTATATTGAAACGAGATGCCCTGTACAAGAATCTTACATATTATTGAAAATCGTGATTTACAATTATGTTATTAACAACGCAGTATGAGTAAACTATCGACCTACCTACCCTGAATAGAATTTATACTTCCACTTACCTACATTACAAACGGTTTTTAAATACTATCATTTTGATATCAATGTTTCAAACCTATAGTATTCTTTCAGTGATACTACACCTTTGTGTAATGGAAATTAATTATATGTGAGATATCATTATTTCGTGAACTATATACAACCTACGATGATTTTTACCGATACCACTCTCATTATAGTACGAGATTCTTAATGTGTGACTGAATTTCAAATGACGAAACGATACGTAAAATGTTCGTTACATAAACCTCTGCGATGATAGACGACACATGCAAAACTTGTAAAAATGCCTATTAATTAGATGAAATTCCAACTATTTCTAATCCTGGATACGTCAAGTATTTCTTTTACGGTAATGTGTATAACCTGCAAATCACAAAAGAACGACATGAGAAAAAAATTGTCAAAGTTATATAATAAATCTCACAACCTACAGTATTCTTTTAGTGATATTATATCTTTATATAGTGGAAATTAATTATATGTGATATATCGTTATTTCCTGAACTATATACAACCTACCATGATTTTTATCAATACCACTCTCATTATAGTATGAGATTCTTAATATGTGACCGAACTTCAGATGACGAGACGATACGTAAAATCTTCGTTACGTAAACCTCCGTGACGATAGACGACACATGCAAAACTTGTAAAAATGCCTATTAATTAGATAAAATTCCAGTGATTTCTAATCCTGGCTACATAAAGTATTTCTTTTACGGTAATGTGTATAACCTGCAAATCACTAAAGAACAACAGGAGAAAAAAATCATCAAAGTTATATAATAAATCTCACAACCTCAATTAACGAGTTATCATTTTTACGATATATCATAGACGATATAAGTATCACGAGTATTTAAAACTCTAAGAATGTAGAAAATTTCGAGGACACATTTTTGTAATGTGGGTAGAATGTAACACCCTGAATTTTTATTTTTATGTGTCAACATGTCATTTTTTTTATTTTAGTCGACACAGAAAATGATAATTTTTAATTATCAAGAAGATATTTTTTCTACACATGTTAAATATTACAATTGAAGTAAATTTTATGTTAAATTTACATTAAATATGCCACGATAGAAATTTTAATTTGTTATTTAAATTAAAAATAAAACTTATCGTGTATAAAGTATAAATTTCAATAACTAAGTCTTAAGGACAAAAGTTGGAAAAACTAGTATATCCGAAATATCTTAAACCATTTTTGTTTTATATGGTTTTGAAGAAAAAATTATTATTTTAACAAAATATCTTAGTTGGCTTGTTAAAATAAAGAAAAAGAAAAAGAAAAGGTAAACTACCAACTTGGAGGACAAAAAGAAAAAAAAAATATTAAGATTGGTCACCCCTGCCAAGGTAGAAAAAAAAGTTGAAAACAAAAAGGACAATTTATAGTTCGGTCCCTCGCAAATAATTTTTAAGCACTTTAGGACAATTTACTATTGGGTCCCCTTGTTATATCACTAGCGCGAACTTGTGCAAAAAGATAATTAGTGGACCTAAGTGTTAAAATTTATCAAAATTCCTTAAATCTTTAAAATTTATTTACGAGGGACCTAAGAATACTCCCCCCCCCCCACCCAAAAAAGAAGAAGTTGTCGACTCTGATTGATAAGAATAAAACTAACCAAGTTGGTTACAAAAAAATAAAAGACCCACTATCGTTTTCTTTTTCCCTAGTCTCCTTTTCCTCAATTATTCTAAACCTAACAGGTAGGATTATTTTCTTACTCTTTTTTCTTCTTGCTATTATGACTACATATGTGTATGAGTTATATATAGAGTAGGTACATATGAAAGATAATTTGTCCAACCAGTTGTGTGTGTATATTTTAGTGTGTTTTTCATTTCTTCTTCCTCCGATTTCTTCATATATATATATATATATATATATATATATATATACAGTACTGCTCTTGTGCGAACTAGTGTACATTTTAAGAGCGGACATGAATGGCGGTGAGGCTAGAAATTATTGGCTAAATTATAGGTACACTCTCTCTCTTTTTCTGGGCTCACTACACATGTCCGGTCTGCATTCTTAAATTACGGACTGGTATGCACAATAGCAGCAATAACAGCAATAACAGCAATGTATATATAAACAGTGCTGCTCTTGTACATATCACTTTGCATTTTAAGAGTGTCGACCGGACATGTGTCACCTAATTATGAGCGCAAAAAAGAGAGAGAGTATGCCTATAATCTAGCCTCTCTATTCTTGGCTCACCGCCATATGACACATGTCCGGTCCACAGTTTTATAATGCAGAACTGGTATGCACAAGAGCAATACTATGTTTATATATATATATATATATATAACTTTTAACTTTTTAATGAACCTAATAAGGTATTAAAAAATAATCTTTAATTCCTTATCATAATTGATGTGCGCTAGCTATAACAGATACACGTGTTTTTAATATACGCACTAACACCCCCCATCTTAAATGAAGGAGAAAAACGACTTCCATTCGACCATAGCTTCTATCCTTAAAACAAAACCCATATTAGGGGTGACAATTTTTTACACGACACGATAACCCGACTCGGACTCGACACGAAGTTAGCGGGTTAGGGTTGAAGATTTCTTGATACGAACCCGAATATGACACGATTCGTCAACACGAATAATAAACGGGTTGGGTTAGTGTCAAACACGTTTAACTCGAAAATGATACGAATAGACCCGTTTAACTCGTATTTTATGGAGATTATATTAGATAATTTATATATCTTGATAGACATTCTATAAAATTCATGGAGAATTGGATGATAAATTATTTATGTGTTGCAAGAAGTTGAAATTAATTAAATTTAAGTTATTGTAGGCCTATGAGTGATATGATTGGTTAAGAGAGAAGAAAAAAATTATTTTATATTTTACTTAATGGGTTATGCGGGTCAACCCGAACACGACGCGATAATAAATAGGTCGGGTTAGTGTTTGCTCATCTGACACGATTAGTTAAATGTGTCGGGTTAGGGTTGACTTATACTTAACACGAACCCGACATGACACGACCCGAACATGACATGACGCACACGAATTGCCACCCCTAACCCATATCCACTTGCAAAACCGACCACTTCCATTCCCATATCCCCAAACTCAAAAAACCAATTCGATCTCAACTCCAAACCCAACACCACCATACTCAAGAACCCGTAGTTGCCCAAACCTCCAACCCGACCCAAACCCACCAGCAAACCAACTCCCAATCCAGTAGCAACTCCGGCGGGTAGAGATGAACTCGGGTTGTTGGATGGTGGTTGTTAGTTTTCTTCGCTAGCAGGATGTTATGGCCGTCGTTTGGGTCATTGGATGTCGTGGAAGTTGGTGGAGGTATGGTGTTGAGAAGAGAGATGGTTAGGTTGGGTTTAGATGGGTTAGAAGTAAGGGTAAGGGTCATGGTTTTGTAATAACCCGTAATTTTAAATGACTTTTAAAATGGGTTATATTTTAAATTAATGGATTAATTGGATTTTATTATTAATTAATTCATTTGGGTTTTATCCGAACGGTGGATATTAAAATGGATGATTCTGAATATTACTTAAAGATATTTAGGTAATATATGAATGTGATGTCATTGATATGACGGTGTGATATAATTTCGGTAATTTGGATTTTTAGTCAGACGTGGTATGGGACGTGTCGGGACTAATTTATTAAATTAAAAAGGAAATTTATTTTCTATCGACCTTATAGTCATTTCGACTGCGTCGTTGCATCCGTAAGGTTCAAAATAGTCAGAAAAGTCTATTTGGATGTTAATTTTGAGTCTCGGGTCATTTGGAAATGAATAGACAACCCGAAAGGGCATTTTGGTCATTTTTCTAGGGGGGATGAATAGTGATTTCGGATTTTGTCCTATTATAAGTATTGGTAGATTAAGTGTATGTGGGTTATTCATCTCCTCTACACAAATTAGAGAAATCATCTTCCTAGAGAGAGTGAAAGGGTGCTTGGGAAGGGAAAAGCCTACTTGGTAAGGAGAAGAACAAGAACCAAGGTTCACCACCACCAACCACCACCGGAGTTTGATCGGAGAAGGGACAACCAACTGAGATATACTACACCAAAGGATCAGACCTTCAAAAAAGGCAAGTGTTTAATAATGGCAATTTAAGTTCGTATATTGTCCATGTTAGAATAGTTATGAAAAGAGAAGATTATTCATGTTTGGAAGAAATAATGGAGTGATTAAATGGATTTCTAGAAACAAAAATGATATAGGAATTTAACTCATGTTGTAGGATGAAAATAATCACGAAATAATCTTATATCTATGGAAGAAAAATCTGAAAACCATTGAAGTGTTCTTGAAGTTAATATGTTGATGATTTTCTGGAAAATGAGGAGATAAACATGCTTTTTAATCCAATCCCTTGATGATTATAGGATGTTTAGAGTATTGGAAATCGTTCATATATGTTGATATATCATGTAGTAAAGATTATAAGTCATTTGGGATGTTTAGATGAAGGTTTAAATGATCATATGTTGCTAAACCCGTAGTTGCTGAAATGCAGAAAAACCAGGCTGTGACCTGAGGGATCGATCGATCGACCCCTGCCTTCGATCGATCGACCTCCCCAGAATATGTAAAGTTGTTTCTTTTTAAATATTGATTCTTATCCCAAACCTTTTTTGGATCTTTGGTGATTATTATTTGGATATTACGGGACTTAGAAAATATCAGTAAACCCTTGATAAGATTTAAATTAATTTGATTTGGATTCCAGTGATTAAAATGATGAAAATTATATTGAATGGAATTTCGGTTGCTAGATTCATTTGTTAAATTCCAGATGGGGATGTATGAGGATTAAAGATAGGACCAGTAGGGATGATTTAATATAACACCTGGGTATCCTCAAGTTTACAAGAGGGTTTAATCCTAAGTGAAAGAAGATGTGTTTATAAGAGATTTGAAACTATCGATTTTAACCTTAATTAAAAGGGGAACTAAACTCGTAGTAATTCGGGAGAAATGATGTTATGGACCAGTAGGATATTAGTGACTTCTTAGTGAATATATGTTAAGGAAAAACCTATTTGAATCATGTGTTTTGAGTGAGGGTAGCCTTAGGGTTACAATTTGAACATCAAGGACTGAGTTTAAGCTCATTATTGATTGTGCAAGGACTAAGTGTAATACGAGCGCTTAACAGTATGGCTCCTGGATAGAGATGGGAGTTTAGAACACATTTGGTTGAAAGAAGGTATGAGGTTATCCCGATCGCATAGTTGAAGTTGTCGGACCTCCTCGATCGACAAAGTTAAGTAGTAGTGTATTGGAGGGGTTCCTTGTTTGGATTTCGCTTTACGAGACGCTCCGCGTATGAACCTTAACGACGTCGGAAGTGGAGAGATGTTATAGGATGCGAGGATAATTAAATTATGAAGTAAAGATATGATACGTGGAATTTAAAAGAGATATAATGATACGTATGGGAAATATCTTAGGGTAGTGATATTACCTTATTGATATTATATTATAGGTATGATAATACCTATTTGATTGATTGATGATTTACGTGTATGACATACCTAGCTTACTTGCTATCGGTGGGAGGTTTGCGCGTGAGGGCAGTCATATCCTGATGAATTCATGTGATCTTTGATTTATCGCTCGAGAACATAGGTCTATGAAAGACTTATCGGGGAGTTGATAAGTCCGCTGACTGTGGGTACGTAGGTATGTGCGTGACCCATGGATACGAGAACTATGTTCGCCTCCAATTTGTTTGTTGTTGTTTGTGGTTTGTGGAATCTTACCGAACCTTTAGTCCCCTATTCGGCGACCTGCGATGATGGGACATGATAGCAGAGTAATGCATTGCACCGCAGCTGTGACTCGGGGTGCCGTATTATATATAAATATATATATAATGGATTAAATGATTGAATGGATATATATTGTGGTTAAATCTATGTACAATGATAATTGTAGATAACGGTGAATAGAGAAAGATAATGGAATTAAGTTAATGAATGTTTATTCTTACAGAATTGAAAAGCTTAATTCATATTAATGGAAAATTATTCATGTTAATGAGAAACGATTCATATAAATGAGAAATGTAAATGAATAATAATGTGACGTATGGTATGGGACATACGGGGATTATGATATGGGAATGGAATTATAATATGGAAACTGGGAAAGAGGAACCATTAACTAGGAGGTTAATAGGAAACGTTAAGTGTGCACTCTAGTTGAGAGGTGAGAATAGCAAGTGAGAGTTGGATCTAACATGTACATAATAAATGCTTTATTGCACTTGTTAAATACTTGCGGTTTTAAAAATCATCTACACATTTGGGCTCTGACCCGTTTCCCTGCATATTTTCTTTTCTATTGTATCTTCTATATCAGGTGTCCAGCAATAGGGACGCCAACCTTAGCGAATTATGTCAAACTATGGAGCTATGGAGATTTCGCTTAGATGCCTTTCATCTTTTGATTCACAGTATTCTTAGTTAGGGCATGTCGCCCAAAGGATTCAGTTATCTTTTTCTATCGGGGTTAAATACTTTTGTATTTGTGTCTTTTTAATACATTTAACATTGTTGGGATTATTTTAATGGATTAATATTATTTGGGAATGTTTATTCCAATTGCATTTAAATTCTTTTGTGTTATCTAATTGGTTATCAGTGTTGTAGAATAAAATGTGTAGTGTTATTCTTAAACTGGAAATGGATTTTATTAAATTAAAATTTGGAAAGTTTTTAACACCAGCTTTATTGGGTATTGGGTGAGTTGTAAATGTTTTCGATAGTGATGATAAGAATGAGACAACTGTATATTCTGTTTTAATTTGGTATGGGACTGGCCACCCGGTATTTAATTAGGCGGGGTGTTACAGGTGGTATCAGAGCATCAGTATCTAGAGTCCTTTAGCATCTGGACGGCTTACTGTGTTTTCAGCTTAGCGTTCTTTGATGTAGAGCCCTATGAGTAGGATTATTGCTTTTCTATTTACGCCTACAAACTTCAGCTATTTTTGAGATATCAAATAGTGATAGTGTTCTCTCGTTTCAGATGCCTCCTCGACGTGCACCTCAGCCCGCCCCAGCTCAGGGTACGATGACTGCGGCCGAAGTTGCTGCAATTGTCGCTCAGGCAGTCAATGCTGCTGTAGCTACTGTTCAGCAGGCTCCTGCACCGGCACCGGTTGTGCCACCCGCGCAAGGGCAAGTGTTTCCTACTGCATGGGAACGGGCGAGGGATGCCTTTCAAAAAGCGCACCCACCTGAGTTTCAGGGAGGATTAGATGTTGTGACTGCTAGCCAATGGAAGAAAGATATCCAACGACACTTGAGAATGATTGAATGTACTGAGGTTCAACGTCAAATACTAGCCACATTCAAGCTAGTAGGGGCAGCCTTGCAATGGTGGGAAGCTACGACCACTATGGAGGAGAGGGACACAATGACTATTCAAGACTTTTGGATACGGTTTGATGGGAAGTATTTTCCTTCCGCCATCCAGACAGAGATGAGCGGAAGCTACTTGATTTGAAACAGGGAGAGAAAACTGTGGCGGAATATGAGGAAGAGTTTACGAGATTAACTAATTTGGTACCAGATGAAGTACCTACTGAGGAGAGGAGAATCCTAATGTTCACTGATGGGTTGAACTATAAAATTCGCCAACATTTATTGGGGAATCTTTCACTACGTACGTATGCAGATGTTCTTAATGCTGCAATGCTCCACTGCCAGGATAACCGCTTACATAATCAGGGTGTCAAGCGGGGGTTTGGGTCAGGCCTGCAAGGCAAGACTACTGGGGGCAGTTCTAGTGGGACTCAGCCAGGGCAGAGTCATCAGCGTCAGAGTGAGCAGGGTTCCCAGACAGGGGACTATGCTAAGCGTTTGCGATCTAGAGATTCTCGATTTGAGGATAGAGGTATTGGGCAAGGACAACAGGGCCATCAGGGCCAGAGACAGGCTCATCAGGGCCAAGGGAAGGGAGGTAATGGCCAGCAGGTTTGGGGTCAACAGGGGCAAGGTGGTGGAAAGTTTGCGGGAAAATGTTTCGTGTGTGGCAAGTATGGCCATAAACGTCAAGATTGTCCTGAGAAAGACAAATTCCCTCAGCAAGAACATGCTCGACAGGAGCCACAGGTACCAGTGTTTCCACAAGCTGCTCTTCTAGCTCCAGCTCCGGCGCTAGCACTACCTCCCATTCCAGCAGCAGCCGCGCAGCAGGGTAAGTACGGGCGTGTATATAACGTCCGTCAGGCAGCGAATCAACAACCACCACCCGCGAATGAGGGTATGTTTTCTATCTAAGGGATTATGAAGCGTATATTGATTTTTGTAGTGATTGATATTGTGTGGGCAAAATGGTTGCTAAACTTAGCCTATAGCATCGTTATTTACGTAGACTCGCTGAGGGGTGTGGGACACCTATATATTACATGTTATCACGTGGGTTTGATTTTTATCATGGAATTACTTACCTTGGGCATGTTCGAGCGTGATGAGACTATCGGCGTGCATTGACTTGTGGTATAAGAGAGCGTAGGTACTACTACTATCCTGCATCTTGTCTTCTATAAGAGAGTAGATGCGTAGATCTATAAACCATTTTTTTTTAAAAAAAAAAAATCGATAAACCAAATTTTTATATACTATTGACTAAGGACCTTAGGAGTTTCGATGACCGACTACTTTAGGAAGTAGTGTATCGGGGTGGTTCCTTGTTTGGATTTCTCTTGCGAGACACCCCACGCATGAAACTAATAACCGTTGGGAGTCGAAATAAGTTAGGTCTTTGGAATATGAGTTTATAACCTTTGCAAAAATTTTAATATTGAAAGCGGTACGAGAGGGTGTATGGGCGCCCTGGATGATTGGATTGTAGTAGTTTTCATTATTGTAAAAAGGTAAGTAGTTGGAACTTCAGGATTTATTTGTTCAATGTGTGAGGCTCGGTTTTCCCAAAGTTTGTCACAAGGACGGTATAGGGAAGATTAGGTAAAGTCTAAATTTGATTCAGTTGAAACTATATGGTGAGGCTTGGCGTATAACATCGATAGGGATTTTGTTAATGTACTGTATGGGCGGTACATCTTGGATTTCTTGCGATGTGAGATTTATACTCGGAGTTGACCTTACCGGCATGACTTATATTCCTGAATTTCGGGACGAAATTCTGTTATAAGGGGGGAAGTATGTAATACCCCGTAATTTTAAATGACTTTTAAAATGGGTTATATTTTAAATTAATGGATTAATTGGATTTTATTATTAATTAATTCATTCGGGTTTTATCCGGACGGTGGATATTAAAATGGATGATTCTGAATATTACTTAAAGATATTTAGGTAATATATGAATGTGATGTCATTGATATGACGGTGTGATATAATTTCGGTAATTTGAATTTTTAGTCAGACGCGGTATGGGACGTGTCGGGACTAATTTATTCAATTAAAAAGGAAATTTATTTTCTATCGACCTTATAGTCATTTCGACTGCATCGTTGCGTCCGGAAGGTTCGAAATAGTCAGAAAAGTCTATTTGGATGTTAATTTTGAGTCTCAGGTCATTTGGAAATGAATAGACAACCCGAAAGGGCATTTTGGTCATTTTTCTAGGGGGGATGAATAGTGATTTCAGATTTTGTCCTATTATAAGTATTGGTAGATTAAGTGTATGTGGGTTATTCATCTCCTCTACACAAATTAGAGAAATCATCTTCCTAAAGAGAGTGAAAGGGTGCTTGGGAAGGGAAAAGCCTACTTGGGAAGGAGAAGAACAAGAACCAAGGTTCACCACCACCAACCACCACCGGAGTTTGACCGGAGAAGGGACAACCAACTGAGATATACTACACCAAAGGATCAGACCTTCAGAAAAGGCAAGTGTTTAATAATGGCACTTTAAGTTCGTATATTGTCCATGTTAGAATAGTTATGAAAAGAGAAGATTATTCATGTTTGGAAGAAATAATGGAGTGATTAAATGGATTTCTAGAAACTGAAATGATATAGGAATTTAACTCATGTTGTAGGATGAAAATAATCACGAAATAATCATATATCTATGGAAGAAAAATCTGAAAACCATTGAAGTGTTCTTGAAGTTAATATGTTGATGATTTTCTGGAAAATGAGGAGATAAACATGCTTTTTAATCCAATCCCTTGATGATTCTAGGATGTTTAGAGTATTGGAAATCGTTCATATATGTTGATATATCATGTAGTAAAGATTATAAGTCATTTGGGATGTTTAGATGAAGGTTTAAATGATCATAAGTTACTAAACCCGTAGTTGCTGAAATGCAGAAAAACCAGGCTGTGACCTGAGGGATCGATCGATCGACCCCTGCCTTCGATCGATCGACCTCCCCAGAATATGTAAAGTTGTTTCTTTTTAAATATTGATTCTTATCCCAAACCTTTTGTGGATCTTTGGTGATTATTATTTGGATATTATGGGACTTAGAAAATATCAGTAAACCCTTGATAAGATTTGAATTAATTTGATTTGGATTCAAGTGATTAAAATGATGAAAATTATATTGAATGGAATTTCGGTTGCTAGATTCATTTGTTAAATTTCAAATGGGGATGTATGAGGATTAAATATAGGACCAGTAGGGATGATTTAATATAACACCTGGGTATCCTTAAGTTTACAAGAGGGTTTAATCCTAAGTGAAAGAAGATGTGTTTATAAGAGATTTTAAACTATCGATTTTAACCTTAATTAAAAGGAGAACTAAACTCGTAGTAATTAGGGAGAAATGATGTTATGGACCAGTAGGATATTAGTGACTTCTTACTGAATATATGTTGAGGAAAAACCTATTTGAATCATGTGTTTTGAGTGAGGGTAGCCTTAGGGTTACAATTTGAACATCAAGGACTGAGTTTAAGCTCATTATTGATTGTGCAAGGACTAAGTGTAATACGAGCGCTTAACAGTATGGCTCCTGGATAGAGATGGGAGTTTAGAACACATTTGGTTGAAAGAAGGTATGAGGTTATCCCGATCGCATAGTTGAAGTTGTCGGACCTCCTCGATCGACAAAGTTAAGTAGTAGTGTATTGGAGGGGTTCCTTGTTTGGATTTCGCTTTGCGAGACGCTCCGCGCATGAACCTTAACGACGTCGGGAGTGGAGAGATGTTATAGGATGCGAGGATAATTAAATTATGAAGTAAAGATACGATACGTGGAATTTAAAAGAGATATAATGATACGTATGGGAAATATCTTAGGGTAGTGATATTACCTTATTGATATTATATTATAGGTATGATAATACCTATTTGATTGATTGATGATTTACGTGTATGACATACCTAGCTTACTTGCTATCCGTGGGAGGTTTGCGCGTGACGGCAGTCATATCCTGATGAATCCATGGGATCTTTGATTTGTCGCTCGAGAACATAGGTCTATGAAAGACTTATAGGGGAGTTGATAAGTCCGCTGACTGTGGGTACGTAGGTATGTGCATGACCCATGGATACGAGAACTATGTTCGCCTCCAATTTGTTTGTTGTTGTTTGTGGTTCGTGGAATCTTACCGAACCTTTAGTCCCCTATTCGGCGACCTGCGATGATGGGACATGATAGCAGAGTAATGCATTGCACCGCAGCTGTGACTCGGGGTGCCGTATTATATATAAATATATATAAATATATATATAATGGATTAAATGATTGAATGGATATATATTGTGGTTAAATCTATCTACAGTGATAATTGTAGATAACGGTGAATAGAGAAAGATAATGGAATTAAGTTAATGAATGTTTATTCTTACAGAATTGAAAAGCTTAATTCATATTAATGGGAAATGATTCATGTTAATGAGAAACGATTCATATAAATGAGAAATGTAAATGAATAATAATGTGACGTATGGTATGGGACATACGGGGATTATTATATGGGAATGGAATTATAATATGGAAACTGGGAAAGATGAACCATTAACTAGGAGGTTAATAGGAAACGTTAAGTGTGCACTCTAGTTGAGAGGTGAGAATAGCAAGTGAGAGTTGGATCTAACATGTACATAATAAATGCTTTATTGCACTTGTTAAATACTTGCTGTTTTAAAAATCATCTACACATTCGGGCTCTGACCCGTTTCCTTGCATATTTTCTTTTCTATTGTATCTTCTATATCAGGTGTCCTGCAACAGGGACGCCAACCTTAGCGGATTATGTTGAACTATGGAGCTATGGAGATTTTGCTTAGACGCCTTTCATCTTTTGATTCACAGTATTCTTAGTTAGGGCATGTCGCCCAAAGGATTCAGTTATCTTTTTCTATCAGGGTTAAATACTTTTGTATTTGTGTCTTTTTAATACATTTAACATTGTTGGGATTATTTTAAGGCATTAATATTATTTGGGAATGTTTATTCCAATTGCATTTAAATTCTTTTGTGTTATCTACTTGGTTATCAGTGTTGTAGAATAAAATGTGTAGTGTTATTCTTAAACTGGAAATGGATTTTGTTAAATTAAAATTTGGAAAGTTTTTAACACCAGCTTAATTGGGTATTGGGTGAGTTGTAAATGTTTTCGACAGTGATGCTAAGAATGAGCCAACTGTATATTCTGTTTTAATTTGGTATGGGACTGGCCACCCGGTATTTAATTAGGCGGGGTGTTACAGGTTTTTTCGGTTCTAGATAAGGAGCTATCTGGAATGAGGAGTTCGTCGGATTTGGGGGGGAACTCTGACGAGTTTGAGTAGCTAGGGTGGTGATTTAAGGAGGTTGAGAGGTGGTAGGGGAGGTCGCCAGTATATGGATTTTTGGCTCCGACGAGTATGTTGGCCGGATTGTTACTGGTATGGTATTACAGTAGGTGGGGGCAGTGTATATGGGAGTTGGGTTTTGGCAGGTGAAAGTTGGGTGGCGACCGGGGCTGCTGTAAATGGACGGAGCAGTGGGTGTGGAGGTTTTCGATGGATTTGACAGGGAGGTTAGGTGTGAACCCCCCCTCTCTCTCTTTCTCATTTATATATATACTAGAGTGTACCGGTGCCGATGGCACGGTGAAAATATTCTAATGATTTATTATTCCTCAAATTTATTGATATCAATCATTATAGAGTAAGTTATAATTTTACAAACGAAAGAAATATTAACATAATGAAACAAAGTCGATATTTATATGTATTTATGTCGGGATTTATCACATGAACGTGTCATGTTCGTTTCAATATTTTCACTCTTGTTAGTGGCGCATGAGATGTGCTAATATTAGTTGTGTGCCAATTTCAAATTTTCAAAGAGCACATGTTAGTGGTGTGCCTATGCCAATGTCACGATGATATTGACCCCATTTTATGGTTTGTTTTATCTAACCATAGTATCTTTAAAATAATTAATAATCCAAATAAAAAAAATTCATATTAATTAAAACAATAATTAAATTCTTTAATAATAAAAATGTCCAAATATTAAAACAAATTTCATTTATTTTTTTATTGTAAAAACATTTTTCCCTTATATAATAATATTTTAAATAAATAACAATGTTTAGTCTTTGTGTTAGTTTTAGATCCATCATTCATCGCCTGCAAATGGACAATTATTCTTAACAACATGTAGGGCTGTAAATCGGGCGGGGTGAGCCGGGCTTGGGGTTGCTTAGGCTCGGCCCAAACTCACTTACCCATGCTCAAACCCGAGCTCGACCCGAATTATTTTTTCCCACCTAGGCTCGAACTCGGCTCATATATAATACGGGCTTCGGGCCCGATTTCGGGCAGGCCCGATTTCAATTTTTTTGCTAAAAAAGTTTGAATTAATTTTTTTTCTTGTACTTCCATCATGGAAAAAATTACACATTTAAATCTAATTGATATTTCATGAAATAAAATATATAATTATGAAATGTATTAAATTAAAACAAGGGAAATAATAGTGAAAATCTACAAATGCCTATTAAATTTCATACATTTAGCAAAATTTGATCACTAACAAAGGCCTATTGTGACTTGAGCAATTATATAAATTATTTATTTATTTATTTGAAAATATGAAGTTCGGGCCCAATTCGGGCTTGGCAGAGTTCGGCTCAAGCTCGGACCGAAATTCATTCGGGCTTGAAATTTTGGCTCAGGCTCGGCTCAAACTCAAATAAAGCTGGGCCCGAAAATAGCGGGCCGAACGGGCGAGCTTCGGACCTCGGGAGCTCAATTTACAGGCCTATCCACATGGCCACTCCGTAGTAGTTACATTTGCGTATTAAAATCATTTATGCATATGCTTTGGTATATGCGTTCGGTTGCTTTAGTTTGCATATCAAAAAAATTTGGCTACTATACGTGATAGTGGATGTACCCGATTTAATACTTATCAATAATAATAAAATTATTTTTTTTGTTTAATTATTTATATATTGTTTGATAAAAGAAATTTTCTTAATATTACTTAAGAAAAGAAAATTTATTTATACGCTTTATGATATTTTAAAGTATTATACTCACTTGTTTGCCCCTTATATTTAATTGATTTGATGTTGTGATTGGCTAAAGATGACAGTTGTTCATACCAAATTTATAGGGATTGATGTGTTAAAAGGGTCCTTCTACAGGGACTCAAAATTAGGACTCGCTGACATGGCATGTCGTGATTCGTTAGTGCCACTGGCACGGATCCACGTTCATAAGGAATCAACCAATGATGGAATGCCATGTCAGCAAGAGTCCCAACTTTGAGTCACAATCAAGAGTCAGCCTATCATTTTCCGTGTTAAAAAGAGAATAGGTGTAGACTTCCTACCCGCCATTTCTCGAGCCGTGAGCTTTTTTTGTATTAAAAACCATTCATAACTTTCTATGGCAAGCAAATACTGTTGGAAGTCTACTGTTGGAAAAGGAAAAGCAATTCAAATGGCAAGCAAGTTGCAACTAATACGCAAGTATATTTATAACAACATTTCGTACAGTATTTCCTTTATATTTTAAAAACATGTGTAAAAACTTAACATCAAAACTTTAAACCACCCGCCTCCCAAAAAAAAAATTCTTTTACACTTCCGTAAAAGTGCACATCTGGCAAAAAAGAAATAAAAATAAAGGGAGGATCAGCGCGACCATTTTGGTAAAGCTGTGAAGCCGGAGTGGAGGTAGTAGAAGACATTTTGCGAACCTTTTCACGAACCCATTTTGTGCTTGGGGGGACCCATTTCGTCATCTTCTTCATATTTCCCTGGTCACTCGTCTCTCTTTAAACCTTCAACCCTATAAAAACACCACAACTCAACACTATACAACTCCATAAAAAAACAAATCATAAATAATTATTATTCTAAACATACAGATCAACAATATTATTTTGAATTGCGTCAAATTCGGGGGAAACAACACAACAAAATGGGTAGGTTTAGTTCAAACAAATAAGAAATAATTATTATTCTAAACATACAGTTTTTTCTTTTGACGCCATTTTTTTGGTAGGTCCATTGGTTTTTTGCTCAGATGGGTTTGCTGAGTGTGGTGTTTGTTGTTAGATTCTCTTTATCTACATGGAAATATGAGAATGGGAGGGATTTAGTTTGGTTTTCGGAAACCAGGCGATCTGAAACCCATTGGAAATAGAAGTGGGTACAAAAGTATAAATTATTACAAACCCAAAAAAATAATGTATCTAACTTACAACAGGCGAGGGAAGTGGAACCACGGACTTGGTGGATATGGATTCAACTGACTGGGCCTCTGAAATAATTAAGAGAACCTATAATAAGGGGTCTATAAGTTTTCTCAGGCACAATTAGATGAGGTTGATACCTATCTGCCTCTGAGATGACTTTGCTTACATTATGCAGTGAAAGAAATATGATTACCAAATCTGCATTCAGAAATATTTTGCAGTGATCATGAAATCAGAAATATGATTACAAAGTAAATAGCATTACACATGAGCACGACACCGCTTCATCTCTCTCATAGCCCTACCCACGCAGATCCCAACACCCATACCATATCGATTTCAGCTTCAACAAAGTACCTGTCCAAAATCAAAATCAAAACACATGAATACAACGTTCTGAGGTCTTACACTTCAGTCACTTCATATCTTACACAAAAAACACAAAATATGAGAAAGTAACTGATTATCTTCACACGAATATAAATCCCAGAAAAGAAACTTGATCAACACATAGTTGACGAAAAAACCTCACGACATATCGGAGATGGAAACTTGAAAGGTACAAATTCCACCTACCTCCGACTACTAAAATCCATTACCGCCGACGTTTCCAACCTCCCATCAACCAAGTCCGACCAACAACATTAACCTGTAGAGAACTGTGTGAATCCCACCTAAACTAAACCGCAGTTAATTATGTGAATTCCCAAATAAAAAAAGAAATCAAGAAGGAGAAAGATCTTTACCATAGAGAGAAGTGGAGAGGTGGGATAGAAGCTTAAACACGCCGATGTGGTGTGACTCTCTAATTTCTCGAGCCTTGTGCTCTTTTTACCTACTCATGTGTTTCTTGAGCCTTGTGATTGTACCTGTTTGTATTAAGTTATCATATTAAATTCGAGTTGTCCACGTGGTATAAGATCAAATTATCAACATTCAATCTCAGCCATCAGTTGATAAACATCAAACTCATCAACTTTTGATCTGAACCATTAGTTGGGGAGGACAAAAAGTCTCTCCTCCTTTATTATACACACACACACACACACACACACACACACACACACATATATATATATATATATATATATATAGTCCTGCTCTTGTGCGGACTAGTCCGCATTTTAAGAATGTGGACCGAACATGTGTCACCTGGCGGTGAGCCCAGAAAAGAGAGAGAGTGTGCCTATAATTTAGGCGATAAATTCTAAGTGCACCGTTAGGTGACACATGTCGGGTCCGCATTCTTAAAATGCAGACTAATCCGCACAAGAGCATATATATATATATATATATATATATATATATATATATATATATATATATATATATATATATATATATATATATATATATATATATATAAAATAAGGAGTAGAATTTTGATTACTATTCCATAAATCATAACACAATTAAGGGTCTACATTGATCCAACAAGGCAAAAATGAAAGGTTGAGATTAATTTATTCCATTTTACTCTTTTGCCCCTTTATTTTTAATTTCCCCCTCTTTTACCTCACTCCTAATTAGTTTCTCTCTCTTACTTTAATTCAAAATAAGGGTTAAATTAGTAACTTAACCAAAAAAATCCCGTCGCTCTCTCTTTCCTCTTCTTTCTAGGGTACGATTTGTGGATTTCATTTTCCATCTTCCTTTCTCTTTCCTCACGACAGAGGGCTACGAAGAAGGAACAACTTTTGCGAAGAAGGAAGAACCACGAAGAGGTTTAAAATAGGGTACGGTTTTCCATTTTCCCATTTGTTTCAATGATTTTAGTTTCTACCAGTTCGATTTAAGTTTCAAATCCATTTAACATTCGATTCTCTCTTCCACTATTAGGTATATCTGAAATTTAATTTTTTCGTTTTTAGCTTAGGGATCGTTAGTGCTTGAATTGTTGGGGTTTGGGTTGAATCAATTTTTGTGTGTTTCATTTGGTGTTTAGTTTCTACCTTTTGAAATATATAACGTGCTACCTAATTTTTCTAACTATTTTTTTGGGTTTGTTTTTGCAGGTATAATTTGTTTTGCAGGTGCTTATTTGAGTTAAAACCCGTGCTACCTAATCTTTCTAACTATTTTTTTGGGTTTTGCAGGTATAATCTGTTTTTGCAGGTGCTTATTTGGGTTCAAACATAGGTTTTTTCTGATGTAGTGTTTAAAATGTTTGAAAAATGTTTTTGAAGAGTCTTTACCGGCATAATTACTTAACAACCTCTAATCATTGCTTTTTTACGCGATCTTCAGTCTGTTGCTAATGAAAAGGTTACGATAATGTAAAATGCGAGGTTCTATTTTTCCCCTATTGTTTTGTTATTCTAATTTGGGCTTTTGGTTTATTATTATAAATTTGGTTTTAGTACAAACTGCCGAGCTTGGAGGTTGAATGAATACTTTTAGGTTTGCTTTCTCTCCTCCCCTTTAATCATGTGTACTGCGTATATTTTACCCCATTCCTTTGTATATAAGTTCATCCATTATGTTTATATCAAGGTGTTTATTTATTTTTATGATATCTAATCTATTTACATTGTTTCATCAATAGGTTGAGTACAAATTTGAGATGTTTTAATCTCCTAGCAATACCCGAGTTGAGTGAAAGTAATTAAGAATAGGAATAATATATATTGGGTATATGTATATTCTTTCCATATATTTAGTTCATTTGGAATGATTTACAAAGTAATCAAATGATTTTGAGGTGCCGAACTTTGAAGATTCATGTCAATCAAACGATAGTGAATGCCGAGGTGATTACTCTGCCAAGTTTACTCTTATATCTGTTCCTTTCATGCATTTTAATGTAATTCGTACTAAGTTAGTCTTGCGATTATGCTGCTATTCTATGTCTGTTATACAAACTACCAGTTGTTAGGCTTACGTTTTGCCTTTTGGTAATTTTCTTCTCAAATATATATGATGTTGTGATATAAGGCCTAATTCGGGTAATATATGAACTATATTTTTTGTTCGATAAGAAGACGGAGATATAAAGTGTTATCATACGAAAAATCTTCCTTAGTAGGGGAATCCCACAACCCCTCCTATCCTCTGTAGTCTTTTAAACTCCACAACGACAATTTGGCTTAGCTTCTCTTGGCTTAGACTGGATTTTCAAAGTTAAAAGAAATTTGGCTTAGCAGAGGAATTCCATAGCTTAGACTTCAACATAATTTATATCTGAGTCAAGTATCCAATTTGGCTTAGCTTATCTAAATTTTCAAAGTAAAAAGCTCAGATGGTTTTAAGCATGTATGTTATTTTGCTAAAATTATGTATACATCCTTATTTGTGTCCTTGGATTTAAAGTAAACGAGATGTTATTTATGGTCCGTTGAAAACAACTATTTCAAGTCCCATCACACATGGGTCTACTGTTCACAATGTTGGAGTTGGTATAGGATTCTAATTTAATAAGTTTTGGTGGTTCTTTGCTGCATAATGATGTCTATTGCAGGTGATAAAAAATTGATGCGTGGGCTCAATCTTGAAAAAAATTTGGGGAGTTCAACCATTTAACTGCAAATGAACTGTTGTGATTCCCTTTTTTCACTATGTAGTTAAAGAATGCATGTGTTCAGTACCTTTCTTTTAGATGACCCCTGCCCAGAAACACTGAGAAAGGAACCTTCATTTAAGCTTAGTTGTAGTAAATAATATAACCTATTTTCTTTAATGGATTTGACTTTCACAAGTAATAAGTGAGTTCATTTTTTTTTAATTTAGAATATAAACATGTGTGTATATCGACAAGGATTGTGCGTGTTAATTTATTAGAATGTAAACATGTGTGTGTATCGACAAGGATTGTGTTCGTTTAGCCATGTACATGTAGGTTTTTGTTTGTTGAATATGTATGAAAAGTGGTTCATGTCATACAATTGATTGATGTTCAATAGATTTTTTTTTTAACAGGTTTCTTCAATCATTGAATGCTGTTGTTTGTTCAATAGAGCATCGATCATGTGTTTATTAAAATTATGGTAGTGTGACATTTCTTTAATGCGCTATTTTCATTTGATAGTGACATTTTTTGGGCAAGTTAAATTATGATAGTGCTATTGACACTGGCATAGTTTCTTCATATTTTGTAATTAACTATGTAGAGTTTTTTTTCTGTCTGATTGAATTTCTATTTTTTCTTTCTATTTTGCATATTTAACCATTTTTGGCACTTGACAGGAACTGTCTCTCTAGGGGTTTGGGGGGTTTAATTTATGGGGTTTTAGTTCAAAATATGTGGGGTTTAATTTGCGAGGTTACACTTGACATGTACTATGTTTAATTAGGGCCTGCTTATGCGTCTCAGTTATTAATATTCCACTTGACCGTCCAATGGTTGATGGAATTGTAATACCCAGTATTTTTATGCTATATTAATTTGGGGATTTATTAAATTTAATGTGAGTTAATTATTTAATAAAAATCTGGAAATTAATTATGTTATAATTATTAACGTGACAAGAGTTAGTAATTATGGGAAATTTGTTGAATATTACTAATGAGCAAAGTAATATGTAATATTGGTTATATTGAATGTCATAAGTGAATTAAATGACAATCTCGGAAATCTAAGTCGGGACGTGCTCGTGTCGCGTCGGGACTAATTATTGATAAATAAAAGTGATTATTTTATAAGTCGTTCGTATGGTCGTTTTGAGTGCGCCAACGCGTCCGAAAGGGTCGAGATAGTCAGAAAAGTGTACCCAGGGGTTTAGTTTGGGTCTCGGGGCATTTTTAGGCCCAAGTGGTACCCCGGGAGGGCATTTTGGACATTTCACATTTATGGGTAATTAAACCCACGAAAATCAAAAACTTATATCAACCATTTAGGTTAGTCAGCTAGGGTTAGAAAACTCAAACACAAGTGACGGCCATAGGAGAGGGAAGAAGAAAGCTTCCAAGGCAATCCAAGGCCCCAAAAGTCATCCATTTGCACCGCCACCACCACCAACGCGTAGATCGCGTGACGGGCTACGCCACCATACCAAATACATCTACAAATCAGAACATCAAAAATCCCAGGTAAGTGTTTATCTTGCTTATTTCGTTGGTGCAATTTCCATATTAGTTTAGGAATGATTAGGGATGAAATATATGGAAGAAACCCCAAATTGTGATAGGAATTTGCATGTAGTAAAGACTTAAACCTTATTCTGGAAATCTTTTGTGATGTAGAAGAAGAATCCACGAAATTTTGGTGCAATTAAGAAAGGAATTCTGGGGTAAAACAGATTAGAACCATGATTTAGAGATTTTTAGGGTTCTTGAGTTTTAAATGAATTTCGGCATGATTAATCCATGTTTAGTGGCATAAATTGACATGCTTTACGTAGGATGTGTATCATATCATGTTAGGATGTTAGTAGGACAAGATTTTGGACGTTTGGGAATGTAAGACTTGAAATTGGATAAGAATAGGTGTTAGAACCCGTAACTGCAATTCTGCAGAAATCGCAATACCTGCTTGATCGATCGATCGAGCCTAGAGCCTCGATCGATCGAAGGTTCGATCGATGGAGCCCCAGACCTCGATCGATCGACCCCTCCTGGCAGACTCCTATTTCCTTTTTAAATGAGTTAAATTCAATTTATTGTGAGATAATTCTTGGGCATCCTTAATAAAATATTTTGGGAGATAGGGAAGACCAGTAGGATATGTGAATAGATTTTGGGACCCTTGATGTCGGGCAAAGATTGTATTTTGGGATAATTACATAAGGGTCGGTGAATTTATGATTTAAAGAGAGAGACACATAAGAGAGCTACTTTGGGACAAATGTGTATACCTACTGAATTTTATAATTGGGAGGATAGAATCCATGAAGCGTTATATAGTAAGTGGAAAAGTTCCTCAAATTAAAGTAAGATGTGAATGGTTATACGTGATAACTATATAATAAGAAATAAATGCAAATGACGTAATTATGGGAATTGAGAATTTACCCATTATTGATATGGTAATATTAGTATAGTTATATGATTGTGTATGCATATACTATTTATGTGTGAAAATCATGCCCACGCTACTTGCTATCCCCGAGGTTTCCACGCTGGGACAGTCTTATCTCGATGGGACCTTTATGGGGGATATTGACTTGTACCCTAGAAGATAGATATCCTTGGTACAGGCTATCGGAATGATAGTTCAGACGGTCCTAAGAGATGCGGGTATGTGCTTTCCTCTTAGAGACTTGGAATTTATGCTTCGCCTCATATTGTTTGTGTATAGGTATCCTTGGTACAGGCTATCGCAGTGATAGTTCAGACGGTCCTAAGAGGCGCAAACATATGCCATCCTCTTAGAGACTTGGAATCTATACTTCGCCTCAATATTGTTTGAGAATGTGTTAATACAGTTCGAGAGTGATTCCGAATTTGTATTCCCTTAGTACGAGTGATACGGGGATTGTATAGTAGAGTATGCCCTCACCATAGTTTTATTTGGGGTGCTGATATGATATATATATATATATATATATATATATATATTTTCTGAGTAGTTAATATATATATGAAATTCTGGAATCTGGAACTGCCTACTGTGATGTGATATATAGGACATGGTTGATGACTCAATTATAAATACTTGTTTTGAGAAAGTATTATATGACACTGGAAAACTTTATTGATTAATAAAGTTAAAATGAGAACTTTGGTAACTTATTGAAATATTCTTTTCAAACAATTGAACCGTTAAATTTTGAATCTTACGAGTAATCTAAGATAAGTTAAATCATTGGGAAGATTAGTGCGATAAATGATAAGATAAACCGTTGGGAAGGTTAGTGCGATAGGTGTGCACATTAGAAGAGAGGTGAGAATTTCTCAAGAGAGTGTCGCACTAATATGTTGTTGCATTGGCCTGTATCAATTTAAATACTTGCTAAACGTATTTTAAATCAAACACACTATCGGGCTCTGACCCGTTTCTTTTTCTCTTTCTCTCTCTTGTATATATATGTATGTATTACAAGTGCCCAGCCACAGGGGCGTCTTGCTTAGGATCCCTTGAAAGGAACCTGCTGCAGCTTAGGTGGGAGTTGCAGGCCACTTGCATAGACGACTTCGTTCACTTGATTCCACATCTATCATACTCATTTATTGGGCATGTGTCGCCCTTTCCACTATTTATCTGTTTTATTGGGACATTTGTTTGTCAGTTATTTCTAGTACTGTTACTATGGGATTTATTTCAGTATGGATGTTTTTACCTTAAGTCTTAAATGTTGGGACTTTGAATGTTGAATGTTTAAATTAATTGGATTATGTTCCAGGATAATTGTTGTATGATTATTACTTATTGAAAATGTTGTTACTAATTAAATAAATAAGTTTTTCTTTAAAAATACATTTTGGTTATAAAGGTTAAAAAAAAATGGTTTTGACACTTAGCCTAATTAATTAGGGTGTTAATTTGGAAAAGTTTATTTTTACGACAGTGATGCTAAGAATGAACCAACTGTTCACCTTGATTTTAATTTAATAAAGGAGTGATCGCCCGGTATTTAATTAGGCGGGGTGTCACAGGAATCTCAAATCTCACTCAGTTTAGAGCCTTCCTGGTATGTTTCGCCTCTCTCGATATTTTATATGTTTGATGACGCTATTACTAATCTCTGGACTGAAAATATGAGAAATGATTTCACTACTTCATGGTACGTGAGATTAATTTACATTATATTTCTTAGAAAAAGTAACTTCATATCCCAATAAAAAGGGATCTGAAATTACAGGTATTATACTTGCTGTCAGAGTTCTTTTTGTCTCATCAATTTCTTCATGCGATTTACTGATTTTTTAAGTGGAGCATTCTTCAATAGTTATTGGTACATGAGCTCAACCTATACCGGAAGTTTCTCTAGGTACCAAGTCTCTTTATCTCTTTGGTTATTATTGTCAAGGTTTAGTTTACTTTTTTCCTTTTGATACTATAGGTTTTTTTAAGACTTCTTATGTTTGGCAATTGGGGGGAAGATACGATAATCTATATTTGAACTTCAGATTTTAATTTTTTGGCGTTGGATAATGTGATTCCCTCATTTAATTTAATTGTAATTCTGTTTATGTTTAAGGGGAAGAGGTTTTTGACTTGGGTTTACGGAATTTTTAGGAGTTTTAGTTTGGTAGTTTCAAAACTTTACGATACAAGTTACTTAATAAGAAGAGAGGAATATTTGGTGGAATTTAATTGACCAACGTATGGCAATGAAATATACCTGTACTTCAACAACAATTGAACTTCTCAAAGTGTCCAGTATGAGCTAAATATTGCATGTCAAATAAGTAACCTGTGGAGGAGTTGAGGAATAATCTCATATGTACATCAAACCAAAAAAATAATATTGCTTCCCAACAAGAACAAAACAGGCATGTGTATAGCATGCTTCAACTTGCCTATGTACATGATAATAGATCAAACCAAGAGTCGTACGTATGGGAGATCGCATAAAACATCAAAATAATTGAGATCATTATAAACCTTTTTTCCTTCTTTTGATATCAATAAAAAAATGGCATATTGGAGGATTTAACAAGTAAAACCAAAGTACTTGCGCCACAAAAGGATGATTAAAATCCATTATGACTTGGAACACAATTGGCAGTTTTTTTTACATGATTTTAAGTAGTATCCGAATCCATCCACAACACAAGAGAGTTCTCTAAAAGAACACAAGGATTTGATTTACTACGGCTCTAAATTTTGGGTTCATGAAGAAATAATATAATCTTATGGAATTTAATGCCTCCACAACTTCCATCCGATTTTACCCTGTACACACGAAGGATAATTGCAACATACCTCAAATTACATCATACTAAATCATTATAACATGCCTTATGGAGTTTTAGTTGGTTGTCATAATTCTTGAACTAGATGCATCATACTGAATCATTGGAAATTGTATTTTATTATCATACTAGATTCATCATATTTAAATCATGTGCAATATATGTGTTTTAAATTCATCGTACCTCATTGGCTGCGTTAGTGGTGGAGCCACTCTAAAGAAGTTACTGTATTAGGTACCACTAATGCATCCATTCAGGTAACATTTCATTCTCTTTCAAACTTTGTCCCTTTTCAAACTTCATCCCTTTTATCATGACACATAGTTTGGTTAAATATTGTGTAGTACCTAATACAGATGCTCTGTTTTATGGTACTACATCAATTAATTGAAGTTAAGGATACAGTTTTCTTTGAATGCATTATGCAGCTTTGGTATATTATTTTTTCATGATTTTTGTTAAATAGCCTCGAAAATAACTGATGATTAAAGTCGCCATTGCCATGGTCATGGAGCGTGTCATATACATTGTTTATTGTTGCATATTCATAACAGTTCTAACATTATCTCTATCTTTATTTAATCTCCATACTTCAAGTTTAGGTTCACCTTCCACATATCTCGGCCTTCATCAGTTACATACACCTACTTTTATTATCAAATTTAGTCGAAATAAAAAATAAAAAATGACAAAAATGAAGTGTATCCTAACCTGCATTCGATAATAGCGCATTCGGGGCCAAAAAGGATATGATCCTTATAATACAAACCTGAAAGACTAAGTTATGGTCAGTAGCATCCTAACGTACCAAAAACTTGATCGTCTGATAATTTTGTACTTTGCTATCTGCAGCATCAGGTACGCTGGTTGTACTATGCTATCTGCAGTAAAGATATTGGTTGGTTGGACTATGCTATCAGGTACGTTACATCCTAATGTTATCAGACCAGGATCAGGTACGTTGGTTGGGCGTACAAAATTATCAGACCAACATCAGGTACCTATTTCTATCTTTAATAGGATAAGTAGCATCCTAATCTTTATAAGGATCAGGTGCGTTGATATTAGAATAGTACACTATGATCTTCTTTGGTCGGATAAGTAGTAAACCAGCATCAGGTACGTTGGTTGGGCATTGTAAGTTTCTAATTTTATCCAAATTAGTAAGGACATGAGAGAGGCCCCCATGTATGCAGAGAACTGTTTCATCTATTAAGGCTGCCACAGGTAGGTAGTTAAAGCAATCTATCATCGATAAGACCTTTGTCCATTTCTACTCACATACAACAAAACACAACCTACATATATATTTGTATCGAAAATAAATGGATGGGAGGGAGGGGATTGTGTTTATGGGTTAATATTCGTTTTGTGTATGGGAGGTGACTTTTCAAAAACAATTTGAAACATTCCTTGATAAATTATTTCATTGATATTTCCACTCAAATATCTATGTATATAGGTTTCTATTTTGCTGTTAACTATGATATTGGACAATTGCAGGTGTGGCCTCTAATTGAAATGAAGAAGTTTGAGACACTATTATACTCACTTCCTCTAACTCCCAAACAACTCTCAAAGGAAATAAATTATCTTATCCACAATGGATGGGTTCCCTGCATTGAATTCGAGATTGAGCACGGATTCGTGTACCATGAACACAACACTTATTATACCTGATTAGGAGAGTACTGATTATGCTGCTGATGATGAATATGATGATGCGCATGAGGATGATGCCACCGCCAATGGTGAGTATATCAGTTCTCTATTAGCAGCGAATTCTGTCATCATAACATCTGATTCTTTGAGTTGCGATCATCTACTATACTTAGTGAACTTGGCCCTTAAAAGGATTGATGTTCAAGACCTTAATTATCACTTTATTGCTTATATGATATTGGAGAAAATTTAGGATAATTGTGCTTTCCCTTTTTTGTTGTCGAAGTATTTTTTTATTTTTTAAACAGGGTTGGTAGTCTTATTAATGAAGGGAATTTTGTCCATATTCTCTAAATTATTTACACATTTGTGTTGAAAAAAACTAACTGGAATTATAGACAATTTGGTACTTTTGTGTATTTATTGTTGTAAATCTAAATTTGTATATTGTGCTTATATGTTTTGGGTTGTCTCTCTGAAAATCACCTACTTTGTAATTGATCAATTAGTGGATACATGTGATCGAGTTTGTATAAAAAGTTTCATTCTTAAAATGATTGTATTCTTTATGCCCCCTTTTGTTTCTAATTGGCAATGGTTATATCCTTTACAGGTAATACAGAGGCATCACTTGCAACCACAAAAGCATGGAGGTTGGAGCAGAGGAGCATTAGGCATATATGAAGGTGGAAAATGAGTAAATTTTTTTGATGGCTTTTCCAAATTAGTGGGCCAATAGCTGTTTAGTTAGGGCATATTATTTAGTAGAGGCATTGAATGCGAAGATGTTAAAAGAGGAGGCATTGCCTCTATGGTTTCTACTGTGGGGGTAGCAACATTGGATGGGTGAGAGAGGATATTTGGGGAAGAAAACCGGTAAGGTTGTCCTAAATTTGAGGTGTTTGATGCATTACCAATAGTCATTGCCAATACATAGCTCATTTTATTTTATGTATTATCCGTGGTTTATTTGGATGTCTTGAAATAAGGGTTTCAAACCTCTAATTTTAAAAAAACTTCTGGATATTTCTATTAAGTTGATTTCCTTCTATTGATATCTGTTTTTTCCTCTCTCTCCATATCACGTTTTTTTTAAATAATGCTTTAAATTTTTTGGTATACTAATACGTGGAATCACCAATGTCAATGGTAATACAAAACTTGGGAGTACAATGTATATTTAAGTATAGTGTTCTTAACTTCACCCTGATAAAACCTTCCACATATGAGTATAAATGGGCAGATTATGTACAAATCAAGAAACCCATTGAGCACTAATTGGACTGGATTGATTCTCAATTAGATGACAATTCCCTCTTTCCTCAAAGGCTTGGTAAAACTGGTGTTTAATTTATACCTTTTTCGATTCATCAAAGCAGTATTCACTGGAATGAAACCATTTAGTAACATTTTATTATTATATTCTAGTTAATGTAATGTTATTTTAACATTTGCAGGTGTAAGATTTCTTCCCAACTTCAAGGATGCTGCGAAAATAATATGCAAGAGCATGTTCCGTGTATATCCTCAGATTTGTCACTCATTTTCAGAAGATTGTGTCTCTTAAGGAGGAGGTCTTCTAAGCATGTGATTCAAGCATTTGATACTTTTTACCTTTTAAAGTGTTATACTTAATTAGGTAATCAATTTTAATTTTCATTTCATTTGTGAAATTATCTCCATTATAAATCAATAACCTAATGTTGATAAACTTTTTACCTTTTCAACCCTTACTAAAAGTGTACTTAAAGTACCAAAGCAATCCCAACAAAACTTCAAATGTCTTCCACTCTCCGAAATATGAGCTAAGTAAGTCTACCACTTGTACGCACCACTTATCGTCTAAATCAACATGTTGCAGAATCATACAGATACTGGGGCAGCCCCCGTTCTAGGTAATATTGTGTTCACTGAATGTTTTTCGCATTTTTTTTATTTAAAAAGTGAAAAATGCAATTGTGATCAACTCACATATCATTGGTGATAAACTGGACAATGTAGAAAAAAAATTAAGTTCACTCATTTAATCCACTTAAATGGGATGAACTAAACAATTGAGGCGCTGAGAATAAGAGCACTCAATGTGTGTACACATTTTTAGGATGTATTGATGTTTATATCATGTATGCACACTAACACACTCACATCAATATGTAAACAACACAGTTACAGGAAGTATACAAATCTTTCGATATGTTGCGCCTTTGATTTATTCTGGACTGACTTGAAATGGGTAATATTCCATTTGTTATGGTTTGGGGAACTGGTGCTGAGTCAATATCTTCAACTTCAGGTAAGATTCATTTCTCCCGAGTTTTTATTCATACGTTATGATATTTACTTTTTTGGGTTATAGATTTTTTTTTTGCAGAACATATGGTACTTAATATCTTAAGTTTAGTGTTTAATTGTTTTAAGGTATAATTTAATATATTTTCTATTCGGATAATTACAATGCACTACTTTGGATACTCGGAGATTCTATAATTAGTTTGTCCCCCATCCAAAACAAAAGTTGATTATTTTTTTGTTTTTGTTTTTGTTTTTGTTTTTGTTTTCTTCTATCTCAAGTTATATAGAATAAAATAGGTGTTTTATGACCATGGGACCTGTTTTAGAACTGAGTTTCTATGAATTGTTATTCATAGTTTTAATGTGTAGTGTTCAAATCAGTTTTCAAAATGTTTGTACTATGATGGCCTATACATTTGTTTACCTCTCCCCCGCCTCTTCTAGTTGTATAGTCATTTTTTTGCGTTCTCTATCACTGAGCTCTATATCCATGTATATTTATTGAAAATCCCAAGCATATTTTTCGAGATGGTACCAAAATGTAGATGATTCGAGTTCATAACAAAGTACTTCCTCTCCATCTCATGTCACAAATGTTTATTTAGTACATCCCTCCACCTTATGTCAGAAATGTTGGCCTAACATTAAATATGGAAATAGGTTCAAACAGTGAATAAACGAGCATTAACTCTTATGCAATTTCCTATTAAAGAATATATGAAATGATAATTTTTTCTAGATATGCATTTATGTTCAGTTTTTTTGATAAACCATGTTTTGTAGATAAATTATGTTGATGAACTAAGTTATGCTGATCCATCAAATATCTTATGTGAAGATCACTTTGATAAAGCATCGTCATATGGTTGTTATAGCCCAAATAGTTAAGCAACTACACATTACTTAATGATAATGTATGGCCATTATACATTTTCTAACGTTATGAGTACGTACATTTCTAACATCTTTTCTCAGGAATAACTATTGTAACTATGCAACATTTTT